>CM034154.1:1200000-1800000 GCA_019776745.2 Taxus chinensis
GAACATTGATAGCTTATGAGCTCAACTATCCACAAATCAAAAAGGCTTGTCTCGTTATACTTTTTACCTTCCAGAAACTATGCCACTATTTTCTCAACAATAAAGTCAAGCTTATTTCAAAAGTGTATCCACTAAAATACATTTTTTCGAAACCCGCACTCATAGGCAAGATGGCTAATTGGATCATCTTGTTAATCGAATTCAACATTAAGTATGTACATCAAAATTCAGTGAAAGGATAGGTGTTAGCAAATCAACTAGCGGAATCCCTGCTACCATGTACTGAACCTTTGAGTTTAGAATTACCAGATGCATCCATAATGTACTTAGAGGAATCTATCATGTGGCAACTATACTTTGATGGATCCTTTACCTTTTATGGTTCAGGTGTCGGAGTTGTGCTGATTACTCCTATGGGAGACTTGATTCCCAAGGTGTTTTGGCTCAGGTTCCCATGCACAAATAATATAGTGGAGTATGAGGCTCTCATTACAAGGATGAAGCTTGCCATCAAATGGGATATTAGACAAGTCAATTTCATTGGTGATTCAATGCTCATTATAAAGCAGGTCACATATGAATACAAGGTAAAATATCAGAAATTTTTTCCATACAAAATAAAGGTTGATTCTTTGAAGGATTTCTTTGAGCAGATCGTGTTTCAACAAATACCATGAGCACAAAATAGAGCAACTGATGTTATGGCTACAATAGGGTCAATGTTGAGTATTCTACCAGGGATCAACGATATGCCATTCTTCATTGAATAGCTATGAATGACGTACCAGAGTCTTGTTTGGTGTGTGATGTTATTGGTCCCTTTTCCCCATGGTACGTTGAAATATTTAATTGCCTTCATGATGGAACCTTCCCTACAAACATTTCCTGTGTTGAAAAACGTAACCTCATCCAACATATAGCCCGTTATACCCTACTTATGGGCAACACCCTCTTTCGTCGAGGTTACGACGGGAATCTATTACGTTGTTTAAATTCATATGAGTCTATCTAAGCAATTAAATAGGTGCACGAAGGAATTTGTGGGTATCATACTAATGGGGTCATACTTATAAAGAAAATACTCAGGGTATGCTACTATTGGCCTACCATGGAGCATGATTATTGTCAACATGTGAAGAAATGTGTGGATTGTCAGAAGTATGACAACTTGATACATGTGTTGGCACAATCCTTGTAGCCTATCATGATACCCTGGCCATTTTCAAAGTGGGTCTCAGTCTAATAAGAAAACTTAACCCTATCTCCTCATATGGTCATAAGTTCATTATAACCGCTACTGAATATTTTACAAAATGGGTAGAGGTTGTTCCTCTTACCTATACAGAAGGTCCTTAAATCTCTAAATTGATAATGAACCATATCATTTGTCGAAACGGTATCCCCTCTCCTATTATCATTGATAATGTTAAGTCATTTAAAAATAAAAAGGTGAAAGCACTCTATAAATGCTTTCAAATCTCCCTCAAGTTTTCAACCCCTTATTACCCTTAAGGTAATGGGCAAGCCGAAGCTTCCAATAAAACCCTCGTTCGCATTATAAAAAAGATGGTGAATACCATAGGTCATAACTAATATCTACAGAATCACCATGCCCTCTGGGTATTCATAACATCTATCTGCACCCCTGCATGTGCCACTCCATACTCCTTAATATTCAGCATGGAAGTCGTCCTACCTCTAGAGATCGAGATCCACCCTTCACATATCGACTTAAGGGATTACCTAAATGAAGAGGAAGACTACATAGTAGCTTGACTAACAAATTTGGAGCTATTAGATGAGAAACATCTCTGCGCCCTCAATCACCTTAAAGTGTATCAGGATCGAGTGCGACAATAAAAGAGTCATACCTCATCAATTTCAGGTAGGAGACTTGGTGTTAAAAGAGAATCAAAAGAACACCAATAATGAATGAGAAAAGAAAGGGAAATTTGAGCCCAATTGGCTAGGACCATATGTTGTGGTTGCCAAGTTTGGTTCAAGTGCCTATAAGCTTTCCTATTCAGATGGCCAAGAGCTTTGAGAACCCATGAATGCAATGCATCTTAAGCGCTTCTATGCTTAAGTATGGGGTCTCTAAAATATTAGAAAAGAAAAAAAGTATAAAAATAGAAAAACAAAAAGAGAAATAAATAGGTGTGTCCAATAGTAAAAACCACACAATGGTGGCACTTTAGACAAGTCCTTTGGTGAAAATTGGTTACTGGCGCCATTGAGGGTCTGTTGGTTACAAGAATTTAAGGTTTAGGAATATGATATCTTTGGTCTAAGCATGTTTTTTCCTTCGTCTGAGTCCCTTGTGAGTATGTCCCTCTTTGCCCTAATCCGGCTAATTTTTCCTTTTGAATGTGAATAATTTAACTTTGAATGTACCCATATCACACTGGGGGAAACTTTGCAGCATCACTTTTGGCACATAACATGTGGCATTCTATCCTTGTATATCCCATATAAAGTTGGGGGCATCCACATCTTTTCATTTCCTCACACATTCGCTTCAGAAAACTTTTTAGAAAATACCAAAAACATTCGTATAAATTTTTGAATATCCCAAAACATATAGATATGTTCCTTAGAAAACTTAAAACATTCAAATATGTTTAGTATAAAAAACAAAGCAATAGAAAATTGTCTTAGAGATCAAACCAAAACAACGAAAAACGTCCCAAAATTATCCCACAAAAACAAAGTAGTACTTTTCTTACTTTTAGTTACTAGTTTGTATGGATTTAGTTGCATTGCCTTTTCATATTGTGTGCTTTAAACTAGACTCGCTTGCTTACTTAGATTGAATGTTACTTTAGTCTGTAGTGCATTGCATTGAGTTTGTTTTATCTTGCATACTTGTAGATAATTATGTTACTTTGATATATTTGTTTAACATGTGCTTATTATTTTTCTTGTACATTTTGTTACCATTTCTTCATCATATCAAAATAAACCATCACATTTATACATCATATATCAATAAATGCTAAGTCTACATCACACATGTATGCTTAAGCTAATCATCAAGTACCTCATCATCAATGGGGTAAGAGCAGTTGCGCATGATCACAAATCTATCCCCCCCATACCAATATCAAAAATATAAACATGTTTTACTTAACGAATCTCCTCAACATGCAATATGACATCAGCTAAGGCTATCTCATAATCTAACAAGCATGTGATACAAACATAAAAGATACATATTAAACATGATATCTCATAAGCAAAATGTGATACATCAGTAATCCATCAAATCATCATACATCATCTTAAACATAGATGTCCATGTACAAAATAGTATGTCTCAAAAGTAGATCCGATATGATGAGCCATCATGGGCTTCTATACAAAAAATATCATGCCTTCATCATGAGGCATGATAAAAAATAGTACATATACATCCGTACAAAAGTATGCCCTCATATCGAGGCGATACACCAAAAAAATAAAATAATAATAATATAATACATCTAGTACATCAATAATAGAGTCAACCACGAATATCACCCTTGCCGAGACTACCTGGTCCAGGTCTACCGCTAGGTAGGGGCATCTGAGGTGATGAGTGTGTGGAAGGCATTGTGCCATGTAGTGTTGACCTATGCTACCCTGAAGCCTGATGTCTTGAAGGACCCTATACATATTGCGTTGATCGCGGTGGTGTATGGGATCTAGATCGAGACATGCTACTAGTTATCTGATTATAATCAGGAGCTCTTTGTCTAGCAGGGATGACCACTTGATATTGCATCCTATAATATGTAGCATTGGTTGTTAGGGAGGCACTCTAACCAATCAATAATTATACCTCGGAAGTAATGCATACCTACTGAAGCGTATCACGCTCCGCTCTCACATTGGATAACTCTATCCACAACTGGGTTATGTTTGTTATAGCCTGGTCCCTCTCTACCACAACCTAATCCCTCTTTGCTTGCAACTATAGGATATCTGCGATTACCTGATCTCGATCAGTCATGGACTATAATCTCTTCGTCTTGGCCTAATCCCACTCTATCATGAGTTGATCCCCCTCTGTGATAGCCTGGTATCTCTGTATAATAGTTTGTTATCTATGAGAAATGGCTTGGTATCTCTCAGCTACAACCTGAAGCTGTAGAGTTGTCACTTGTTGTAGTTTGCTGCTCCAAGGCAGCCACTTGTCCACCAGCCTATGTGATTTGAACATCCTCCTCCATCTCCTCACCACCCCCGTCATCTCCTCCACCTCTCGGTGGATTGTGTCATGGACTCACGTGAGGGGGTGATGGAGGTGCCTACAATAGTGCCTATAATGGAACCTGAAGGGGAATTCGCGGCGCCAATACCTGTGGCCACACCACTACCTACTGTTGCACTAAAACTTGTTGTTGGACTAGTACCTACTACACTATTACTACTATCTGTGATCCTCCCTATGGATCTACCTATACCTGAGCTCATGTTTGTGCCCTAGGATCTAGGCCCTATCCACCCTGTGTTGCTGCATCCAATACCTTTTATGGTATGGTCAATCTTCATGGTAGTACTGTCACATACCACACTACATTATCTAGGGTTGTCCCTGAATCCACTATATGCACTTGTTGTACCCAACGTTATGGAACTGTGTGTAAAAAGCTAGTGCACACTCGGCCTAACCTGATCGAGGCCTCATGTGGAAGACCTCTTTATATCTGTGTGCATGCCACGTCTCATCATTAAGAATCCCCTGGATGAGACCAAAGTGACACTGGACCTGGTCCACTCTGTACCACTCCATGATATGGCTCTTGCTCCAAAGAATGAATTGATGCATTGCATCAGTTCTTAACTTAACTGTATCTTGAGGACACTGGTATAACCTGTATGGCCGTCATGTGATCATGTGAGGTTGTACCTCATCAAACGCTTATCTATAGTAGTCTGTATCTCCTCTATGACCACGAATGTTATCTCCATCTGAAACCCAACTCAGGATGGAAGGCTCTCCAATATCTCGAGCTCTCAATGCTCTGGCATGACATCCTATCGCAATATGGTCCCAAGCCCATATCTGTAATAGTGTGGCATGACCCACGGACCTCCGTCCATGGTAAGCTATCAACTACAAATCTACGTATAAATGGGCCAATATACATTGACCCCAACAATAAACCTCTCCATGAATCACTCCAATAAGGCCAAGGGGAAATTAAGCACTGGTTTTTTCAAGCAACAATATGCCACTGATAAGAGATAACAATAATATAGGGACCCATCCTAGCCATGATTCAGCCATACACCTCATAATAAAGATTGTCATACCCTAACGGGGTATGTCTATCACTCCAAATAGCTCAGCTACGCAATGCTCAATCCGGTCTTGACGACCATCGTATGTCTGACTCGTAGGATCTGCCACACGTCCTCTAAAGTGATGCTCATCTCACCGGTAGGCAGTCAGAATGTCTGACTCTCGTTTCACCATCTCTCAGATAAGGATGTGAGAATGCTTTGATCTAAATTAATATGTACCATGTGGTCCATGTGTGCAAAACCAGTCACCTCTAATGCGAGCTCTAAGAAAATCTAATCTCGGTGGCAGAATGTCATCTTATAGGCCCAAAGCCACCTATGTCACTCCCACGTCTCTAATACCTCTAAGTCCACCTGTAGGGTTAGACATCTCATTTATTATGATATTTTTCTTTTTCTTCTATTCTACCATCTAATATTTCTAGTTTATCACCAAATTCTTCTATTTTATTATCTAATCCATCTATTTTTACTACCTAGGATTTCTTAAAACCTCCATTTCTTCTAAAAAACATTATAAAAGTGTCTATAGTGCATAGGCACCCCCCTGGCGGCACCAGCGCACCCCCTAGTGCATGGGCACCCCCAGCACACCAACACATCCCTCAGTGCACTAGTGCAACCCCCCCGTGCATAGGAGCATTCAACATATTTCCATTCAGACTTCTTTTATGTATAGGAGCATATGTGCTCACAAATCACTGCACATTTTGTACAGGTGCATTCTTCCATGCATAGGCACATACTCGCCCCTGCATAACCTCAAATTTTTTGCATAGGTGCATACCTTGGTGTACTAGCACATCCGCGCCCATGCATTGACAAACATAGGTGCCCCTATGAGCATAGGCACGTCCCAAAGGATCACTTTTACAAATTTTCCTACCCTAAAACCCAATTAAATGCAATTTTTACCCAAAATTAAATGTTTTTAATTGACAGAGTGTAGGGTTTTGACTTTTTGTACCTTTGGTTCATTCATTGGGAATCTCCTATAGTCTCTCACGTGATCCGCACGGTGTCTCCAGTTATGCACCCTCATCATTTCCTCCAATAGGTCAAAGCTCAAATCAGTAGTAAAATGGTAAGTGAATGTGGTAAATGAATTGGCCACGATGGCTTATATACCCATTTTTACCCCCCGTGACATGTTTCTCACCCTGAGGCACCCTGGAGCCATTGTGGTTCTTCTACAACTCGTCGTGATGATTATTTTAAATAAATAATTATGCTCACACCAGTTTTTACTACGCCGGGGCATGTGTTGCTTTCCAACGACCTTTTCTACTACCTGGGGCATATTTTTTCCTTATGGTGACTTTTAGATATGTCTCAAAACTTCATTATTTCTTTTGTAAAAATCAAACAAACCCAAAAAAATTCAAAAAAAAAGGTTGAATCATTAAAAATCCAAAAAATGGCAAAATTCAAAAAAAATCAAAAATTGGTAAACAACAGGGACACAACTGAAGCTTGTGTCAAATGCATTGTCCTCAAACATCGAAATTTGCCCTACAAAATCATCTTTCTTAGGTTCTTGCTTGTTCTTGTCTCAAACAACTTGCAGATCATCGTGATCTACCTCCATCAACAAAGTTGGCTTGCTCAATATGTCGGTACTCCCATGCAACAGTGAGTTATTAGATACTGTGTCATATCGCACGAATGCTTTCCATGAGACTACTTATGTCCTCTATTGTTCCCCTCACACGCATCCTTGCTTGGGGCACCATTTTTAACCCTTGTCATTACAATGTGAACATTTAGGAACTGTAGCTTGATAGCAAAAACATTGGGGCAACTATCTTGAACGTTGTTTGTTTGAGTATGTGTGATTGTACTAGTTTCTCTGTTAGGTTGGCTAGTTCACTTTCTCATATTTCATTGCATTATGTATGTTGCATCGAGTTACACATTTTTAGGAATGAACAAATGTTAGTAATTTAGATTTTCATGTTATCTTACACTTTTGTTTATTTCAATAAAGGTCGATAATGTAGATCTAGGGGCAAAATGATACAACAAAGTTACTTATTAAAAGATTGGATGTAAAGATTGGGCTTGTCATATGTTCTCCATTATCATTTCTTCTTCATTATCATTTATTATCACTACTAATTTTTCTTCTAAAATCACCTAGGGCAATAAACAACCATGTTTATCCCTATCGTTACCTCTTCTATCTGTTTCAATCATATTTTTGATCGTCGATTGACTTCTTCTATCACCCCATCGACACTCAAGGGGGCATCCTTCACCCTACTAATTTTTCTTTCAAAATTTACTTGTTTATTCTTGTCTACTATATTTGAAGAGAAGTTGCTTCACCTCAAACAGGGGAAAACGTAGACACCTAAATTCTACTTTTGCAATCTTATTTCCAAATGCACACAAATCAACCATCATTCTTACCAATTCGATTATAATTAGTGATTTATGCTAATTAACTAACGTTTCTTACCATTTTGGCCAATTAACACATTTTTATTATCTAACCTCTTTCGCATTCAAGATGTCACTTTACGACGAATCATAATTCAAATTCCTCTTCCAAACAGACAATTAGCGATTATTAGCTAATTAGGCCTATTTTACCCTTGTTTTGGTCAATATACCATATTATTGGCTTAAACCCCTCTTATAACCACTCAAAATCACCCCACTTTCCTCCACAACATCTCAGCAAGCTTCAAAAGCTTATCCTAGCCTCTTAATTAACCTCAAGCAGTTGATTAAGGCTCCTCACATCTTAATCACTTGTTAATTCACTAATCAAGATTAACAATCCTTAATCATGATTAACAAGCCTTTAATATTCTTTGTAGTTTTAGTTCCACATGCACCAGTATGCAAGTTTTTCTCAAAGGAAAAGCTATAAATAAGACAAAGTATTACCTTCTAACTTTACACCATGTTTTGATTTGCATATCATATAAGAAATATGATTAATAGCCAAGCTCAGTCCTTCCTTCAAGTCTTCATCATGGTTAGTAAAAGGGTATCTAGCATGACATTGTGTCTTGTGCTAGAGATATCTTCTCACCATCTTTGTAGTGGCAACAAACCCCCAATTTGATTGCTCCTAGCTCTATTTAGGTCTATGTTAGTTAATCAGATATAATAGTAGGCATGTTTTAGCTAGGTTTTGAATTATATTCATATTAGTTAGCATTCCATTAAGTTTAGGGTGTTATCAATGGCCATATCATTGACAATATCCTGCTTCATATTTTTGAACATGTTAAAAATCTCTGACTTGGATATGTCCCAATTGTTTTAGCATTTTATCCACCCCTTGATCTTACATTTCTTATTATCTTCATGGTGTCTCTGGATTAATTTCCGTAGGCTTCACAAATTTCCTTAAAGGTAGATTTTGAAATATCTCTAGCTCTATCAGATCTAGAGCATCCATGTCCTCCTCACTGAGTCCCTTCAAAAATAATAATTTGAGAGATTCAAGAGGTAGTCTTGTGTGCCTTGTCTTCTGGACGTAGAACATGAATCTTTCTAGATAGTCTTCCAATGGTTCATCCTCTTTTGCGCCATCTTGTATATTTCATCACCTCCTCTGCTACACAGCCTGCAATAGTCTTGATACTTAGTGAGAAACTTCTGCTTCATCTATGCCCAAGTGGTAAAAACATCTTTTCCTAATCCCAAAAACCATCTCAAGGTTGTATCCTTGAGTGTAGTAGGGAATAGCTTCAATTTATGTGCATCATTGGTATAATCATAACTCCTACATAAAATGTCAAACTCGAACAAAAAGGTGTCTAGGTCTTTAGTCATGGATCTATGAAAGTTAGGCAAGGCAGAGGGAGAAATATTCTTCATAGCAGTAGACTCATCATTGTTGGAAATGGGAAACTCAAAGGTAGTTGCCCTATCTTCAACATTTTGGTTCACTTCTTCTGCCATATTTGGTTGATCAGGAACAACTTCACAACTTTCACTTGGAAAGGGACCTTCTAACAATAAACATTGTATAGAGGAAAACATGTCTTCTTCAAAATCCTTAGAATTGTATGAAGAGATATGTTCTACTTTTGGATTTGGTAAAAATCTACCATGGGTATCTCTTGGACATTGTATACATCAAGTAGCTAAACTCAATCAACATAAATGAATGGGGGTTGGAGGTGAATTTTCAAAAACCTAAATTGTTCTAAGAAATGAAAAACCTCTCAAACACCTTATAACTTGGCAGTATCCCCAGCAACGATGCCAAAAATGGTGGTGTAAATTAACTTGCAGCAATTAATATGTTGTTCATTAATGTACAATCATTTAATCATCAAACTAAATGACGTAAAATTTCAATAATGTTAGTGTTGTATACACAGTTATAGGGATTTAGGAGGTAAGGAAATAAGTTTTTGTCACTATAACACTTGAAATAACAATGCTGGGAAATAAACTAAACTCAGACTGAAAGTAAATAGCTTCCAAATACTATAACTAAGACAAATCTTGTAAATTCAGAATACAGATAAAGGAATGAATTACTTGCTAATCTATCCATGCAATAAAACAAAACAACAAAACTATGGAGGGGTTTAGCAGACCACAAGTGGTGTTGGGTTCGTAAAATATTGCCTTAAGTGTTAAAGGTTCAAAAGTAGGGGGCGCGTAAGTAAGAATGGATTGAGTGTTGAACACGCTTTGATAGAAGACTTGGAAGACACACCAAGCTATTTTGGGAACAAGAAGGAGATCAAGAGTCATGTAGAGTTTGAGCTAATAATAGGATTAGAACTAGAGTTATTTATAGGTAATCTATTATTAGGTGAAGCTTGCATGCTTCCTTAGTTACTTTTGTAGCGGCGCATGGCTATTATTAGCATGCAACCTATTTTGAGAGTGCATGAGTAGTGAAGGGAAAGTCCCCACTACCTATATATATGTATTGATTTGCATGGTTTAAAAAGAGATCATGTATGACTGGATGTAACAGAGTTATGTTGTATGATTTTGCACGCATAACTTTGTGATGGTAATTGTGATGTATTCAGCTACTGTGTTTTGATGGATTAATATAATGGATCGTTAAGGTTGGATATTGATTGTTGACATCTCTGTTACTGGTTATTGTATGGTAAATCTGATCTTGATCCTTGTTTGATTCATTATGCACTATGGTTGTGATTCTATTCTTGTTATGCTTTACCTTTAATTACTTTTATGGATATGAATATTGTATGATCATGCTAACACCTTGACAAAGCTGGTATTAAAAGAGGGACCTGGTACCTTTGCATGCTTTGGGTGAGTGCTCAAATCTGTCTGAGTGATGGGCCAACACATATAGGGTTTTGAGTAAGAAAACAGACTACATTTTGGTTCCATTTTTGGGACCTCTTTTCAAGTTGTTGCAAGGATGTTGCATGATGAAGACATATCGGTTGACTTTGGACAGTATTGAGAGTTGGTTAGAAAATTTAGAGGAAGATTTTTCTCAAAGATATAATATTGGACCTGATTTTGATGCACGTGCGTGGGTTGAAGAACATTTGTATCATGAACTCTATGAGACATTCTTTTGTTGTTTTCCTATAGAGTTGTATGAGTGGCTGGTAGTATATGCATGAAGAGAAATTGGAGGTATACAACATATTGTTTGGACACAAGAAGATTACAACTTTACATGATGTTGATTTGACTTGGACACACATTGTAGATCATTGGTGGAGTGGTGTTTTGCATAGTTACACATTGGAGTACGTTGTTTCTACTTATTCTTGTCTAGAGGTTGTTGAGTTTCAGTTCTTGCGCGAACCCAGAGGATCTTATTTACGCGCTATCCCTTTAGCAATTAAGATCTTGATTGTAACTCTAGATTTGGAAGAATGACCTATGGCTAGCTAAACTCCCACCACGTGGGGGTAGGAGTAGGTGTGGTG
This sequence comes from Taxus chinensis, assembly GCA_019776745.2. Lineage (NCBI taxonomy): Eukaryota > Viridiplantae > Streptophyta > Pinopsida > Cupressales > Taxaceae > Taxus > Taxus chinensis. Next base: position 1,211,193 of record CM034154.1, read on the forward strand.
AAAGATGGCAGACCTGGTGGCAGAAAGGACAGAGAGAAGAAAGGTGGCTTAAGTATAATGAAGCACGATGAGAGGGAATTAGTGAAAGAACGTGATATTGAGGAGTCTATGGAGTTGCGGAGAGAGATGGCTCATGAAGGATTTGAGGCTCATGTGGAAGATGTGGAGCCAGAGCATCTGGTTCTCCCCCATTTAGGAAAGCATGGTAGAGAATCCCCTTCAACTTTAGATGAGAGTGCATCTGAGGAAGAAAGGTATAAGGCCGTAGGTGCATGCATCTGATCCCACTAAGTGACCTAGCCCTTGTGCTTGGTGTTCCAGTTCCTAAAACAGTTATTGAGAAACACGCTAGTGTTGGTGATAGAGTAGCAAAAGGAAGATTTCATTTTCTATTGAATACAGAAGTTCATTAGACAACACATTCATGCATGGTTGCACAACATCTTCTTTGTTTGGTGGTCCGATTGGAGGTATATTTTCTAGCACATCATCTAGGAAAGAGTGTGGGTGTGTAGAACATTGGTAATACGTCTGGAAGTAAACAACTTCACAGACCGTGGGATTTCAATTTATTACAACAGTTGGGACACATAGTAGCTCATCCTCTGGTCTGGTACCTGTTAATGGAGGTGGATCAGGAGGATCTAGACATTTGAGATTAGAGGATCTAGACGTTTGAGATCTAGTGGATCTGGTGGTTCTGGAGGTGGAGGAAATACTGGAGGTAATACAGGTTCTGGATCTGGTGGGCATGGTCCGCACCAGCCATAACAAGTCTATTACGAGATGTCTCTTCACCTACCAAAGTAAAGAGGTATTGAGGATGTAGCAGAACATGTACACAATGTGTGAGATACTATGGTGTGCTAAGGGAATTACAACTCCTGAGTGTAAGGCAAGTCAGTTTGCTACTACTTTATAAGGGCACGCACATAGTTGGTACAAGAAGTATGATCTAAACTGGACTGGTGTAGATTACAACGTGTTGCATGATGCTTTCTTGGTTGAGTTTCATATACCTGAGTTTGAATAGAAAATCATCAGTGCGCTGAAGGAGATTAAGTAGGGCATGGCTGAGAGTGTAAGGGAGTATGATGCATGCTTTAAAACTTTGTTATCAAAGTTATCTTATGATATTCACCCTAGCCAACATACATAGTGGTTTGTTGGTAGTTTGATCACACCTTTCAGAAGGGTGCTTTCTCATAAGACTTTTACAGATCTGTGTGAGGCTTTGGAGGTAGCTTTGTGCACTAAGGTAGTTGGGAGCATAGACACTAGAGTTAGCCCATTCTTGGAGGTGCAGATTACATCTATGGTGAAACAGTTGGAGAAACTATCAGCCAATTCAGCTCATGAGACACACAGTGGTATTGGGTGTACAAATTGCGAGGTGGAAGGACATACTAAGGATAGTTGCCCTCGTAAATCAGTGTACGCCATGTTGTTGGATTGTGAGATCTGTCACTTGGATCATGATTCAAGTAGATTCCCCTTGTTGCAGCACATGATCAGGAAGAATGTGTCTTGTTACTGTAAGATTTGTAAATCCCACACTCATGATATGTAGAATTATAGGTTGATTGATCAGATTCATGATGCTATTGAGACTGGTGTATGCCAAACCAGTTTTGCAAATGGTTCTAAGGAACAAGGTGAACATCATAATCATAATCACAATGAAGGGCACTCTGATGTAGGTGGTAGAGGAAGAGGTTACTAAGGTGGATATAGAGGTCATGGTTACAGTGGGGGCAGAGGTGATTTCCCATGAGGAACATGTTTTACATGTGGATCCCCTGACCATTATAGGCATGAATGCCCTCAAAACATAGTTTTCTCATGGTGTGGGAAGCAACATAAGTTTGAAGAGTGTCTTGATTTATATGAGCACATGAGTAAGAATCACAAGAAGAATGATAAGGGTGCGGGAATGGTTAAAGTGCAATGCATTGTGGAAGATCAGTGGATGTCAAAGTTAAGGCCTGATCCTGAGATGTTACCTGTGTTAGTGACTACACACGCTGAGGCGGCGTGCGTCAGGGAAGTTTCAAAGCATAAACATGTTATTACGAAGAAAGAGGTGATAAATGTGAAATATATAGATCCTACCCATCAGAAGGAAGTTTATCAAGAGACTATGGAGGTTATTAGAAACTTGCAGGGTGAGATACAATGCTTAAAGGATCAGTAGTGGAAGTTGGAGAAGATGAAGGCAGTTGAGCTTCCTCATAAAGATGTTGATGACTTGAAGGATGTTTGTAAGATGTTGTGCCAAGGGAATATCATTTCTTTATTAGGGGAATGGATAAGGGAGAAGGTATTGCATGTTATATCTAAGTGTGAAAGATAGATATTGCATGCAAACTTACCTCCTCATAGTCTTGAATATGATAAAGAGATCACTTTGAATGCAGTTGTTGATGGGTGGTTGTTGAGTAATATACTGATTGATACAGGTGCAGAAGTAAATGTACTCACTTTGGATGCATGGAATCAGATGGGGAGACCACCATTACAGCCATCTTCAAATGTGTTGTATATGGCAAACAGGACTAGAGCCACTCCCATTGGAGTATTGAAGGAAACCACTATTACTATACAAGGGGCCAAGTTTACTGGGGACTTTGAGGTCTTGGCTCTTGCTGAAGAAGATAGTTTTCTAGCATTGCTTAGGGGCCCTTGGTGTTATGCGAATAATGTTGATCTACACTTTAATAAAGGTTATATCAATTTTGAGAACAAGGAAGAGTGTGTGATTATTCCTTTGACAGATGAAAAATTTACACCTTATGTATAGTCATTAAGCAAGGAGGATCTTAATATAATTTATGTGTACATCATCAGAGATCCTGAAGTTATTGAGTTGTCTAAAGAAGGTATTATTTAGTGGGATGATACTCAATCTACAAGTGATACAACGTATGTTTCCTGTAATAATTGGGTGTATGGAACGTATGAGATGGTTAGGTAAGAGATCAAGAATATGGTTACTTGTGTGATCAGGTTGCGCGTTATTTGGTGTTTGAGTCACAACCAGGTACCTCAGTACACTGGTTAAGGAAACCCTGATGTATTTCTATGTGTCATGACAACCCAGTGGTTGGATGAGGGTGACAAAAGAAATATGTTGATTTATACCCTGTGCGGAATAGTTACGCGTTAGTGGACTACACAAAGAGATAACCTTTTAGAGTGGCGAGAAGTGAGAATCACCTTCTCTACTAGGTTTCTTAGGAGCAATGTACCTTCACAGATATGTGAATTTTATGGGAAGGATTCTTCTTCGCATCACGTTCATAAATGTGAGAGACTCTGGATGAAGGGGTAGGAGGCCTTGCCACCATCACTTTGGGTACATAAGTTCTACGCCACTCTAAGTAGTTGTGTGCGCGTATGGTATGTTCATGCAGAGTTAACAAGGGAAATAGTTAATTGGAAGGAGATGACCTCAGGTATGATTCAAACCTTTGATTATTTTTCTACTAAACCTCCAGTGAATGAAGCATTACAGATTATAAAGCACCTTACGATGGGGGATAGTGCAAAGGCTTGGGATATCCTATTAGATATGTTTGGGGAGTTAGACTTGGAGGTGCGATTTGAAGAAGAAGAGATAGATGAGGAACAACTTGGGTGCTTCTGACTGGAAAAAGAAAAGGGTAAACTAGTTTACATGATTGATGATGAGGAAGTAGAGAATTTGGATGTTGATCACATTGTAGGTACGTGTGAGGTCTTGGATAGTGCTGATGAGAAGGCGTGTGCATACCATGAGCCTATGAAAATGAAGAAGGTCAACATTGGGATAGATACAGAACCTAAAGAGGCCATTATTGGTGACTATTGGTCTGAACAAGAGGTGGCTAATATTATTGAGTTGTTGCATGACTTCCAGGACTTATTTCTGTGAGGCTATCATGAGTTGAAGGGAGTGCATCCCTCTTTGGGTGAGATGAGGATCAAGTTAAAGGAAGGTGCGTGCCAGGTTAGGAAGATGTCGTACCGAATGAATCCTAATCTTTGCATCAAAGTCAAGGAAGAGATTGATAAGATGTTAAAATATGGAATCATTGAGCCCATTGAGGAGTTAGAGTGGGTTAGCCCCATGGTGATCAACATAAATAAGGATGGTAGGATAAAGATTTGTGTGGACTACAGAGAATTGAATGATGTTTGTGTCATAGACCCTTTTCCTACACCTTTTACTAGGAGATCTTGGAGGGCGTTGCAGGGTGCAAGATTTACTCTTTCACTGATGGATTCTCTAGTTATCATCAAGTGCACACAACAAAGGAAGACCAAGAAAAGAAAACTTTCACCACTGAGTGGGGAAGTTTTGCATACACTGTTATGCCCTTTGGGTTGAAGAATGCACCTGTAGTATTTTCGCACATTGTTGTTCAAGCATTTGAAGACTTTATATACAAGTTTTTACAGGTTTATTTGGATGACTAGACTGTCTATGGGATGGTAAAAGATCACTGTGACAATTTGAGATTGATGTTTGAGAGGTGCAGGTAGTTGAACATCTCTCTGAATATTAAGAAGTGTATCTTTTCTACACCCTTTGGAACTTTGTTGGGACATATTATCTACAAAGAAGGCTTGTTGGTAGATCCTGCTAAGGTTGTAGTTATCTTAGGCTTGGAGGAGCCTACCAATCAGAGTGAGGTGTGTGGGTTCTTAGGACATACATATTATTACAGAAAGTTCATTAAGGGATATGCTAAGATTGTCATGCCCTTAAAGGAATTGTTGAAGAGTAAAGGGACATTTTATTGGGATGAGGCACAACAAGTAACATTTGAGACGTTGAAGGAAAGGCTTACTTATGGGCCCATCTTGTGCTTTCCTTCTTGGGACAAACCTTTCCATGTGTATGTTGATGCTCCTGGCATGGCCATTGGAGCAGTGTTAGCCCAACCTGGATAAGGGATTGTTGATCATCCTATATGTTTCACAAGCAGAAAATTGACACCAGCTGAATATAATTATATAACTACGAAGCGTGAAGCATTGTCCATGATTTATGCGTTGCATAAGTTTAGACAATACTTGTTGGAAACTCCCTTTATATTTTATATAGATCACATGGCACTTAAGTACTTGGTTAATAAGCCCATTTTATAGGGGCGCATATGCCATTGGATTCTCTTGTTTCAGGAATTTGACTTTACAGTGGTGGTAAAGCCAGGAAAGAGCAATTCCAAACTGGATCATTTATCAAGGATTGACTCAAGTGAGGATGCGTAAAGCATTGAGGACACAATGTCGGATGCATAATTATTCAAATTAAACCACTTGCACTCTGACTTAGAATATATTGCTATGTTTTTGCGCACTAGTATGGTGCCTAAAGGGATGAAGAGCTTAGAGAAGAAACAACTTTCCATACGTGTCGCACCTTATATGTTGATTAGTGGGGATTTATACAAGTTAGGTCGTGATGAAATTTTACACCGGTGTGTACTTGAGCATGAGCGCGAAGCTATAATGGAGGAAGCTCATGGTGGAATTACAGGAGGACATTATGTAGGAAATGCTACCACATGAAAAAATTTGCTACTTGGCCTTTGGTGGGAAACACTATATAAAGATTGTAAAGAGTATGTCAGGGTGTGTGATCATTGTCAGTTCCTTAAGAAGCTTGGGCATAACGATGAGATGTCCTTGAGGTTGATTGCAAGTGCAAAACCTTTTGAGAAATGGGTAATTGACTTTGTGGGTCCTATTTCCCCGCCAATGTGCAAGATTGAGTCGCGCTATATTATTATACATGTACACATTATCTAAAAAGGTGGGTAGAAGTAGTGCCTACAAAGGATTACACGATAACTACAACAACAATGTTCTTATGGGAAAACATTATCAACAGGTATGGATGTCTGTTGAGTTTGATAAGTGATAGGGGCACACAATTCTTGAATGAGACTATCAGAATATTATTGGCAGAGTTTATGGTGGCGCATCACAAGACAACGCCCTATCACCCATAGGCTAATGGAATTGTTGAGGCTTTCAACAAGATATTGGGACATACATTGACTAAAATTTGTGATGTTGGAAGGAAAAACTGGGATGATAAAGTCTCTATTGTCCTTTAGGTCTACATGACTACTTACAAACATTTAAACAAAGTCACACCCTTTCAGTTAGTGTTTGGCACTGAGGCTATCTTACCAGTAGAATTTATGTTACCCTCCCTGCGTATTGCATGTGTAGTAGGACTGAATGATGAACAAAAACTTGAAGATTGTATAGATAAGCTGATGTAGTTAGATGAGAGGCGCGCCATCACATGGTAGAGCCAGGTGATAGAAAAGGCTAGGCAGAAGGCATGACACGATAAACATATTAAGAATAAATTATTTAAGGTTAAACAAATGGTTCTTATTTATGATTCCAAGTTTTTGTGCCACCCTGGAAAGTTCCAAGTGCATTAGTTAGGACCATATGTTGTGACTTATATACTTGATTCAGGCGCTTGTCAATTACAAGCTTTGGACGGAAAATGGTTTCCTGATTACTTTAACGGGAGTAGGCTAAAACCCTACTATAAATAAGTCTTCTTGGTGTTTGTAATAAGGTAGTATTGCCAGTTAGATTAGATTTCCCTTTAATGCATTTCCTTTATATGTGTTTCCTTTCATCGTCGCTATACTTTGTCAATTTAGTTCAGTGTTTTTTTGTAATAAGCATGCTTGCGCGCCAATAGTTGATTACTATCTATTGAATTCATGCGTAGAGGACCGCACATACTTTTAGTGTGGGGTGGATCAGAAAGTGATTGGTGCCTTGATGAAGATTGGTAAGCATTATGAAATTATAGGTGCTTAAAGTAAAGATGGTTATAAAGAGCATTCCAAGAAATTTTCTCGTATTGAGGACCATATGTAGATAGATGGACGCATAGTGTAACACGAGGTAGGCTGTAAAATTCGAAACTATTTGGTATGGGGCACATTGGATAAGTACTTTGGCACATGGAGGCATACATAAGGAAATTTGTGGCTGAGAAGTAGTAAGCGCACCTAAAGGTTATGATAGAGGCGTGGAATAATAAGGCATGACACATGGAAGAGCGAAGGAGTGGAATTAATGTCATGTATGGTGGTGGTTAAGGAGTAGTTAATGTGAGGAATTTTGAAAGACCTATAAGAGTCGATGTTTATAACGTTATTGTTACCTTACAACCTTTGTGCTTTTGAGTGTGAAGTGCAATGAAGAGTGTAGCCCGACGAGAAAGATTTTTAGATAGAAAACTGAGTGAATTTACAACATGACACTGACAGAGATCCGCGAAAGAAGTGTGTTTGATCTAGTTGGTTGTGTTTGGAAGGTGGGTTCGCATAGTTAGAGTTTTGAGAGGGCTGATTTGAAGCCAGGGCACGGGAAATCTGAGGAACTAGAGGAGATCAGGAGAGTACAGGGGCAAGGTAGTGAAATATTGTAGTTTTCGAAGCACATTCTTGTTGAGCAGAGTAAATGGCACCAAAGAGAGTTTTGGTTGTTGAGAAGGAAACCAAGGAAGCATCACATGAGTGCTTTGTAGAGATGCAATATCCAAAGGAAGTGATTGAAGGACGGCCGTGGATGTTGTTGTTAACTAAAAGTAAGATTAGTGATTTCAATCACCGGATGGACAAAACCCTAAAGGTTCTTAGTGCAGAGACTATACAGAAGACCAATATGTGGATTACAGATGGAAAGAAGGTTATAGACTACTCAGTATACAAATTGCTATAGAGCATCATATCTATGCAATTATATGAGCTGTCATATTTTGGAAAGTCCGATCACTTGTACCTGTGGCTGATGTTGCGTGTATATGAAGATTTATTGTACTTCGCGGGGAAGAGGATACAAATTACAATGGAATTGGTTGGAAAAGTTACAGGTTTGCGTGACTATGGTTCAGAAATTACATGATATTTTTCAATGACAAGGGAGTAGAGGTGATGGTTGCCGCATTCCACTACCATAAGGGAGGTCGAGCATTTAATGTCACACATATATAAGGCCTAGCTATAAGGGTAATGACATAACTAGTCAATTGTAAGTTGGGCAGCTCGGAGAGGTGAACGAAAGTTAACACATGTTGTTTACACATAGCGAATAAGATGGTGAATAAGACTTATTACAATATTTTAGGATATATTGTGGAGAGCTTAGTGGCAGAAGCAAACACTTAGGCTGATAAAGGTGAGAAGATAACCTAGGGTGCCATTTTACTTTTGATTGTGTTTAGTGAAATTGGTGGACCCGATGGGCCGAAGGAAAAAGTATGGGAATACCCCTTGGAAAATAAATTCCCTGCGAAGAAGTTCGCTAAGTATACATGTCATGGCTCAATTTCAAATACTTATGAGAAGTGTCAAGAGAAATGGTTCAAGAGGATGCACTAACCATTTGAGGGAGAATGGCACATACTGCACAAATTATCTAGTGTTTTAGGGGAGAAAGAAGAGTTCACAACATATCATCATTTTTGCTTGGGCCGCTTCTACATGAAGACATGTGAGAAGATCCCATGGTGTAAGTTACCATTTGCATTTACCACTCATTACTTTCAAGACTCGATGAATAGACTACACAACACGCGTAAATTGTAGTTTAATGTTGACAAGGTGGAGGCAAATATCCATATTTTACATAAGACATATGTCTACCCCAATAAGGAGGCATATGTAGAGACAATAGAGTTAAACAACATTAACATCACTCCAGAGATCTTGGCTGTAGGAAAAATTGAGCCCACGCGTGTGCATGTGTACCTAAGGCCGCGGTTCAAGGAATGTAAAGTTTTTTCTAGAGAGGACTTGTCTTTACCAGGTCCTCCAAAGTGTAGGCAGACTGTGGGCACAAAGAGACCACTTGAACAAACACCCCCCAGGCATGAGAAACAGGGCTTGGAGAATGTTCTGGAGTGATATGAAGAGCAAGAAGACAATATTACACTTGATCATGGGAGAAGACAATTACACAGAAGGTGCCCAAGTGGAGATGTTGGTGTTGGCCCCTCATATCCGCTAAAGAGAGCACCACACATAAATCCTGTTAAAAAGGCCGAAGGAGAAAGAAAGAAGAGGTGTGGGTATGTGACAGTGAAGGAAAATGATGAAGAGAAGTCCTCACATAGAAGCACGTGTGAGGATTTTGCCACACCTAGCCTAGAGGTGTGAGAGGATGAAGAGATAAGTGGCAAACAACCTTTGTTTGATGAAGATGTCCCTAGTGTGAATATGCATGGGCATGAATAAGAAATATTCGTTGGTGGAGATACAAAGATTGAAGACAATGTTGTGCACCTGACCAAGGGACCTGAGGGTGATGATGAAATAGAATAGAAGGAGGGCATTGGGATGCATGAACATATAGGTGAGCACACTGGCGAGGAAAGGGAAGAAGAGGTGTTGTGGATGCATAACTTTGGGTACGTTGATGACCCAACAAAGATTATTCACGCCAAGTTTGAGAGCACCATTGAAAAGGACAAGTTATATGGATGGGAGCTGATGGAACCAGAAATGGAGAACACTCGCACCAGAAAGCAATTGTCATGGAGTATACAGATCCATATGGATGAGGTTGTGTTCGATGTGTGTGAGGATTCATGTGCATCAAGAAGAATGAAGAAGCCTCCTCATTCAAGGCACATAACTATCAAGCCAATAATTTTTTTGGGTAAGCAAGCAAGTAATGCGCTGATGGAGATAACATTAGAGGTTGTGTGAAGAAATATAGACAAGGTCACTACTCTGAGAACAGTTGTGGAGGATAAGAAGGATAAGGAGGAGGAAATTCAACACTTGAAAGATCCAAAGGAGAAAGCAAAAGTGAAAGCACACACTGTCTAAATCTCTACACATCCCATTACATTCCCAACATTAATCCTTCTCTTTTATATTCCTTCTTTCCAGGAGAATGTGAGAAGTAGAGTTTGACTAGGAGTTCAAACAAATCAAATAAAATATCTCAAACAGATCATCTGGAGATTTGATGCATGCCAACAAAATTAATCAACAAGTGTTTAGATGTTAAGCACATAACTTAATTAAATGATCAGTTGAATCAACCAGTTTCTCATTTAGTTACAATGAATAATAATGTCTATTGTTGAGTTATCTTCAGTTCTCATGTTTCAATTTGTAACTACCTCTTCTGCAACATGTACAGACTTGGAGTGTCATCCTTCATGTTCCAAGAGATCTGCATAATCATGGTTCCCTTGCTGTAGGTGGTCTTCTCTGGCTGTGGATAGATTGCTATAGAAAAATTCTTTGGTTGTAGGTGATTCCCTTTAGATGTGGACAAGTTGTTGCATAAGTGTCCTTTGTTGCATACAAGTTACTACGTATAACAAGTTGCTTACAAACAAGAGTGGCATTAAAGATATCATCATCCGTACAACTTATTACAATCAAAAGAATAAGTACGTACTCAAAATACCACAAAATAAAGATAACTAATCACAATTATATTAATTAGTATTATGCCATAAATTCGGGTTATGATGATAATTTTCAACAATATAACAAAGAAATACAAGTACAAGGCTTCAAATGGTTCAAAAAAATTTAGAAGATGAGTTGTTTATACACATGGTTTAATCAACTCATCACAAGTATTTGGAAAAGTACACAATACGAGGATGTGGGGAAATAAACCATTCAAAGGCTACTGTGAGTACCCACAAGGGTCTAGGTTGGAAAACAATGGTCTTATTATTAGGATCATAGGTGAGCGACAAGCCGCGAGCGTGATTGACACCAGGGAAAGGGTGTTGGATTGGTCGTGGGCGCAACTAGCCAAGGGATATATTTTGGGTTTTTTAATGTTTGGGATACAAGGCTAGTCACGGGGTGTGGGTATAACCCAGTCAAAAATGTGACCAAGTGGACAATGTGTTTGAGTTTGTTTTGTTTTGTTTTATTTTTAAAATGTTTTTTACCATGACCAGTTATAAGTACAAATGACATGTAGGGTGAGGTTGGGACGAGAGGAGGATTAGCTAGTGAGGTAGAGGTTTGGATGAGGCAATATGTGGAGAAGTAGAAGTATCCTGACTGCAGATGTGACCAAGAGAGCAAAGTGGTGTGAGGTTATGCACCATTCGACTAGGGTAGAAGGCCGAATGGGTGGTGGAGAGGATCTGGGGAATAAACCATTCAAAGGCTAGTGTGAGTACCCACAAGGGTATAGGTTGGAAAAAAATGGTCCTATTATTAGGATCATAGGTGAGCGACAAGCCGGGTGCGATCGACACCAGGGAAAGGGTGTTGGATCGGTCGTGGGTGCGACTAGCCAAGGGATATATTTTGGGTTTTTTTAATGTTTGGGATACAGGGCTAGTCACGGGGTGTGGGTATAACCCATTCAAAAATGTAACCAAGTGGACAACATGTTCGAGTTTGTTTTGTTTTGTTTTGTTTTTTAAATGTTTTTTACTATGACTAGTTATAATTACAAATGACATGTAGGGTGAGGGTGGGATGAGAGGAGGATTAGCTAGTGAGGTAGAGGTTTGGACGAGGTAGTATGTGGAGAAGTAGAAGTATCACGACTGCAGGTGTGACCAAGAGAGAAAAGTGGTGTGAGGTTATGTATGTGGAGAAGTAGAAGTATCACGACTGCAGGTGTGACCAAGAGAGAAAAGTGGTGTGAGGTTATGCACCATTAGACTAGGGTAGAAGTCCGAATGGGTGGTGGAGAGGAGGTGGTATGGGTCATGGAGCATTCGGTCACATGTGGAACCAACATGTGGGGGGAGGTGGTGGCAGAGGGGGGTGGGAGTAAGTCAGTCGTGACTATAACTGACATAGGAAGGGGAAGGAAGTGGGAGACAACAAGGGGAAGTGGTGGTAGAGAGAGGTGTCAGGTTAAGTTGGATCAGGTCATTCACACCCATGACTAGAAGAAGAAGGGTTTCGTGGCAATGGAGAGTGGGCATGATGGAGGCGTAGGTAGGAGACGTAATTTTTTGTTGTGTTTTTTTGGTTTAAATGTTTCACTAGTCAATTGTGTGTATGACCAATAAGAAGGCTACACAAAATGTAACCAAGTAGGCTACGTGCATGTTTTTTACTTTAAAGTTTTTTGGTGTCACAGAGGGAGAGATCAGTTCTGAGTGCAATTGATGTAAGGGTGTGGGTACTAACCAATCACGGGCTTGATCGCGGTCACCAAAATGTATGCATAGGTTTGGATAACCGTATAATATGTGTTAGTTGATATAATATAAAAATCCAAATCAATCATACTTAAATAAAATAGGCTTATGTTATCGCCATTGAAAACGTTAGGGATAATCATAGGTTCTTTCAATGAATAAATTGGGATAAAACTCCTAATATTTAAATATAATTTTACATGTTGTTGGTCCGAAAATCTGTCGCTTGGGCAGATCTATGGATAAACGAGCCAACAGTGTGCAGGGCACAGCCCCTCTTTGAGTCAGCAAAGCGAAACTGGTTTATTGCTATTCTACTAGCAGGAATCTATGCAAGTCTCACAGATTCTGCCTTCGGGGGTTTGGGATCTCATCCCAGTAGGGGTGTTTTCCGACTGCGAAAAGAAAGGAAAGGAAGAGGGGATGAAGAAAGAGCAGGTCCGAAGGAAGAAAAGAAATGAATTCCAAAGCAGAAAGGTCAGAAGATTTATGTTTTGGGAATTGGTAGTAAACAGAGCCAAACCTACTTGCATAAATAAACAAAGCAATACTGATGATGAATAAATGACAGAAAATAGTAGATATGAATCTAACAGAATAAACACATATAGATCTAACATAAGAAAGTTCTGATGCAACATAACACAGCGTATTCAGCACAAAGTCTCAATATTTGTATTGCTTGTTTTCTTCTGTTACAAGAAAGCTCAAAGTCTTTCTCTCCTCACTTCTATTTTCATCTAAAAAATATTCCACCACTGAATACAACAAGTATTCCAATATATATAGAAGAGGAGAAGGAAAGAAGGCAAAAAGGAGCCAACCACTTATTTACAAAGATATTTACAAAATATCTAAAAGTCATGTTGACTTTTGACAACTTGATGGATGACATCATCCCATGACGCAAGATGGATGATGTCATCATTTGTGCCAACATACTTTAGACATTCCAACAAGAAAGTCGGAGAAGAGAGAGAAGAAGAAGAAGAAGAAGAAGAAGAAGAGGAGGAGGAGCAGCTACTCGTCGTCATCATCCTGCGGCCGAAAGGGGGTAGCCTGTTTTTGATGCTGCTCAGGTGACGAGATATGGAACTGAGCGCGGTATTCCAAAAACTTGTTAATTATTGGCCCAAGTTGATCCTGAGAAGGATCCTTGTGCCTATCGCTTATTGCCTCACAAGTCTCCCGCTCATCTATGAGCTTCTCTGGGAGTTTGGAAAAGTCCTTTTCCACCTCAATGAGGAACCCGACGAAGTCCCTACAGGCCAGCAGGTTGTTGATAGATTCAGTGTCAAATGTGACCTCTGGCCCCGTTCCTTGAGAAGCGATCTCCTTGAAGATCCGGATGGTTTCATCAGCTGACCTTAAGGTAAAGGAAGGAGTGAGCAACCCTGGAGACATGTTGAGAACAATTCGCCTCCATTTGATGCATCGCATCCAGGGCTTCTTCCTTGACTTTGTCAAATCTTTTCTAGAATAAATTCTAGCTGATCCACCCGGTAGTCCAGAGTGGACATGATTTTGTTGAGGGCCCTTGGATGGCCGAAGACGCCGAACTTGACCAGATCTTCGACTGAACAGTCGAACATTTGTTGGAAGGCCTCGTGCTGCAGTCTAGCATGTTCCACCTCTTCTAATATGGGCCCTGCTAATGCTTGGAGCTTCTTTATTCACCTTATTGATATTCAGGTACAAGTCAGACAGAACTCGGCGATCACTTTTTCGCTGTCTTTGAGGATTTGGCTCCTCCAAGCGGAAACGGCCATACCCTGCTCACCAATTTTGGCATATTCGTTGATTTTCTCCTGGCTGAGAAGCTCAGAAGTCTCGGCGGTAGTTGTGGGAGGCACACTACCCATCTTCTGTAAGGCTTGGAGCAGATATTTGTTTTGCTCTTTTAGTAGCCTTTTTCTCTTCTTTTGTCTCTTGAAGCTTTTGACAGAGGGCGTCAACCGTGGAAAGAGCTTCCCCCTGGAGACTTTCAGAAGATGTCCCCATTGTGACTTGGGTCACAGTAAAATCTGTCGGAGACAGATCCTTTTTCTCTTTAAGGGGATCGGGGTATGCAATTTCCATGATTCTCTCACCTGCAACACTTTTAGAGAAGCGTGTAACAGGCTTCTGCTTCTTCACCCCTTTGGCTGGGATCACTGAAAAGTCCATCGGAGCGATGGGAACTTTCCTCTTTTGCTGGCTTAGCTGCTGAGAGATCCAGGCTGGTCCTATGGAAGAAGGACCAGAGACAGAGGAGGAGGCAACTACAGTAGAAGAGGGGAAAAACGTGGAGACACGCGGCGGCGGCATTGAGAGAATAGCCGAAGAAGTGTCCACAGGAGGAAGGGAAACTGCAGCTGCGGAAGACATAGGAAGGGAAGGGAGCCTGGAGATGAGGGAAGAAATGGAGGAGGATAGATCAGCGAGGGAGGAGAAGATAGATGAAGAAGCAGGGGAAAGAGTAGAAGAAGGGGCAGAGGACACGACCAAAGGGATGGTCGCTTGAGTCACTCGAGGAGGGGAAGGAAGAGAAGAAGAAGGGATAGAAGGGACCTCTGTTGTGGTAGCAATGCCGACATCCTGAGTGGATGGGCTTATGGGACTATCCTCTGCTGCTTCTTTCTCTGGCGAATCCAGAGTTATTACCTGTTCTGGTGCTGCGGAAGGAGGACTCTCAGGGGCTTCTTCCTGAATGGTGCTGGATTCACCTTCTACACCTTTGCCTTGAAGCTGCTTCTTGGATCGTGGAGGCGCGTTGCCCAATGGGGATGTTGTGAAATCAACCCCGAGGTAGATTAGGCCGTTCATCCGGCACCAATGTTCTGTCCTCCGCAAAGTCTCCTTGACCCTCTCCTCAATTGTCTGAGGAGCTTTAGTTCTATCAATGGCCGGAAAGGGCCAATCGTCCCCATCTGTATCAGTATATACCTTGTCTACTTCATCTTCTGTTGTTTGGTAGCCTTTGGGGACAATGGCTACCCCATATTGGATGATTTCTGCCAATGCTAGGCGAGAATGATCCTTTCTTCTGAGCTCTACCTCATGGAGGACGTCAATATAAATATCCTCGATCTGAGGAACATGGATTGGATCAAGCTTTGCTCTTGGCAGGCAGCCCCTTGGGTCGAAGGTAGGCCTGGCTGGGAAGTCGTGTTTCAAATTAAGTAACTCCAGCTCTGCAAACATTTCCTTCGCCTTGTGGTGGGTAGAGCATGTGTATCGGCCCACTGTGAGGGGGAAAGGAGTTCCACCCTTCTTTCCTTTTAAGGCATTTTTCGTGGTATGTGACCAGCTGCCTTGATAGTTCCAGTAGAATCAGCTTAGGCCCAGCATACCTTGGTAGCCTGGTTGGCTCTCCCAAAAAGTTGGCAGCCCTCAGATAGGTGAATGTGGGAAATTGGGTGAACAGGGCCCCCCATTTCTCCGTGGCTGCCACTATGTTTTTGGTCGTACGACCATGAGTCATATTCGGCCTCAACAGGCAGATGATGTGATAGAAAAACACATCGTTAACTTTTGTGAAGCTGGGAGATGCTATTCTCCAGTCTCAACTCTGGGTAGTAGCTCGTATATCTTGACCTGAGGCCAAACTCCACTCCAGTGTTAGGCCTGGATAATCCCTCTCTGACGCTGCAGTGTAGACCACGTAGGAGTTCATATGGAATACTCCCGTTGTGCCAAACTGTTGTAGCTGCTCGGAGATGGTGCTGCTTATAATTTCCCCCCAGCAAAAGCGCTGATCAGGAAAATTTTTGTTCATTGTTTCCAAGTAGCGCAGCATCCATTTATGGAAGTAATGGGCATCAGAAAGCCCGAAGACCCTGCTCAGGAAGGTAATGGTATCGCTGAGCTCTTCTGAGAAGTCACTGCGGTGGATGATTTGGGGCCACCGGGTTACCACCTTCTTATTTTTCAAATATACTTCGTTCATTAGCTGCATACATTGGTCTTCATTGTCTTCCCAGGCCTTGATGCACTCTGCTTGGCTAACGGCCACAAAGTGCCGGTGGTGAGGGATGCCGAGTATGATCTCAAAATGACGGGCAGTGAGGTTAATGACTACCTCGCCCTTGCTGTTTTCGACACACCTTGTGTCTTTATTGTAACTCTGGGCAACCACCATCATAAATTCATTGTTGACGGCGCTGACGGGGATTCCTCCGGCGAAGTGCAGGGCACTGCCTATCAATTTGTCCATCCATGGACTCCTTGTAACTTTCTGAGTTCTGGCCCAGAATTCCTCCATGTCGATATGCCCCAATTCTGAATCTCTGACGTCCATGCTGCATTCGGCCTGTGACTCGGGCATTCTGACCCTCTGATATTTGTATTTCATTTCTTCCTCCGTAAGCTTAGCCTTTCCTTTCGGTTTGGTGGGTCTCCTGCTGGATGTAGACATATGTTCTTTCGAACTCAGTTGCTGATCTGCATGAAGAAGAAGCGAGACCCAATCCGAAAAGGTTGAATTAGCCATTTGATCTTCCATTGGAATGTTAGCAGAAGAAAGAGTTAGAGATTTTTAGGCTCAGGGCGCAGGGCGCATGAAAATTGCAGCTTACAGGGCTAAATAGGTAGGGCGCACAGGAAAGAGGATGTTGCAAAGGTTAAACTGGCGCCAAAGGCGCATGGCGCATGCATACTGCAGATTGCATTTTATAAAGGGCGCATGAAAACATTGTGTGTTACATAGGGACAGGATGCGCCCTTTGGCGCATAGACTTTTCATGTTGCACTGGGATTTGGTGCACCCTTTGGCGCATGTAAGGTTTGTGTAACATGATCTTTTCGTGCGCCAAAGGGAACATGGTGCGGTGCACGAAATGTTTACACAACATGATGTTTATTGTAATCGGGGATGCGCCTGCGCCTTCAAAGATTTGTACTTGGCGCAGATAAAGATTGTGTTGCATAGATGTTGGGTGCGCCATTGGCGCATGGAAATGGGATGCAGCAAGGAAGGTTGGCGCGCCATTGGGGCGCAAGTTTAGCGCTTGTAGCATATGGAAGAGGCGCGCCTTGAGGGCGCAGGAGTTCATGATGCAGCAGGCAAAATGGGTGCGCCATTGGCGCGGGTTTTATTCATGTTGCAGGGGGGACAGATGCGCCATGGGGGCGCAACTGTTTATGATGTTGCAGGACGCACCGATGCGCCAAAGGGAAAAACAGGCTTTTCTCCATTTCTTTCTTCATTTGTTTTAGCAGGGTTATTGGGCAATGAAATGGCTCATCAAAAAGGAGATAAAACCATGCTTTTAGACAGGTTCCCCTACCAGCAGATCTGGACAGAGGGGGAGGGATATGGGAAGATAGCAGAAGGAGGAGGATCTTGATATTTCAAACTTCAGGCACAAACTAAAACCAGACCACCAAGCACAAAGAACCAAAACGCAAAACATGAGAAAGAGAAAAGAACCTCTCACCTGGACAAATAGCGAAAACTTGTAACGGGTCCACAAGGCGTTGAAAATGACGAGGCAGGGGCTGACAGGCTCAGAAAAATCACGTGCTCAGCGAATAGTGAAAATGACATTTTGGGCGCGCAAACACATATATATAGGTGAGCTGGTCATAAATGCGCCACCCACTTTTTAAAGGGCGCATGAGAGTTGCTGTCGACAGGGAAAAGCGTGCGCCCTTTGGCGCATGAAAACGTTTTCCAGCAGGAAATTAAGCGCGCCTTTGGCGCACCAAAAGCTATGTCGACATGAAGTTATGTGCGCCCTTTGGCGCACCAAAACATGACGCAACAAAAGTTGTGCCAATAGAAAGGCGCATGCGCCTTGGCGCACGCAGGGAAGGCTCAACATACTTTGGCGCACCAAAAGGTGTGTTGACACTGAAAATCATGCGCCAAAGGTTTTAAAGGGGGCGCACCAAAAGTTGGTGTTACATAGCAATTTCATGCGCCCAGCCAAAAAAAAGGCTCAAAAGACTAAGTTCGAAAAACCAGATTTCCCGGGAAGGGATTTTACAACGTTTCGAACGCAAGGGATCCCTAACGAGGGATCGGAACAAAATTTTGGTATGGTTATCGGTAAAATTGCCCTTGTCAATTTTACGGGATAACAGCTGGCTCTTTCTGGGGACTATCCCTGAGCAAACTCGGGGGTAGAGAATCCCAGTTCTCATGTGCCTATCCATTGGGTAACAGAGTCAAAAACAAGGGCGACCGGAGGGGGGGCAAAAGAAACACACAACAAACCGAAAGCAAACACACGACGAAAGCAAACACACAACATAAAGCAAACTGTACAAAGAAGAGAGCAAGCTCTACTTCCTGAAGATCTTCAGATGCTGCCCACTATAAGGAAGCGGGAGCTCGGTTCCATCCAGATATGAGAGATAGAAGCTATTCTCTCCGTTGAGTTGCTTGATCTTGAAGGGCCCTCTCCACAGGGAATCAAACTTTCCGTGCATGCCCTTTGGCTCTCTTCGCTTGTCCCACAAAAGGACGAGATCTCCCACTTGAAAATCTCTTTGCTTGGCCTTCTTATCAAAAAGCCTCTTAACTTGATTCTGATGTTCAGTGATCCTGTCGACCACCCTTACTCTCTTTTCTTCAAGTTCTGCCAGATACATGATTCTCTTTTCAAGAGAATTTTGGAAAGTTTCGTCTTCGATGGCTCGTGCCAAACGCAGAGTAGGAAGTTCCGCAGAAATGGGAAGCTCGGCATCAGTGCCATATAACACTTGAAAAGGTGACATGCCGAGAGATCTCTTGGGAGTAATACGATCGGCCCACAAAGCGTCGTACAAAGACTTGTGCCACATTCGCTGATTCTCATCTACTAACTTCCGTATGATGGTCACCAAGTTCTTGTTACTGGATTCCGCCTGACCATTTCCCTGAGGGTAATAGTCTGAGGCGTGAGCCAAAGTTATCCCATATTCATAGCAAAAACTAATAACTTCTCGTGAGGAGAAGTTAGAAGCATTATCAGCAACGATTTTGTTTGGAACGCCAAACCTGACAATGATATTTTCTTTAATGAAATTGCAAACCACCTCAAAAGTGGCATGCTTGACAGGTATGGCTTCCACCCACTTGGTGAAGTAATCCGTTGCTGTAAGGACATAGCTATGTCCGGCACTCGATTGAGGATTGAGTGCGCCAATAAAATCAATTCCCCATTGCCTGAATGGTTCATTGATAATGACCGGCCTTAGGGGAAAGGCAGCCAACTTGGGCTTGCCGACGAATTGCTGGCAGGGTTCACACTTCGCCACCCAGGTGGCTGTATCTTGAAAGAGCGTCGACCAATAGTACCTAGCTCGAATGATCTTGTGTGCAGTCACGGAGGAAGAGAAATGCCCTCCACAGGCTGAATTGTGAAAACTTTCCAGTAGTTTTACTTGCTGGGGTTTGTCAACACATCGCAAAAAGATGCCATCTATCCCACGTTTATATAAACCGTCATCCCAGATGACATATTTAGCCACTCTGAGCTTTATAGTGCACTTCTCCTTTGCAGTTAGGTGCATTGGGCATTCGCCGTAGGTAAGGAAGAAAGCGATGTCGGAGTACCATTCATCACTAGTTGCAACAAATAGAACCAGAGGCAGAGAATCAGGCTCTTCCTGCCGGTCCTGTGTTTCGTCGGTGCAGTCACCCCTGTCATCAGGGTTTTCTGAATCTTTGTTTTCAGCCATTAGCTGACACAGGCCCTTGCCCCTCACCAGCTTGGTTGGTTTAATATCCAGGTCATACTCCTAGACCTTTGCGATCCAATTTCCTCGCAAGCTTCCTAACTCCTGCTGAGTTAGAATTGATTTCACCGCCGTGTCAGGGACCAGCACCACCGTATGCGAGTTTAGAATGTAATACCTGAAATTCTTCACTGCTTTGACAACGGCGAAGGCATGCTTTTCCAGTTGAGTCATTTTTAGTTCGTGAGGCTTGAGGGGAGAACTCATGAACGCGATCGGAGATTCAACATCCTCCGAGTTCTTTTGCATTAAGATTGCGGACACAGTATGCTCAGATGCGTAACTATACATGATGAAGTCCTTGGAGAAATCGGGACATACCAGGACTGGTGCATGAGCAACGGAAGCTTTTATTTCTTCAAATGACCTTTTTCCCTCTTCACTCCATCTGAAAGTTGGTGACCCCTTCATCATGTTCAATATGTGACGGGTCTTCTCAGCAAAGTCAGGAACAAAACGCCTGAGAAAGTTCACCTTTCCAAAGAAAGAATGAACACCAGTCTTGCTTGTAGGCAGAGTAAGGCTTTGAATAGCCTTAACTCTTTCGGCATCTATCTTTGTTCCTTCTTTGCTAACCACATGCCCTAGCAACTTCCCTTCCGTGACTCCAAAAACAGACTTTTTTGGGTTTAGGGAAATCCCATGTTCTCGGCACCTGGCCAACACTTGCTCCAAATGATCACAATGATCATTTCGTTGTTTAGAGAAGACGGTTAAATCATCTAGATAAACCACAATGACTTTCCCCATCATACCTTTGAATGCAAAATCCATGGCCCGCTGAAAAGTGGCGCCAACATTAGTTAGGCCAAAAGGCATCCTGCTGTAGGCAAATGTACCCCAGGGAGTAGTGAATGTTGTTTTAAACTGATCTTCAGGTGAAACTTCAATCTGATTGTAACCTGAAAAACCATCAAGCATGGACAGCATCTCTGATCCAGTTACTGCTTGCAGAACTTGATCCATTATCGGAAGAGGGTAGTTGTCTTTCAAGGAAGCTTGATTCAAATTGTGAAAGTCTACGCATATGCGTATCTCGCCGTTTTTCTTGCGCACTGGCACAATATTTGCTACCCAAGTACTGTGATGGATAGGAAAGATGATTCTTGCATCCAACATCTTCTGAATTTCGGCCTGGATGGTACCCGAGATCTTAGGATTATAGTGCCTCTGCTTCTGGCGAAAGGCTTTGACATCGTCTTTCAACGGAATGTCATGCTGAACGTCCTTTGGCTTGAAAGATTTTAGATCGGCATAGGACCACGCCAACACGTCCATATATTTTTTTAGCAACTTGACAAATTTTCCGTTTCTCCTCAGGCGTACAACATTTTCCAATGTTCACAAATTGCGGGTGCTCTATCGAACCTATATTGACCGGTTCGGTTTCCGGGGATGAGTCAGGGTCATCTCGCCTCTTCTTTTTCACAAAACGGTCATGCCTGTCGAACAGGCGCTCCAGAGAAACCAGGCCCTTCAGAATTTTATTTCCTTTGAGCTGACATATGCCGTCGTTCCCTTCGGATTCGTCGCCTTGATCGGTGACTGATTCACGGCAAGTGGAAGTAGATCCTTCAAAGTGCAATTCTTTAAAATTTTCTGCCTTTTCCAGAAAAGCAATGAGTTGATTATCGTCGTTGAACACCTGCCAATGCTGAGAATTGTCTGGCACGCTCGGGCGGAAAACCACCTCAATGGTGTACTTGTTTGTTTTCAAACCTGGGTGTGGGAGCATGAGGGACGCAGAAACGGCCAATGAATCGGTCATGTCATTCTGAGCCCTTGGAATGGACTCTATTGAAAAAGCATCGAATTCCTCGATGTTGTCCCATACCGCATTACGGTAATGCCTGAGCCTCTCATTTTTTACTTGGTAAATCCTTTTGACCTGATTTACAACTAGCTCTGCATCACCTTGTACTTTTAGATTTTTAATTCCTCTTTCCCTTGCGGCTTGCATACCGAGTAACAGAGATTCATACTCAGCAGTATTGTTAGTGTTGAAAAACTGCAATTTGAAAGAGAGAGGAATTACCTCCTCTTCGGGAGATATCAGCACAGCCCCAGCGCCACATCCACTAGTCGCGCAACTTCCATCAAACTGCAAGGTCCAGATCTCATTAAGATCCTTTTCCTGAACGAGAACACCCGTTTTATCCGTCTCGGTAGATAAGAAGTAGTTCCCCATCCCTGATGATTCAAAAAGGATTTGGGCCTTGGGGTCTTCAGAGCTGGTAACCAAGTATTTCTTTTGTGATTCCGGCTCCAAAGTCTGCATTACGCCTTTGACTGGAATTCTAGCTTTAGACCAGTCCATATGAATTTCTCCACCAACTTCGCTGCAAAAACTTCTTCCCAGCAAAATTCCATAGGCTGCCGGAATGTCAGCAACGAGGACTGTCATTTTTACTCTTTTATCTGGGAAAGCTGCAAATGCGAATTGCGCGTCTTTGATTTGGCCAACCAACGGAACCTGCTTGGTTTCCAATGAATAACATCTGCCGAAAGGCTTGGTAAGAGTGAGGCCCAAAGCATGGGCGACTTTTGCCGGCATGACGTTATCAGAAGCCCCGGAATCAATTATGCAGTTACTCAACTTATGTCCATTGATCAGGAGAGAGAGATAGAAAGGCTCTATCTTGCCTGATGCCGATGTTGAAGCAACATTTATGTGGGATTCAGGGGGAGTGGAAAGGATTCCTTTTGGGGAAACCTGCTTAGATGCAACAGCTTGACTCTGAATATATTTGGTCAATCTTACAAGCTGCTCGGGGTTTGACTGAAGATACTCAGCTTCAGACATTTGGATCTTGGTCTTTTTTGCATGATCTATGATATCAAATGCGGCCAAGGGTTGCGTTGGTGAAGGAATGAGTCCCTCACCTCGCGACGATGGAAAAGGATTGGTGGCCTTGGTAGGAATGTGAGAGGATTGATTTGGAGGAGAGATAGGGGGAAAAAGGTTTCCTTGTAAAAGATTTGCCAGGGAGTTGAGTAGGAAGAGGATTACCTCTTTTAGCAATGATCGGAGGCGCGTTTGACACGGCCTTCTCCTGCTGGACATGGGCAGCAACTTCCGCTTCTTTTCCTTGCGAGCGAGTAAAAACAGCATATGACTGTCCGCTTGCATATCCCTGGGTACCCTCTTCTTCATCAGATTCTTCCTCATCAAATTCCATATACCCGATAGTAGAGTCGCCAGCCGGTTCACCGACATCTTGATCATCTTCGCCTTGAGACGAAGGTTCTTCATAATACTGCTCTTCTTCTTCGATTTCGGCCAGAGCGTTGACCGGAGGAGCCTCAAGCGCCAACCGCGGAGCAGCTGTAGGTAGGCGCGGCCTTTGTGAAACATTGTTGGGAACGAAATTCCTCCGCGGAATATCCCGGTACGAGGAACTGGGGGAGGCCTGGGCCAACTGCTTCTTCAATGCAAGCAAGTCATTCGCCATCTTTTGAAAGGCTGGATCAGACGAAGTAGTGGGCGAAGGGCCCAAAGATTTAGGCTTGGCTGATTCCTTTTTCAATTCACCAGATATTATCAGATTATCCTCTATCCGAATGGCAGCAGCTTGGGCGAGAATCAAGGTAGCCACTCGCTCTTGAAGGAGTAAGAAACTAACTTTCGAACTCATAGCGTTTACGAAGAAACACTTTTGATTTTCCGGCGTTGGAAGCATGGCAACGGGGACACGGTTGATTAGTGCATTGAACCGGGTGACAAAATCGCGCATGGTCTCATTTGCCTCTTTCTTCAGGTGAGTGATCCATGATAATAATGCAAATGCATCCTCTGAAGGCTTGTATCTGTCTTCGAAAGCATCCCGCAAGGTGGCCCAACTGGTAATAGATCCGGCTGGCAAATGCTGAAACCATTCAGCTGCAGGTCCTTGTAGGGTTTCCAGAAAAAGGTGAACTGACACATCTTCGTGAGTCACATCCAAAATACTGCATGACATGATGAATGCAGATATGTGGGAATCCGTGCTTTGATTTCCGCTCCCGTCGAATTTGGGAAAATTCTTTCGGTTTCCGTGAGGGAGCACGTGAACTGGATGTGGTAAAGCCAAAGGACCCATGGCGTTTCCCCATGGTACCGCCATCTGAAAAGCTGGAAAGAGAACACGAGCTGGAAGTGTGGTTCCACTGAGTAGCAAGGCACTACAAAGGGATGTGGATGCCCCCTGTGAAAGACTTTTTCTTCGTGAAGGTGAGACACTCCTGGATGTCCGGCTAGCTGAGCTTAGCGCTGAAAAACGCGCCGGTGTCACGCTGAAATTGTGCCTTTGAAGCAGATCGAAAGTAGGATCAGCTTCTCCACGGGCTCTCCTGCTGCGCGTAAAAGGTTCACTCGCCAGTGTACCTTCCAGATCTGTAACGTTGTGGCACAGATTCAAACTTTCTTTTTGGTTGTACTCGCTGATTTTCTGGTTTTTCTGTCAAAAACCAGCAGCAAATACTTTTCTAAATATTTAAAACTATCCTCTTCAGAAAACCGATTGCAGTTAATGACAAATAACAACGAGGATAAGATGGCAGGGAAGAATAGCAAGCTGATTTTCGGATCTGATTTTGACTTTTTTCAGAGGGTTTCAAACTTTTAGCAAACAGCCAAAAATCCAGATCTACGGCAAAATACTAATTTTTATAAAAACTCAGCGAACTAAATATTTGTAACTGGGCCAGATCTATGGATCTCAGAAGAAAATTTTTCAATTCAGAGAAAAATTTGCAAATTTTTGGATTTTTATAAAAAAGTTTCAGATTTGCAAACAGACAGCAATTTTCTTATTTTTTCTAATTTTTCTATCTTACCACCATCATAGATCTGACAGATCTATTCATCCCCAGCGGAGTCGCCAAAAACTATTGGTCCGAAAATCTGTCGCTTGGGCAGATCTATGGATAAACGAGCCAACAGTGTGCAGGGCATAGCCCCTCTTTGAGTCAGCAAAGTGAAATTGGTTTATTGCTATTCTACCAGCAGGAATCTATGCAAGTCTCACAGATTCTACCTTCGGGGGTTTGGGATCTCATCCCAGTGGGGTGTTTCCGACTGTGAAAAGAAAGGAAAGGAAGAGGGGATGAGGAAAGAGCAGGTCCGAAGGAAGAAAAGAAATGAATTCCAAAGAAGAAAGGTCAGAAGATTTATGTTTTGGGATTAGTAGTAAACAGAGCCAAACCTACTTGCATAAATAAACAAAGCAATACTGATGATGAATAAATGACAATGAAACAGAAGCAGATTTAACAGAATAAGCACATAGATCAGACATAAGAAAGATCTAATGGCAATAACACAGGTATTCAACACAAAGTCTAAATATTGTATTACTAACTTCTTCTGTTACAAAAAGCTCAAAGTCTTTTCTCCTTACTCCTATTTCTCATCTGAAAGATATTCACCCTTCGAATACAACAAGTATTCCAATATATATAGAAGAGGAGAAGGAAAGAAGGCAAAAAGGAGCCAACCACCTATTTACAAAGATATTTACAAAATATCTAAAAGTCATGTTGACTTTTGACAACTTGATGGATGACATCATCCCATGACGCAACATGGATGATGTCATCATTTGTGCCAACATACTTTAGAAATTCCAACAAGAAAGTCGGAGAAGAGAGAGAAGAAGAAGAAGAAGCAGCTACTCGTCGTCATCATCCTGCGGCCGAAAGGGAGTAGCCTGCTTTTGATGCTGCTCAGGTGATGAGATATGGAACTGAGAGCGGTATTCCATGAACTTGTTGATTATTGGCCCAAGTTGATCTTGAGAAGGATCCTTGTGCCTATCGCTTATCGCTTCACAAGTCTCCCGCTCATCTATGAGCTTCTCGGGAAGTTTGGAATAGTCCTTCTCCGCCTCAATGAGGAACCCGATGAAGTCCCTACAGGCCAGCAGGTTGTTGATAGATTCAGTGTCAAATGTGACCTCTGGCCCCGTTCCTTGAGAAGCGATCTCCTTGAAGATCCGGATGGTTTCATCAGCTGACCTTAAGGTAAAGGAAGGAGTGAGCAACCCTGGAGACATGTTGAGAACAATTCGCTCCATTTGATGCATTGTATCCAGGGCTTCTTCCTTGACTTTGTCAATCTTTTCTAGAATAAATTCTAGCTGATCCACCCGGTAGTCCAGAGTGGACATGATTTTGTTGAGGGCCCTGGGATGTCCGAAGACGCCAAACTTGACCAGATCTTCGACTGAACAGTCGAACATTTGTTGGAAGGCCTCGTGCTGCAGTCTGGCATGTTCCAACTCTTCTGATATGGGCCCTGCTAACGCTTGGAGTTCTTTATTCGCCTTACTGATATTCAGGTATAAGTCAAAGAACTCGGCGATCACTTTTTCGCTGTCTTTGAGGATTTGGCTCCTCCAAGCGGAAACGACCATACCCTGCTCGCCAATTTTGGCATATTCGTTGATTTTCTCCTGGCTGAGAAGCTCCGAAGTTTCGGCGGCAGTTGTGGGAGGCGCACTACCCATCTTCTGTAAGGCTTGGAGCAGATATTTGTTTTGCTCTTTTAGTAGCCTTTTCTCTTCTTTTGTCTCTTGAAGCTTTTGATAGAGGGCGTCAACCGCGGAAAGAGCTTCCCCCTGGAGACTTTCAGAAGATGTCCCCATTGTGACTTGGGTCACAGTAAAATCTGTCGGAGACAGATCCTTTTTCTCTTTGAGGGGATCGGGGTATGCAATTTCCATGATTCTCTCACCTGCAACACTTTTAGAGAAGCGTGTAACAGGCTTTTGCTTCTTCGCCCCTTTGGCTGGGATCACTGAAAAGTCCATCGGAGCGATGAGAACTTTCCTCTTTTGCTGGCTTAGCTGCTGAGAGATCCAGGCTGGTCCTATGGAAGAAGGACCAGAAACAGAGGAGGGGACAACTGCAATAGAAGAGGGGAAAAACGTGGAGACACGCGGCGGCGGCATTGAGAGAATAGCTGAAGAAGTGCCCACAAGAGGAAGGGAGACTGCAGCAGTGGAAGACAGAGGAGGGGAAGGGAGCTCAGAGATGAGGGAAGAAATGGAGGAGGACAGATCAGTGAGGGAGGAGAAGATAGACGAAGAAGTAGGGGAAAGAGTAGAAGAAGGGACAGAGGACACGACCAAAGGGATGGTCGCTTGAGTCACTTAAGGAGGGGAAGGAAGAGAAGAAGAAGGGATAGAAGGGACCTCTGTTGTGGTAGCAATGCCGACATCCTGAGTGGATGGGCCTATGGGACTATCCTCTGTTATTTCCTCCTCCAGAGTTATGACTTGTTCTGGCGCTGTGGAAGGAGGACTTTCAGGGGCTTTTTCCTGAATGGTGCTGGATTCACCTTCTACACCTTTGCCTTTAAGTTGCTTCTTGGATCATGAAGGTGCGTTGCCCAATGGGGAGGTTGTGAAATCTACCCTGAGGTAGATTAGCCCGTTCATCCGGCACCAATGTTCTGTCCTCCGCAAAGTCTCCTTGACCCTCTCCTCAATTGTCTGAGGAGCCTTAGTTCTACCAATCGTCCCCATCTGTATCAATATATACCTTGTCTACTTCGTCTTCTGTTGTTTGGTAGCCTTTGGGGACAATGGCTACCCCATATTGGATGATTTCTGCCAATGCTAGGCGAGAATGATCCTTTCTTCTGAGCTCTACCTCATGGAGGACGTCAATATAAATATCCTCGATCTGAGGAACATGGATTGGATCAAGCTTCGCTCTTGGCAGGCAGCCCCTTGGGTCGAAGGTAGGCCTGGTTGGGAAGTCGTGTTTCAAATTAAGTAACTCCAGCTCTACAAACATTTCCTTCACCTTGTGGTGGGTAGAGCATGTGTATCGGCCCACTGTGAGGGGAAAAGGAGTTCCACCCTTCTTTCTTTTAAGGCATTTTTCGTGGTATGTGACCAGCTGCCTTGATAGCTCTAGTAGAATCAGTTTAGGCCCAGCATACCTTGGTAACCTGGTTGGCTCTCCCAAAAAGTTGGCAGCCCTCAGATAGGTGAATGTGGGAAATTGGGTGAACAGGGCCCCCCATTTCTCCGTGACTGCCACTATGTTTTTGGTCGTACGACTATGAGTCATATTCGGCCTCAACAGGCAGATGACATGGTAAAAGAATGCATCGTTGATTTTGGTGAATTGGGTGATGCTATTCTCCAGCCTTAGTTCTGGATAATATTCATATATTTTGACCTGAGGCCAAACTCCACTTCGTGTTAGGCCTGGATAATCCCTCTCTGACGCTGCAGCGTAGACCACGTAGGAGTTCATATGGAATACTCCCGTTGTGCTGAATTGTTGTAGCTGCTCGGAGATGGTGCTGCTTATAATTTCCCCCCAGCAAAAGTGTTGATCAGGAAAATTCTTGTTCATTGTTTCCAAGTAGCGCAGCATCCATTTATGGAAGTAATGGGCGTCAGAAATCCCGAAGACCCTGCTCAGGAAGGTAATGGTATCGCTGAGCTCTTCTGAGAAGTCACTGTGGTGGATGATTTGGGGCCACCGGGTTACCACCTTATTTTTCAGATATACTTCGTTCATTAGCTGCATACATTGGTCTTCATTGTCTTCCCAGGCCTTGATGCACTCTGCTTGGCTAACGGCCACAAAGTGCCGGTGGTGAGGGATGCCGAGTATGATCTCAAAATGACGGGCAGTGAGGTTAATGACTACCTCGCCCTTGCTGTTTTCGACACATCTTGTGTCTTTGTTGTAACAATGAGCAACCACCATCATAAATTCATTGTTGACGACGCTGACGGGGATTCCTTCGGCGAAGTGCAGGGCACTGCCTATTAGTTTGTCCATCCATGGACTCCTTGTAACTTTCTGAGTTCTGGCCCAGAATTCCTCCATGTCGATATGCCCCAATTCTGAGTCTCTGACGTCTATGCTGCATTCGGCCTGTGACTCGGGCATTCTGACCCTTTGATATTTATACTTCATCTCTTCCTCTGTAAGCTTGGCCTTTCCTTTCGGTTTGGTGGGTCTCTTGCTGGATGTAGACATATGTTCTTTCGAACTCAGTTGTTGATCTGCATGAAGAAGAAGCGAGACCCAATCCGAAAAGGTTGAATTAGCCATTTGATCTTCCATTGGAATGTTAGCAGAAGAAAGAGTTAGAGATTTTTAGGCTTAGGGCGCAGGGCACATGAAAATTGCAGCTTACAGGACTAAATAGGTAAGGCGCACCGGAAGAGGGTGTTGCAAGGATAAAACTGGCGCCAAAGGCGCATGGCGCATGCAAACTACAGATTGCATTTTATAAAGGGCACATGAAAAGTGCGTGTAATAAGAACTTTTCGTGCGCCAAAGGGAGCATGGCGCGGTGCACGAAAGGTTTACACAACATGGTGTTATTGTAATCGGGGATGCGCCTGCGCCTTCAAAGATTTGTACTTAGAACAGACAAAGCTTGTGTTCCATGGATGCTGGGTGCGCCATTGGCGCATGGAAATGCGATGCAGCAAGGAAGGATTGTGCGCCAAAGGGGCGCAAGTTTAGCACTTGCAGCATGTGAAAGAGGCACGCCTTGAGGGCGCATGAGTTCATGATGCAGCAGGAAAAATGGGTGCGCCATTAGCGCGGGTTTTATTCATGTTGCAGGGGGGACAGATGCGCCATGGGGGCGCAACTGTTTATGATGTTGCAGGACGCACCGATGCGCCAAAGGGAAAAACAGGCTTTTCTCCATTTCTTTCTTCATTTGTTTTAGCAGGGTTATTGGGCAATGAAATGGCTCATCAAAAAGGAGATAAAACCATGCTTTTAGACAGGTTCCCCTACCAGCAGATCTGGACAGAGGGGGAGGGATATGGGAAGATAGCAAAAGGGGGAGGATCTTGATATTTCAAACTTCAGGCACAAACTAAAACCAGACCACCAAGCACAAAGAACCAAAACGCAAAACATGAGAAAGAGAAAAGAACCTCTCACCTGGACAAATAGCGAAAACTTGTAACGGGTCCACAAGGCATTGAAAAAGACGAGGCAGGGGCTGACAGGCTCAGAAAAATCACGTGCTCAGCGAATAGTGAAAATGACATTTTGGGCGCGCAAACACATATATATAGGTGAGCTGGTCATAAATGCGCCACCCACTTTTTAAAGGGCGCATGAGAGTTGCTGTCGACAGGGAAAAGCGTGCGCCCTTTGGCGCATGAAAATGTTTGCCAGCAGGAAATTAAGCGCGCCTTTGGCGCACCAAAAGCTATGTCGACATGAAGTTATGTGCGCCCTTTGGCGCACCAAAACATGGCGCAACAAAAGTTGTGTCAACACAAAGGCGCATGCGCCTTGGCACACGTAGGGAAGGCTCAACATACTTTGGCGCACCAAAAGGTGTGTTGACACTGAAAATCATGCGCCAAAGGTTTTAAAGGGGGCGCACCAAAAGTTGGTGTTACATAGCAATTTCATGCGCCCAGCCAAAAAAGGCTCAAAAGACTAAGTTCGAAAAACCAGATTTCCCGGGAAGGGATTTTTCAACGTTTCGAACACAAGGGATCCCTAACGAGGGATCGGAACAAAATTTTGGTATGGTTATCGGTAAAATTGCCCTTGTCAATTTTACAGGATAACACATGTAAACACTAAAAAAAATGTTAGTCAGATCCCTACCCTTTTCAAGGTTAAAATAAGAGCATGTAAGTCATGTGATTGATAAGTGAAAAAAAATGAAATGACATACATGTTCAAAGGCCCGAGGGGACCAAGCTGCGATGCATGGTTGATTGGTGGATGATTGTTTATTCATGATGGTATCTTGGCTAATTCAGAGCTTTTCACAGTCATTGTTCAGTTATAGGTGTAATTGCTGAAAATCATAAAGTATTCACAAGCTAGTCACGAGCGCAACTAATAACATTGTTAAAAATCTAAAATATAATTGTGTAATTAGCTTCCTGTATCTAAGATGTCTTCCTTTCTCTATCAACCAAACTTGTAAGTGACACATACTCGAGCAATAACTAAAATTGTGAAAAGAACCAAGAGTTGAGAGATGAAATGAGGGGGGTGAATGTTATTTTATAGTTTTGGAGTGAATAGAGGATTGTGACAGGTATGAGTTTAATGTGTATAGAAGGGTGAGATGATAAGGGACCATTTGTGTTGGGGATGTAAATGGGTGGGTGGAGTATATAAAGTTAAATGTGAGTGGGTGAGGATTCTGGATTAATAAATGAGGGTGACATGTCTTAAATCAACCTTGTTTTTTAATATTTAGGTGTTTTGTGGGATTTTTTTTATTTTTAGTGATTATTATGGTTTTATGATGTTTTTTTATATTTTTAGATTAGGATACGCTATGCACATTGCATGTTTTCTAGTGTCTACACAAATTATTAAAGAGTGTGTTGTGGAGAGTGAGTTAACATCATTTTCCTATTGTTGATGGTGGAAAATATTACAAGTGGCCCATAGAAGTAAGTGTCAAAGTAAATGCCAATGGGCTTATTTAAGATATTCAAGATGACATTCTGAGCTCATTTGATTGTTATTAAGTTTTGAAACAGAGATTAGATTAAGTGAAAGAGTGAATTGAGAAGACAAGAGCAAACCAAGGACGAAGGGAGTAGAGTGAGTAAATGGTGTGAGAGGGAATGCATGTTGGTCAATAAAGCTATGCAGAGAAAAACTAAGATCAATGACACCAAAGAATAATCTTGACATGCAATTGCTAGTGGGGGCATAAGAATAAATAGAAGAGGAATACCCATGTCATGGAGATGGGATCTAGAGACATTGCCAATGGTGTTGTGGATGGAAAACCAGGTAAGAAGTTGTGGCTTAGAGGAATTAAACCACAAGAAGAAGGTAGAATTGTATATGCAGGTAGGGAAAGAAAATGAGGAGACAAGTGTAGAAAAGATGAAGGATATTGGTGTGGTGGCACTATGTGAATTGCCTTAGAAAAAGTACATGGGAGTCAGATGTACTTCACCGGGAGAACTATGAAGTCAATTATTGTAAGAATAATTCAAGCAATTGGATTTCTAAATATTGGATAATATTTGCAGATAACATAGTAAATGACTATAGAACAAGAAAAAACCATTGTCATCTAGGGAAATTTTGCAACAACATACAACTGTGTTAGACAATGTCCAAGATACGAATGCATGAGTTATCACACGACTGATCACCACAAAGATATCCCCACAAATCACATTACCTAGGCCTTAAAGAAAATAATTCAACTGGAAAGGAAATTTACAGAGAAAGGTTCCCAAGTATAGAAATTTTCCCAAAAAATTGGTTATAAATGCACAAGAGCAAAAAAAATTGAAAAAAACATTATGATACTACTTGACGTAGCTACAAATCATCATAGAAACTATCAAGATACCCTTTAGTTACTTTTTACTTCATTATGTGGGGTAGTGATAAGTGGCATTTAGTGCCTTGACTCAATGGGAGAAATATATAAGGCTAAGATGTACCTTTGGTGTGATAACTTGTAGAAGGTATTTAAAGGGGATCAACAGATCACAACAAAGTTGGTCGTTGCATATGTAGAGTTTGTTGAGTTTTACGTCACACCACACCAAATTATTGTGAGGGTCAAAAAAGTGGATGAAGAGTGGACTAACTGGAAGGTCATGTCATTTGTGGTGACTGCAAGATATTTGAAGCATGTCTTATACAAGCTTACATGGGTTAAACATGCACCCATGGACTTCCAAGCTCTGAACGTAGAAAGAGACTTGATACAGTAAGGGTTTTTTAACTAAAAATAAATATATTAATGAGGAATGGGCTGAAATAACTGATTATATGAAGCTTGCATATAAAAAAGGTAGGTCAAGAATTATGATTGGCGATGCAAAGTGATGAGGCCATAAATTGGCCATAAATTACCATTATTTTGTCCTTCCAAATTACCTTTGAAAGTGGATTTAAATGTAATCTAGGAACTTATAGTTTTCTTAAGATAGAATATAGGATATATATCTTGTTCATTCTTTAGAAATATTTTTTTATCTATCTTGTTGACTAATCCTATTGATTATTTGGGAAAATATGTAAATTCTTGTGTATGCAGGCCATAAAAGAAAGATAATGCTAGTATTGGGAAAAATGGAATTGATAATGAAAAATACATTTAAAATCAAATCTAATTTCATATTCATATTCCTCTTGAAAAATTATGTAAGTTCAAAAAAAGAATCATCACAATCCGAGGTTGCATGCAAAAGTTATAGCTATTTTAAGTTAGCTGCGGAACTCGCAGAGTTAGTTCTGGAACTTGCATGTTTAGTTCCGGAACTCGCAGGTTTGGTTCTAGAACTCATAGATTTAGTTCCAGAACTTGTATCAATTGAATGACAATTAGTTTTGAAACTTTCAATTCGTGGACAAAATTAGATTTAGTTCCGTAACTTGCATAAAAGGAATGACAACTTTAGTTCCGAAACTTGCATCAACGGAATGACAATTTTTGAGGGATTGTAAAAACTCAGAGATTCCAATGGGAAATATGAGAGAGGTTTTTGTTCATAGAAATGTGTTTAACAAAAACCCCATTCATATTTGTTACAGGTTTTACCAATCAAGAGAGACCTAACTTTTAGTGAGCTGCAGTCCGAGGAAAAGTGTATCAGACGAGCACTAAAAGTTTCATAAACAGAAACAAAAAAGTCAAATGGAAAATATGAGAGAGGGTTTTGTTCATAGAAATGTGTTTAACAAAAAACTCATTCATATTTGTCATAGGTTTTACCAATGAAGAGATATCTAACTTTTAGTGAGCTGTAGTTCGAGGGAACGTGTATCAGACGAGCACTAAAAGTTCCATAAACAGAAACAGAAAAATTCAAATGGAAATTATGAGAGAGGTTTTTTTTCATAGCAACGTGTTTAAAAAAAACCTCATTCAAATTTACTACATCTTTTACCAATCAAGAGAAATTTAACTTTTAATGAATTACAGTCTGAGTAAAAAAGCGTATCAGACAAGAGTCAAAAGTTCCACAATCAAAAACAACAAAGTCAAATGGAAAATCCGAGAAAGGTGTTTGGTCAAAATCATATTTTGAGGAAAATTATCCTTTCAATAATGTAGAGGAATAAAATCATTATGATTCTTGTTACCGAAAAGCAAGGAGAAGATTTGGGAGCAAATCTTCCTAAAATAAGTGGGATAAGACTTTTGACTCTAATAATATATATCTCTCCATATTTCGTGGAGATGGAGATCTTAGTTGTTAGGATTAGAATAAAGATAAGATCAGATTGTATTTCCTAAAATAAGGAGTTGGTTGGATGCATGAATTATAAATGCAACCTTCCACACTGAGATACGTAATTTCTTTCTCCCAAGAAATAAAGATCTATTCTTTCCTCTCAAATATTATGTAGTTTTAAAATCAAAAGTATGATTTAAATCCTTTTCCAAGAAATGAGCTGGCCACTCATTTCAAGGAAGATGGATCTATGTATTTATGTTTATGTTTATTCATTTGTCTGTAATTCATTTTGTTGTATTGTTTTTATTTTTGTATTGTGAAAATTCAGTCTGTTGTGAACCTGCAGGTGTTTCGTTTAATTATGTTTATTTCCAATTCAAGCAATTTCAATTTATGCAAGTGTGTTTAAATTCCTGCAAGTTTGATTTCCTTCATGTAAGTGTGATTTATTTTATGCAAGTTTGGTTTGTGTTTAAAAGAGTTGCTTTCCAAGATCTTATTCTCTTAATGCATACAACCATCGGACACCAGCCCTGGATTGACATTATTAATGGCAAGGATTGACGACCCTCATCACAAAGGAAGTGGTTGTACAAAGGTTTAGGTTTACTGCATGAAACAAACTCTTGAAGGAAGTTGTAACACCACCTCTATCACTACCAATTATCAAGAAGAGTAAGGAGAAGAATGATGTAATTCTCCATAGAAGGAAGATGAAACCTAGTCCACTCACGGGAGAGGAGATTGTTGTGGATGAACTTGAGAAGATGTTAGGTGAGTTTGAGGTAGGAAAATGCCACAAGGAGGAGTAAGAAGGAAACATAAAAAATAGTGGGGCCTTAATCATGTCCACTAAACAAATCTAAGGAGGGGAAGGGCCAAAAACTAAGAAGCACGAGGACCCAAATTTTCTACATAGACATTTGGTTAGGTAGAATTTGACAGAAGAAGGAGAAAGTTCTTATGGTTAGGGGAGATAATGACCCTAGAGTTAATCCTCGAGAATCAATATGCACATGTGGATTTACAGAGGTTGCTAAAATTAACGAACCTTCCATTAGTGTTGTAGATGCCCAAAGGTTTGGGTAAGTACAATATTAATTTATAACCTATTGTAAGGCCTGAAGAGGGCGTAATTATGTAACATGCATACCTTACCTTTTTCCAAGTGGGATGTGCTCTCATAAGTTTAATAACATATTAAACCGAATGAGTTGTGTGTATGGAATAAGAAAAGATATTGTCAGTTCACTAGGAAAATACATTCCAAGAGAAATTGAAGTTGTGAGATGTAGAACTTGTGGGGATACATCGCTGTGTACTTGCATTGGTTTAAGAGATCACAACGAGTTGTCCTTCTTTTGAGGATGATTTTTTTGTGGAAGGGGTAATCGTATTGGACAATTTGTAGGTAGATATTACCACCTTAGTCATTGGTTATAAAATTATAGAGAGACCAATCGAAAACACCATCCCAATAGTTAAGGAGACATCAAGCTTGGTTGTCGAAGTTGTGAAATTGTACGAAAAAACTGTGGAGGGTAGCGACACAAGATGATGAGATAGTAAATAGGATTAATTGTTATACTATTATGGAGGAAATGCGTAAGATCACCATGGACATAAGTAAGGCCTTCCATAACCGATTGGATAAGGAATTGGACAAGAATGTTTGAATACGACTACACGCAGAAACCCATGTGTGAGAGGACAAGCAATGTGAAGAACATGACGAACTCTTTGATGAACTCACTAAGCTCAAGGGGTAGGTTACAGTCACCTGAAAAACCATGAATGCCTTGTTTGCAACACAAGGAGCAAAGGCAGAAGGTAATTCCTGAAGGTCATGCAGAAAAGAGTGGGGGTGATGGGTTGATTGTTAGATGGGGAAATATTTTGGAAAATTAAAGCAAAAGGTCCCAGAGACCTTAGAACAATGTTTGAATTAATTGATTGATTAGTATTCTTTTGATTGATTATATGACCACACCATTCTCTATTCTTTAGCAAAATTGAAGTGTAGAACCTTGTTTTAGGACGAATAAAATTTTTAGTGTGGGTAGTCACTGACCAGGTGTTTTTGGGAAAACCAGCACAAATGACTGGAAGTCTACGAGCACGCATTAGACATGAGTGTGGCTTTGCTAGACCCACATGAAACACATTGAAGGGCACGTGTGGACACAAGAAGCAAGTATTTATAAATGATTTGGGGTCACGGATGTTGAAGAAGTGTTTGCCTACCATATTAAAAATGGACTTTACAAGGAAGGAATATCCATAGGAATATACTAGAGGGTCAAATAATATAAATAGAGGATCAAGTCTAAATTTTGAGACACAATTGAGGAGAGAGACACTTAGGACTCTAATTACACTTTAGGTGAGACCTTCAAGTATGAATATGTTAGTGTATGAAGATTAATAATTGGACCGAAAAATACTAAACCCCCACATGAACTAGGCGGCAACAAAGCATGTGTACACACTTATGTATCTTTTCCTTTAAACGTGTAATTTTCATTTCATACTTAAGGGGGGAAATGTAGACACGCACATATGGTAATGAAAAATTTGGCTTTGCCCCTAAAGCATGACTTGTGCACACATTTCAAGCCTAGGTGCCTTATCCATATCTCTCTTCCAAGACTTTCTCATATATTCACTATACTTAGTTGCTTACAAAGCTACTTGTAATAATCCATATTAGTATATTATCCCAAGACATCTTGCCTAAAATCTTATAGAGTCCCTTAAACTACCTTTTTGGGACCAAACCCTACTACAATTTGTTTCAAACCCATACGACACTATCTCTCGCCACCCAACAATCACTGTTCTAATTTGATATCTTTTCACGAGCCGATTCATATTGCATAGGTTAGCTAGCCTTAATGTGAAATTAAACCTATGAATGCTTATAAAAACAAGCCTAACTAACTCATTAACTCACCTGACACTCATTTAGCACTTTTAAGAGTACTCACTACAAAATACATTCCTAAAGCACTTTAAGCTCTCCTAAATTCCTTTAAAGCAACAAAACCTAGGAGCAACCCACACACAATTATGAAGCACTCCCAACTAGGTTGAAGAGTCAAACTTCTCATTTTGGACACCTTTTAAGACAAGGCAATCCAAGCTTAAGCACACCACATTGTTTCTCATTGTAAAGCGATCAAATTGTCAAAACAATTGTACCCATATAGATATCATACGCTAGATGGAGAACTACACGTGGTTTGAGGCCTTTTTGGAGTAGTGCCAACAAGGCGACACATGGGTGCTTCAACCTAAACACATCCTTTTTGCGGGGGTTTCTTACCCATGGTCAAGGTTTAAGGGTGTTATGCATCATATAAAGTATTTCATGTATGTGCGACACCTAGGGTTTTAGTGCAAAGGCCATCACAAAGTATCAAAACCACACAAGAAGTTAAATAGTGCCATAATATCTCTATTTGAAATTGTACAACCCAAGAGCATTCTTTACCACACTCTAGGACAAACCATACGTTCCATAGTACATACCTGCCCGATTTGGAATCATAGTGCTAGAGACGAAGCACCTCTGAGTCATTTCTAGTCTACATAGTCACTCTTCTCCTAGATCATAACTCTGCTGTTGTATTCGAGTAGGCGCACTTCCTCTCTTATGTTTTGAGCAATCATACTTACTCTTATATCTTGTAAATTTATTTGGAGCTATATTCTAATTTATGTACTAGTGTTTATTAACTAATATGAATATACAACATGTTGTTAATCCTCACGCCTTTAAATAAATAAGAACCACATCTCTATACCAAAATTTTATTTATTTAGGGTGAAATCAATTTGAAAAAAAAGTCATAAATCCACAAAATTTAAGCTTTCTAGCAAAACCACAAAAGGTGCATAAACCACAAAATGGTAGATAGGTCGAGGGACCCCTAAATGAATAACATGACGACTAAGGGGAAGAGCCCGATACAACAAATACTAAGAAAAAAGAGCAAGTTGGGCTTAACAATGCCATTCTAAATTATATTTATCTAGGTTTGACATACTTTCAAAGAGGGAATTCTTTTTTTATTAAAGAAAGGAATTTGGTTGTATTTGCTCGTATTACTATTTATTGCAACCTTTTTGGCTAATAAAGCTATGATTGTTTCAAATGTTTTCTTGCATATTCAAGACCAAGGTGATACTAGAGGTTACCCATCTCCCTTTTGGATGCTTCTTGCATCACGACTCGTGTTCCTCTATCCTCACCGTTTTGGAAAAGCACTTCGAGAGGAAGGGGGTGTCATTGAAATCATTCTTGTTGTCGTTCTCACAACACATCTAGGTGGGGCTCTATGCCTCACGATCACTCTCCCTCACACTTTCATCATGGGGGATTGGGGCTCTCCACATACTCACTGTGATGGTTTGACACCTTTGCCATCTTCTGACATGGACCCCATAAATGTTGGCTATTTGTCCAATGCACGATCAAGCTCAAAGGGTCAAATGAATACGTGAAGGAGATGAGAGCGCAAGGGTGTGGCCTGATGGCGGGGCCTGAGTGCTTAAAAGCCACCCTCCCAAGTTCTAATCCCCTTGACCACAGGGGACTGTTTACCCTTGCATTTAAACAACCGGTTGGGAGGACTAGCCCTACATTAATGTGACACAAAGTGTGCCAAGGCGCTGGGGTACTAACTCCTGAAATATCTAAAAAAAATATGTGGAGGAGACAATAAACTCAACCACTTCTGGGTGAGACCCCATTGTTGAGGGGAACGACCCTCTAGATGATGGTTGGGGTAAACACATCTCATAGTTTGTCCTCGAGCCAATCTCTTTGTTGTCGTTGTTTGATATTCTGTTTTATTTTTTGGTGGCGGGGGGTTTTGCTGTAATTACCTAGGTGCCTTCCGCATGTACCAATAAAGCGGCGCTACTTTCACTTATCGTTTTACTTATATCAAACATAAAGTCTCTTTCCCAATTGAGACGAAGATACTAGCTATTTCAGGTGGAAAGCTAAGTAATTATTAAACCGGAGAGTAACTTCTTATGGTAAGAAACAAACCACCCTTGCATCTCACTCCACACGCCAAAAACAACAAAACAAACCAATTAAATGCCAAACCCCAAATCCATCTTTTTTGGCAGAGCAATGAAATCCTAATCTCTGCTCATAGTTTGGATCAGAAAACAAGTTAAAGGGAAGAAAACATCGAACATTGGCTTAGCAGGGACTCGACCCGGTGACATGGCGGACTCATCTTCAGCCAACGAGGAATCCGCCCCTTCCAAAGGATGGGGAGGATGGGGATTCTCAGTGCTCTCCGAACTTCAGAAGGCCGCGGCCCAGGCGGCCGATGAAATTTCTCGTAATGTAATTTTTCGCCCCCTTTTCCTTTTGTATATTGTTTGCCTTCAAATTCGTCATTTTTTTTGGTTGGCTGTCAATTTTGCAGTAAGGGTATTTTATTTTCAAAGTAGGAGGGTACTGAATTGCCTGTAGCGTAAAATACTAAGATCTTTTAACGTATATTTCTGGTTCCGAGAGCTACACTTTGTTTGAATGTATTGGCTTGCCAGGGTTAAGACAATTGGCTTGTGTTAGCCAATGCCGTTAGGGTTTATCTTGTGTGATGGTTACAAGTTTCGAATTGCTAGATTTTATTTCGCTATGAGCTAACCCATGATCAGGCTTTGCTTGAACTAGAAAAATTAATAAGGGAATTGCAACAATATGTTTAGGAGTTAAGTATTTGAGATTTCGGCATGTAGACATTTTTTCCCCCCGCCTTTGTCTGTATTTCACCATGGTAACATTTTCTTTTTGCTTTTATCTCGATTTTACTGTGTTGACATTTCAAGCATTGCTGGGTGGATGGGCATATGGCATGTGTAAAATGCGCACTGGCGCCCTTATTACTGGATGGGACTATATTATTGGCTGTTTTTCGCCAATAACCTATTCTATGACACATTTTACTGAAAAGAATATTTACCTTATCCATTATGTTTGAAAGTTTTGTCAGTTAATTTTATTTATGTGAGATAGTTCATTCCTTAGGTTTTCCCCGGACCAAGCCTACTTGAGCTGGGAATATGGGAGTAATAGGTTGATGAAGAGTCATAGAGATATCGTGATTTTGGGACAAAGATGTATTTCTGTTCAGTGTATAAGGTTTTCAATTCTAAACATGACTGGATGAAAAGCCGGGGTGTATTTTCCAAGCTTATGCAAGAGCAGGCTATGGTCCAGCAGCAAGGCAGGACGATTGCCATGATGAGGACCTTGGTTCTATCCCAGAAGAGCATAATGCAGTCCACTTTTGGACAATGCTGGGTGCAAAGTTGCAAGCGATTTTGAACGACACTTGGTGCAAAGTCGCAAGCGGTTTTGAACGACACTTGGTGCATGTCACAAGTGAATATGGTGGGATAAAACCCCTCTGGACAAGGCTTCTAAGCGTAAAATGGTTCTAAGCTTGACGGTGGATTCCCTGTGGTACATGTCAATGGTGGTGGGCATAGTTACCATGTTTGAAAGGGGGAAAAAGTTTGGAAGTTCGGAATTTTTCAATTGGTTCGGTTTAGAAAATTCACAAATATTAAATATATATAAATAATAAATACTATACAGATGTGATGATATTTGAAAAGAAAAACCAATTACACATAATAATAAATAAATGTATTATCTACAGAGTTTTTCTTTTGCATGCTTAGATATTGGTGTTACTTGTTTCGTATTTGTTTTGTGTTTAAGTTCTTTTAATTTAAACACTTTTATTTTTAATTAAAAATAATAATAATAATAATAATGTTCGACCGAATTTGTTTGGTAAGTTCGGTCAGACCAAAAAGTACGGTTCAAACCAAATTTTCAGTAAGTTCGTAAGAACATGGTAACTATGGTGGTGGGTGAGTTTTAGAATTTACCTTGCAAGAAAATAACATATTCTGTAAGCTGCAGTCTAAAGCCCTACGGAATGAGAATTCAAATTAATCATAAGTTGATGATTCCTATCATGCTTCTCATTCATAACTTTTAGACTTCCTGTTAGAACTGGAGTGAGAAAACTCAAGTAATATCCAAGCCTTCCCAGATTTTACTTGAATGGCACTACTTGTGTTTTTTCATCACAATTGTTGCAATATGCTTTCCAATTTCGACTCAATCTATTGGCATTTAGGAGATACTGTGAAGTTTATCAAGGATAAGGAAGCTGAATTTGAAGCTTAACATTTTTTTGGTGCCCTGCTAAGGGATAATCGAAGAAAAGACTCAAAGAGTCATTATATCCTATTGACGGCTTCCTGATTTTATGTGATTGTGAGAAGTGTGCAAATTGTAAGAAGATAGGATTGCTGTTTATATGGCTGTTTCTTAGATATTTTTGTTTTTGTGGTATTTTTCTCTACATAGAATATTTTCATACTCAAGCCATCACTCTATGACTATTTTCTACGCGTAGTCATTTCTTGCACGACCTTACACTCGTATATTGAATAATCACAAGGCAAGGGGACCCACAAAGCACACAAGCACCTGTTTAAGTGATGTGAGTACTGGAGAAAAGGTTGTTTGTGTTATTGCATACAGCTGTTCCTATTTCCTCGTAATAATTTAACTACTTTTGATGCATTTTACACTTTCATTTTTTTTTGAAGACTAACTTTGATGAGGAGCAAAATGTGGAAAATATTATAGCTTGGCGGTGCTAGGTGGATTTAATGATTGTGTGGATAAAATGAATTGCTTGTAAGCTGTTTAGGCATCAAAAGACTTCTTAATTCATACAACTTTTTGTTAATTAGGTCTAGTTTTCTTGTAAAGTTTTGCTTATACACGTTAGCATGTATTTTTGATTCGATACGATAAGGTGTCAATGGGGTGTTGAGCGGTGGTTGAACTCATGTTGATCAGTTCTTCCATGACAATGCATAACTATAATCAGCTATATAGACAAGCAAATCAATTGGTTAGAACTTAGAATAGGTAGATAGTTACTGCTATTATAAATAAACTGACTGCAGAGAGTGGTTATAACTTGAAAGGAGAAGAAAGACTGAAATCTGAACTTAAAACTGAGTAACATACTAATGAAATAATACATATGAAAATATTGGACGAATGTAAGGAAAAAAGGAAATTTGCAGCTAAAACTTTAAATATGAAAGTTCTTAAACAGCATTTGGAACTAAAAAATCTGTAATAACTTAATAAGCATAAAACCTGGACTAAACATAAGCATCCTATTGATAAACATAAGCATAAAAGCCGAACTAAAACCTATGATGAGATGAAAAAGATGACACTTTCTTTCTTTGACCACCTTCAAGCACTAGCTGATTTTGAAAAAGATGAACCTATGGCCCCATTTGGAAAATGGGTGCATTATCCCCATGGTTTGGAAGCTGGACCCCTATCCATATATGGCGTTTGCTCCTTACATCATCTTACACCTACGTATTACATTTCCTTGTTTCTTGTCCAAGGGGCGTGGTTTATTGATAATTTGGGGACACTTGTAAGAGCATTGCTCAAGTTCAAATCCTCGCACTGCATTAAGTCCACCCCTAACCCTAGCAAACATTTGGCAAGGTTGTGTGTAACAATCATGGGGTTTGTTCTAGCAGTGCCCATGTTTAATGGTGTACATTCAAAGCCTGACCCTAGTTTAAATTTTAACAATGCAGCTGAAGCATACCCCACTCTATATTGTCGAAGCTTATCCAACAAGCACAAAGTGGTGGGCTCCATCTCTCTCCACCAATCACAATTTTTTTTGGTTATATTTAGCACTTTTTGGTATGGATTTTGTGATTGGGGAGAAAGTTTAGGATTTTCTCCTATTTGTGCTTGCTGGTTATGTCAGTGATTCTATATTATGTTCCAAGTTTACCCCACATTGCTTAAATACAGCCCGTGGCCTTTCCAATATTTACCAAGATTTTTTTTTTCTTTTCTTTCTAAGTTTTGAAGGCAGTATTTTTTAAAGTTCATGCCCATTTTTAAAATCATTCCCATTTCCACATTATTTGACATAATGCTGAAACCATTCAGTTTGATCTCCATTACATAATACTGAGAAGATATATCTAAATTAGTTACTGCTTGCAAGTAAGTCTGGAATATATGATTGGCACTTTGGCACTCCTGAGTCCTAGTCTCTGATTGCCTTGACAATTCAACGGTTCCTTGTTTTGGCATTCTTAGAGATTTATGCCTCGCCATCATGAAAAGCTTGCATTTGTGTGCTTCAACTCCATGATGTGTTGGACTCAATGAAATTAGGTACGTTGGTAATGTGTCGGCTTTGTAATTTTTTAAAAATCTCAATGCTTTGGTCCTTCAGCATCCTAGCATTTTACTTAGACAACTCTACTATCACCCAATGTTTGGACACCTTGGTATGTTTGGAAATGTGACACCTTTGTCTGCTGATGTGTTGGTGATTGAGGATCTTGGACACTTGGTTCTTTCGCACTCAATGGTCACTTCTCATCCACCTTTACATTTTGTGTGTATAAACTTTGAAATGTTGAAAGGCGATTTTTATGAAAGCAACTAACATCGTTATGGAATGGTTATTATTTCTTCTCCCAAAATTTC
Organism: Taxus chinensis; assembly: GCA_019776745.2. NCBI lineage: Eukaryota > Viridiplantae > Streptophyta > Pinopsida > Cupressales > Taxaceae > Taxus > Taxus chinensis. Next base: position 1,254,838 of record CM034154.1, read on the forward strand.
CATCACTTTTAGGGCATGTGTTATCACAAGTTTGAGTTTTTAGGAGGTATGTAGGTATTTTGTGTCTGCCAAGCAGTTATCATTATTCGTTACAGGATAATAGTATGTTCCAAATAAATCATTACTAGGAGATGGAAATCTGGATGCATGTTTAATGTTTTTGATTTAGATCATTGGACAGGTCTGCACCATAAAGGTAGAAGTAACTGATGCTGGTGGCAGTTTGGGACATCGTACCTTAAGAAGGTCACCTTGTTGGTGTTGCAGTTCTGTTACCGGTGCCTGGAATTTTAAACTGTAAGCTGCGTCAACAAGTTTAGGATTTTCTCCTATTTAATCCTCTTTGATATGGGGATGTCGCATTTTCCGCAAAATGCTCTAAAGGGCCCTGAAGATACAAATTATAAAAATGCATTGAAAATTCTGTATACTGAAATTTTGTGTTTCGATGAGTTTCTTTTCTACGACTCGTTGGATTTTATATGCGAATTGCGTCATCTACTTTCCTCCCCATGCAGCTACACTGTTGTGCATTGCAGAGAGTTGAGAAGAGCATAGAGGGAGGCTCATGCTCATTTCTTTTGAATAGAAATCAGAGAGAGTATAATGTAGTGACATCACATCTCTTCTCAAAGATCGCTACCATTTTTGTATAATCATAGAATAATAACTTACATCTATTCTCAGAGATTGATCCAAAAATTAGAGTGATTAGTTCTCTTTGTGTATATATTTTTATTGCCATTCATTCATGGTTCTTTTAGTAATGATTCCAAAATTAAATTATATTAATGCTACAATTGTTGTTCTTAATTGCTTCCACCTATAACACATCTAAGTTCCAACAATTAAGTGCTAGTAAAGTCCAGATCAATAACTCTTATATACGTGACAAAGATATGAATAAGAGATGGGCAAGAGTAGCCGTTTTGGCACTCCCATTGCCATCAGTGCTTGCTGATGTGTTTTTAAGCTCCATTCCCATTGCCTGTTTTGGTATGGGTGCACATTACAATTTCTTTTATTATTTCTTGGGGTGAAGGTTTTATATATTTGCACTTAGAATACATGGTTTAGGGTTTAACTTCTTAAGTTTCGTCCACCTTGTTTTTTTACATTTCTTTAATGCTTAGTATTTATCTACGATTCATAACCTAGGGTCCTTTTTACTGTAGTACTTCTGTAACATAACTGAATGTACTCAATCCTAATGACCCATGGCCACTTGTGGACATTGATATATTTTTCTTTCTTTTCTTATAGATTTAGTTGCTAGAATGACAAGCTCTTATCATTTCTGGCTGTATTATGTATATGCATGCAGCATTCAGTTATTCTTGAGAAGTTGCATTTCAGATTAATTGTGCTGGGTGAAAGAAAATGATTCATTTCAAAATGGACCATGCAGGCATAAAGGAACATCAGATGACCTTGATCCTTTACTCTTTTAAGAGGGTGTTTGCACGCCCAGTGTTATGGTGTAGGAAATATTTTGTTGTGTCATAATTTTTATTTTCTGGTTTATGTCATCTTTTTCTGTTTTATTAATGAATTTTCACACTTTTATTGCCTTTGGGTGTAAGGTAAATGTATTATATGTCCTCAAATAATTTTAAAATCTCTTTGACATCTGTTTGCAGGCCTCTGTAGTTGCCAGTGTCATAATTTTTATTTTTCTGCTTTATGTCATCTGCTTCCATTTTATTTATGCATTTCCACTCTTTCTATGCTATTGGGTGTAAAGTAAACACATTATATGTCCACTAATAACTGTAAAATCTCTTTGACATCTGTTTGCAGGCCTCTGTTGTTGCTAGAAATGTTGTTTCAGATTTGCAAATTGCAACTGAGCCATTGCCAGAGTCTGTTAGTGAAGACGAAGTGGAGGTAGAGCATGTTAAAAGTCAACTTGAACCTGAAAACAAAGAGGACAAACGACGGAAAGCTGCACTGGAACGACTAGAGAATGCGAGTCAAGAATCTTTACTGGGCCAGGTAAGTTTCATTCATTTTCTTATTATTGTTTTTATTAATCTAAAACACTATAGGTACCTGCTATACAACTTTGTGAGTAAGCATATTGCAATTCTGTTCTGACTGCAGGGCCTCAAGGTTTTTGACAGCTCAGTGGAGAATATTGCATCTGGAGCATGGCAAGCTTTTGGCAGTGCTTGGAAAGGACGCAGCAAATGGGTTGAGAAGTGAGTCTACCTTCTAAGTTGTATTTGGTACTGAGAAATTGTATTTTCTTGTTCTAACTGGATTCAAAATTTAATCTGGCTGCTTTGTTATTTGCAATTTCTCTTAAGGTCTAAGGAGGTCTTTTGTCTTTTCCTTTGATCTGTCAAATGTCTAATAAACAATGCTTATGAGGTAGAGATACTTCTTTTAGTGCATGTAATATTTCCGATGGTATTAAAATAATTATGAATTCATAATATGTTGAAAGTATCGGGTTTGTCATATAACAGCTAATATACAAAAATGTGTTCACATTTTTTTGTTTTGCATTGTAGCCTATAGATTACATTGCTCAAATATGTAACCTATTAAGGATGATCATGGTAACAATATCAAGCCTAAAAAAAGTGACTGCTTATAATTTAGGTAATTTTGGAGATTCTTGATAGAGACATTCAAATGAATAAATATTTCTGAGACATTGGTATTTTATTTTTTGGAATGAAATTGCAAATTTTCACGGAAAATCATTTTTGCATTATTTATTAATGGTAGCCTTGCCATCAATTCAAATCAGATATGTTGAAGTCATTCCTACTTTTGGTTCCATGTTTCCTACGCTGGGATCTACAGAATGAAAAGTATCAAGTTTCTGTGTTGGCTCAAAATAGTGTTAGCATGTGCAATGAGAAGAAAGAAATAGAGAGAGCAAACTGCACTGTCCAAATGACACAGGCAGAGGTTTATTTATTTAGAGGAGGAGAAGTTACATTTAGTTACAACTATCTGTTGGTTATCAACAACTGCTTGGAACCATACATCTTTATTCTATATAAAGTGCTATATTTTAACACCCCCTCTTAATGACTAAACCGGAAACAAGACAAAGTTTGTCCCGAAATTTTACAAATTTCTTAAAGCCCATATGTTTAGTCATTACATCTACAGACTGTGCCATAAGTTGTGCTTTAAAAACAGCAGTCCATGACTGTGTTGCGGTTGTCAAATGAAGAAGAACCGCAAAACAAAAATCTGGTCCCATGAACAAGGGATATGGCAAGTGGTCCATTGGTTCTCTGTTACATGATTCATTGACCAGTGATGAATCACCAATGGCTGATAGTGTCAGCCCCATCTCCATAGTGCTGAAATCAGAACCTCAAAGATGTGGATTGAAAAATCTATTCTAGGCTTGTGTAGCCTGCTGGAGTCTGTATAAAGACTCAATTATCCTGCGATTGAAGTCACCTCGATCACGTCCTTGCACCACCATGTAGTGCTCATCCAACTTTTTCAAGAAGAGAAATGTGACCATTTGTACAATAAGAGTTAGAACCAACTCCACAATAGTAGGAGAAATAACCATCTCCGTCTCAACAATGGTCTCCGTCTTAGCAGTGATAGGAGTTAGAATCAACTCCTCATCTATTTGCTCATCTATCCCCCTCTGTTGGGAAAGATTGTTCACAACACAATGAGCAAACTGGTCATGCTCTACTGTCCTTCGAGCAAAGACCTTTGAGTGAGTGGCTGGGCATGCCATCTCACCATTCATCGTTAGTGCATTTGGAATAGTGGAGTCTCCGTCCACAACAAATTGTTCTTCAGAATGAAGAAATCCATCCTCCCAAGGCATGTCCGCCTCCCGTACACCTGGTATAGTGGATACTCCCTCCACAATAGGTGCATGTAGGTTGACTGTATTCAAGTCAACAGATTTGTGAGGAATGACTTCCTCCCAAGGCATTGCAGCCTCCTGCACATCCTGAATGGTGGAGTTGTCCTCCACATGTGCATTCATGTTGATCGCAGCCGGATCAACAAGCCGATACTGACCACCTTCCCCAATACCAAGGGCAATTATCTGTCTCTATTTCACATTAGAGACAACACACTTTTTTCCACAGAAATCCACAGAAATATTGGGATTTTCAGTCAATTGACAAATAGATAGAAGATTCTTTTGTAAAGAAGGTACATTTCTAACATTCCGTACCAACAATTTATGAGCATTATTCAATACAATGCATATATCTCCTATCCCTTCTACTGCAAGTGATTCTCCATCAGCTAGTACTACTGATTCAAAACATATATTTGTAGTAAATGAAACATACCAGTCCCTACGACATGAAGTGTGCGGATGTGTCAGAGTCAATGATCCAACAATTGGTATCACCGTCATTTGAGCATGATGTCGTAAGACAATGAAGAGCATGCCTGTCTTTCGAATCCCGTTCTTCTGCAACGGCTGCCACATGTTCCTCATTACATGGCTTTTTGTCTGCTGTGAAAGATCATACTTCTGCTTCTGACAATCCTTCTTTAGGTGCCCAAGCTTGTGACAGTAATAGCATGTGACCTGATACCGAGTGGAAGACTCACCGGACTGACGTCTCCACTTTCCCTTTGATTGAGTGACAAGAGCACTTTCTGAATGGTCACAATTAGATTTTGCCTGAAGTTGTCTCCGCTCCTTTTGCAACAGGTAGGAACTCACCTTGTCAAACGTGAGTGTTTGACTTTCAACCATTAAATTGAGTGCCTCCACAAATGACTCATACGAAGAAGGTAAGCTATTCAAAACCAGAGCCACCATATCATCGTCGTCCAACTTTTTGTTGATGGAAGATAACCGGTCTTGGAGATCTTGCATCCGAAGTAGGTGCTCAGACAACGATCCACCTTGTAATTTTACGGAAAAGAGCATATTTTTCAGGTATAAAACCCAACTCTTTTTTGACATCTAATATTTATCCCTTAGACTGGCCCACAACATGTTTGCCACAGTGGCATTCCGCACTTCCGGTATCATATCATCCGACATCGACAACTTGAGAAGCAATAACGCTTCCTTATGACGTTTGTCATAATCCTCAAGTTCGTCACTGGTCGACTTTCATCACTCTTGATTATTTTATCACAATCACCAAACTCTGCGACCGTTAAAATCTTATGGCTCCATACATTAAAATTAGTGCCCGTTAATTTTTGTGTCTCCGGCAAAGTTAAGTGTGAAATATTTTCCATTTTATTATTCCAAAATAATGGAAATAATAAAATTTTGCCCCACACTTAATAAATATTACTTTTTTCCAGCAACTATTATTTAATTATGGAAATCACCCCTCCAACTATATTTGCTTGTATTAAAAAATTATTATTACTTATTCCTGCAAATTTAATTGTTCAAAAGCAAGGTAAATACCTTTGTTGGAAAAAATGAATATTAATCCATCGACTTTTCAGAAGGGAAGAAAAAATGACTCTGCCTCTGTCGTTTTTGCCAGGATTTGCGACTGGTTATTTCGAACCACGATTTTGCCTCGTAGTCTGGTCACGTTTTTGCTTGGTCTGGGCACGTCTTTCCCTGCAACAGGATTTGCGACTAGGGTTTCATCCACAACTTTGCTTCACAAAGGGAAAGATGAAACTTCTGCCTTGTCTTTTTAATGGCGCTGCTCCACGATTTTATGCCACGTACCACGTCTTCTGGACTTTGAACCACGGTTTTGTGTAAAACCGACTGTATTTGCCCTTGTCTGCCCTCAAATCACGACTTTTGGCACTCACGTTTGCCCTAGTGACTGCTGTGCACGAAAAACATCACGAACAAGATGCTTCAGGTCTGTACGACCTTCACAAACTTATCCTTTGTCTGTACTCTTCCACCAAGAGTTTCCTCAGACTGAATGGCTTCTTTCTTCCTTGAACTGTGAACCTACGACGCTCTAATACCAATGCTAGCTTGTGCAAAAAGAAGAAAGAAATAGAGAGAGCAAACTGCACTGTCCAAATGACACAGGCAGAGGTTTATTTATTGAGAGGAGCAGTTACATTTAGCTACAACTATCTGTTGGTTATCAACAACTGCTTGGAACCGTACATCTTTATTCTATATAAAGTGCTATATTTTAACAAAAAGCTGAAAAATCCAAATCTCTTTGATGTAATTTTTTAGGTTCTTATACTTACTAGATTTAGATTTAGTTTCAGTTTTTTATCTATTTTTAAATCTTTGGTTGTTGGTGTCCTTCTAGTATCCCTGTTTAGCTAGTTTAACTTCTTGCACTTCCTTTGGTCATTTACGGACATTGATATAATTTGTCTTTCTTGTTTTGTTATGATTTCTTTTTAGAATGACCTTAGCGATATTGAAGTTACTATAGTGCAACGTAAGGGGTGCGATTGAACATTGATCCTCACACAAAAATTCTCTATAAACTGGCTTTCTCAGCAACCAGGACTTTCCATGTTTCATATAGGGACTGTGAGGAGCTCATGAAACTAGGAAACCCTTGCACTGGTGTTTTTTCTTATTTTCCAGAAAACAACTACATTTTCAGCATTGATACCTTTAATAATTTCAACTTGCACACATTCTTAAATGCTTTTGTATGACATATGTAGGGCGCATGAGCTGTTTACATGGAGAAATTGCATTTATAAAAAGATAAAAGAATGATTGGGACAGAACTATTGATAACAGGATTTCGGAGTCCCGGATGTAGTACAAAATGGCCTTGGAAATGAACTAGGGTGACAATACTAGGGCATGAGGCTCAAATACAAGCTGATATGACCTTGATACCTTTAATAATTTCAACATGCACACATTCTTAAATGCTTTTGTATGACATATGTAGGACACATGAGCTGTATTTACATGGAGAAATTGTGTTTATAAAAAGATAAAAGAATGACCGGGACAGACCTCTGATATCAGGATTTTGGAGTCCCGGATGTAGTACAAAATGGCCTTGGAAATGAACTAGGGTGACAAGACTAGGGCCTGAGGCTCAAATACAAGCTGATATGACAGTAGTTGGAGCAAAATAAGTTTTTTAAAAAGAAAAGTTATATAGTGAGTCAGTGTCAAAGGAGAGAAGCTTGCTTAGAACACACATTGCATTTAACTATGTCATGCGTATACATGACAAGAAATGGGGTCATTTATCTGATACAACTCTGTAACTGGGAAAAGCCTTGTATAGCTGAATGTCGCCATACGTATTGAGAAAAGAACTCTAGAGGGTTTAATTTGCAAAAACAACGGTAAATGTTCATGTAGCATATCTCAACCGTAGCAAACACAAATACTCCAAAACATTAGAGGATTTAACTTACAAAGGCAATGCTAAATGTTTATATACCGTACCTGCAACCATAGAAAGCACAACTACCTTAAAACATAGTGATATGGGGCCACTTGCAAACCCAAGGCTGGACTGCACTCGCACTTGCAAGCACTAGGTGAGACAAAACGCTCTTCATACAAGATATTTGAATAACATATTAGTTTTTATTTGATAATGGAAATAGATTGATTACATAGAGATGGGGTAAGCCCTTATTTATAACAAAATGAGTAGCTTCTCGCACAAACCACCTATGTTAACCTCAGTTTGACTAGCATCCATACTCGAGAGGGCAGTTTCTAAAGATTACACCATTAACTCTATGTCATGTAAAATGATCATGTGTGGCCGTCTTCTGAGAACTTATAGGCCCTACTCAATATGGTCAATTTACATTCATTAGTTAGTTGTTTATGAGGGCCGACCTAACATTGACATCTATGGGATGTCAGAACCCCCATGCTCAATAACACCTATTTCTAACCTGGAAAAGTGTATCAAGCTCAATCACCGTAAGTAGAAACATATTTTGAATTATTCGAACACTCTTGCCAGGCTCTGTGGAGGTTAGCCCCCTTCACAGTAGCTTATTAATATATCTGCAGATATTCTGCTATCCCTCTTGCCATTTATATTGATGTAATTCCAGTACAAGTGGTATATGTTCACTTCAGATTTGTGCATCCATACTGCGGGTAAAATACAGGTTTATAAAGAACTAACGGGTATACTCATGGAGAAAATGACCGATAATTTTTTCTGCAATTTTTATGCATCAGTTGTGAAATTATTTCAGAAAGCTATCCAGCAAATTTTAGATTTATCTGATCTGTCTTGTGAAATTTATTGGCATTTGATTACTTCTCAAGAACTCGCTCCATAGGCTGCAAGTTTCGGAGTTTTGGATGAGTAAATCTTTCCCATAAGTGTCATCAGTGTGTATTATGTGATACTTACAGTAAAATAAATGGAGGTAGATACCTTAGGGAAGCTGGCTCTATTGTATGATCCAGCCCCCAAGATTACAGCCTATATGGTCTATTTGTATTGGAGTGATTCCATCTACATCCTCACATAAGTCAATCAAGCCATTTCCCAACATAGATGACTCAAGCACATCAATCTCATAGCCAATATGGTCGGAAGCTGTTCTTGCATCAGGTAAATATTCGGGGGTGAAGGGCTGACAATGGGTATGGGTCGAGCCTTCCTCATTGGGGTGATTGAGGACTCAAGGAAAATCAGGATCAGGAATGGAAGTCCTAAAATGCATTTTCACTTTCACTTACTTGTTCTTTCCATAGAGATGATTACTTTACTAACACTTGAATGCATAGAATTTTCAGAAAAGTGGTAGTCTTTGATGCCCTACTTGAACACATTTATTGCACTTCACTGCCTCCATTCTCAAAGAGTTGAATATGGATCCAAGTGAATCTTGACCGATTGTCTTTATTTTGTAGTCTGCTCTATCCGTATGTAGTTTTGTCATCCTGGTTAGATCTTGAAATTTTGCTTCTTGGCATTCTGGAATATTTGTATTTCTGATTATCAAACTTGACAACTGATTCATGATCTAAACTCTGCAGATCATCAGCTATGGAAGAGACCAATTTTTCTTCCCCGTTTCATGGTAGTCCCTACCCTCTCTTCTGGCCAGTCTCCCAGGACCCGATTGGCAATGGTGTAATTACTCTTCTTAAATTTCTTTCTCACTAGTGCATTCTCCTTTTTAGGGGATTTATCATGGATAAGATGTGAGAGTAAATGTTAGAGATGCTGTGAAAATCTTCTATTCTAGTTAAAACTAATAATGTCCTGTATAGTGGACTCATAATTATATTCATTATGCTCCTTGAATTAGAGGATGTTCAAAAGTTAGATGCATGCGTGTCAAAATAATTTTAATCTAATAGCGAGAAGCATTCATCGAAATGTTAGCCTTTTTTAAGTTCCCATCTATCATCTTGTTTTCAACATTTTTAAAATTTGAGCTTCATAGTATAGGTTAAACCCAATTGCAGCTACGTCATAAAATATGTTGCGTCTAGGTACAGATCACTTCATGATGAGTGGGAATAATACAGTGTTCTAATTTAAAGTGCTTGTCAACTTTGGCTTTTGAAATCATCAAGAACGCCTTAAGTTGATATTGCAACTACTTTCTGTAGTGGGACTTAAAATATTAGGTGATCTTGTGTTCTGTATTATGTGCTTCACTGGCTCTGTTTGCATGTTTCTTGTATAATATGGTTCTTTCTGGGTATGCTAAGTGGATAGGTAACAAACAAATAGTTCTGATTTATTATAAAATTGAATTTGAAGTGGATGACTCTATTTTCGGGGGAGTTCTCGTTTAGACCCAAAAGATTATTCCCTGAAATGTATTCATCTTAAATCTCTTTGTGATTTTTGAATGTTTTCATGAGGCCTATTGTTGGCCAACACTTGTCTCAAATGATTGATAACAAAGCTGATCTACGTCCTGATGAGGATACAGATAGATGTTTCATACCTGAATTAATCTAGGCATGATCAGTTTTATTTGATATGTTACTTTCTTCAAATTTTATCTATGTTTAACAAGGTACCTTCCACCGATGACCAGAGTAGGTCAAAATAAATGATAAAAAGAACTAAGAAAACAATTAACACTTAAGCAGTGAAAGAACATATCTAGAAAGGGTTGAACCAAAAATGTGTAAACCATAGATAGATTGAAAAGTATAAGCTCAATGATCCAGTTACAAACAGCCGTGTGAATGAAAGGCCCAAAAATGAAACAAGGAGTGAATGGAAGCCAAAGTTGGGAACCAAGGTCAGTTAGCAAATCTGGCACCAGTTTGTATTTAAGTCCAGAGCAGAATGAGAACCAACAACACATCCATGTGTCACCAACAAAGTTCCAGTACATGATTTGATAATGTCCATGAGAGAATGACTAGGTTGATGAGGGTCTGGCTGGTCAATCCTAGGAGGAAACAATGTATGCTCCCTAGAAACTCTTTTAACTTCCACGGCCAACAAACTTGTAGAGGTAGAAAGGAAGCTGGTAGTAGGTGCCTGCCCCGGTATCTTTGGGCTGTGGGTTTGGGGAAGCAGATCTACCATGCCTTATTTGAGAATAAGAGGTCTATGGTACTTCGTGGAAGCACATGAAGAGGAACATTGTCTCACAGATCTGTCCTGATTTGTGTGAAATTGCAATTTTTAAAGATAAAGCCCCATGGTTCATATAAAAATAATGATGTGAATAAAAGATTCCACAACAAAACAGGAAGCTAATGGAGACCATGATTGTATTCTAATGTTGGCACTAGTTTGTACTAAAGTCAGGAACAGAAGGCCCAACAACATTGTCTTCCTTCTATTGAAAAGGGCCCATACAAGATCAAATAATGTCATTAGGTGAATGACTAGGGACAAGAGTGTCTGGATGGACAATCCTAGGAGGAATTGGTATACTCTCTTTAGTACCTCTCCTAACATTCGTGGCCAATGAACCTCCAAAGATAGAAGGATATGGTATGGTAGTACATGCCTGGCCCCAAAGCTTTATGCTTTCAGTATGAGTAACTAAATGGACATTGACGATGGAGAGAAGCATATATGCTATGCCTGATTTGCAAATATAAGGACCGTGGCACTCTGAGGCAGGCTGGCAGCACACAAAGAGTGATGCCATCTCATAGATCTATCTCCATCTGTGTGTTAAATTTTGAATAACCAAAGGGCACTTGAAGGAAGAGGTTATTAAAATATAAGGCTTATTTATTAGATTTAGTTTAATATTAACTAATTAATGGTTGTAACTACTTCAACCATTTTGTAACCATATCTCACATAATAAAATGATGGACACTCAATGAACAATGTGTGCATTCTGGTTTCTCTTCATTCATTCTTTGTACATTCTAATCTTTCTTTATTCTCTCTGTGTGCATATTCTAACATTGGTATCAAAGTGGGGCAAGCAAGGAGAAAGAGAAGAGACAAGACAAAGACTCCAAATTGCAAATTACATCATTTGCAAAACATTTCCGCAGGTGTGGGACAGAAAAAATAGTCAATAAAACTCGTGAATCTGATTCTATCTTTGAAGTTAAAATGTCAGGAGCAAATGCAAATGTGATTGTGAAGTCTTGAATCGAGACACAAAATAAACTGCTAAGGCACAAAAGGACGAAACAGTTGCGAAATATAGTGGTGAGGGTCATTTAGGGCCTGCAAAGTCATTGCATGGGGTGGAAGACTCAAAAAATGATTGACGAAGTCACTATTTCCACCCTCATAGACAATCGAAGGTCCGTCATCAGACAACCCACATAAATCAATGCTACAATAAATGTTGAAGATGCCAAAGCTATCTTATTAAAAAATCTGCCTTCTACATACAAGGACAAGTTCAAAAACAAATCAAATGGGTGAAAAATTTCGCTGATGAAGACTATGTATTTAAAAGAAGCCCAACACTTTGAAGACAAGAAAGAATCCAATGTAAGAAAAACTCGACATGGATGGCTGTCCAGATAGTTCAGTAGTCTGTGGATTTTGGGAAATCACCCTTATGGGTCATGAGACAACTTGATGGAGCACTGTGAGAGTAGCTCAATATGGATGGTTGTCCAACAATTCGGGAGATTATGTAATTTGGGAGTTTGGGGAGGTGGAATCTGGGAACTCGGGAATTCAACTTGGGAACTACATCTTTACAAGGGTCAGGGAGGCGGCTTGATGGAGTTCTACTTGGTGAAAACACTGTGTTTAGAGAGGAAGCTTCTGAAGAATGCGTGACTCCGCTTAGCTCTATTATTTTATTCTTCTGTCAATATGTTTGTTTTTTGATTTCTATAGTGTAAGCCTTAAGAGGGGTTATTAAAATATAAGGCTTATTTATTAATGTTAGTTTATTATTAGTAAAATATTAACTAATAAACGGCTACTTAACCATTTTGTAACCATATCTCACATAATAAAATGACAGACACACAATGATCAATGTGTGCATTCCGGTTTCTCTTCATTCGTTCTTTGTACATTCTAATCTTTCTTTATTCTCTCTCTCTCCGCATATTCTAACAAAGGTAATCAGCTGGGGAGCCTCATGCAAAGTTCTACTTCTGAAAATGACAACCTCCAGCCCTAGCACTTAAATACTGCGTTTGCTTAATCTAATTATTGGTGACCATATTTTCCTTGGAATTCTAAAATAATCACCTTAGGAAGGACATTACTTATGTTCATTTCTATAAAACCGATGCGTTAGTGGATATGTTATCACGAAGAGTCTTTTTGGCTGCAGAGATGAGCTTCCAGCTCTCTGAACCTTCCCAGACAATTTCTAGTAATTTGCTAAGTTTTTGCCCTTGGGAATGAAGAGGGAGCTGCAAGGATTTAAGGATAAGTCAAAAGTGTTTCTCTGGACAATCAGCAACTTCTCAGGATCATGCACATTGATCCATATGGATTTATCCTCTTGTATTTTTGTATCTCCTGCTGATCAGTGGAGATAGGTGCTAGACATGTTTGAGTAACAATTGTAGGTTTGCTGTGTAAGAGTCCTTTCTTTTGTATTTTTGTGTCTCCAGCTGATCAATGAAGATAGGTGCTAGACATGTTTGAGAAAACATTTCAGGTTTGCTGTGTAAGAGACCTCTCTTTTATAGGGAAATAGATGGTTGTTGTCAGGATTCTAGCAGCAGGTCATATGTTTTATTTTGCATGCTTATTCTCTTCTAAATGGCAGTTTGAAAAATTAAAATCAATGCTAAGGGTCAAGATCATGTCTATGGAGTCACATGATCTGCATGATACTTGGAACTTAATGGCAAGAGCTACTTGAACATTTTCCCTTGCTTAGTAGGAGAGTGCCTAGCATAGAAGGGGTTTTGAATAGATTTTTTTTTGGAATAAAGTGCAAAATGGCTGAAAAAGTTGGTGCGTTTTGAATTACAGCCAAAAGTTAACAAGAATTTGCATGTATTCAAATATTCTTCAAAGTTAACAATAATTTAATTGACAACATGCAAATAGCAGACACTTGGGATTTGAATACACTTATATCAGGAGTTTAATATGTCACCTCTTTGCATGTTGTCAATTAAATTTGTACCCTAATCTCTTGGAATCTAGTTACTAGTTGAGATTTCTTGATGATTCGGTTCTGTAGTTTTGAACTGTTATATCATACAATGACATTTGTCACTTGGGAGGCATGCTTACAAGGTTCTGTCAAATACCATATTTTGTTTTTTATCTACTGGGAAAGGTATATGTACGGGTACTTCTGCTAAGTTTTATTGGTTTTTGAACTAGTACACAAACATTGATTGATTTCCTTGAAAATTGTTAAGAGCTACCCCAAATCAGTCATATCCCTCTAATCTGTGCGTAGTCCCTGGTTTTTTGCAATGACTACTTTTATTCAGTTATTGCCATCAAGATATTTACGTTCTTATCCTTATCTATAACAAAATGTTTATAATCAATATCTGTAATGTCAAAAAGTTCAGGAAATGATAACAGTGTCCACAAGCTTGGGATTTCATGTCTACATTCTTGCTTCTTATCAAGGATTTTCTGTGCTGCTATCTTTCAATAAGTAACTGTATCATATTTTATAGCTAATTTTAGAAAATTTGGAATTGAATGGTAATGGCTCTTGCATTTCAGGATCGAGCATTCTGCTGCTAATCTTGCTGACACTTTTCAGCAAGGTGGCCTACCTATTAAGGCTAGCTCTCTTGCTCCAACTTTGTTAGAGGTTGGTACATTCTGTTTCAAGCATGTTTGAAAATCCCATAATGCTTAGCATGCATGTCTTAAATGACACGGTTTGTTCTCTCAGAGTGGAAAGGCAATCACTGCCAAAGGAATGCAAGTTTTGGAGTTCGTTGGTAGAGAGACTATTGATCTGCTAGCCACGGAGACTGGTATTGAGATTGAGAAAGATGAAAGGGAGACTGAGCAAGGTGGAGGTGAGGAACAATTTTCAGAAGAAGCAACCTTTGATCGATGCTTCTACATCTATGGAGGTCCTGAGCAGCTTGAGGTAAATTGCTATTGTAATATGACCTTTTCTAAAAATGCAGTTCAGTATGATGCAAGGGTCTGAAAAACTGAGATATATTTGCAGGAGCTGGAAGCTTTATCAAATCACTATGCATTGCTATGCAATAGAACACGAACAAAACTGCCAGGGGAAGAGAAAGCAACCTTTGATGGAATGGTCAAGCAGATCCAGCAGATATTTACATTAAGCAATGAAAGCGATGGAGGTAATTTTGGATTTGACAAGGGCAAGAATGTTGAAAGTGGAGAAACAGGAAACGGAAATGAGACAAAAACCCTTAGTGATGCTAGTGTCAGCAAAGCAGCTGAAATGGCCGCAGGGTAAACAATCCTGACCACGGGCATATTACTTTTCTATGTTGCTTTTCTGTACTATGTAGTCACTCTATGGTCTGAATACCTTGAATATGAACAGACATTAAATTTTGCAGCTTTACTGCTACACTCGGGGGACTTGCTCTTAATGAGATAGTCCAGAAAACAACTGATCGTCTTGAGGCTATTAGAGCCGAAGGAGTGCATGTAAGGGAAAATGCTTAGTAAATATTTATTATAAGATACAAATGCAAGCAGAAATGTGTGAATTATATTATAAATTTAGAGGCAGTATTTAAAAATCTACATGAAGAGCATCCTGCTGTTTCTGAAATAACTTTTTTATTCTTCATTCCGGCAGAGGCTTTCAGAGTTGTGCTGTCTTGGAATATCTCAGCTCCTTCTGCTTGGAAAATCTGTGTTGTCAGCAAGCTCTAAAGCACAGGGTGACAATGTAATGGAAGGTTCTCTTAGAATTGATTGGCCAGATGATTATATCTTGAAAGCAAAGCTTATCAGATCCAAAGCACAGTCCATGGCCAGCGAAATTGAGGCTGTTTCAAACAGTTTTACTACGGGTATGCAGAAAGTACATTCATGTTTTTATCATCAGGAAAAGTGTCTGTGCACCACTATAAATGCGTTTTAAAAGGAAGTTAAACTTGCAGTAAAAACATTTTAGGTTTTGCAATGTATATGTCTGATTTTCTGCATATCGCCCCTTATGTAAGCTTTTAATTGGCATATTGTAGGGCATTATTCAGCAAATGATTCCCAAGCCATTGTCTAGGTGTTTTGTCTTATAACCACATGTGTGTACAAAATACTTGATTGCCAATCTCTGAAGATGAGGCCTACAGGGCTGGTATGATCTAAATGCATAAGTGAAAGTGTGCTGGGGCACAAATGTATGTGGGCAGCCTTTTCAATGTGTATTTATCATTTGCCCGTGTCCCCAAATTATAAATACTCGTGTACATGGGTGCACACATTCATCCAAACATAGTGAACAGACACAGAGCCATGTGAGTGTGTGCATCCGTACATTTGTATATGTCTAACATATAGACATGGATATGCATATGCATATGTAGAAGTATGAACAAATCTAGCTTATACATTCGCCAGCAGCTGCATATACAATTTTTTTTTTTTTAAATTGTCCAATTGATGCGCCATTTCATATATTTCTATGCATAGTTTATTCTTTAGCTGAAATAAAGCTTGGTATAGGGCCTGAAATTTGACGTTGGACCTTGCACGTAACAAAAATCTTAATTGATTGTCTAAAAATAAAATGGCCATCACTTGCTGTTCAAATTTCAATTGTGCATGTCAAAATAATACTGCAGAATAATAACAATAAAAAAATAACACACTTTTAAATATTATAATTTAAAAGACTGTTAAAATAAAGAAAACATTTGAATAATTTATCTTCTTTAATCAAAATATAAAAAATATGAGAAGAATTTAGCATTGCATTGGTGGCAATATAATATTGATAGTAATAAGAAAAATAATAAACTGTCAACGCCTACACCTATATATAGACCGTCACTTGTGATGTAGGATCTTTGGAAGCTTGTGACATTTTGTTTAGTAAGCCATATCTCTATGACTGAGACGACACCTAGAAAGCTAAGACACAATGTCAGTTCATCGAAGTCATTAACTGCATCTATCACATCTCAAATCTCTTTCGAAGACCAAGGTCACTTCGTAATCCGCCAAGTAATGAAGAAAGCTTGTATCTCACGCACAAACGCTTGTGTTATTCATAGTCTTTCAAAAGGCACCTGAACTTGAGGATAAGGATGCTCTAGCTGTTGCCTGGTCCCATGCACAATTTAACTGTAACAACTTGACAATTTGTTGTAGCAGTATGAAGATGAAGGTGTCCCCACACACTGCACAGTAAAGCATCAGATTGACCTGGTTCTAGGATCTCCATTTCCAAACACCCTGATCTATCACTGATCCGTTTGGGACAATGATGAGGTTCAATGTCAGATTCAAGAGCTTGTCGATCAAGGGAAGAACATGCCAAGCTCACCTCCTAGCGGAAACTCAATTGTCCTTGCGCCAAAGATGGTTCATGGTGCCCATGCATTGACTATTGCACACTTAACAAAATCATGGCAAAGAATTGGTATCCACTATCACGCATAAACAATCTTCTAGACTACTTTACCAATATCAACCTGAAGTTTGGTTACATCATCAGGTTCCCATCAATCTTGAAGGCATGGGAAGACAACATTCGAAACCAAGGAGGGATTGTATGGTGGTTTTTTATGGCTTTTGGTTTGACTAATGCACTAACAACATTTATGCACCAAAGAATGACATACTCAGGCCATTTACCCAATCCTTCTCCATTGTCTACTTTGATGATAGCCTCATTTTTAGCAAGTTTGGGAGGAGCATGTTAAGCACATTGCACGTCTTAGACACATTGCACCAACACAAGTTGCAGGCCAACTTCAGCAAGTGTACATTTAGTGCCACACATCTATGTCTTGGGTTATATCATTGATGATGCCAGCATAGGTGTAGACCAAAAGAAGATCAAAGTGATCCAAGATTGTCAAACTCTGTGCATTCTCACAAAGCCTAGGAGTTTTTTTGGACTTGCAAATAACTACCACCGTTTCATCCTTGGATTCTCTTTCATCTCTTGGTTGCTGAAACAAATCATGCGCGCCAAATTTGCTTTCCATTGGAAGTTTGCTAGTAGCATGCCTTTGAGTTTGAAGAGGTCAAACAATGCCTTTGTGCTGCACCAATCTTGTCATTCCAGATTATTCACCGCTTCAGGATCAAGACCAACACATCTGACTATGCACTTGGCACAGTACTCCCTTAGCATGGACATCTAATCGCATACCACTCATAGAATTTTAGTGACACAGTATTATTTTAAGAATTGTATGCCATCGTTCCAGCTGTGAAACAATGGCACCATTACCATACAACATAATTCACATTGATCATAAACTGCTTCAGTTTCCGCATACATAGCAAACCAAAGAATGTGGGACACATGAATTGGATGACATACTTGCAACAGTTCCATCTGGTGAGCAAACATAAGAAGGGAATGGATAGCTGTAGACACCCCCAAAATTACACACCTATTTCCACCTATTCCCAGTTCGCTTCCTAATACGCCATGTTATTCACCCATTTGTGATTAATTGATTAAATTAATTAATTCATACACATTGTACCCCTTTGGAGTAATTAAATTAACCCCATGTATCCTTAGTACCCCTTTAGCTAAATTAATTATTATTTATTAATTAAATAGTTAATTAATTAAGTGTGTGCACATCCTAGTCAACGACCACTTGATCAACATCCACTTAGACTCCACTTAGACTCCCTATCCTTATCCTAGTTAACTGCACTTCTAGAATCCTAGAAAGGTGGGGGCAATTGAATTGCACATACAACCACCTTTCCGGATGCAACTTTTTGCAATTAATTCCATTTACTACCCCTAAATGCCCTGACACTACTGTAACCTCCTACAATGCTATTTTTAGCATATGCATTCACCCGTATGTAACCAATTTCTAACTACTTCTGCCTCTATAAATTGCAGGTTTGCTTGCTTACAAATCCTCTTGAATTTGAAGTACAAGAACTCTGTTAAAATTCACCACAGTAATGAAAGATACACAAATAATTTTGCAAACCTTCCTGTACTTCCTTTAATGCAAACTTCAGTAAGGTTGTGGAGACTTTGTCTGTGGAACCTTGCAAATGAATGTGGATGCTCTTGAATGCTCTCCAAACTTTGGATGCAATTGCTACTAACACAGTGAATTTTAGCAGAGTTTTTGTACTTCAGATTCAAGAGGATTTGTAAGCAAGTAAGCCTGCAATTATAGAGGTAGAACTAGTTAGAAATTGGTTATGTACGGGTGAATGCATATGCTAAAAATAGCATTGTAGGAAGTTACAGTAGTGCCGGGGCATTTAGGGGCAGTAAATGGAATTAATTGCAAAACGCTGCATCCGGAAAGATGGTTGTACGTGCAATTAAATTGCCCCCACCTTTCTAGGATTCTAGAAGTGCAGTTAACTAGGATAAGGATAAAGAGTCCAAGTGGAATCTAAGTGGAGTTTAGGTGGATGTTGATCAAGTGGATGTTGATCAAGTGGCAGCTGACCAGGTTGTGCACACACTTAATGAATTAATTATTTAATTAATAAATAATAATTAACTTAGCTAAAGGGGTACTAAGGATACATGGGATTAATTTAATTAATCCAAAGGGGTACAATGTATATGAATTAATTAATTTAATCAATTAATCACAAATGAGTGAATAATAGGGCGTATTAGGAAGCAAACTGGGAACAAGTGTGTAATTTTGGGGTGTCTATATTTTGCCCCTCTTTGAAGTACTATTGCGAAGTAACAATATTTTTAAAGATAGTAGACGCATGCAGATCGGGGAGCGGAAAATTGTGAAGCATTAGGATGCCCCAACAAGAAGAATGGTTGAGGAATGCCCCCTCAAGTGGGTGGATGACGTGGCAAGGCGGCGGACAATCGCTTGATAGGAAGAAAGCAAGGATTGGAACAAGGATGAGAAAAGGACTGTGCTCGTAGCATGAGCGACATTTGGAGAGTAATTATTTAGAGCAACCTGATTTTTTGTTGTTGCACAATAGAGTTGTCACCATGATTATGAAAGAATCAAGATGGTTAACCCAAATGCGTGTAAACAAACACACACAACAAAGAAAAGATAAAAAAGAAAACAAACCCAACATACAAAGTAGGTGCCGACACCAGGGTTATAAAAGAACCATGATGTGATCACACTACTTGTAAGTGGTCCAAAAAGAGTAAACATCAAAAATGCAACACAAAAGTCGAAAAAGAAGACAATCGGCCATGCCCCTAATGCGTGCCACAATGATGATTAAGTAGATACAAATGTTCCTAAGTGGGAATAGAATTAGACTGGAAGAGCGGAAATAAAGCGACTCCTTACGACACTCTTGCTGAACCCGTTGTGCAAATGATAAAAAATAAATATCCCCAGGTGAAGTTATATCACGAAGGAAAAACAATTTTGTGACTTGCCCCAAGCAGAGTTAGCATATCATGCAAAGGGAAGAAAGTGATAGTTGTAAGATTGGCACAATCATTAGGGTAATAGATAAAGGTATGATGTTTATTAAGATTGTATTGAGATGTTGAATGATTCACTTTAAGGGTTTTCCAATTGTAGGATTTGTATGATAAGTGAATGTTTGTTCAAATTTTGTATTTTTTTTTGTTGGTTTTTTGAAATATTTGATTTTTTTGGATTTTGCGAATTTTGGAAGGAATTGAAAAGACAAATGCAAAGAAAACACAAGCAAACATGAATACACAAGAAGAAGGAAAATGCTCCATGGCTTAAATAAACTAGGAGAAAAACACAACACGCAAATGACAGAAAGATACAAGACAAGCAATAAAAACAAACCCAATATGAACAAGAAGGATCCACACCAAATTTAAATGTGAACTAAGATGTAAATAAATTTCCTACAATTGGTCCATAAGCGCATTCCAGAATATTGGTTATTCTAACTAACAAACATAAAAGACTAAGCTAAGAATATACAAGACACCAGTCCATATGTACAAACGTTAAACAAGCAAATACAACAAACAAGCTAGTGAACAAAGCATACAATGAAGAAATATACAGATGTCAAGTTGCCCCCAAGAGTAAACCAAATCCAAGTGATGTCCCTAAGCAAAGTTATATTACGAAGAGTGGCTTGATCTATTGGAAAAGATGATTGGGAATAATTAGATGAAGAAAATGGCGAATGAAATTACATAGACGCGAAAATTTTTTTCGGAAAACATTTTGTATGTTTTTTTCGTATTTTCTGAACGTTTTTATATTGTTTTTTTGAGATTTTGAACAATTTTATATTGTTTTTGAAGTTTTGTGAAATGTTTTTTTTGAATGTTTTTGGTCTTTTTGGGATTTTTGAACCACACGCCAAAGAAGAAGGAAAGGAAATTCCCAAGTCAAAACCGACATGCTAAATGGAAGTTGAACAATGGTGGTAGACAATGGGCATACCAACCTAACAAGGAAAACATGCGACACACGACGAGGTGAAAAGTTACAAGCAGGAAACAAAGTGAAATGACGAAACAGGTGGATGCATTGATATGCCCCCAGCACAAGGGTTACTCTTCGAGACTCAGGAGTAGAACTTCTTCAGATGAATGGCATTCATAGGCTCTTTCAACTCTTTGCCATCCTTAGTAGATAGTTTGTATGTGCCAAATCCAAATTTAGCAGTTATAACATAAGGACCCAACCAATTAGGCTCAAATTTGTCTTTGTTTTTCTCGTGGTTTAGTTGTGTTCTTTTGATTTTCCTTTAGGACCAAATTATCGATTTCAAATTGTCTAGGTTTTATCTTGCGATTATAATTATGGCGCAATCTATTATGATATACCTGCATATGGTCGAAGGCGCAAAGTTGTCTCTCATCCAGTAATGCTAGCTTTGTAAGGCGTGCAACACGTAATCCTCTTCATGAATGAGATGTTGGAGGGAGACACGAAGTGAAGGCAACTCAACTTCGATAGGTAATATGGCTTCAGAGCCATATACAAGGGAGAATGGAGTAGCTCCTGTAAGAGTATGGATGGAAGTGCGGTGGGCCCAAAGGGCGGGATACAACTGCATATGCTAATTACGTCCGTGTTTATTGACTGTCTTTTCCAGAATGGACTTGATAGTCTTGTTTGACGCTTTGGATTGGCCATTGCATTGTGGATGGTAGAGTGTAGCCCATTTTAGGTGGATATTATATTTCTTAGCTAGGGCTTTTAGATCCTTGTTTTTGAAAGAACTGCCATTATCAGTGACAATAGCAGCGGGGATGCCAATCAACAGATAATATGGTTGAAAATGAACTTAGAAATATTGCACCCAATAAGTTGGTAAGAGGCATAGCCTCAACCCACTTGGTGAAATACTCAGTGGCAATTATAATAAATGTGTGGCCATCAGAAGATGTGGGCTTTATTTTTCCAATTAAATCGAGTCCCCATTTCGAAAAAGGCCACGGTGAAGTAATGGGCTGTAAGGTTTGGGATGGTGCATGAATGAGATTACTGTGTTTTTGGCAGGCTTGGCATTTTCTCACAAAGTTGCAGGCATCTTCCTCCATTGTGGGCCAATAGTATCCAATGTGCAAAATCTTCTTTGCAAGGGCCATTCTGCTAGTATGGGCACCGCAAATACCCGAATTTACTTCAGCTAGCGTCTGATAAGCTTCTCTACAAGCTCAAACATATTTGTTTTCCGGATGTAGCACCTCACTAACAACTCATTTGGGAGGCGCTCTACTCCAAGAGAGTTGGACATTTTGGGATAGGCAAAATACTTTCCATACTTTAATTACATTTCTTCTGGCCTCATATGCACAAAGACACAGAGCGCCATATCAAATTTGCTGTCATTGCTGCATTGCTAAGCCAATAAACAAGAAGGTTGGGCTCTGCACAACATTTCTGGTTCCATCCAGGCCGTGGGAATCTATTAACATGGATTTCTTGTCTGAGCTGCCTATGCCAAAGCATCAACTTGACTCAACTTGAGCTGCCCTGTGCTTGCAAGAAAAGTGTCAGTGCGCTAGACACTGTGCACCTATTCTTCAACCATGTTTTCATTTATTCCAAACTTACCTCATCCATCGTGTCCGACTGTGACCTGAGTTATATTAGTCACTTTTGGCATGCCTTCTGGGAGATGTTGGAGACAACACTGCATATCTGTCACGTGGGAATCGAACTTATCCTTCACTCAACATGCTTATAATAGATCCTTGCACAGTTCTATGGGGCACATTCCGTTTCAGACATGTTTTGGGTTCCTGCCAGTTGCACCCCTTGACATAGCCTTCTGCATGCCACAAGCATTAAAATACGCACACAGGAAAAGGAATTGGACGAGGAAGAGAAGTTTTTGCAGCACATTCAACAAGTGCATCAACAGGTTCAACAGGTTCTAGTGCTCCAACAATAAAAGTACAGAGAGCATGACCATGCACATTGCACGTCTCATGATATCAAGATTGGTGATAGAGTCTAGCTGCAGCTACACAAAGAGAGCTTCAAAGGTCCACAATGAAAGATCAAGCTTCTGCTCTATGGTCCTTGTACCATATTGCACGCAGCTAGGGAGAATGCCTTCGTCCTTTACTTGTTGTCTTTGGGATTTCACTCAATGTTCATTGTTGAGCTTCCCAAGTCATACTTTTTTTCATTGCTTTATCTCGCAACAGCTCAAAATCCTTTGGACTTGGCTCTTGAGCATTTGCTACCAACACCAAAAGATCAGATCATGGAGATTACTACTAAGTACACCTACCATTGCACACATCAATTGTTCGGAGTTTTGTCAAGATCATACTATATGCTAACCAAGCTAAGTGGTAGATCCTTTAGCATCTTTGGGTTTAATTTCTGCAACTAATTGAAGATGTGATGGGGGCCATTGCTTTTGAAGAAAGGACGGATTGTTTGAGCATAGCCTCACCATCTACACTTTAAAAATGATCATGCATAGTGGTGTCCATGGAACAGTACCATTCACCTTTCAGTTTGGTGCTCCCAAAACAATACTACACATTGCAGATCTTGCAGATTGGCACTCACCTGATTGGTGCCCCCCGGATTGCTGCTTGGTAAACAGGACTTCTGCATGGTGCACGCTCAGTACCAACCCCCACATTCCCTCAGTGCTGCCTCAGAGACCGACATGTGCATGAAATTGCCACATGTCAGGAAGCCAAATGACATGTCGGCCAAAAGGTGAATTGCTGACTGTTATGGAAGTAAACCCTAAACCCTTCTGTAACTAATCTCTATTGTAACCACATGTTTTTGTAGTCATATGCATGCTTGTACTAGACCTCCGAAAGGGGGAACCAAATAGTTTTCCTTCTAGCTAGACAAATCAGTTAGGATCCTCATCCTCAGTTGTTGATTATGGGAATTCTTATTTTCGGTCTTCTAGATCATTGTACCCATATGTATTGCTCCTGTTCATAGAAAGAAAGAAAGAAATAAATTATATTGTCCATGGAAGAACATTATTAATTTATTCTGCCATCTCACAGTTTTCATATGGTTTGCCTTGTTATATGTTATCACATGTTCATTATAATTATAACACAATAGTTTGCTAGCTAATTTATTGTGTTGTTCTTTGTGCAACCATCTTACACCCCACAGTGTGGATCACATGCAATAAAATCATGGAAAGATATATTTTTTCAAATGGGAGAAGCTCGGGAGGCATGATATCACCTAGGAAAGGATGACGATCACAAGCAATGAGCCTTGTTATGTAATCCTAGCCTTCAAAAGCTCGATTTCCTCCAAGTCATCTCAAGCTGAGGGCAAAGGTGGGGAGAGATCCCCATCGCTGTTGATACCAAAGTTGGTCAGGAGGTTGGTGGTGTGGTTGCCTTCACGATATGCAACCAAGAGATGAATTCCGAGCACAAGGTGAGAAGCCTGATTTTTTCTAGGATAGAATTAAGCTTCCAATAGGGGAAAAGTTCGTAAACCATTGTGTCCATTAGGACCTGCAAATCACATTTAGCATGACATTTTACTCCAAGAGAGAGGGCTTTTTGAGGTCTTCAACAAAACTCACAGCTTCCGCCTTATTAGTTTATTTTCCTAGCTTGATGGAGTAGAAAAAGATGCAAGAGCCTGATGAACAATGAAGCAAACCCTGTGCCTGCAGGGCCCAGATTTCTGCGGGTGGCCCCTTCTAAATCAAGCTTGACAACCCCCGCATCTTGGGCCAGCCAGTAGAGTTTGTCCCTTTTATTTTCTTTGATACAGTTACTTCCTTTCCCTTTATCAGGAGGCATTGCAGGAAGCTTCCAGGTTCAGGCTAGGTACCTATGGCCAGTGGAAAGATCCTTCTTCACCCTGCTTCACTAAACATTCATCACTTCAGAGATGGCAATTATTATAAGTTTATAATAAATAAAACGATGCTACATTATATATTAATCCACTACCATGTTATTATATTAAATTTTTTTGTAATAACTACATTACACATTAAATTATATTGTCATAAATACATTATTGAATTATTTCACGGCTGTAAAAGGGGTTGTTGGTAGGTGTGTTTCTGAGGATGGGAAATTCACCTGAAACTGGAAGATTGGTTTGGTTGCATTCCCCATTGGAAAGCACATTAAACTGCAAAACGCCATTCAGGAATTTCATCTTTGACTATTTTGGGGCAAATCCAAGGGTCCTCACATTCCAGAGAATTGGGTGAGGGTGAGAATGTGGGTGCAGGGATTTGGGGGATTATTTGTTTGGATGATTATTTCTGTATGTTTATAAATGCATAGGCTAATTTTGGACTGACTTCAAATCTTTTTATTACTTGCATATTATACATCTAACATGCATTAAATCCAATCTTAGGATAAGATTTGCCGTAAGAATGGAGTACAAGTTCATTACCTACAGGTACAGTTGTGCATAATTGTTCATATACATTTGTATTTACTTTTTTTGTGCCTTTTAACATGTACTCATGTTGTACAGCATAGTCATGATTGATTTGTGCATGCTTAAGGGAGGCACAAGGAGTCCACAGGGTAATGTTAAAATATCAGCTAGTGATACAGACGGAGCCCATGTTGTTTTGAATAAAAGGCAAAAATATGCATATACGGATAACAGAGGATTACCCCACAGCTTTGGATACAACATAGGAACACAAAAGATTATTCCACAGTTGCGCAAACATTTAACAAACACTTAAACATAAGGCCACTAAAAATTTCATCTATTTAGCTGTAATCTGTTGTCCGACCCCTGTCATCAGGTTCGTATGAAGCACTTACATTCCAGGATGAGCTCATCTTGGAGTCCTTGACCAAGGTTCACCTCTATGCAAAGCCGAGCACATGCACACAGTTCTTGAACTCTTCTCTATTGACACGGCTAGAGTGACAAACTTACCAATGGAATTGTCCAATTAATGCATAGTTTTTGGCTGCCAGAAACAAAGAGGGAGGTTTGGAAGCTTTGCCAGATGGGTACTGAAGTATGGATGTCTTGGGTACCGACGTTTGAGAAATAACCCATTTCCCTTACTGATGTCTCTTATGAAAGGTCTTTGATTATCAATTCCTTCCCTAATGGTGCAGGGTTGTGGAGCTACATGGCAAAACTTAAAGGCTACATGTCCCGAATGCTTGAGAGGGAATATACGAATGCTAACCTCCTTTATAATGATAAGCTCTTTTGTAGTGTGCAGGATAACAATTTGCTATATGGTCCTTAACATTGATCCGGAGGTTTAGTAGGATAACTTCTTGGATGCTTTTTGGAGACGAAACAGAGTATTTGGCAATTGCATGGTTTGAGGAGTGAGTTGGTGATACTTTAGCATTTAATATTATAATATACATGGTACCCTCAGCCCAGACTGTTGGGATAGATTACCACTTTCCAAGTCAGAACTGACAAACTCAAAGTAACAGTGACACACTGACAAGTACTGAGAGATGAAGCAATAAAATGCTATCCAGTTTATATTCTGTGAGGATGAGTCCTGGGAGACGGAGCAACAAGAATGAAAATTTTCCATGATTGAGGGGGAAGCAATCCCAAAGGAGCTAAAGCAACTGGAGGTCCAAACTAGATACATGGAGGTCCACACTAGATACCTATTATTTCAGAATTAAATCAGAAGGGGAAAGCATCTAGGGAAAAAGTACACCTCATATCTTACAAGCATTTTTATCAAGAAGGAAAAAGGGATGCCAATTAGCCAAGACAACTACTTAAAAGCTAAAGCTAGGATGAACTTAACAAAGAAGCTGATGGAATTGACCATTGCAGTACGGCCAAGGAGAGTATGAGGTGGAGGCAGACCTAAGAGCTAACCTGAATATACTCGCCCTGTTTCACTTAAACCATTTTGAAGTATCTCTTAATAGAGATGGGCCAAAAAGAGGATATAGGCTATTGTGTGACATATAAAGATAAGGTAGACAGCATTAATGCTCTACTCTCTAAGACGGATGGCTGGTGAGACCAACAACACCAGGTTTTGGCTGAGGTGATGCCTTAAGAAGTCAAGGTCGATGAAGTGAAAATTGTTTTGTGTTGTTTGCAAGACAAAGATTACCACTATCCGGTTTGAGCTTGAATGGAAGGTTTGATGCTGGCCAGCCCCAAAAGATCTCAGAAAAACCTAAAAAATGTAGAGAGGGTCACAACAACGAGGCTTGATTGGCAAGGATCTAGGGTGTAGAAATATTTTGAATTTTTGTAAATTTTGGAATTCCCCCCAAATTTCAAAACTTATTATATATTCCCATTGCCTTTGTGCGAGGTAAGGATTTGGGGTGGGGGTGATGTAAGGATGTAAATTGCATAATAGGCTAACATTGTCAAAGCCCCCAAAATGCCACACCACTCGAGTACATGCAAAAGGTGGAGGCAAAATAAACACCCTTGCTATGTCAGAGTTAAATCGGAAGTGTAAGGAAGCATCAAGAAAAACATTCTCCTCCTGACTGACAATCATTTCATCAAGAAGGAAAAAGGGACACCAATTGGCCAAGGCCAACCACCTAAAGCTAGGATGATCTTAGCGAAGGAGTCAATGGCATTGACCATTGTAGTATGGCCAAGGATAGTATGAGCTGGAGGCAGACCCAAGAGCTAAGTTGAATATACTTGCCCCATTTCATGTAAACAATTTGGATTATCTCTCAATAAGCATGGGCAGAAAGACGAATTAGGTTAGTGTGTGACATAAAGATAATTTGGAGTGTTTATGTTCTGTTCTCTAAGAAGAATACTTGGTGAGACCTATTAGAGTACAAGACTTAAGGTAATTAGTTATTAGTTACACGTTAACTAATATTCAGTTGTAACCATCAACCGCACTGTAGCTATCTTTTGCATAGTAAAATGATGGACACACAATCTCCAAAGTGTGCAATCTACCTTCTTTATTTGTCCTTTTTCGCATATTCCAACATTGGTATCAGAGCGCGATGCAAGGAGCTTTTTAAGAAGAGGAAAGAGGAAGACTACAAAATCGCGAGTTTCATAAAACCACGATTTTTATTATTAAGGCACATTTTCACATATTTTCGAAGGGCATTTTAGCATGCAAGATTCAAGCATTCAAATAGCCACAAATTTAATCATAAATGCCGCACAAATATACAAAAGGTAGTCGCGGATATACAAGAGTGTTAACAGCCACAAAATAACACATTTTTACAACATGTATACAACCACAAAATAAACTCTTACAGTCGCGAAGGATTTCAGAAGAAAGTTAGTGGTGAAAATAAACAGAGCTTGTCTAGTCGCAAAGGAAGGAACAACATCAAAGAACAACCAAAATAGTCACGAATTTGAGGAGAAAATCAGAGTTTCAAGTGAATACGAAATCGAGGACTAGAGTTGTGAGTTTGTATTGGGCTACAATCGTGATTTTTAGATTTTGAAGGGCACAAAAATCCTATCTATTGTTGACAAACTAGGGCACATTTTCAATTGTATTCTTTCAATACCTAGGGCATGGAACAATGCACATCGGCGTTGCAGCAAAGGGCACACTTGGAACTAGTATTTTATTCTATGTTTACTCATTTCGTTAAATATGCAGTTGTATTTATTTTAATTTATTAAATGGAACTTTCCTTAGAAAAATATTCTAGTCTAAATTTTTCATACATGGAAAGTGAAAATAAAAATGCAACTTATGAATAAAAAATTGTGGGGCATAGTAAACGGGAAAGAGAAAACACCAACCATCTAAATTGTTAGATTGGCATGACAAAGATGATAGAGTGAAAGCTATTATTGTCCTCGCTCTCTCTGACTTTGAGCTCCATCATGTAGACCTAGACAATCTGGGATGCTCTAAATAAATTATTTGGACTTAAAAGTAGTTAATGCCAAATTTTTCCTAAATTAGTTATATAGGTTCAAAATGGATGAAGGAATCTCTATGTTGAGCCACATCAACAATCTCAGGTCCTTGATCGGACAACTAGCAGAAGTCAAAGCTGCGATAAAGGATGAGGATGCCAAAGGTATCCTATTAAACAATGTCTTCAAAACACAACAATGTAGTTTTTAGCCTCAGTGAAATTCAATCTCAATCTCTAAATGATATGATTGCAGCTCTTCGAGCTGAAGAAAAGCGAACAATTGCAAAAGACTCACAAGGTGATCCTCAACAGTAAAGTGCATTTTATTCCAGGACCAAAAACTTTCGTAGACGGTCAGATAAAGAGAAACGGGAGATTGAATATCATTATTGTAAGAAAAGCAGTCACACAACTTGGGATTGTCGTGTTCGAGCCAATGATGTGCTCAATGGTAAAGGCATATCAAATGCATCCAATATAGCCATGGTTGAAGACCCACCAACCGTTAAAGGTAGCGAGGACAGTGACGAATACGTAATATAAAGATGCTCCAAACTTTGAAGGCATGAAAGGATACAAGGTAGATGAATCTCGGTATGGATGGTTGCTCATATAGTTTGGGAGACTGTGGATCTTGGGAATTATACCCTCACGAGGGTCATGAGAGAACTTGATGGAGCTTGTGGATGGCTTAACATGGATGGTTGTCCAATAATTTGGGAGATTTGTGATTCAGGAGTTTGGGGAGGTGGAATCCGGAAACTCGGGAATTCATCTCGGGAGCTACACCTTTGCGAAGGTCACGAGGCAGCTTGATGGAGCCCTACCTAGTCAAAGCATTGCTTTCAAAGTTAAAGCCTCTGAAGATTACATAGTTCTAGTTTTGTTAGAATGTTTGTTTTTCGCTTTCTATAGGGTAAGCCTTAAAGGGGGTGTATTAGAATACAAGGCTTCAATTAATTAGTTACTAGTTACACGTTAACTAATATTCGGTTGTAACCATCAACCATATTGTAACTATCTTTTGCACAATAAAATGATGGACTCACAATCTCCAAAGTGTGCAATCCTCCTCTATTCTTCCTTGTTCACGTATTTGAACAAGACCAACAACACCTGGTTTTAGCTAAGGTGATGCCATAAAAAGGCAAAGTCGATGAAGTGAAAGTTATATTGTTTATAGGACAAGTATTGCAACTATCCTGCTTGACCTTGAGTCGAAAGACTGAAGCTGGGCAGCCCCAGAGGATCTCAGAAAAACCTCAAAAACATAGAGGGTCACAGAAACAAGGCTTGATTGGCCAAGGATCCAGGGTGCAGAAATAATTTGAATTTTTGGAGTTTCCCCCAAAGTTCAAAACTTGTTATATACCTGCTGCCTTTAGGGGAGATAAGGATTTTGGGTGGGGGTGATATATTGGCAACGTGTGGACTGTTTAAGTAGGGCTAACTATGTTACCAGTGTTCGCCCCCCACCCTCCCGTACCCCCAATATATGTACCCGGTATGGATACGTCCTGGCTACAGTACTGATACGTCTCGGGTACGTACTGGGTATGTTATCACGTATCGGGGACGTACCCAAACGTACCCGGGATGTATGCACAGGGTTGGATAGTGGGGGGGGCTCTAAATTTTTTTAATTTTAATATTTTATTTATTTTTGACTCAAACAAACTTCAGTTTTATTGAGGACTAGACTAGGAGGGCATGACAGCCACAAAGAAACCTGGAGATTGTTTTAAATCCCTCTAGCTTATTGAAGAGAAAATATTCAAAGGATATCAAGAATGTTTGAGGTAATTATTTGGGATCATCGCAATTGGCCAAGTAAAGAAACTATTCATAAAAATTCTGACATATATCTGAGCCTCCGTACAAGTTATTTATGAGATCAAATCTCAGGTGATCTTCAATACTAATAGAAAAATTTGGAACCGCAAATTGCATAGCTTTAAGTTTCAAAGAGCTTCCTTTCCTAGAAACTATTAAGGCACAACATTGACTTCTTCCCGCATCCTTAAGGAGGATTAGAAGGTGATTTTGGATAATATGAATGCAAGAACCAACCATTGGACTGGCCTCTTTAGTTATCATTGGCAGGTTAGAGTCAACCTAATTAAATAGGTCCTCTAAGAGCTCCCTATATACATCTTTTATGGACTCCATCGCAACACAGATTAATCTCAAAGGAAATGGATGAAACACAAAGGAATATAATATTCATATATCATAGAAAATGTAAAATCTGAAGTATATTGAATGTTTTGAACATTGATCATACTATATTTTTAAAGTTTGTATTTCTTATGGACTAAAAAATGAGTAAAATGAGTGTGTGTGTGTGTGTGTACGGACGCATCCAATATGTATCGTACCCAAGGGTTTTTTAAAATTGACGTATCCGCGCATTGAACCCGTACCTGTACCCGTATCTTGATAACATAGGCTAACATTGTCAAAGCCCCCAAAATGTCAGATATTCTGGGTTTTTGGAATAAAGACTTGGTGGAATAAAGGCTTGTGGGAATAAAGACTTGCTATATACCTGCTGCCTTTGGGGGAGAGAAGGATTTGGGGTGGGGGTGATATGATGGCAACATGTGGACTTTTTAAGTAGGGCTAACATTGTCAAAGCCCCCAAAATGTCAGATATTCTGGGTTTTTGGAATAAAGACTTGTTGGACCCCTAAATGTGAAACTGTTGTTAAAGGTCATTACAAGTTGGTGTAACAGGATGTAATTGCTTAGACGAGAATCGATACGTAATTGGAGTCTTGAGAACAAGGAGCTGATTAGGAAATAGGTGCTTGGGTAATATTTAGATAGCTCAACTATTTCTAGTTATATCAACTATATTAATATTTGAATATGACAACTTGTTCACAATTATGACTCTCTTATCTATTATGTTCTTGTCAGATGATGTATATGTCATTTGTCTGATTATTTGTGAGATGATTATCATGAAAGTAGACTAGATACCATGGATGCAATTTGGCAATTGATCAATACCTTATTGTTCACATTATCTATGGCTGATGGTGGTTTGGCTGTCGTTTTACAGGTATATCTGATGTTATTGCAGCTTTTCGGGAAGCCATAAAACATGCGTCAAAAGCTGGACAAGAGGCAAGACAGGAGATTTTGCAAGAGAGCTCTATTGAAAACAAGGCGCAAACTCTTACTGGTGACATTGAGAGTGATGGAAGCATAGCGATTGAGAAAATTCAGGATGGCCTTCAACATTTGGTTTTTGTGGTATTCTCAACCACACTGAAGAATTGAAGCTAGATTAGTATGTGCTTGCATTCAGCTGATATGGATGATTGAACTGAAGGCAATGTTCAATACTCCCTAGAGGCTAGAAACATGATGTATATGTCCCACCCTTATTTATTTTGCTTCTGAAGTTTGAATCAGTTGTATATTAATTTTTTGTCTTATTGAATAGATTCTTTTGTACATATTCATGGTGTGATATTAAGTTTGCGCTGGATAGGATGTCCTTTTCAAACTCTAGGACATTTCTGATTGATGTCATTATCCGGTGTCATTACAACCATCTTCATTTGAAGAAAGCTCTTTTCATTTATATAATACATTATTAGATCCTGTCATTTAATACATTGTGATTTCAATCTTTTTCAGGTGCAGTTAGGTGATTTACCAATCTCAGGGATCTAGATTTTCATATCATACAAATTTGTGGTATCTTTTCCAGACAATCTTATCGGAAGTCAATGTCAGGCCTGTTGATAATTTCTGACTAATATATGATTATGCACTATCAAGTAGGTGCCCATATTTGCGAGTTAATTCTTTGCAAAGGGGAAGCACGCGCTTTTCATGTGGTGCATGTTATTTAGTACATATAATTTGCCAGATTATTGCTTCTTTTCTTTGCACTAGTGTCTTTTGTGTGTTATGCAGTGTAAAAAGTTATATAATAGATTGCTCAGCCATTTTTATTGTAGGTAATTCGTGTATGATTATTTCAGACTAAAACATTCTATGAATGTTGGGGTTAGATGCAGGGGCAGCTTGTTTTCTAAATTAATATACTAGGAAATAATCTCTGCTTTCCTCATCCATGATTTATTTAGTGAACTGCGAAATTTGTAAACATTCCTGATACTACTTTGTTGGCTTCAAGTCCTGCAGCCTGTGAATTTCTTTAGTTGTACCTGTGA
The DNA here is from genome assembly GCA_019776745.2 of Taxus chinensis. Classification (NCBI taxonomy): domain Eukaryota; kingdom Viridiplantae; phylum Streptophyta; class Pinopsida; order Cupressales; family Taxaceae; genus Taxus; species Taxus chinensis. The sequence continues at coordinate 1,287,729 of CM034154.1, forward strand.
CTTGTCAAGTCCAGCTGGTATTTTCGTTTTTCAGCTTTTCTGTTCGCTAGTTAAATAGTTAGACCGAAGGGATATATAAGGACTTTCTTTTGTGTGTTACATGGCGTAAAAAGTTATATAATAGAATGCTGTGCCAATGCTAGGTAATTCATATATTCTTATTTCAGACTAAATTACAATCTAGCAGTGCTGTTAAATGCAGCGGCAGTTTGTTTTCCAAATTAATATATTAGGAAATAATGTCCGCTTTCAATCTCATCCGTGTTTTATATAGTAAACTGAAAAAATTGAAAACAATCCTGATACTATTTTGTTGGCTTCAAGTCCTGCAGCCTGTGAATAACAGGGTACTATTTATTTAGTTGTACTTGTGGCTTGTCAAGTCCACCTGGTATTTTCGTTTTTTCAGCTTTTCTGTTCACTACTTAGATAGTTAGACGGAAGGGCTATATAAGGACTCTATCTTCCTGCCTTTCTTTTGGCTTTGAGGATTCTATCTTCCTAGAACTTTCTACTGGTAACTGCTCTACCCTTGAGTCCCATTGATCTACTTTTTGGTCATATGTGGACATTAATATACTTACTTTCTTTCTAGGTTCACAAGTTTTTTGGCATTTTAACATGTTTTTTTGAACATCAGCTCACGGGAATGTTCTTTTTTAGAAATGATGGAACATTTCTTGTATCGGATTCTTCTAGTTTATAAGAAATTGTGTTGGTGCATTATCGTCTAGTTATTTTGAAATTGTGTCAGCATTAAATATATTCTAGTTTATTTCAAATTGTGTTACCACATTGTATCCTAGTTTATTTCAAATTGTGTTATTGTGTTGACACATTGCCATATTTTTATTGCATTTAGTGGCACCTGAAGCTTAGGGAAACTTGTGCAGTAATCTTACGAGCTTCTATGAAACAATTTGAAACTAAATCAAAGTTCAAATTATAAAGTGCACATCCCAAGCTGTAATTTATCACTATATTATGGTGCAAGTAGCATAGATTAAGTTGATTTAATTAGAAACTGATATCATGAATTTATGTTCTATGCCGAATATTAATGAAGGATAATAAGCCATAAAACAAGTAGGACCCATAAAACACACCAAAATATATACGATAAGTACATAAACACATTTTGCAGGTCATACATTTTGTTCTTTTAGTGTCAACTGAAGGTGAACTCAATTCTATTATAATATGGGTGCCTTGGTGATGATGTCATTCAATTGAAAATTTTAACTTTGATATCTAATGAACAAATCATCAACCACTCAGCTTATCAATGTGCACATATAGAGTAGATTCTTCATGATTTTTTAGAAAAACTGGATTACTTGACAAAAATGCAATATCATACCACTCTTCTACTTGTACCTTTGAAATTGGTAATACAAACACATTGATTTCTAGACTTTTGGTTACTCTCTCTTGTGAGATGCACGCACTCACTTTTTTGCAACCTTCCCCCTCTTTCCTAGTGTCACTTCTTAAAATTCTGAAACTAATAGCTTCAATTCAAACTAATTTTTTTAAATTCTATAAGGCCATATCTCTAATTCAAACTGAAATTATCTTCATGTTTCATGTCTAGTGTTGGAAGGGAAGAGGAATTGGTGGGGAAAAAATGAAATGATTCACTTTCCAAGTATTACAAGATTTTGGTTGTTGGGCTAAAACCCAAGTTGTATAATTGCATATGGATGTGTTGGTGAAATATTTTGTCAAGAATAAAATGTGGATTTTGTCAAGAATAAAATGTGGATTTCGTCAACATGTACACTTTTGTCCACTTCAATATGTACACTAAACTATCTTTTGGTGTGGACAAAGATTGGGGAATGTGCAGAAACACCCTTGTTGTGATTACAACAATATTTGAGAGAGAAATATAGGTAGGTGAGGAGAGCGAGGAGAATTGTAGTAATGATTTGAACTCATATTTCAATAATTACAATAGCTTTCCAGTTCTCAGAAGACACAAACAAAGAGTTTGAAACAATAATAGAGATTGTGGTTTAACAAAAATCAAACTTTTTGTAAAACCCTTAATAGGATATTTCAGAGACATGCAATAATATAACAATGAAGTACACAATGTGACACACAGAATAAGCAAGATAATTTAAAACCCTAAGAGCAAGAAAGAGGAGAAAAGACTCGGCTGATTTGCAATAAATTCGGAGGTGTGCGAAGCTGAAAAATTGTTGGAATTGGAACACAGTGTCGCAACCGTACCCAGAAAATTGCAGGAGAGTTGGATCAGGTTGAACCAGGGCACTTACACTAGTATTGGGGTGCTTAGGCGCCAGTGTCTATGCAAAACCTTAGAAACTAGCATGCAAAACCTCAGAAACTGGCGTGCAAATCGTAGGGTTGCTAGATGTTCGCTGACCTTTGCTTTTGTGTCGTACTAAGTTCGTAGATGTCGCCTGCAGCTTGCAATGAAAGAGATCTTGCAAAACCCCAAAACACATCAAATCCTAAAAATGAAAAGATGCAAATGGAGAGTCGGACTGACTCCAACAGTCACTTGACTGAGTGAACTTACAATCCAAGCGTTGCACTACATTTCAGACTCCACGTGGTTTTGTGCGCATCTGTGTAGAATTGTGCCTTAGGTGGCTCTTGTACAAGATGCACTTGATAGTGAACAATAGTTAGACGTAGAAGATGTAAATAGATGTGTGCATGGAAAAATGAACTTCTCCTCCTATGCGTGTATGTAGATTTAGCAATCCCTTGTCCCTTGAGTGAAGCTAGATGGGTGCTTTGATGCTCTTTGAATGCCTTTGGATGCAATTTTTGGTGCTGATAATAGATGCTTAGAGTTTGGTCATTTAATTTGATCACATAACATTATATTTATATGATTCCCTTGTTTGAATTTCGTAATTAACCACGAAGAAAACAAGATGCCCAACGGCTAGAAGAGGCCCAAAAGTAGCAAGTAAGATACAAAGAGGTTAGGGGCGCCCAGAGGGGATGAGGGCGCCTAGGCGTTGGTGTCCAAACTCAGAAAAGGTGGAGTAATGAAACTCAGATTGGGCAGTGAGGTGCGTAAGGCCAATAAGGAAACCAAAAAGGCCAAAGACAATGGTCAATTAAAACCTTTCTCGCTTAGGAATTATATGAATGCAAGTATGTGATTAGAACCTAAAAATGTACCCAAGTGCGTGATTTTGTGTCTACATTTGCCCCCACTTTATGTTGAGTGAAAACTTGATAACATAAAGTAGATAAGAGATGCGTACTTGATAACCATATAGATCGATGGCGAAAGCGTGTCGAGGAGACGAGAAAAAGTGTGGAGTGAATAACATGAAGCATGAAAGCTAGAGGAAGGGGGAAGTGAAAATGACCCTAGGGGTGAAGCGTATGCGATGCGTCGTGTTGTACATGTTGTTGTTGTGCTCGATGTCGGTGTAAGGCTGCTTCTTGTCGCGTATTAAGGATAAACCTGCAAAAGAAGAGCGAAGTAGTCAAATACATGTATAGAATTTTTTTGATCCAAATATGTATGAAGTATGCAAAAGTGTGTAAAATTGTGAAAAAAGTAGAAAAAGGAACATGTGCACCTGATCTGCGAAGAGTGAAAAAGAGAAAAATGTACTGAAATGCTGATGAAGAGCAAGTTTTTCAGATGATCTCACGCCAAGTGTGAGTTTTTGTGGCGATCTCACGCCATGACAGAAGAAGTGTAGGGAGAAAGGTCCAGTGTTATTAATCTAAAAATCAAATTTAACTAGCAATTGTTTACACAACAAAATTTGCTTTGTATTGATTCTCGATTTTAAAATCAAGTGATTACGACCTTTTTATTTTTTTAATAAAAGATTAAAACCTGCAAGTACTATGCAAAAATACAGAGAAATGAAGATAATTCACCAGCAATTTGACACAAGATGTGATAACGGAGTTAGACACTTGAGGCCTACGTCTTTGGGTCTAGTTGAATGGGACTGATCTATTAAAATCTTGAAAATAATTCTTTACAAAGAATTCTACAAAATTATGACCTTCTCACAGTCTTCCTCTGTCAAAAACAACAGGGGTTGCTTTTTACTTCTCCTCAAAATTCCACTCCTAGCTCAAGTTATGACCATTTCAATAATTTACATAGTCCCGAATGCCTGTACATATACAAAATAGCTCCTTTTATAGTGTTCTAACACCACTAGCGTACTGGATGGGAACTTATCCTTTTACATGGCCCACCCGTGTTCCATTCTCCTCCCAACGCATTTGTTTTATCTCTAAGGGAACAAAATCCCACATTTGGCACAAGATAGATAGGAGGAGGTTTTACAAGATTGGGTGGTGCATGTTTTAATTGGCTTAAGAGCCACCTTAGCCGCTTAGGATGTGGGCGCCTAGTTGGATGGATAGGTGAAGCGCATGGTACAAATTAGGTGTGTGTTAGGGTATTTAATAATAGATTTTGGAGGATATTTCAATGTGGAGGGATAAGGAGTTAGGATATTTGGAGAAATGCGTGGCAAGGAATTAATGCGTGGAATTTGAATAAGCTTGGCCATTTACAAAGTTGGCTTAACAATATCCCACATGCATCAAATAATTACACTATGAAGAATATAAATTCAAGGCTCTTGATATATGAAATGAAAATGAGGCCAAGACACCCCTCTATAATCGAGTGTCGAAGAACGACGTTCCGAAACAACTTTTGCCTCGTCATCTATACTTTCCACGTGTCGCATTTTAATTTGTCCACGTGGCGAGTGCACGTGTCCACTCTGTGTTTTGTGCCCAAAATTCGCCAGTTGCCCTGAAATTTCAGCGGCCATAACTTTTGCATACTAGCTCCGTTTCCTGCAAACGAGATATCGACGGAATCATATAATTTTTCTCCATGCTTTAAAAATGACTATAATTTATTCTGAGAAGATCTTAGATTGGTGTTTCTCGGCGAGGATCCTCTGGATCATTCCTCCCCATTGAGAAACTTTTGGACCCCAAAAGTCAACTTAATTAGTGAATATGCGAGGGTATTTCTCCCTCACCTTTCCGGTTTCCATCCATTTAACCTTGTTTGGATGCATGCCTTTAAACCCAACACAAAGATACTCGATATCACCCCTTCGTGAAGTTCTGATCTTCCTGTCCAAAATGATGTCTTTGTGCAACTCATCAAGATACTTAGGAGTAAAATCATCAATGGAAGGCATTATGTTAGCATCATCATGATCAAAAATCATAGGCGGTTCATACAATCTTAAATTCTCAACATTAACTACTGAGTAGATTTGCATATATTTAGGCAAATCTAACCGGAAAGCGTTGTTACCAATTTTTTACAATATTTGGAATGGACCATACCTTATAGGTTTCAATTTTTTACCTTCACTTATCAGTCTTTCCCTGCTGATGTGAAGCCGAACTGAATCACCAACTTTGAACTTGTGATCAATTCTATGTTTATCATGCCTAACTTTGTACTTAGCTTGACTTTTCTCCAATTGTTCACGGACATACTGATGAACTTGCTGAATTCTCTGAACAAATCTTTTAGCCCTGTCAGAATCACTTGAACCATTAACAACAGTTTCATGTCCATAATATACATCTAAAGGAGAATTAGGTAGATATCCATAACAAGTCTCAAATGGTGACTTCAAAGTAGAAGAATGTAAGGTACAATTATAAGCATGTTGCACATAATATAGATGTTCATCCCATAACTTAGGATGTTTGTCTCAATAGCCCCTAAGCAAATGTACTACTGTGCGGTTTACAACCTCTGTTTGACCATCGATTTGTGGATGAAAAGCAGTGCTCTTTTTCAATTTTGTGTCCATTAACCCCCACAATGTTGACCAAAATTCCCTAAGAAATCTAGAATCCCGATCAGATATAATTGAAGTAATTAAACCAAAATGAACCCAAACAAATTGAAAAACCAAATGTGCAGTTCCCTCACCAGTTATTTGTTTAGTACATGGAACCAACACACACATTTTGCTAAATCTGTCCACTACCACATATAAGTAATCATATTTCTTCTGTGTCATGGGCAAGCCTCACTACAAAGTCCATGGAAACACTTTCCCAAGGCCTTGTTGGAACAAGAAGAGGAGTGTAAAGTCCCAATTTCCTGTTACTTGGCTTGCTTGTGGCACAAAGAACACATCCCTTAATATACATGTTTACATGTTCATGCATTCTAGGCCAATAACAATATTTCTGTAAATGTGCAATTGTCTTACTAACACTAAAATGCCCCGAAATAAGAGAAGTATGTGCTTCCCTAATCATATGTACACGTTCATTTTCTGGAATACAAAGTTTACCAGAATGATATAAAAATCCTTCATGCAAATGATAATCTGTTTCTCCTACTTATTTCCCACTTACTAGATCCTCATACAGTTCTCTAAAATCAACATCATTAACATATTGTTCCTTGTAACTAACATGAGCCAAAGAACTATGTTACAAAAGAATAGATGCTACGACCACTAGTGGGCTAGATAACATGTCGGCAACCTTGTTTTGAATACTTTTTTTATACCTGATTGCAAGATGAAATTGTTGCAAAAATCCCATCCACCTGGAATGTCCACATTGCTGCAATTTGGTTTGTGTTTGTAAGTACTTAATCAGTTGATGGTCAGTATGTATAATTGTTTCTTTTCCCATTAAATAATGCTTCCACTTTTTAACACTTTGAACAAAAGCATACAACTCTTTATCATAAGTTGGATAGTTTCTTACCTGCACATGTAAAGGTTTCTGAATGGTAACACACTGGTCGTTTGTTCTGCATCAAAACTGCCCCCATTGCGTAGTCACTAGCATCTGTCTCAATTTCAAATGAATGTTGTAAATCTGGAAGTGCCAAGATCAGAGCGGTACTAATCTTCTCTTTCAGTGTATCAAAGGTTTTCTGTTGCTTTCCTCCCCATTGAAAGAATTGTTTAATACTTGTCAACACATGCAAAGGAGATGCAATATATGAGAAGTTAGCAATAAATTTTCTCCAGTACTGAACTGCACCTAGAAAACTCCTAACTTCCATCACATTAGTGGGTCTAGGCCATTTCACAATAACCTCTATTTTTGCATGATCAATTCTCAATTCACCATTTCCTACAATATAAACCAAGTAAATTAAAGATGTTTTTCTAAATTCACATTTTGACATCTTCAAATACAATTTCTCTTTCATTAGTGCATCTAAGACTTTTTGGATGTGTTTAACATGTTCATCCCACGACTTACTGAAAATAAGAATATCATCTAAGTAGATGATAACAAAATTATCAATGAATGGTCTAAAGATATCATTCATAACTCTCATGAATGTTGCCGGTGCATTGCACAAACCAAATGACATCACTAACCATTCAAACAATCCCTGTTTCGTTTTAAAAGTAGTTTTCCAAACATCACCTTCTGCAATTCTTACTTGGTGATAACCACTTCTTAAGTCTAACTTGGTGAAATAAATTGCACTCTTTAGTTGATCTAGTAAATCATCTATTCTAGGAAGAGGGTAATGATTCTTTATAGTAATCTTATTTAAAGCACGAAAATCAACACACATTCTCCAAGTGCCATCCTTCTTAGGAACCAAAATAATTGGTGAACCACACGGGGATGTACTTGGGACGAATTATACCTTGAGCCAAAAGTTCCATTACCCGTCTCTTGATTTCCTCATTCTCTACTATTGACAACCTGTACATTCCGATATTGGGAAGAGGTGCATCTTGAAGCAACTGTATCTCACGTTGAACCCCTCTTTTGGGATGTAGACCTTATAGATCCTGAAAAACATCATCAAAACTAGAAACAATTTTAACCAATTCATCCTTATGTTTCATATCACAAGTCTCAAAAGTCATCTCATGTTCTTTCCTTTTGGCTTTGACCACCATGAGCACAAAACTTTTGCTTGAATTTACCAGCCTTTTCATTTGACCTGCAGTTACCAAGGATAGATTATTCTTTTCACGATGAGCTCTAATAATAAACTCAATTCCATCCTTTACAAGCAAATATTTATTTTCTTCCTTATAGAAGATTGCTTTACGATCATACAAATAAGGATTTCCCAAAACCACCCCACAAATATCCAAAGGAACTACATCCAATTCAACCTCATCTATAAACTTGTCTGTAATGACAAATATGAAAGTACAAGTTTTAGTTACTTGCAGTTTTGCATCATCACAAACCTAGCCCAAAGGATAAGGCTTAGGATGTGGATTAGTTTTGAGTCCTAATTTCTTTACAACCTCCTCAGAAATCTGATTAGCTTGAGATCCACTATCAAAAAGAGTATCAATTTTCGTATGTTTTGAAATCACTCTAATGTGGAAAAGCTCATTCCTTTTCTTATCATCATGTATAGTTTGTTTACTAGAAGAAGATGCAACATTTGTAGTCCTATTGTTAGAAATTGAAAGTTTTGATTTACCTTGAAAACTCATAGCTGTGATCTTGATTTCATCACCTGAATCTAACCCAAGATCATGAACTGCAGTGTTTGTTTTCTTTTCCTTTCCTTTCTTAACCATCCATTTAGGTTTCAATTCAGGATGCAATTTCTAACATTTAGACTCATCACTATTCTTTTTACAATGATTGCAAAATGGTTTTTCATCTTCCTGTTTCGCACAGAATTTCTTTCTGGAATAGAGTTGCTTCTATCATTTCATTCTCTTGAGAAACAGATAAGGGTTAGGGCTAGGAGGAATACATGTTGAATGTTGGGAAGGTGTGCGTGTACCGTAGAGAGATCAGATCGATTGTGAAGAACTCCTTTTTGTCTGGGAAGGACTACCTGTAAGTAAGAATACAAGACCACCAGATCTTAGTTAGACAATAGGTGAGGGAACTGCCTTAGGCCCAGGAAATATTAGACTTCCTTTCGAAGGTGGTCAGTTCCCCATTTAATATGAATTAAATTAAAATGATAACAAAGAACTACAAGATAATACTTACTGGTTCCGGATGAAGATATAGGTCCAAGGAATGTGGTGGCGACAGTAAGGCTTAGTTGGGATGATCCGATATTGGAAAGCGAGTTGATGAAGCTATCCTCAGTCTTTTCCAATGCTTGAACGAGGGTGACAGGGATCCAGTTGCTCAGTTGCAGTCTTCAGCTCGATGCTCTTCTCTGCAACCTCTTTTGCTTGTTTCACTTCTCTTTCTTCTGCTAAAATGAATTCCCCTAGATCCTTTCTTTTTGGTTGGGGGAGGTCATTAACAGGGAACCGATGGCAGTTACGTAAGTTACGTAACTGACGGCGGTCAAGTAGGAACCGATGTCGGTTAGGTCAAAGTGGCTATTTTTAGTAAAACAACTATCTTTCCCTCCTTTTCTCCAGAGGGATCAGTTGTGGGCTTGGTCAAGTCATTATTTGGCTCGTTTTGGTGCGGGTGAGGGGCGATGAGTCATGGGTGTGGGTCTGGACCAAGTCATAGGTCTTAATTAGGTTGGTTTAGGGTTAGGGCTAGGTCATGGTGAGGTGGTGAGATGAGGTGGCTGGTTTGGAGATGTGGATTTATTAATTATAAGGTAATTAATAAATCATTAGGTGTGTAAGGTTTTAGGTGGTGAGGTAGGGTTAGGTTGCGGAACAAGATACGGGGTAAAGGGCGTCGTAAGACCCAAATTTGGTGTCTACATTTGCCCCTTGTTGTCGTGTAGCTTGTATTTTAAAGCTGCACTGACAAAAATAAAAAGTGGTTGCCCCAGTTAAGGGTATAGGTAATCCCCCTCAAATCTATCATAGACTGAGGCAACGTGAAATCAAGGATAGAGTTGATAAAGGGTGAATTATGAGGAGATGATGGTAAGATGGTGGGGTAAGTTCAAGGAGGTAGACGCACATTGAAATGTAGTAGTGGGACCAGGGTACACGAATTGAAGAGCAAAAAAGAAATTCATAGGTAAAGGTCGATAGTTTATCCAAACAAGGTTGATATAATCCTGGTATCCAAGGCATAGGAAGTAGCTCCAGGGATATAACGGGTAAGGTACCAGAATGTTTAGGCATGTTCGGAAGTACCAAATGGTTGGTTTGGTTGAGATAAACGTCACGGTCTTGGTCTAAGAAAAGCTGGTTGGCTGATCAATTCAAGTATCCTAGTCATGCTAAAACACGAACAGGTGAGCTCGATTGAACAAACAGCTACATTATGGGTGGATAGAATCGTAATTTACAGCTTTGGTCGAGGTACTTAATTGGTGCGGCCGTGGGTCAGGCCGATTGGTTGGTTGTGGCCTTGGGTTGGGCCGATTGGTTTGTTGCGGCCTTGGGTCGGGCCGATTGGTTTGTTGCGGCCTTGGGTCGGGCCAAGTGATTGGATGCGACCTTGGGTCGGGCCGGTTGGTTTGTTGCGGCCTTGGGTCGGGCCAAGTGATTGGGTGCGGCCTTGGGTCAGGCCAAGTGATTGGGTGCGGCCTTGGGTCAGGCCGGTTGGTTTGTTGCGGCCTTGGGTCGGGCCAAGTGATTGGTTACGGCCTTGGGTCGGCCAATTGAGCGGTTACGGCCTTGGGTTGGGCCCATGAATTCAAAATAAGGCTATTTAGCAAAGCTGGGGGGGAGGTGATGTGATGAGAAATGGAAATTGGTGGATAAGGGCAGGAATTAGGAAAAACTAGGCATGTAACCGATATCAGTTAGTTATGACCGGTATCGGTTAGAAGACCGATATCGGTGTTTTAGGGCGCGGTCTAACCAATATCGGTTATAGGTCAAAACCTATAAAAAGAAAAATACGACGTGTCATTTTCACATTATCAATTTGAGTGCCAACCTTTTGCTTGTCTGAGTTTTGAATTGATTTTGTGGGCTGAGTTGGCATTAGTTGAGTGGAGGAGGGAGTTATTGGTAGGCCCTAGCGATCAAGAGGCAAAGGTTGATTGGTTGAGGACCCTGTTGAGGAGATTTGGAGCTATGGCACAACTTGGAGGAGTAGGAGGTGCTGGAGGAGCTGGACCACCACCACCTATCCCACCACGACGACGTGTAGTTGTATCGGTAGGTTCTAAATCCCTATTTGCGTGAATGATGAATTTAGCTAGGATGTGGGTTTTGTGGTAGGAATCTAAAATGTGATAAAATAATGAATAAATGAAGGTAAATCGTAAAATGGAGTGGGTAGATATGTTAGGTAAGTCAACACGGCAGGGTGGGTAAGTTTTTAGGCAATTGGGCTGGGTAGATAGGTTAAAACTAGAAAAAAGAGGATTTGGGGGCCGTTTTCGATCCGGCCCTAAAATCCCACAGTGACCGATGTCGGTCACTAAGCGACTGACATCGGTCACCACGCAAGCTGTTTAGATTTTGTGGGTTCAGAGACCGGCGTCAGTCATGTGTCGACCAACGTCGGTGCATAAAAACAGGGTATAGATAAGGGGTGGGGGACCGATGGCGGTCGAGGGTGACTGGTACCGGTTATCCTGGGTAGGGGGAAAGGGTGTGAAATTTGTTGTGTTGGTTTGTTGTAGGCGGGTAGGATAGAATTATGGGGTGAAAGGAGAAAAGGTAGAGTTGGTAAGAAAGGTTATTGGGGTGGGGGTAATCAGGTGGTGTATGAGTGGGGTAGGTGGTAGGTTGTGGGATAGGTAAAGGGGATATTGTAGGTGTTTTGTTGGGTGGGGTTAGTGATATTGGGGTTATTGGGTAGTTGTTTTGGAAAGAGTAGGCCTGATGTAGTGGGTTGTTTTTGCAGGCACGCCAGTAGCTGACGATGCGGGATCAGATGCCGCCTCTACTGGGGCGGATGCGGCCACATGTGACTGCAGCGCAGTGGTCAGTCATGCGGGAGGTTGGACTCGGCGGAGTCTAGAGATATAGGGCTGTGGATAGGGACCGCATCCTGATGGCTGCCCTCATCAAGAGATGGGATCTGGCAACCAATGTCTTCCATCTCCCTACTGGAGAGATGACGGTCACACTAGAGGATGTGTATCGCATCTTGAGACTGTCGATCATAGGCGAGGCAATGTTCCAGGTGGATGCTGAGACAGCGATGGACAACATCCTGCAGGTATTTGGGGATGCAGCCCCATTGATTACATATCATAGCGCGAACATTTTCTACGGTGATATGTATCACGCACATTGACAGGAGACACGGCTTACCATGATGATGATGATTGGTATCACCTGCTTCGCCCTCCCGGACTCAGAGGGAGGTCGCTTCCCACGGACACTGATGGGAGTATTGCATGAGATGGTGGAGGAGCACCCCTGCTATGCATGGGCACCGGTGTATTTGGTGCAACTATATAGAGAGCTCTGGGGCTATCGTCGTATGAGGCGATTCGGGATATGCTCGACATTCTTGCTACACTATTGGGCCTACGAGCACATTGTGTGTTTACGACCTGTAGGGCTACCCCAGCAGCCAGGGCCGTAGGCAGTGTATAGGTATGGGTTCCAGAGGTGGTTGGGGGTCGTGGGCCAGCCATGAGCGGTTATTACAGGGCGAGATGTCGTGTATTACAGGCATATGTTAGAGGGCCTGACTGCACTAGATATTATATGGAGGCCATACAGAGGCCATCAGCCCCAAAGAGGAGCCCGAGCACAGCTACGATGGATCCAGTATATCTTCTGGATAGCTGGACGGAGACTCGGGGAGCATGAGTGGATTCCCCTAGAGAGGGTACGCCGACAGTTGGGTCTATGACAGGATGAGCCACCTCCCTTCCCATAGTATTGGAGGGAGGATGTAGAGGCACCACTACCTCTTCCACAACCATGGGATCCAGTCTGGGTTGCGGAGAGACCGGCGGATGATACGGTGGACGACGCCGGTGTTACAGGTGTATTTTTGGTTTGGTGGGTAGGGTAGAGGGTAGCCATGAGAGCACAGCCCGCACAACCAGATTTGGCGGCTGTTATAGCGGAGAGGGACCGTCTCTTGGGCCAGGTGTAGTTATTATAGGGGTAGCTTGCTGTTGCACAGGCACAGATCGGAGTGCTACAGGGGCAGTTGGCCTAGGCATAGGGATATGCACAGGTTCATGCACAGGCACAGCCGCAGGGCCAGATCCTTGTTCAGGCACAGGCACAGGTCCCTATTCAGGCTCCGATGGCAGCTCCACCGCCACCACAGGTATAGGCGCAGGGTTAGGGTGTACAGGCATGACAGGGCCCAGTTATATTAGGATCCGGGGGACCAGCCCCACTAGCCATGGTAGCACGGGCCCGCTACATGGAGGCTAGAGCGGAGGCCCGATATTATCAGGATGTACTAGATGGTACTGGGGCCGAATATAAACCATATGCAGCTCACAGAGCTGAGACATCTTGGAGTCACAGGTCACAGGGTGCCGCAGCCACAGCCGGTGGGTTAGTGACGGGTAGGAGGTGAGATCCGGCACAAGGGCCTGCTGAGAGACGAGCCGAGGGAGGGGGAGAGAGCTGAGTCACCCCACGAGTAGAGTTGGGTTTTTCTGATTTGATAGAGACACCGGTCTGCGAACCGAGTGTGTATATAGAGGCATGCGTGCCCTCATTTGATGTATTCATGTTTGTTATATATACCGGCCTGCGAGCCGAGTACATGTTGTATAGTTGATACCGGCCTGCGAGCCGAGTATATTTTTGACATGAGAGGCTGACCTACGAGCTGAGTCAAGATTTTGATAGAGACAGCGGCCTGCATGTCGACTTTGTATTTTTGGTTTGTATGAAAGAGGCCCCATGCAGGGCAATTTTTATATTGTAACATTGGTTTGATGATATATATATATAGATGATGAGGTTGATCCATATGGTGTGTGTAATTGTGGATTTGGTGCATATATTATAATGCTTTATGTTTTTGTGTTGATGGTATTGGAATGTTTGTGATGTATATATAAATGATGCATATGTTTTGAAATATTGATGTTTAGTATGATGATGGATGTTGATAGTGATGTCATTATGCAGGGAAAAGAGGCGGGCGCCTCAAATTTTTTTTCAAAACAAATAGAAGGCCTAGATATAATCAAAATAGGTATAGGTTGGCCGATATCGGTTAGATAACCGATGCCGGTTACGTTTGACCGATGTCGGTTACAGAACCGACATCAGTTATGTTAAAACAAGCTTTTCTAAAAATAGAAAAGCTGGGGAGGCAATTTCAGATTCTTATTTTTAGAGTCATGCAACATGTTAAATAGGAAGATGCAAGGCTGTTGTCGTCCATACAGGGTAGTTGCATGGGAGAATTGAGTGATAGGGAGGAAAGAGACAGGTAAAGTGATCATGAGCTTGGAGTAAGAAGGCGTAAAGGAAAGTAATAGTGAAGAGGGTGGTGAACATGGCTGAACAAGGAGAAGCATCTAGCGGGCAGAGAGGAGAGGGAAGACAGGTTCCACCTCAAACTGCTGCATCCCAGGAGGTATATATGATTTTTGGTTGGAGTTAAGTTTTTTTTTTTTTGCATGCATGTGAATAGGATGTGGGAAGATAAGTGGGTAGAGAAAAAAAAGAAAGGTGATAGGCAAAAATTTTGGGATGGGGTGAGTGTTGTAGGGTAAGTAATCAGGTGTTGGAGATATGTGCGTAGGTACAAAGAGGGGAAAACGAGCGCAGAAGTTATCATAGGTGGTGTTTTTTGAGCGGGGTGATTGGAATTGACAGTGACCGATATCGTTTAGGAATAACCGGTATTGGTTGTCTATAATTGATATCGGTTACTGTGTAAAGTTGCGGATTGTGATAAAAAACACGTTGGAAGCTATTTGTTGATTTGTTGTTTGTTGGTTTAATGTGTGCAGGCACAGGCAGGGTTGAGGATGAATGATAGGGTGCCAGCCTTGTTGTCACGGGTCCGAGCGGATGTAACACCAGCTAAGTGGGCATTAATAAACCGTGTGGGGTTAAGAGGAATCCGCTATTATTCACGGATCACACACAATCATGCTATGTTGCAGGCGTTGATTGAAAAATGAAATCCTGAAAAGAATACATTTATTCTGCCAACAGGGGAGATGACAGTGATGTTAGAAGATGTGTTCCGAATTCTGAGAATCCCAATTACAGGAAGACCAGTGTATCAGGTAGGGCCTAACGCGGCGCAGGCAGCGATAACGGTAGTATTTGGTCTAGCCGCATGAGATTTGACATTCATTTATGGTATAATGTTTGCTGCACACCCTGAGGCAACAAGGTTGGCAGTGGTATTAATGATAGCAGTGGGGTATTATGCATTACCTAGAGTGGATGGGGGAAGATTTCCGAAATCATTGATGTGTATTATTCGTGAGATGATAGAAGGTAGTGTTACTTTCGCATGGGCACCTGCATATCTTGCGGAGCTATACAGGGGTTTATGGGCATGCAAAAGAAATCATAGGACTACACTGGATTGTGTATACTTATTACATTGTTGGGCCTATGAGCACATTGTGTGTGTGCGACCAATAGGCCGACCAATCCAGGGAGAAGAGACAAGAATACAGAGGTTGGGATTCAGACGATGGGTCCAGACAGAGCAAGAGGCAAGAGCCGAAACTGTGATAGATGACGCCGAGTATTATAGGTAGATGTGGGAGATGGTGACGATTGTGGATATTCGTTGGAGACCATACGGGAACTACATGGTGACGGCGAACATAGCCGAGGATTTGAGGGGTGTAGAGCGATTAAGGTGGATTGCGGGACACAGGCCAGGTGAGTACGAGAGGATTCCTCTAGATTGCGTGCAGCGACAATTTGGATTTGTTCAGGATATACCCATGGCTCATAGACCATACAGGAGGATCGACGCCGAGGCACCCCTCTCACCGCCACGAACGACACTTCCAGAAGAACCAGAGGAGACAGCAGTCAATCGCAGGGTAATGGATGTAGGAGTGACAGAGTCTTATAGATTACGGTGGGTAGCAGAGCTGCGAGGTACACGTGAGAGGGTCAATCATCCTGACATAGCTGTGATTACAGTGGAGAGAGACCACCTGCAGGGTTTAGTTCACCAGCTTCAAACACAGGTGAATGAGACAATGAGATTGTTAGAGGTTTCACAGTCATGAGTGGAGAGGCTAGAGGCAAGATTCCTCCACGCGAGAGGGCGTATTCGTATGTTACAGGAGAGATTGACGGATCAGTGGGAGGATCCAATAGCAGTGGCCCCTTTGAGGGTGGAGAGGCCAGGTGAGTAGCGTCAATGATCACCATCATTGACTAGTTCGAGATGATGCACGGGGGCCGACGTGAATTTTATAGGGGTAGAAGAATAAATGAGGAAACTGACCTACGCGTCGATGATAGAGAAGATGTATTTGTTTAACATCTAAATAAAACTGAATATGTATAATGATTTTGAGTTGATGATAATAATAAGAAATGGTTGTGTTTTGAATGTTTGGATTAATAAAGGACAAAAGTGAGTGTTATCAATATAAATATGCGAAAACATTTATATTTGTAAGCAAAACACAACACATGATAGGTTATGGTAGGGGATGGTCGAGCTAACCTTGGGAGACCCCATGTCTCCGAAGTGCTGCCTACATAGCCCATTGCAAAAAGCAAGGAGGGGCCTCAGACCGATGTAGTTCTCCCTTAGGACCAGGGAGAGGTGAATTCAGGCAATTTGGTTATGGTTAGGCAATTTGTTGGTTGGTAAAAGTTTGATGTTGGTAGAGTAATGTTGTTGGTGTTGATGTGGTTATAGGTGAAGTGAGGGTTAGCTTACCCAATCATTAGGGAACCGTGTCCTGATTAAGGTCAACATATAATCCCATATTCGGGTAAAAGAGGTAAAAATGTCCCATAGTTTGAAAGAGCTAAACAAATCACGTATTATCATAGGATGAGCTTGAATCTCTAGGTACCTTGCATAGGCGAGAAGTCGATAGGTGAAAAGAGTTGTATAATCACAATATATCGGATATACGTCACGTCCCTCGAGCTTTGTTATTTTTGAAGAATGGTGAGGTGAGGTGGATGGTATAACTGGGGCGTAGAGGACTTGTTATAAGGTGATTATTCTGACGAAATAGATACAAACCTAAATAGATGAGTCCATGACTCAAAAGTGCTGTTGAATACTGCTTTTATTTTTCTGGATATAGACTGATCGATGCAGGAAGTCTATATGGGATATGCATTTTGTTGTTTCTTGAGATCTTCACGAAGCTGATCAATGTGAGAAGCTTCTGATAGAGGTTGAATTTGTATAGCTGTCCTTCAAGGGAGCAGTCTACTTATAGTAGCATGATGCGGCTTTGCACATAGCTGTCCTTTGAGGGAGCAGTCTAGTTTAGAGCGTAGCGGTGTAGATGTCCATATGAAGCATCGAGTTTTGCAGGAAGTTTGACTCAAGAATATCCCTGAATCATATAATTGAGAACTTGTTATTTTGATGCTTTTAAGTCATGGACCAGACTAAAAGGGGAAGACATCTTTAAGAAGAGGTGATGATCAGACCATGTGAGCTTGACTCCATTTTGAGATGCACAAAAAAAGGTGTATGAGGTGGTAAATGAACTCAAGGGACGAGCACAAGTTAGATAAGAAGTGATGTAACACTAAATTCAACAGTAGAATGGTCGGAGATGCAAGGCATTAAGGTGTTCAGGCTCTGGTTTACCATTAAGCGAAGCTAAACGATAAGTACCTAATCCGTATGTGTGAGTGATAATGTAAGGCCCAATCCAATTAGGAGCAAATTTTCTACGTTTTCTCTTTTCTAGTTTGGTTACATGTTGATTCTCTTTGAGGACAAGGTCGCCAATCTTAAAGGTACGCTCATGAATTCGCTTATCATAAGCACGCTTAATGTGCTTTTGATAAATTTGCAGGTGGTCAAGAGCTGTAAGACGACGCTCGTCAAGAAGCTCTAATTGGGCTAACCGCTCTTGGCGGAAGTCATCATTGGCGAGAATATCCTGAAGAGATATTTTGAGAGAAGGGATTTGTATTTCGAGAGGCAAGACAGCCTCAATACCATACACTAGAGAGAATGGTGTGGCATTAGTAGAAGTATGAATGCTGGTACGATAAGCCCAAAGGGAAAAGTGGATGTGATCATGCCAGTTTTTTCTAGAATTGTTAACGACTTTCATGAGAATTTTGATTAAGGTTTTGTTAGAAGATTCGAATTTTCCATTTGCTTGTGGATAGTAGGGTGACGAGAAGCTAAGTTTGATACCAAAGTTATCACAAAGGTCTTGTAACAACTTATTTTTGAAAATTTTTCCATTATCTGTTATCAGGCGATGAGAAACACCAAAATGACAGATAATGTGATGATTGATGAACTCAACAATTTTTTCTTTTTTGGTTGAAATGAGTGGAACGACTTCCACCCATTTAGTGTAATATTCGGTTGCTGTGATGATCCAATGGTGATGTTGCGAAGAAGGCGGGTGAATCTCGCCAATAAGGTCTAAACCCAATTGTGAGAAAGGCCAAAGATCTCGTGCGACCTGTAACGGGTGGCTAGGAGTATGTTGAAGGTTGGAATGTTGCTGACACATAACGCAACGCTTAACATATTCGCAGAAGTCTTTATTGAGAGTAGGCCAATAATATCCTAGGAAAAGGATCCACTTGGCCATGGCGAGGCCACTAAAGTGCCCGCCACAAAGTCCGTCGTGGATTTGTTGGGTGGTATGAGCCACTTCAGTGCCGTTTAGACAGCGAAGGAGGATACCATCGAAGCCACGTTTATAGAGGAGTCCCCCCATGACGACATAACGAGAAACACTTTTAAGAAAAGCACATTTACCATTACTAGTAAGGTCAGGTGGTAGAACAGAGGTTGTAAGGTAGTCATGAAATTGGTTATACCAGGTATCCGACGAATCAATAGATACATTATTTACCATACAAACATCCAGAACTAAGTAAGATGGGGCAAAGAGTTGTTGGACCAAGACAAATATGTCCGAGTTAGTTGGTGAGGCCAGAATTTGCGAGGCCAAGCAAGCCATAGTATCTGCAAATTTATTAGTTGAGCGGGGAATGGTTTGAATAGAATATTGAGAAAATAAGGTCAAAAGTGAATCTACAAAATGTTTGTACTTTTGAAGTTCCTCATTTTTACATTGGTAGATGCCAGTAACTTGATTTACTACCAACTGAGAGTCACCAAAAATATTAATAGACTTCACACCTAAGTGTAACGCAACATGGAGGCCCAAAACAAGGGCCTCGTATTCCGCTGTGTTGTTAGTGTAGGGGAAATCGAGCCTAAATGAAAGAGGCATAGGTTCACCTTCAAGAGGAATGAGAACAATTCCCACCCCTCCACTGCATTGGCATTTAGATCCATTGAAGAAGAGAGTCATCGGATAAAATGCATCATTGAGCGAAAGAGTTGCGATGAGTTCATCAGGGAAAGTAAAATTGGTAAATTGTTCCCCAGGTAAAGGGGCTTCCACAAGTTGGTTTGCGATAGTTTGTCCTTTGAATGATTTTTGGTGTACAAACTCAAGGTCGAGGTCGGCGAGTAGCATAATCCATCGGGTGATGCGTTGGTTTAGATGAGGTTTGGCGTACATATAATGTATGGGGTCAGCGTTGGTGATGACAAAATTTTTGTGATTCAGGAGGTAATGTCAGAGTTTGGTTTCCACAAATGATAGGGCTAGGCACAAATTTTCTACGTGTGTATACCTAGTCTCGTAATCCACAAGAGTATGGCTTATGTAATAAAATTCTTGTTCTCGATGCTCAGAGTCACGATGTGCGAGCATGGATCCTACAGCATGGTCGGTGGCAGAAAGGTAAAGGTAGAAAGGGCAATCGTCCTGAGGTGGGATAAGCACGGGTGGTTGCAAGAGATAAGCTTTAAGATCCTCAAAGGCTTGGTGGCATTCCTCACTCCATTGAAAGACAATGTATTTTTTAAGGAGATGATGGAAAGGTTGACATCGGTCCGAGAGTTGTGAAATGAAACGACGGATAGATTGGAGTTTGCCTTGCAAACTACGCAATTGTTTGAGGTTAGTGGGTGGGGGCATTTCTAGGATTGCTTTGACTTTCGCTGGGTCGACCTCAATGCCACGCAAAGAGACGATAAAGCCAATGAGTTTTCCTGAAAGGACGCCAAAGACACATTTCTTTGGTTGAAGACGAACACAGTATTGTAACAGGTGATAAAAAATAATGGTTAAAACATCGAGATGTTCACTACGATGTTTGGATTTTCCAAGAAGATCATCGACATAATCCTCGAGGATAGTGTGCATAATGTCATGGAAAATATAAGTCATAGCTCGCTGATAGGTCGCACCAGCATTCTTAAGGCCGAATGGCATGACACGATAGCAGAAGGTCCCCCAGGGGGTAATGAAGGCGGTTTTATGTTGATTGGCCGGGGCTACCAAAATTTGATTGTATCCCGAGAAGCCATCCATGAGAGAAAGCATCTCATGGCCCGCAGTGAGATCAACAAGTTGATCAATGCTAGGTAAGGGGAAGTCATCCTTTGGGCAAGCGAGGTTAAGGTCCCGAAAATCCATGCATATACGAAGTCCCCCCGTCGCTTTAGTGACATGTACGACATTAGAAATCCATTGCGAATAGTCAATAGGTAAGATGAAAGAAACAGAAAGAAGGCGTTGAAGCTCTTCTTTCACCAAGAGGGCAATGCGTGGATGCATTTTTCTCAGTTTTTGTTTAACTGGTTTAGAGTCTGGTTTCAAAGTGATGTTATGGACAACAATGTCAGGATCGATTCCTGGCATGTCGGCGTAGGACCAAGCAAAAGCTTGATTGCGGGCACGAAGGAAGGTAGTGAAGGCGGCTTGTTCTAATGCGTCAAGAGATTTTCCAATATTTACAATGTGAGGATTGTCCTCCGTTTGGATGTTGATTTCTATAGTCGATTCATTTAACATAGTTTGGGTGTCAGATGGTAAGGCACGTTGAATATAAGAGTCGTCCGCACCAAGGTAGGTGAGGATGGAGTCATCATCCTGGCACTCCACAACATTAATTGAAGGTGAATCTTCTTCAATCATATCTGGATACAAAATGGGGAGAGAAGATGGGTCTTCACTATCGCGTTGATAAGTGAGAGGACCTAGGAAGATAGGATTCACGAAAAAAAAAGTTAGGAGGGATAGATTCTAGGTTTATCGACTCTGTGGGTGAAGATGGAAAAATGGGCGATGATGGTTTGGAAGGCGTGACTTCGTTGTTTTCTTGGATACAATTGACATGAAATTTCTTCGGTGTAGGTGGTTCAAAAAATCCAATACCACGACGATCTTTGTGTTTGTGGGTAGTTACGGGAATGATCGTGTGTTGGCCTTGTTCATAAAGACCAAAACCAAAACCCTTCCAAGCACAGTGCGTTAGGAAGGTGAGGGCAAAACGACGGTTGGTTAGATATCAAAAATCAGATTGGAAGGGAACCACACCAATGGGAGGTTCAGGGGTGACAGAGGATGTGTCAACACCCCCATATGTTAGGTTGGTGTGGAAATTAGGTGGTCCGTAGGAGATCACCTCCCCCACATGACGGTCGTAGGTAGGATGTGCATGTAATTGTCCGTAATCTTGTGGGGTATGAAAGGTGCTAACGTTCTATAGGTGGTATTCCCCTAGCGTAAGGCGCTGAAAAACATCTACCAAGGGGTCTGAAGTTGGGATGTTGTCCGTGGGGAAGGAAGTGGTATTCGCGGCAGTGGGTTCATTGGTTGAAGGTGTGAGTGTGGTTAAGGTGGATGGTGGAGGCGTGGTTGAAGCAAATGGTTGGGCTGGATCAATGGGTGCCTTGATTGGTACAAGCACATCATTAGGGCGATATAACATATTGCAGGTTTTGAAGGGGGAAGCGTCAGCTTTGACGGTGTATGACTTCCCCTCATACTCAAATTTGATGCATCTATGTAAGGTGGAGGGAATGCATCCCATAGCCTGGATCCAAGGGCGGCCTAACAATATGTTGTATTGGAATTCTCCCTCAAGGACATAGAAGAGTTCGGGTAAGGTACGTGGCCCTACATGAATTTTTAGGATCACGGTGCCTAAGGTAGAAGTAATAGCATCGTTGAATGAACTGTTGGCTAGATTTTTTGCATAGCATCAAACCTAGGCAGTCATGAGATAAATCTCCATCATTTAACCGGTGAGGCTCCCGTGTCAGATTTGTCAATAAAAATGTGTTTCTATCTATCAGGGGTTTTACTTTAACAACTTAGTTCATGAACCATAACTAAGAAGTTTTGCAGCAAGTAAGCAGCTGTTTAAGAAAGGAAGATTATAGAAGAAGGAAGTAAAGGAATTACAAAGAAGAAGTAAGGAAGATGTACATCCCAATCAGTAGATATCAGAGCTAATTGCATGCACATAGAAGAAACTTAATAGATTTGAACACACACAGAATTCTAAAGAAAAGGTAGTTCTAGATCCAGATCTAAAATAACACAAAGTTTACTTTAAAGATCTAAGATTTAAAAGCAAGAAACATAGTATGCCGTGACACAAAGTTCTCCGGAAACCTGCTTCTTTGTATTCCTCTGCAACAAGTGGCTCTCAGGGGTTCAGCACAAAGTCTAGAACACAAGATTGCTTCTCACAAATTCTGATCGATGATTAACCCGAAGGTTCTTCCTCTACTTATAGAATGTAGAGGGGCAATTACAAGCTGGAAGCTTTAGTTGAACTGACACATGTGGAAGTCGAAAAAGAAACAGCTGGCAATCTCCTTCCTGGAATTCCTCTTTGCGTGACATGTATGATTTGCAATTGAAAATAGAACCTTCTATTATGCACGTCCGCCACCTATCTCCAAGTAATTGACTTCTTCAAGTAATGGCTTTTAAACCAATCACTTAAGTTGTATAATTGAATTGATCGCTCAATTACTTTGTCGAAGGAAAGAAGAAGGAAGAGGAAAGCTGACTTTGTCGGAGGAAAGAAGAAGGAAGAGGAAAGCTAACTTTGTCTTTTTTCATGTCTGCATGCAGCTGATTCAAACTGGATCTGGAAACAAGCTAGAATTAGTTGGATCTTGAAGCGGTTGGATCTGGAAACAAGCTGGAATTGCAAGCAGTTGGAATTGGAAGCAAGCTGGATCTGGAAACAAGCTGGAATTGCAAGCAGTTGGAATTGGAAGCAAGCTGGAATTTTTCCTTCACATTGTCTTCTCTTTTATCCTTTGAAGCTTTTGCAGTTCTTCTGTTGTACATGCATCAGTGCAAGGTTGGCCGTAGATAACTCATCATCCTTATTTTTAATTGCATATGAGCAATTAAAAATTCTGGAAAGCACTCCGGATGAATGAAAATTCAATGAAAGCTTCAACTGGAAGATGAGAGCACATGCACCGGATCTTGGAAGGAATTTTCCATGCACTATCTTCTTCACGGGTTGCATTCAAAACAAGAGGATGAAGCCTTTGTGCCAGAAGCTTTTGCAACTATGAGATCTGGATCTGGATCTGCATATGGATCTGGATATAGATCTGCACCTGCATAACAAACTTTGGCAACTGGGCTATGGATGGAAAAGCTGCAACTTGAATAATTCCACTGCTTTCAATCTGCACGCATGAGTGAAGTTTCTCCTGCTCTGGATCTGTCTATCAATTTAGCAAGAGGTTTCTTTTTCATCTTTCTTCGCCATAGCTTTGTCTATCTTTGTCTGAATGTCTTTTTCTTCTTATTTGACTGGAATTCTTCAATACTGGTGTAGATCTGGACAATTCTTCAGATTCGGAGGATATATGCAATGTATTGGACATTGATAAAAGATCCTCTTCTTTTATAAAGCACCTGTAATGAATTCCTGCAATTTATTCAGACAAAAATGGCCACCGGGGTATGAATAGTGAATTTAAATTATAAAAATCTGCACTTTTCAAGCCTGCTGCCCCAAAAATTGGTGTCTAATTTACACATAAAGAGAGCATGAATCCTTTCAATCAACACCTGAGCTCCTTTAACACCTGTGAAAACAATTGTGCAGACGAAGATGAACCTTTTCCAAAGCATGCGCCAAATCTGGAAGCTTTTAGCCTTTGTTAGCACTTTGTCTGTGCAAAATCCTTCCTCTAATGGGGGTGCACTTTTTCTCCTTGCTGCAATTCTTTACCTGTGTGTTGAATAATAAATCCATATGGCTGCCCATGCTTATATAACCTTCATAATTCTATAATTAATAATTGCCCTAACCATTAAAGGCAATTAATTAATTAAAAATCATGCTTTTCTCTTTTAAAAAATAGCATGTTTAAGGACAGCCATCCAATAAATTAAATTAATCCAATTTAATCCTCCACACTTCACTTCACTTAAGCTTCACAGTGTGCTTTGACCATAGCCACTGAAAATAGGAATTAATATAATCATTTAATACTTTAAAAAGTATTAATTCCTTCTCAAAAGGGGCTGCATTAAATAAATTAAATTTATTTAATTTTAGAATTCTATTTCCAATTGATTTATTCCCCTTTGCTTTTGTTAACTTTTCCACAAGCCTGGGTGCCAAAATTGGGTGAATAAATATTAACAAATATTTATTTAATGCATTATTATTCACCCAAGGTGGGTCGCACTTTTTTGCATAATAGAATTCTATTTTTAAGAATTTCTGACAATGGGATTTTTTACCCTGCAAGGTAGGCACCACAATCCCATGATCCACTTAAGTGATTTGACTTTGACAATGGGATTCTTTACCCTGCAAGGTAGGCACTAAAATCCCATGATTTCACTTAAGTCACTTTCCTTTTATTATATCATGGGAATTTTCACCCTGCAAGGTAGGCAATAAATTCCCACCTGCCTGCGGCCTCTATTTTTCCCACTGCAGCTTAAGTGACTTTTATAACACGGGAAAAAGTACCCTGCCAGGCAGGTATACAATTCCCATCCTGCCTGCGGCTTATGTTTTTCCCATCGCAGCTTAAATCCTTTGTTTTCCAAAAATGCGCCCATCCCCGCAGGGGCTTTCCTGTGCACGACTTCACTTTTTCCCAGTGATCCAGACCTCGGATGATGACTTCCTCCGGGAAAAATGTGCGTGTATGTTTTCCAGCTGCTCCAGGCCAAAAATCGGGCTTACCCGGCGAAGGAGTTATTCCAGAGAAATTTTACAGAAAACGAAACGGGACACCACAAAAACACGAAAAATTGCCAAAAGTTACATATAAAGCCCAAAACTTAGAATAAGTTAAAATCCTTCTGGTACATAGGAATAATAACATATCCGCTCATAACAGAGTTAAAACGGAGCGCAAATAGCCTCATACGGGGCTCAAAATAATTAAATACAAATTTCCCGCAGACAAATCCCGATGACAGAATAAAACAATTTTGGGCATCTGGGTATTTGGCGAAAAGGGCTAATATGGCTCTTTAGGATTATCTTGGTGCAATACAGGAACTTTCAGGCAATAAAAACCACAAATGACCCATTATTTTAAAAGTACGAAATTTTTTCGGATAGGGTAGTCACAGATTTCAGGGTGAAATCTGAGTGACACCATGAACGCAACATGGTGGGGTTGGCACACATTAAGCTAGGAGGGATATTCATCTGTTGGAAGGATTTGGAAGAGACGATGTTTAGGCTAGCACCCCCATCGATCATAACACGACGTGCCCGGATGTCCCGGACGTAAGCCGAGATGAAAAGAGTGGGATCAAGATCTTCTGCACCAAAGACGACAATTTCTTCTTCAGAAAAACTGACAGCAGCGGCTTGCTGTACATGGACAGAAGTGGTTGTGGAGGAAGGTTGTTTGGTGAGAGAAGCGACGTGGTTGGGTGTTAAAATGGAAGCGACGGGAAAGGTTTCGTTAGGTAGGACCTCTATCCCTTGAAGGATCTCAATTAAAGCTTGTCGATGCGATTTAGATGTTTGAATGAGATCATAGTGTCATTTTGACAGGAGATTGGTGAATTTTTTTGAGCATGGTGTGGTGGAAAACGCCATCAGAGACGGGATAGGAAGGTCTACGAATGACCACTTTTGGTAGTGGTGCGATCGGGATGGCAGAAGGAGAAAGAGAGGCTGCAGGTGTGCTTTCCTTAGCTTTTCCATTATTTTTCTGACCTCGAGTAGCAATGTTAATCATGTTGATCTCATGAATACGAGAGGAGGAGGATGGCAGGGATAAGTCATTGTTATCAAGAGGTGGGGTTGCAATGATGATAGATTTTGGCGAGGCGGGGACAGGTGGTATAGGAGAAGGAATCGAAGCTAAGGGCTTCTCTCTCCGTAAATTGTCTTTCTGATATTGTCTATCTGAGATAGGCAACTGGTGAAGGATGGATTTCAAAGCTTTGTATTCTTCTACATTGTGTCCTAGTGCACGGTGGTAGGCACAGATTTTAGATTCATCATAACCTATAGGTCAAGGTTTAGATGGATCATAGGGTCTGAGTGGGGCTAGGGAAATGGTCACATCCTCTATCAACATATCAAGGATCTTTGACGTAAGATCCTTTGAGCGGGTCAAATTCAGATGAAGATGAGGCTGTTGATTGAGTGGGTGAGATTTTTGATTGTTTTGGTAAGGGTTGGGTGCGAATGGTTCGTACAGGTGGTGATTTAGGCAAGGGATTTTGATGAGTGGTTTTTAACTAGGCATGGTTTCTTCTACACAGAAGTTATGTTTAGCTGGTTAGATGATGAGGCCCCAGCTGACGTGGTGGCAGGAAACAACCACAGGGAAAGAGAAGCGACAACAAACAAGTCCTTTGATGATCAAGTTTGCTTAGGGTTGGTAGGTAGGTGAGATACTTGTGGTGACGGTGTTGATACACCCGTGAGTGTCTGTAGGGGTACAAAAGGTATAGGTCGTGTTAAAGAAGATGTGGGAGGCGAGGTGTATTGTGGCAAGGTGGAGGGGTGAGGCCCTAATATAGAAGGTAGGTGTGATGGTGAAAGCTGAAGTCAACCCTGTTGTATCGGTGTGATCGGGGGCGAGGGTTTTAGTTGTGGAAGAGGTATAGATTGGACTCGAGGAGATTGGGTCTGTCTCCTAGGTGGATTGATGGCAGTATTTTTGGATAAATCTAAATGTTTAGGTGGGTGTGTCAGGTTGGGAATTGGTGAAGTCCCAAGCATAAGGGAAGGCTTGGTTAGGTTGATAGAGGATGGATGAGGGATTTAATAGAGATGAGGGGGGTGAAGGTGAGGACATAGGCATTTCGAGCTTTTGTAAACACCTCAAGTATATGGTAGAGGTGTCTGGATTATTCATCTGCATTTGAGTAGAGCAGGGTGTATTCAAGTGCTCCCATAAGGCTCGTCTATCTTCTGAGGGATGAAAACTCTTCACGTGGTAAACAGGAACTTTGGTATGGAAGAGAGATGTGTTGTGATTCCGGTCCACTGTGGGTGTGATACAGGGGGTAAATGAGGTGCCGTATCAATGGGTACTAAGAGGTCAACCGGTCGCTGGAAAGATTTAGGTGATGAAGAACTAATAGGTAGAAGGGGAATGTTCGAGGGGATCCGTTATGATTGAGGAGTTTGGTGATGTAGGCTCAAGGGGTTTCTCCTCTAAGGGTGATAAAAAAAGTGGCAAGCCTTCTTCTGTTGCAATAAGAGTGGTGGAAGGAGATGTTTGGGAAATAGATAAGTTGGATAACATCCACTCACAATCTTGCAGGGATGTGGTGTAAGAAGGTTCAGTTGTGAGAAGAGAACTTTGGGCGGTTAATTCCTTTATAGGTAAAGGAATAGCGGGACTGTCCTCTTGTCCTGATGAAGGAAAAGGGGGCGAAAATCCCTGCGTTTGGTGAAGAAGCTTGATTTATAATTTCCTCAATGGAAGCCCCTAGGTTGGGAGTTGAAAATCGCATGGATCTCATGCACACTCTTCTCCTCGGCTGGTATGTGTGGTGTCTTGATTTGTGTTACTGTTAGATGCATGGTTTGGAAATGGTTTGTTGAAGATTTTTAAATTTTGATTAGTGAGGGCATTAGGATTATCGAGAGTTATATCCCCTGCATCAACCATTTCCTACACTATGTTCTTCAACATCTTGTAGTTTTCGTGATTGTGTCCCTTCACACGATGGAAGCTACAGAAGTCATTTTCTTTAATACCAAGAAGTCAAACCCGGAGTGAGGTTTAACAGGAGGCAAGGTGATAGCTCCTTCTTTAAGCAATTTTTCTAAGATCACACCATAAGTTTCTCCCAAGGGAGTATAATTGATGGGCTCGACTTTATACTTATAGGTGGCTTTCGGCTGGGTATTAGACAGTGCTTGATATTTGACCATCAGCAGTGTGTACGGCACCCTTTGATTTCGAAGCAGCCGATGTGTGAGAATTGGTGGTGTTGGGTTTGGTGGTAGAGTCTTGGGTCCAGAAATTTGAGCTTTTGTTGCGTAACCTCAATTTCTCTTCCTCTAAGGCTCGAATCTCTAGTTTCGAAGCCATAGTAAAGGCCTCATCAAAGGTGCGGAAATTTTGAATTTGTAGGGTGGGAGAAATGTGTTTAGCACAGGCCCACGTAAATAGTTTGATGAGCTCAGCCTGAGGTAAGGCGTAAGTAAGTTGGTTGATGAGGCCCCGCCATCGTCCAACGAAATCTGCGATAGACTCGTCTTCAAATTGTCGGATGGCATAGAGGTCGGTAATGGATACTTTCTTGGCAATATTGATGGAGAAGTGATCTAAGAAATATTGGGCTAACTGGTTAAAGGAGAAGATTGAATGTTGGGTTAAAGCACTGTACCACTCCAAGGAAGGTCCTGATAAGGAATGGGAAAGGTACGGAGTAGTAAGGCATCGTCATGAGCAATCAGATAGCAGGCATGTTTGAATGATCACAAGTGTTGTTGAGGCTCCTCCTTACTATTAAAGTGAGTAAATTTCGGTAATTCCCATTGAGGAGGGTATGTATGAAGGGGGGTAGAAGGATGAATAGGCTCTCAAAAAAACTTGCTCGTATGTCAGGGTGTTACGACTTCCTAAAACAGAAGCCTCAATATTTTACATCTTGTCCATCATCTGTTTGATTAAATCATTAGTCAGGTTAGATGATGGTGCTATCATTGTAAACAGAGGAGGATTAGTCCAAGAGCCGCTACTAGACAATGGTGGGATTGAATGTTGATAAGATAATGGTGATGAATGTGTTGGGGCAGTCGAATAAGGGTGTCCTATATAAGAGGTTGAGGCCACCGGATGAATTTGTGGAAATGAAAAGGTGGGCAGAACTTGTGAGGGAAAGCTCGTGTGTATAGGTGGTAGAGAGCAAGTGATGCAAGAGGAAATTTTTGAGAGAGATGAGGTAGGGGCAGTGGACAGTAGTGATATGTGGGGTCCCCGATTAACCAGAGGAAAATTAATCGGTGCAGTATGAACCACCGAAGCTACTGAGCTGGGAGACGGGGCTAAGGATGAAGATAGTGAGGTGGAGTTATTAGGTGGGGAAGGGGCTAAGTGAGTGGCGATACTAATAGGCATACCAACGAGGAGCTGACCGTCGGGTGCATGGTTAGGGGTATGAGACAAATAATATTGTACGGCGCTAGGATTAGCATCTAAAAATTTGGCAAATTCCTTATCTCCTACAAGGATCTTGGGAAAATTGCTGGTATCCATAGGATTCCCCATAGAATGTGAAGGGGGTGACTTAGGCAAAGGCACGGAACAAGCATGTGAAACCATGGCTGCTACTTCTTTTCTGGGTGATAAAAACTATGGAAAAGAGGACACAATAGGGATTTAATCAATCCGGATGGAAAACAACAAAAAAATGTTGGAATTGATAGGTTGTTGGTGTGTCAAGAACTATTAAACACAGTAACCGATGTTGGTAAGAATGTAACCGGCGTCGGTCAGTTAACCGATGTTGGTAGTATGGGACCGGTGTTGGTCAATGTGAAATTAAATAGAGGATGTAAGAAGCTGTTAGTTTGGGGATAACAATGCTTAATATACCTACCAAACTGTCTTGAAGTGATCACTGTAACAGTGTATGACAGAGAAACAGAACTAAAAAACAAGCAAGATGCACAAGCAAATCAAGAGACTAACCCTAGGATTAGTTTTTATCACTTTGGGCTTATGCCTTAGACGCCAGATGATGTCAATCCTAATCGAGAGACCTAAGGGATATGTCAAGTTTGTTTTGGCTCATAAGTCTACCTCAATTGGGCGGAGGAATACCGTGGGAAGGGGGGATGTTTGAGTTGTTGTGTTGATTATGATGTGATTTGGTATGTGTTGTGCAGTGAGAGTAAGATTAATTTCTCGTCAATACCGTGGATATCACCCCCACGTAGATGACCTATTACTTAATCTATGTTCACTAGAATTAAAAACAACAAGCAAGAATGTGATGCACGTGTTTTAAACCCAAATCAAAAATGATATTCGATGAAGCAAAGAAGATGACTTTCACTAATGTAAAGATATGAAAGTAAGACAAATTCTTTTACCAAAATGACAAAATATTTTTTGAATATTTAGAAGAATGAAACAGCAAGTATGCTCCCTATATGAAAGCAAGCAAGAAATAAAGAAACCCGAAATGGGTCCCACCGGGCGTGCCAAAATGTTTCGCACAAAATTTCTTTCCGGAATAGAGTTGCTTCTATCCTTTCATTCTCTTGAGAAACAGATAAGGGTTAGGGCTAGGAGGAATACTTGTTGAATGTTGGGAAGGTGTGCGCGTACCGTAAAGAGATCAGATCGATTGTGAAGAACTCCTTTTTGTCTAGGAAGGACTACCTGTAAGTAATAATACAAGACCACTAGATCTTAGTTAGACAATAAGTGAGGGAACTGCCTTAGGCCCAGGAAATATTAGACTTCCTTTCGAAGGTGGTCAGTTCCCCATTTGATATGAATTAAAGCAAAATGATAACAAAGAACTACAAGATAATACTTACTAGTTCCTGATGAAGATACAGGTCCAAGGAATTTGGTGGCAACAATAAGGCTTAGTTGGGATGATCTGGTATTAGAAAGCGAGCTGATGAAGCTATCCTCAGTCTTTTCCAATGCTTGGATCTGAGAGTGATAGCGATCCAGTTGCTCAGTTGTAGTCTTTGGCTCGATGCTCTTCTCTGCAACCTCTTCTACTTGTTTCACTTCTCTTTCTCCTACACAAATGAATTCCGGATCCTTTCTTTTTGGTTGGGGGAGGTCATTACAGGGAACCGACGGCAATTGAGTAGGAACCGATGTCGGTTAGGTCAAAGTGGCTATTTTTAGTAAAACAACCATCTTTCCCTCTTTTTCTCCTAAGGGATCAGTTGTGGGCTTGGTCAAGTCATTATTTGGCTCGTTCTAGTGCGGGTGAGGGGTGATGAGTCATGGATGTGGGTCTGGACCAAGTCATAGGTCTTAATTAGGTTGGTTTAGGGTTAGGGCTAGGTCATGGTGAGGTGGTGTGATGAGGTGGCGGGTTTGGAGATGTGGATTTACTAATTATAAGGTAATTAATAAATCATTAGGTGTGTAAGGTTCTAGGTGGTGAGGTAGGGTTAGGTTGCGAGACGAGATATGGGGTAAAGGGCTATCGTAAGACCAAAATTTGGTGTCTACACTGCATCTTCTTGGAACAGTTACAGTCTTGGTCTCAATGCTCTACCCTGTAAACCTTCTCTCCTTCTCACTTGTTCTTTGCAAACTGGATCCGTATCCTTCAGCATTTTGCATTGGGGTAGGTCTTTTGTTTACAAAGAACCGATGAAAGTTGCATAAATCGACGGTGCGTGATAGGCCTCTCGTGTCGGTCAAGTCAAAGTTGGGTATTTTTACTAGAAACATAGCCAAAGATTAGTAGGACTTTTCTACCGAAGTCAATTGTGGGCTTATCAAGTCACCTTAGGATTTTTTTAATGCGTGTGAGGGGTGATGAGTCAAGGGTAGATGGGTCTAGACCAATGTTTCATATCTCGTTAATTGGGAAATTCCTAGAATTAGGAGTTAGTGCCTAGGTCATTAGTGTGGTAGCGAGGTGAGGTGGCAGGGTCTGTAAGATGTCCCTTATTCAATCTATAAGGTAATACAAATCCAACATAGCTTGTGTGTATATAACCAAGAGGATAATGACATAGGGTTATGTAAGATGCTGACGAACATAGTACCAGTGAAGGGTGTCATAATACCCAAATTTGGTAGTCTTACACAAGCTGAAGAGTACACAGCTACCAAATGATGTCAATACTGCCACAAATCAAAGGAGGAGACTTCACAAATGAATCTTTAGGACTGTGATAGGGATCATCCCCCTAACGATGATATGTGAACCCTGCAATGAGGTGCAGGTCTATCTTATGAAGGTGTATCCCTCAACTTTAAAAGGAATCGAGACCATTTAGCTCTGATAGTATTGTCAGTAGGCAATGGTCAATGAAAATGACTGTATCTAATTGACTTAGATAGAATGAAAATAAAGCGTAAAAGGTGATCTCTGCAAAGGATGATCAAAACTAGAGGTTTTTTCAACCTCTAACTTCTCTAAGTATGAACCATGGAACTAGAGGTTATCAATCATGAAGGTAATTTTTTCTCACCATTATCACTTATCAAGATGTGTACAGAACTGACTTTTGATGGTAAAGTTTTATTCCTTTTAATCTACCATTGTAGGACATAGAGACTGCTTAGTGAATAGGAAATCTCTTGAAGGCTATGAAGAAGGAACTTTATCCCATCTTACACCTTCTGATGAGATCAAAGGCTATCCAATGGTAGCGATCCAAGGGCACACAACTTATCATCCGAGGAATAAAGGTAGTGTAATCTCAGACCAACAAATGTATGTCAAAGACCAGCTCTGATACCTAATGATCCTGAAAATCAAATGTGGTGAACTAGTAATGTGGTGCAAACACCTATATGAAGAAGACCTTATGAGGTGGAAGAGGTGATGCTCAATATGTAAGATTACGACCATTTCATATGCAAAATGAAATAAAATAATGAGTACCTGGATAGTATGTTCTAGACCATATGAGGTGAAGATAAAGTTTACTAGCTATGTCGAATAAGACTGGTGCTGTGATTTGGTGATAATGGAGGTTTGTAAACACCTAGTGTGGAAGAAGGAACGTCTATGAGGTCTAAATGAATGGACCGATGAGGATGAAACTATGAAAATAATTCTTATACAGAGAAGGTTTACAAAATTATGACCTTCTACTAAGTCTTGCTCTGTCAAATGTGCAAGAGGGGTTGCTATAATGTAATATCTCCTGAAAAAGGTTTGAAATTCCTAGCTGGAAGAATGTCATCAAGAGGAAGTCAAGGCAATGGTGTACACAGTTGGTGGAAAGCCTTTACATAGTAACAACATATAGCTTTTTATGAATGAGATTCTAACACCATGAGAAATGATTCACGGATGGGAACATAGATTTCAGTTACTCTGGAGCCACCCGGGAGACATAAGAACATCCTCGCATGTGCATTTGAAAATATTGTAAGATGCCAAGTGAATCCCAAATGGTTGTAAGCATGACATAGGAGGAGGCCCAAGCATTGGGCCGGTGCATGTTTTAATGTGGCTTAACTAGCCACCTTAGCCACTTAGGATGGAATAACAAACAAACTTGATCATTGACAGACATGAAGATTATGGTATAGACCAGGCACACTAGTTAGGATTCTAATACATAGAGCTATGGAGGATATTTCAAATGTGTATGAATCAATGATGAAGTATACTTTATGCTTGTAATGAATGCGTTACACAAGAATGCCATGGGTGGACATTATTGAAAAGCTTAGGCCATTGATGGGACAAAGTTCCCAATAAAATCAGAGGCACTGCATTAGAATAATGAGAAGATGAAGAAAATCAAATTGGGGCCTAAGGCCCAAGACATATGAAGCTACGAAACATGACTAATCAAAGACAACCCTCGATGAATTCTATTGAAGAACTTGGCGTTCAGAAACAATTTCTCCTCGATAATCTATACTATTCGACGTCGTTGAAAGGTTTTAATTTTTCCTATGGTGAGTGCACGATCTTGCCACTCTATGTTTTGAAAAAATGCCCCAAATTTAAACAGGTATTGGAGTGAACCATTTTATCAGCCATAAGATTTTGATACTATCTCCGATTTCCTGTAACCGAGAATCCCAACTTTGAATTCCATAATACTCTTATCCACGCTGTGGAATAATGACATTACCAACCATTTTGACAACACATTCCAGATCGGTGTCTTTCAGAAGAAAATCCGCATGGATCATTGCAGAGATCCATCCTTGAATGAATGCCACTATCTCAAAATGGATACAACCACAGACCTGTAGGATGAAGGGTCAATTCCTTGTCTTGCTCAAGTTTCCAATTCGGATTACAATGGGACATGATAAAATGCAGATGACTAAAGTATTTTGACAATGTTCTACTGGAGGTGGATGAGAGCATGTATGCCAAACGTAGCTCTAACACAACTGTGCAGATCATGCTAGAAGTTTCCAAAATATGTAATTTGAGTCCGGTAGCCTACTCATCGAAGGCACACAGCAGATGAAGGGTTAGAAGTGAAACACTAGGTGCCGCATGTCTGAATCTAGGCACCCTCTAGTGTCTTGTGTTTAACCAAGGACCCAATCAGAATATGAGCCAATATCTGATCCAATGTAAAATTGTGTTGTTTCAAATGTGCAAATGTTCTCACAATTGAAGAAGTCTTACCCAAACCAGAGAAATAAAATGATCGACCCAGATGTATGCCCCCAAATCAATTCAAGGAACCAGAGCGATGTCAAATAATGTTACACAAGTAATCACGTGACCCCAAAATGGGTGGACCCATGTACTTGAAGCAAACTGAACCAGATCCTGCAAAACAATAGAGAATGAACTTCATACAAACCAAACCTGCATGGAACAAATGTAGATTGGCACATGTGGTTAGTGTTCAAAATGAAATATGCATATGAAACAATGAGTAAGTAGTAAGAAGGCAAATCAAGGCCAGTGTGCAAAGGATGACCGCAAATGGCAAGCTAAGAATAAATTTTGGAGACATTTACTCCAATTTGCTGGATTTCAATGAAGGGCGAATGGGATATCATTTAAGCAATGATCATACGCAAAGACATAGGGGACAATAACCCACAAATAATGCCTTATGATTCAGATGGCATCTTAGCAATGAGAATCCCACTACCTTCAGCACCTAACCCTGGTGGTATGTACTTTGGCACTGAAAGACATATGCTTGACATGAACATCTGTTTTGAATTTTTAACTGAAAGATAAATGGATTATGTCACAAGCATGCCTAGTTGATAGAAAGCCAGTTGCTACGGAATAATGGCCTTCGCTACCCAACAGAAGCTTCCACCACCAAGCCTCTGTAATGTCTACCCATGATGCCCATAAAGATCTCGTTACTCAGGACTTGCAAGAGGGTGCTGTGCCAAACATCTATCTACGTGCTCCCAATTAGATCCATGGAAACCACTCTGCATAATTCACCCCAAATTAGAAGAGAATAGTTGAACATGGTATCATTGTGTATATGAAAATGATAATGACATAGTGGAAATGATCTGGCTAACATAGTAAGTAAAGTGTAACATAGTAAGTAAAATGTAACATGCACCAGTATGAAGGAGGGGGCACCAACATGATATGTATGATTAGCAGAAGAGTTAGCAGCTATGCATGTCAGTGCTTAATGCAATTGGATTCGTTAAAGTGAGCATTTTAGGAACATTGTTATCATCAATTGCGTATGTAGAATGAAGCATGAAGATGGAACAAGGGAGGCTCCAGTTAAGTATTGACCAATAAGATCTTGTCAGGAGATACTGAGCCATAAAACAATGAGTCGCGTAGAATGTCCAATGCATTGATGATAGTCCACATTTAGCATTTATGATCGATAAATTGTAGACTCGTAGGGCGTAGATGGATCTAGATTGGGAGTTTGGTGGAAGAGTCAATTCAAATCTAGCTTTCAAGAAGTCGAGGTAGTAGAAATCGAGGCGCTATAGTGTGTAATTTAGTGAAAACACCCTTTGTGATGGTTGTGCGCTAGAAGCTATGTGTCAGGAGGATAAATGACATTAACAATTGCCTTTGCTTCTGTGTAGCTTAGGATGAAGGCTTGAAGGGTTGATTTGGATGTAGTTAAGGCCTCATTAGTCAAGATGATGAACCAATGTATTAAGTTGATATAATGATGCTTACCCATAGATATGAAGTTTTGACTTCACACATTTTGAGCATATGACATAATTGATCAAATGAAGGAGAGGTCTCAAAGATAACACTGCTAACTGTAGTGGTGTAAGAGGACTTTTGAAAAAATAGATCTTGTAGTTCCAAATGTAACAAGTAACATGGAGATCTATGTGGTGCAGAGTGTAGAAAGGTGACACATAGTCCATTTGCGTGGGATGTTAATTACCATCTGTGTCATGATCTGAGCCGAGTTGTGCATAGGAGATAAGTGTTCGATATTGGGGCATATAATGATGCACAATATGACCAGTCATAACGATGTGTGAGCATAGTTACTGAAATGCTCGTAGTTATGATCATAAATACCAGGAGTAGATTTTCTTTGAGCAACTTCTAAATGATTGGCAGAACTGAAGTAGGTGATGATGCATATAATCTACTACATGCCACATGTAAAAGACTCAGTAGATGGCTCTTAGAGGAGTTCACCACTGCCATTAATTTAAAGTGACTTGCAACTTATTGTAAATGAATTTTATAGTCGCAAGTGGATAAGTAGAAATGGCAGGAGTGACAAAAGGATTGTGAAGAAGTAAGGTATCGGAATTTGAGAATGGACAAGGAACATAGTAGCGGTGCTTGTAAGTGACAGAAGTGAACTACTGTAGCATTGATAGAGAGAAGCTCATTAGACTTTGTGTGCCAAAAGATTTAGGACTTGTTGAATGGGATATTCAATTAAGAGTTGGAGATAGACACTAATGGTTTGTAGGAGTTGAACATAGAACGGGAATAATAGGATCCATGATGGGTAGAAGGATGCTTGAGGTTGTGTTGTTAATGGAGGTCGATAACAATGCATTGTCAATATGGTCCAATGATTAGATGTATAAGCTGCATGATAATGGCCTACCTTGACGATTTGAAAGCCAAATATTGGCGGATCTGAATCTTGTGGATGTTCAACAACTACTGAGAAATTGAGAGCCCCTGATGTAGTCAAAAAAATTACACACTTTAGACATTATTTAGTCTCTGTCTCACACTACTATCCATATGGTTGTTGAATGAAGAAAGTACTAAACCCCTGTCTTTTGGCCATTTTACTTTGCTTTCTATCATCACTGCCGATCTCCCACACATGCATGCCCAGTTTGTTTATTTTATTCTGTGTTATTTTGCATTTTATTGGGGCACCTAGGCTAGTATTGGGGCATCGATGGGTGCCCTAGTCCCAGCCGGGGTGTCATGATCCTTTTCCCATTTTCCCGCCACTTTTTCAGCTCTTTCTAGCCATTTGAGCACTTCATATTTCTTGTGATCGACCTCTTCGGGGTTAATTATGAAATTAGAACAAGAGAACCATATAAATATAAAGTTATGAGACCATAATGAGGGACCAAACACTAAGCACTACTATCATCACCTAAGGTTGCATCCATCAAAGGATCCATTTGCATCCATCTAGCTCCATCACAAGGCACAAGACTGGTTCATCTGCATCACAATGCATAGGAGGGATGTTTATTCTATTCCATCCACCATTTTATTACATTTTCTATGCATAGTTATTTCTTGCTACTTTCACAAAGTGTGACTGGCACAAGAGCACCTAGGGCATGATTGCACACACACACATAGAACTACATCAGGTCTGAGATGTAGTGCAACACTCAGTTAGTAAGTCCACCATTGTGGCAGCTGAGGTAAGTCCAACCCCTTCATATGCATATTTATTTTTTAGGTTTTGATGTTTGTCTTGGGGTTTTACAGGTCTCTTCTTCATCATTGATTACCAACGACAACATACATAGTGCGAATGAAGTACATTAGTCTGATAGAGCAAGGCTTCAATCATCATAGTGACCTTGCAAATGAAGGTTTTGGACCTCTTGCACAGACTAGACCAGGGCATATCTCAGACTAGGTGCACCCACATGTGCCCCTGATACTCTCCAGGTGCCCCAGTCCACTCAGATTACCTAGGATTTGCAAGTTTTGGGACCTTCAGCATAGTCATTTCCTCCTCCTGTTTTTCCAGTCATCTCTGCGACACAGTCCAACAAGTTTTTGAATCAGCTAAGCTCTTTCCAACCCTTCTTTACATATTAGGGTTTCATTTCATTACTTAGTTCTTAGTTGCTTGGGTCTATATTTATTTTTTATTTATTTACTGTTGTTCCTAGTTAGATTAACTACCATTCCTTCCACATTTTAGTTAATCATTTTTGTGAACCTGAAATTCGAGCACTCTTAGATCCTCTCTTCTTCTCCACCTCATTATCTTAGGGTCCTTTCACCATGAAGGTCTCTCTCCATACCTTTTTGCATGATAATCTTGATTGTCAAAATAAACTCAGATATTTTTTGGCTAACACTTATATTCATTCTCACACCTCTCCCGAATATCTATACCACATGTTTACTATTGCTTTATCTATCAATGAAGAACATATCACATTTACATATGATGAAATCACTTCTCAGTCTATCTTAAGTAATGATTCCCCCCTTTATATTGAAGTTTGTATCAATAACATAGGAGTTAAGCGTGCTTTAGTCGACAATGGATCTGGGCTTAACATCTGTAATCTCACATTTCTCATGCAACTTGGCCTATCTAAAGCCTCCTTAACCCCATCATCTATTTCCATTCATGGCTTTGATAATGTGCCTAAATGAATCTTAGTTACAATCACACTTCCCATCACTCTAGGGCCATGCACTATGTCCATCACATTCCAAGTCATGCCTAACAATCTTATCTATAATATTCTCCTCGGAAGGCCTTGGATCCATGCCATGAATGCGGTCCCTTCAACCCTTCATGCACGTATTAAATTTTTATATCAAAGTGTGGTTTATGAAGCATTAACAGATCCATCTCCATTTGTTTATTGCAACTCTATTGATCATTCACCAAAATCCCATACTTCGGCCACCTCTCCTCCTAACTTTGAACAATATGGCCATGGGTATCGGTACCTGTGCCACTATGGTTTCAATGAAAATGGATTAGGAAAACATGCAAAAGGAGTCAACGAACCTCTTTTCATTCCAACACAATCCACCAGGCTCGGCCTTGGATATCACCCTAAGCTTGTTTCTTTTGTTCCTTCTGCATCTCCTCTTGAGGTTTACACCATTTCACATACTCATCATCACAACAAACAATTTCCATTTGCTTCTTAATGCTACAACTTACTTTTGGTATGCCAACTACTCCTAACCCATTTCCACATCCACCACCATGGTATAATTTTTCTTCCATACCCGAATATATCATTATCGTACACACTTGGGGGGCATATCATCCAACACATTCCCCCCTCCCCCAATATTAGCATTAACAAATCTCCCATACTTGCATAGCCATACATCACACTCTTAGCATTGGCATATTCATCACACATCTTAGCATCGACCATTACCTGATGACACACTCTTGTGCTTCAGTTCACACTTGATTGTTGAGGGATATACTACACATGAACCCCACACACTACACATAGGTTTTACACATTGACATCTTTGCACATCACACATCTTATACACCATACATATTCTACACATCTACATTATCTTCATCATTACATGCATTGCATATACACATCATACATTACTAGTTATCATTATACATACGTATCAAAAACTAGGTCATCATCATATGATTCTCATACTAGGGTTATCATACCGCACCTTACATACTTTTAGTCTACATACATATCTTGCATTGACATTTATACATCATCCATGTCTACACATTCATACATTTTATTTCACATTACATTTTCAAAATCATATCATCTACATCATTATCATGCTTAATAGGGTTGCATACTACACACTTTGCATTTCATTTTACAACATTACACATTCATTCATTATCACATATTCATGCACATTACACATCACATGGTTGTCTATTAATCATCACACATCTATTCTTATAGATGTTGCACTCACTACCCTATGACACACTTTAGTTCCTCAGTCCATACTCGACTGCCAAGGGTTTACAAATCAAATGGACCTTATCATTTACTCACGTGATCATATCATGTGACATTCCTTCTATCATGTAGGATAAATTCACTAGGTTAGTCATCTTGTAGTGGTATACTTTAGGCTACATCACCACTCCCTCTATTCATCTTGTAGTGGTATACACTTTAGGCTACATCACCACTCCCTCTATTCATCTACTCTTTAGGTTACATCATCACTCTTTCAAACAATTTGTCGTGACATATGCTTGGATATAAGGGTCATGCACACATCATCTCTAGGTCACATATCTTCACAAGACATACACATTCATCACATCACGTTAGACACACAACACACTATTCGACCATTTCCCGATGACGCACTCTCGTTTATGGTTCATTCTTGACTACTGAGGGGGAAAACCAAATGAACCTCACTGCATACATTTCCATTCACTTAGGGGGCACGTGGCTCCTATCATCCATCTTGCATTTCATTCCATCCATCCACAACATATTGCATATCTTGGTTGCTTTTACTCTTATTTGCATTTACTTGTATATGGTTGCTTTATTACACATGCTAGTTAGATCTCTTGTATGTCATTTATCTATACCATACACACATGTGCGTTCACGTATTTTTCCTAGTTGTGATCGCAGATACATGTCTTTTACATGCAACATGGATGTTCACCTTCTACCCTTCCTACATTGGTCACTGGGGGCATCCACATTCATCTCTTACAGGTGCTATTGTTTCATTTTGTACTTAGCACTTTACATTACTTGGTTATACATGCTTTTGACATACTAGTTATCTTTCTAACATGCTAATGGGTGCTTCATGTGCAACATTTGTTTTGCAAGATTACTTGCTTCCATGGCTATCTGTTGTTTGTATTGTTTGTTTTGTTTGCTATTGTATGTGGGCCTTGCCCTTTGTTTGGTGTGCACACTTGTTTGTTGTATGTGGCCATGATGGCCTTGAGTGTCTTGCGACATCATGAGTGATGTCCCATGTTTGCAACCCACTTTGTGCGGCTTACTTTGTCTTCTTGCGTGTTTACATTACTTATTGCTTGGTAGCTTATACACTATTTGCGTAGCTTACACATTACTTTATACATGCATGTTTGTTTGTACTAACACTTGTCTTTGGCTAGCCTCTTGTTTGTGCACGCCTTGGTTTCTACCAAGCACTTTCCTTTCCCCCTACAGGGAAGAGTTACAGAGTTCATGTGGTTGGTCCTCTTTTGGGGTTGCATTCTCCTATCAGTGACATCACATGCACCCCAAAGAGGGGGGCATCATTTGGGGTTTTACATACTATACAATGCTTCTACACCAGTTCAGTTCAGTTCAGTTTCCACCCTTGGCATTGTGGGTTATATAATGAGTGGGTTCAGACCAGTCTATGAACTTCGTACACAACGAATTTTATAGGACATGGTTGTCCTTAGCATTCTGGGGAGCAGTTATAGGTTAGAGGATACAACAGATTTCCTCTCTACACTACTTCAGCCAGTGGCGTCAGATCACCCAAAAAACTAGGCAGTACAAAGATCTCTTCACACATATTCAGGGAAGTAGTTACAGGTTGGAGAATAATGCAAATTTTTCCCTACACTTCTTCGGCCTATGGTGGTTGATATCACCCAAAAAACCTAGGACAAGATATCTTCTCTACACCCTTTCTCTCATCGTGGATTAGGTGCACATGTTCCTTTTACACATTTTCATACTTTCCATTTACATGTCTTTTCATTACATATACATGTGTCTTTTACATGCATTTTTGACATATATTCATGTGTATTTGACTTCTTGATCATATTTTCCTTGCAAGTCTAACTGTATGAGAAGCGAGTAGTCAATAACAACAACTACAACAAATGGGGGCAACAAACAACAACATTTTATAACAGCACACATGATACTAACCATGTAGGTACATCACACACATCAAAAACTACACACGCATTTCTTCCCTAGGTTCACTCTCATCACTTTTTTTCACTTTTACATCTTTAGTTTCCATGCTCTATCATCTTTTTGTCATTCCACACTTTGTCTAGTCCTTCAGCGTGTTTCTACATCACTCTACATGGACATCAGGTATGCATCTCTATCTACTTTATGTTACCAAGCTTTCCGCTCACCAACATAAAGTGGGGGAAAATGTAGTCACAAAATCACACACTTTAGACATTATTTAGTCCTGGTCTCATACTATTGTTCATACGGTTTTTGAGTGATGAAAGTTCTAATTAACCCCTATCTTTTCACCATTTTACTTTGCTTTTTGTCATCGCTACTGACCTCCCACACATGCATGCCCATTATGTTTTTGTCATTATGTGTTATTTGCATTTTACTGGGGCATCTAGCCCAATACTAGGGGTTGTACCTTGAGTCCCAGTCAAGGCACCCTGGAATCCTTTTCCCACTTTCCTGCCACTTTTTGGGCACTTTCTATCCATTTGAGCATTTTATCTTTCTTGTGGTTGGCCTTTTTGGGGTTAATTATGAAATTAGAACAAGAGAACCATATAAATATAAAGTTATGAGACCATAATGAGGGACCAAACACTAAGCACTACTATCATCACCTAAGGTTGCATCCATCAAAGGCTCCATTTTCATCCATCTAGCTCCATCACAAGGCACAAGGCTGGTTCATCTGCATCACACAACATAGGAGGGAAGTTTATTCTATTCCATCCACCATTCTATTACATTTTCTACACATAGTTATTGCTCGCTACTTTCACAAAGTGCGACTAGCACAAGATCACCTAGGGCATGATTGCACACACTTGCATATAGAACTACATCAGGTCTGAGATGTAGTGCAACACTCAGTTAGTAAGTCCACCATTGTGGCAGTTGAGGTCAGTCTGACCCCTTCATATGCATCTTTATTTTTTAGGGTTTGATGTTTGTCTTGGGGTTTTACAGGTCTCTTCTTCATCATTGATTATCAACGACATACAATGCAGTGCAACGAAGTTAATGCAATAGGTGGTGAAGGCTTTAGATCATATAAAAACCCTGTAAATTTGGGTTTTGGACCTCCTACATAGACCAAGATGCCTAAAACATAGACTAGGGCACCCATAGGTGCCCTGATACTCTACCAAGTGCCCCAGTTCACTTAGATTTCCCGGATCTACAAGTTTTTAGGATTTGACATAGTCATTTCCTCCTCCTGTTTCTCCAGTCAGCACTGTGACACAATCCAATAATTTTTCCGAATCAGCTAAGCTCTTTCTAACCCTTCTTTGCATATTAGGGTTTCTATTTTTATTAGTCTAGTTACTTGGGTCACTTTCTATATTTATTTACTAATTTTATTTATTGTTGTTCCTAGTTAGATTAACTACCATTATTCCACATTTTAGTTAATCAGATGACTAAGGAGCTCAATAAGACTATCATGTTGCTTAATATTGTGATCAAACATGAGAGGCTCCGGTAATGACAAGACTTGAGACTCACTGATATGAGCACATGTAGAAGACACAGAATGAGGATGAAAAGAAGAACTAGCATGAGCTTGAGAAGCATCCTTAAGATTTTGGATTTCATATTTAAGAGATGTAATTGTGGATTCCATAGCCTAAAATTTGTCTTGAAATAAATAATGTAAAACTTGAATAGAATTATAGATTGATTGATTGACATTAAAACTAATAGAGACATTAGAGAGATGATTGAAGATGACACTGACTTATGAAGGTGACACATTGATAGGGAGATAGATAGTGGCTAGGGTTTTATGGAGAGCATATTTACAAGGTCGGTGCATTTGAAGAAATTAAAGAAAAGAGACTTGAGAGACCTTATGAGCCATGAAAGATGAAAAATGAGGATCCTAGAGTGTCCAAATGAGACAGGTTCACCAAATGATTTAACAAAAAAATATTTTTTTTGTAAAACCCTTAATAGGATATTTTAGATTCACATGCAATAATATAACAATGAAGTACAAAATGCAACACAAATAATAAATAAGATAATTTAAAACTCTAAGTGCAAGAAAGTGGAGAAAAGACTTAGCTGATTCACAATAATTTTGGAGGTGTGCAAAACTGAAAAACTGCTAGAAATGGAACACAGAGTGTCACAACCATACCCAACAAATTACAGGAGAGATGGATCATGCTAGACTAGGGCACTTGGACTGGTACCGGGGCACTTAGGCATCAGGGACCCTAACTGAGCACTAATTTTTGCATAAAACCTCAGAAACTAGTTTTTGCAGGGTCGCTAGATGTTCGCTAACCTTTTCCTTTAATCACTTTTGTGTCGCACTAAATTTGTAGATGTCACCTATAACGTGCAATGAAAGAGATATCCTGCAAACCCTAAAACACATCAAATCTTAAAAAAGAAAAGATGAAAATGGGGAGTTGGACCGACCCCAACAGTCACCTGACTGAGTGAACTTACATTCTGAGCACTGCACTACATTTAAAACTCCATGTAGTTATGTGTGTGTGTAGAATCACGCCCTTGGTGGCTCTTGTGCAAGATGCACTTGATATCGAGAAATAACTAGATGTAGAAGATGTAAATAGATGTGTGCATGGAAAAATGAACTTCCCCTCCTATGAGTGTATGCAGATTTAGCAGTCCCTTGTCCCTTGAGTGAAGTTAGATGGGTGCTTTGATGCTCTTAGAATGCCTTTGGATGTAATATTAGGTGATGATAGTAGATGATTAGAGCTTGGTCCTTTAATTTGATCATATAACATTATATTTATATGATTTCCTTGTTTGAATTTCGTAATTAACCACTAAAAGGCTGACCACTAAGAAAACAAGATGCCCAACGACTAGAAGAGGCCTCAAAATGGTGAATACGATATTAAGAGATCAGGGGTGCCTAGAGGGGACTAGGGCGCATGGGCATTGGT
This sequence comes from Taxus chinensis, assembly GCA_019776745.2. Taxonomy (NCBI): domain Eukaryota; kingdom Viridiplantae; phylum Streptophyta; class Pinopsida; order Cupressales; family Taxaceae; genus Taxus; species Taxus chinensis. Next base: position 1,332,707 of record CM034154.1, read on the forward strand.
GTCCTGGCTAGGTGTCGGTGTCCACACTCAGAAAAGGTGGAGTAATGAAAGTTAGACTAGGCAATGAGGTGTGTAAGGCCAAGAAGGAAACCAAAAGGAAAGCAAAAAGGCCAAAGATAGTGGTCAATTAGTAATTTTCTCACTTAGGAATCATATGAATGTAAGTATGTGAATAGGAACTATAAATGTACCCAAATGCGTGATTATCTGTCTATAGATTGACACAAATTTCAATTGCCAATTTCCATTTCTTTTAAAAGGGCACAAAGTCCTTATGTCTTTACAAAATTGTCATACATTCGATGGAGTGAAAAGAGGGAAATAAAGGAATATTACTAAGTAGGAAATCAAAGAATCATGACATGTTATAGATAGAAAAAAATGATCCCTTAGAATGGAGAGAGCATTCCAATTTAGGCCAAAACAAGTGAGTTTTCAATCTTAAAGTGCAATCTCAAGGATGAAATAGAAGCTTTAAGTGACTTAAGTCAATTTGCAAAAGTTATTTCTCAATGGAGAAATATAATGTTAGAGAGAGAAAAGAAGAGAGAGGTGTGATAAAAAAAGATGATATAGGGCAATTTTTTTCCCTCTCATTAAGAAGATGAAAGTTACAATTAAATAAGATCTTCCTTGTCTATTTCTCTTATCAGAGCATGTATTTTTTTGGACTTAGAAATGATGCTCCACATTTTATCTAGAATGATCATCTTTGGTCATGCCTCAAAATATCTCTTTCAACTCTTCATGTCTATGAGTAATGGTAGGCTGCGCAAATCAAATCTTTGCCACAAACACAATATATTTCCTCCCACTTATCTTGCAATCACTAAGAAGCATGCATTCAAATCACCCTATTGTAGAGTAGCTAAGAAAAATCACATCACAATCTCTCTTGGATTTGACGGTATCAAATATTCGCGAGAAGCCTTAGCGACAACATACCAATCCTCTGAATGGAAACACTTTCTCTTTGTAAGATGGAATTGAGCACTAACTAAATGGACAACGTCTTCTTGAAGAACATACATACTCCTTATTATTTCCCATGTATGGAGGATGCTAAAGATATAGAGAATGTATCAAAACCATGGTTTTCATCATAAAAGCATTCAATTGATTCAACTAGATGTTTCATGCTCAACAATACTCTAGTGCACTTTAACAAATGTGTTTTTCTTCCTCTTTAGGTGTTTTCAATGATCTTCGATGTTGCTTTTGGATAAAACATGGATGTGGTCACCACAGATGGACTTATCCAAATCAATTTTGGATAGATTTTTTTGAAAGGTTTTTAATACAAGAAGTGATGCTCCAATTTTAAGACCATTATCTCATTAGAAAATTGGGAAAATGCAAAATTCAATGAAGTGGGCATAATATTGTGAAAAATTTAATCCTCCACATCTTCAACAATTATAAACCTCAATATTCAAGATATGAACCAAATGAAATTCTATTTTAAGAGGAACATTTTCTCCAAACTTTAGGCAATTTGGCTTGTCAAGTCACTAGAAAAAAATAAAATAATTTTCTGCTATTATGGGTGCAAATGGAAGTTTTTCAGCTGTAAGATTGATTAGATCACTATCAGAGTAATACTTATTCAATCCACATGAGACTTGATCCATTTTAAATATGTTTCCAAAAGGAATAAATTCTCCAATTTTCATGACGTTCTCTTGTTAGAAATGGTAATAAATGAAAAAAAACATTTTTTGGCTGCACAATGAGTTTTTGAAGGGTGTTTGCAAGAAAAAATGGATCAAATTACATAAAATGGATCCCTTTACTCTAGAAAATGAGAAATGGATCAATGTGAAGGAATTTTGAAGGATAAATCATGGGAAAAGTTTCATGGGATTTAGGCTTGGGGTTTGCAAATTATGAACATTTGAGTTTTTGAAAGAACTATGGTAAACAAGGGTTTTTTTAGCAACAAATTTCAAATGAGAAGATGGAAAAAAACTAAATTGTTACAGCCCTTATGTCTTACATCGTCTTGAATTTGTTTTCATAGAGAGAAAGTGTGAAAAATTTCAAGGATTTTTGACTGCAGGAACTTAAGATATGAGCATTTTTTTTAAAGCATACCTAGGGCACATAGTTAATTTTTCATGGCTTCCATGTCTTTCATGAGGTAAAGGAGGATGAAATTTTGTTATAAAATGGATCTGTGGAGTTGGAGAAGTGTTTTAAGAGATTTCACTTTGGATTTTGGAGGGAAATCACATTTTTGAATTCCACAAGGAACCAAAGTAAATTTTGAACTTTCATAATGTACCATAGACACATTTTTAGTTCCCAAGTGGTACCTCGAGTGAAAAAGTGCAATGCTAATGAAAAATTAGAACACATGAACCAATAAATTACACCCCAACTCAAAATTTGAACTTGGAACTCACTTAAGTTTCAAAAAGTGAAGCTCAAATAAAAATTAGAACTATGAAAATCACTTAAGTTTCAAAAAGTGCAACCTTAACTCAAAATTAGAACTTGAAACTTAAGTTCCAAAAATGCATTTTTGGTTCCCACGAGGAACTTTCATTCTCAAAGAAAGAGAAGGACTTAAAGGGCTATATGACATATGATATTAAGTGGAAACCACTCAATTAATCCATTAAAACCATTTCCAAGATATGGTAGTGTTTTGTTCTTGAGTTTTGATCTAAAAATAAAAAATGACTAAAGTAAATATAATGGGGTAGCAAGTATTTTTTGGCTACAGAGAAAAATTGCAATGATTAAAAAAAAACCAATACCTAGAACATGTGAAGGACTTTATGATCCCTATTTTGACTACTAGAGGGGTTCCCAAATCCACCTGGAACTCTTGAAATTTTTTTTACAAGTGGACACTTCAATATGGCTAAGGCTTTACAATTCACGAAGGGTTTTTATTTCCAATGCCTTCAAAACCATATCTTGAACATAATGGCATGTAGAAGACCCCAAAATATTTCCAATGAATATGGTATAGAATTTTGAAACCATCAGAGGCTCTTGAACCCTTCCAAACTTGTTGACCTTACCCCAAGGATTGAGAACTCCTTTTCCTCAAAAGCGTTAAAGCTCCTAGAATCTTCCCTAAACCATACTTTCATGAAGTAGATTCAAAGAACTTTCTAGTGACTTTAATTTGGGATCCCAAAACCACCCAGAGATCTTGAATCCTTTCACACAAGTTAATACTTACAAATAGACATTTTTGATCAACTTTGTCAAAAAATCACAAAAATTTCCATAGGGTTGTCAAGTAAAATGTCTAGACATTTTACATGTTAACAACTGGTTCATACTTGGGGACTTGAATTGGTTTGAGTGAAGTAAAAACAAGGCAAGAAGGAACACCAAAATATTACAACCTCATGAAGACTAGCACCTTATCTATCGGGTAGAATAGACTTCAGGGGAGGTGGACTAAAATGAGACAGACACACAATCAGAAAGAAAAATACAAAACAACGGGAAGGGAAACACACCACACAACGAGAAAGGAAATACAACACATGAAAAAAACCTAAATCACCTATGGTACATGTGTGGGATAACCCAATTTCATTGCAATTCTTATTTTGTTTCAGATGTTAGCCATGTAGTTGTAGTTCCAAATGATGTTGCTTTATAAATTCATTGATTGATTCAATTAAATAAGACCCCTTTCTCAACTTCTTGTGAAATATGTGTTGTAAGAGGTATTGATATACCTGAGAAAGGGAACACTACAAAATTTTCCTTGAGAGATTCTACATGAATCCTCTTGTAATTAAAGATCCATTCAAATAACTCATTGTCTTCACTACTTTGAAATTTCATTTGCAACTGCCAATCTATTTTTAAATTCACCCATGCTTCTAATTTTCCATTTTTCACTTTATCATCGTTACATGGTTGATTCTTGATCATACTAGGACCAATATGTTCATGCCTAGGATTGTGTTCTTCGATGAGATTTTTCTCTTTGATTTTCATGCACTCTATGACCATTGCTTCGATGAATTGGTTCTTGATATAGATTTTGATATTTTCAACACCATCACAAACTTCTTATTGCTCTATGTTTACTAGTTTATCAAAATAGTTTTCCTTCACACACATGATCATTCTCGATCTACTTCTTACTATGGTATGAATCACATGGTGTTTCATATTTTTGAAATAAGAATGAACAAAAGGTTAGGGTTGAAATAGAGAGATAATCATTCTCATTGTAACCTTTTTGAGTTGTTCTCATGATAAAGATATCTTCTTGAGTGGGATAATCATTGAGAGAATCAAACACCTTTCTATCTATCCATTCATCATTAAGAAGACACTCTTCTTTAAACAAAAAAGATAAAAATTCATATTCACAAGCGTATTCATCAGGTAAGTCCTCATGCTAAATATTGAGAAGATTGGAAATTTGGGGCTCAATTTACAGAACTCATTTGATGTCACTTTTTCCTCATGGTCTACATTGCTTATCATCTTGGGGTTGGTTTGTGGCAAGTAAAGATATCGATGATCATTATCATTACCAAATAGAGAACTTATATCCATACTCAATGAGAAGCACACACTATTAAATTATGGGTCCATCAAGTCATCTTGTTGTTTCTCAAATGACTCAATTGAATTTTGGTACTTTAAAGATGGGTATCTCAACATCTTCCTCCAAATTTATGAAATAGTTTCCATATCTTGAATCTTGCTATAGAATGTTTGCCCTTGGATCATCTTGTTATGATCACCATGTGTGGATTTCACTAACGCCTTGAGGTTTTGGTGTAATGGTTCATTACATTTGGTATTAGAGCAACCACCCATGTTCGAATCCCACTCAGTTGGTTACACTGTGTAGCTGGGGCCCATGGGGTGCCTAAACATCGGCGAAGCAGGGCTTGTACATAATAGAGTGTGGGCACAAACCCAACCCGAGTTGGGGGCTCTACAGAAGTGTGGTGGGATGTTATGATCCTCATGTGTGGATTTCACTAACACCTCGAGGTTTTGGTGTAACGGTTCGTTACACATCTTCTTTTTGAACAGTGTATCTCATCTTCCTCTTAGGGAGAAATTTATTCATTTTACCCTTGATTCGTATGCTGACACATGACCAATCCATCTATATATCTCTGTTAACATCTTGCCAAAAACTATGAATCAAAAAAATCTCATATAAAGTTGGAATGTCAGCCACAAGTATGTCGATCTTGGCTTTCTTATTAGGAAAAACAACAAATGATTCTTGAAAATATTTGACCCGACTAATAAGGGGTACTTCTGTGGTCTCCATGGCGTAAAAACAACCAACAACATGGGTGAGAGTGAGACCAAGGGATTTGGAAACTTTGACAGGAATGACATTATCAGAGGCACCAGAGTCAATGATTTAGTTACTCAGTTTATATCCTTTGATCAACAAAGAGATGTAGAAGGGTTATACTTTCGCAGAAGTGGAGGATGTTGAAGAAAGAAGGTTTTGAGAGAGTGTGGTACTTGGAGTGAAAAATAGTTATTTGATAATGAGATTGATGGAACTAGAATTTGAAATACTTCTTTTGATAAATTGGACAAGTTTAATAAATTGCTTGGGATGAGTTCTTAGATACTCAGACTAAAAAAATTAGACTTTGGAATTTTTAACATGGTCAATAATCTCAAAGGATGAATACGTGGATACCTTAGGAATAATGGTAGTCTTTATAGGAGTAGGAGTTACATACTTTGGAAAAAAATATGTAAAAGTAGAAACTGATTTGATGAGGGAGAGGAAAGAGAGTTACCTAGAGAGGGAGATGTGGGTTTGGTTGAGGTGGTCTCAAAATTCTTCTCAGATAACTCCATGGAAGTGGTCAATGGTGATCCTCTTTGTGTTGTTTTGTATAACTATCCTTTTGAGGATTCAAGTGTTTTAGTTGGGTAGTAGAGGAAGAGGCATATTTTTTATGCTTATGAACAAATGAACATTGCACAAGATTAACTATTCATATCAGTCATGGAATCCTCATAATCTTCATCAGATAAGTATTCAAAATACCTAAAGTTTGTATATCCAAATTTTTATTCTCCTTTAGGTTATGATTCAATAATTTCATCTTCTCGGGTTCCACATACTACATTAACAGGTGGGGCCTCCAATTCAAGCCTTTTGAGTGCTCCAAAAATATGATTTTGGTTTTTTTTCTGATTCTGGGCATGATCTTTAGTGTAGTCATATCTTTAACCAAATTCTGTAGTAATGAATCAATGCCTTCATCGTGGGAACTCTATAATTTATTGTTTGTTAATGATTCTTGATCTTTTCTGACATGATAAGATCATCTTCCACTTCAATAATGATTTGTTGATGATTGTATAATGTATTTAGTTGACTTCTACGAAATATGTACCCCACTTCTGGAAGTTGATAATTTATGAAGAACCTCTTTTGATTGTCTGTGGTAGAGTGGACATCGGTAGTGATCTTATTAATCAACTTAATGATTTTTTCCAAAACTTATCTCATGGGCTCCTACGGATATTTCTTCATTTGAGCCAATTGAAAAATAATGAAATGAACATCTTCTTCCTACTTTAAAATTGATTAAAATTTTGTTTTATTATCTTCATGTTGTCACACATTTTTGTAATGTCAAAAATCAAGGTGAAATCATGACAATTGTACCCTAGTGTTGAAAACTTTGTTCCAAGCCCCTCTAGAGTCATCCTTCGGGTCATTATATCTTAAGTGTCATGAATCCTCTATATTTGAGAAGATTAATAATGTGATGTTAATCCTTCCCAAGTGTCTACCATGTGTTCATACGGTCACCTGACCCATTCAATGAAATGTCGTCAAAAGTGGAAATTTGCACTAGGCTTAGAAGAGTTTTTCCCTATCCTTTCCGAACCAGGTATGCATCCTTCGGAGATGATAAAGGGGCCTAAATTAATCTAAGGATTTTATTAAAGAGCCTAAAATACAATGAAATAGGTTTAGGGAAGGTAAGGAAAGTTTTAGAGGTTTTGGTATTAGAATAGTGAAAGTGAGTCTTGGAGGCTTAGGGAGCTTGCAATGCAAAAAAGCATATGAATTTCAACTAAATTTTCTAGGATCTCTGGGATGATTCAAGATGAAAATGATATACCATTTTAAATGTAAGAATATAATCTACATGATGAAGTTTTAAACTCTTTCACAACTCCTAAGATCTCCTGTGTAGATAATTCTTGGCAGACTCACCTCGTGATCCCGAATGCAAAAGCAACATTTTTGGAGGAGGAAGAATTAAGTATTGAAAACCATCCCATTGTTCTAAAAAGTGTATTAATAATCAAATTTATATAAAATTTCACCTAAAAATACCTCCTACAACTACAGGAAAGTTTTTTTTATGTTTCCACTAGTTAGAAAATTTCATAGTTTGGGGCATGACACATTTTGGTGTCCTCATTGTCCTGACTATCCCAAATGTCCCAACCTTCTAGGAAAGTGGGAAAATTTGGGATATTAGGGATATTAAAATGCACCCTACGCACAAATAAATCCCTTAGACCCCTCATATGACCATGTTCCTCTCTGACAAGTGCTAGATGATTCCTACTGTTCCCAAGTACTCAAGTTTGCAAATCTGGCTAAGTTTTTGACCTCCCTAGCCTAGGGCACACTTTTATGCTCCTACTGTCCCATATTTCTAGGATATTTGGGATGATAAAATGCACCCCACCCCTATTCCCCTCTTTGGTTTTGTATATGACCTTCAACTTTCCCGTCGGGTGCTAGAAACTCTCTTCCTCATTCCCCATGCCTGCCAATCACCTTCCACCACTTGTCAAGCATGGGAAGGGGGGAAATTTGATCACCCCTAATTTCAAAACTATACTAGGATATTTTGGATAGTACAAACATAAAAATTTTCTGCACCTCCCTTGTGCTTTAAAACGTAAAGTAAAACAAGCTTTCATGACATAAAAATAACCCATTTTTTACCTTTTAAATAACAATGTTTGCCTTTTTCACCTCATTATTTTTATAGGTCGACCCAGTAAGCCATTGAAGACACCTTGAATCTCTAAAATACCTATAATTTCATTAGAAAAACTTGTAATTTCTTTTGGGGCAGCCACGGTATCCAAAATGAAGAAATCTTCATAACTTTCAAACCGGTGTTCCGTTCCACACGAAAGTTTCTCACCAACTCCATGATCCAGGTGCCTTCAAGAAATATGTAACAGAAAAACCTCTCATACTTTGATTTTTTTTTATGATAGAAAACCCTCATTTAATGCCGTAGGATCACACTTTTTTGATTTCCCATCATTCCAACAGGTGGATTGTGACAAAATTTTGACCAAGTGATCCAAATAGCATGTTAATCCCAGTGAAGCCATTTTTTTGATCAACCAAAAGGGGGAAGTGGAAATTATAAAAATAGTAATTATATGGTATTTTTACTTACTATGAATAGAAACCATCTAAAAAAAGAAAACCTTTTGAAGATGATGTATCTAAAATTGTACAGTAAAGACAAACCAAACAAAAAAGTGCGAAAAAGCACAAAAAAGCAAAAAAACAAAAAAACACTTTATAATTTTTTTTTTTTTCAAAAATCATCAAAATGACCCCAAAGAAAGTTTACATCATATGTTAGGAATCATGGGATACTGAAAAATCACAAAAAATATGGAAAAAGGAGTCCCAGATTCCTACTTACTAAAACTAGAAAGCGTTTGTTTTAGGTGTAGAAAAGGTCTCTCTTCATCATTTTCTATCACCTAATTGGTTTTTTCTATAATGAAGTTTAATTTTTCTGGTTTGGATCCCATTTCAACTCTCGCATATGAGTATCTGAAGTGGGTGACAATGATGCTACTCACATGGACTTGGAAGACTTGAAAAACCAGATGCTTGGCGGACCAAGGGAACCAGTGGAAGATAAGATCCACTCAAGTGGTTTGTACGATGCAAGTGGCAATCCTCTATTCATTTAGAGAAAAAAATTGGTCATGAATTTTTATCATTACTATGAACTAGACAAAAGAATCATATGAGTGGATGTCATTTCAATCTTGGCATTACTCACACCGAAGGGGATATCACAGAGTATGTATATTCCAACTTGGAACAACATGGTCATCATCTCAAAGGAGTTCGTAGTAGGTGAATGGTCAAAGAAAAACTTGTATTTAGGTCTTGGTTGAAGTAAGTTAGAAAGCCTTCTCGCATGCTAAAGTCTTGGTCTAGGCATGAATTTCACGAAGGGTTACCAAATGCCATCATTCTTCTAAGCAGGGTGATGGGAGAGGAAAATACCAAAGAGTTCCATGAATGGATGAGATTGTTCATCATGACCATAATCTAGGAAAGAAAATGATTGAATGGGGTCAAATCATTAGTGGAAACATCCATTTCCAATTGCCTCATCTTTCGGTCATAAGAAATTTTTCCATAACATCGTATCTAGTGTATGCTATTGCTAGTACAAGACCTTACATGGGTTTGAATCTCACACCAAATATATCTTAGAAAGCTCCTACCTATGAGAGATATCCACAACTTATATTGAAAGAGAGTAACTGTAAATTTTCCAGGGTGAATGATGTAATCACCATGTCTGTTGTGAGATTGTTCGAAGGAAACCCCAAGATTAGATTGTCCTCGCAAGCTGTTTCTTTGATTCAGAGATATGGATCCTTATTCATGCACTTTGCAACATTCTCATACATCAGGGTGGTCATATTTAATTTCCTCCATGAAATATTCCTTGGTACCTGAGTGATAGGATTGTCATGTTTCAACTCTATAGGCAACTTACTCACGTCAACAGAAAGCTCAAGAGAAGGAAGAAGAAAGGCGTGTCTTTCCCCATCTCCTTGGGAATATTTTCTTGTAAATCCCTTGTCAATGAATCCAATTTGGAAGCCTCTTTCTCTCAGATGAATATATTTTCTTATAATTTGAGGGCTAAATTTGACATCCGAAACACCCCTGATATGTTTCACATTCCCAAATTGCATCATGTGTTGCAAGTTGAGGACTATTGGGTGAAATGTGCCGATGATCACAAAGCTAGGAGGAAATAACATATGAGGATGAAAGTGAATCAAATGAGGAAGTTTGGATTTGAATGGTTCGAGGAAGGCATCGAGGATGATGGAACAGAGCTTTATAATCCAGAGTAACTGGTTGTGAAAGCTTCACCTCTTCCTTAGGTTTCCTAGAGCATTAGGGAATCAGATGATATCAACAAAAGGATTGAGGTAGTGATCCAAAGATCAAGAAATTGGTTCAAGAAGAAGAGGGCAACATTCATCAAATCAGGAGGCCTTCATGCTATGAAGAAACAAGCATATCCTCTTCTTGCTTTAGGGGAATTTGAGAAGGCATCGAGTTCAAATCATTCTAAAATGGTGTAAAAGAAAAAGTTCATGGAATTTGAGTCATTACACCACATAAGAACTCAGAAGAAGGCCAAAACAGCTCAATAGCATCCTGTAGTAACAAAATCATGCACTTAATATTACATTTATACCGCCAAATATGTTATTTTATAAATGGATCTCACATAATAAAAGTATTCACTAATGACCTATCCCCTAGTCATGTCCTCAGTTAGTCAGTAATTATTGTCATTTTTATGGTACAATCGTCATTTATTTATACAGTTTTGGTCATCTCTCAAGGAGTCTTAGGTGTTGTAATTTGCTTGATTGTCATCTCCAGTCCTCAATTGGGGTGCCTAGGGTAGTGCTGGAGCACCCATGGGCACCCTGGTTTGTGATTTTAGGCACCCCGGTCCCCGTAACACTTGGGTCTAATTTATCTATTCGAGGTCGGTATTTGTCATTTTCCCACTCATTAGTGTCGAAATTTGAACAAGATATCCCTATATAAACATATCATACTCACTAAATTATGGGCATATTATCATCTATCAAGGGATAGTTATCTACCAAGGCTAGGGACTACATTTGGGAATCTTCTACATTTGCATCACACAAACATAGGGGGAAAGGGTTGTATTCATTCTATTTCATCTACCATTTTCATATTTACATCTAGTTACTGCCCCCTACTTCTACGCCATTAACGCTAGGGAACCCTGGGCAATAATTGCACACACAAGCACACAGAACTACATTGGGTTTGGAATGTAGTGCAACTCTTAGTAATAATTCCACCATTGTGGAAGCTAACTTCATTCTGACCCCTTCATACGTATCTTTATTTTTTAGGGATTTGATGCTTTGTATGGGTTTTTGCAAGTAAGTCTTCATCACATAACTACAACAACATACACAAAGATATTGCGACAACAAAGCAACCAAGACAAAGATATTGCGAAGACTTTACGACATTGTTGGATTCAGATCCTGAGCTTTTTTGCAAACTAGAGTGCCCAGATTATAGACCAGGGCACCTATAGGCACCCCAATCCTCTCCCAGGCACCCTGGTATAGAAAAATATTCACTTTCTGCAATTTCCTAGGTATCACCATCATTCCGTACCCCGTCCGTACATCATCCTGTCCAGTCCTGAACACATCGAGGTAAGTTAAAATCAAGTTAGTACCTTATCCATTCTATTTCATTTATTTTACTTCATTTAAATATAAAAAATAAAATATTTAACATATGTATTTCATTTGATATTAGCTATTTCCAGTATTGTTGTTATTTTGATTAACTTAGAATATAGATTCCAAATACATATTTTAGTTAATCATTTTGGTGAACCTGTCTTTTTGAATAGTTTTCCCTAAGATCCAATCAAACCTTAATGGCTAAAGATCGCTCCTCTTCTTCATCCATCATGTATCACTTTAGTGTTAAACCTATTTATGATGAAGTTTCCATAGTTTAACTTAAGGCTATATATAGTGCTCCGCTTGCTACACCCGATCATATTCAATAACTCTTAGATGGCCAACGACATGTGCCTACTATTTTTATAGTTTCTCCTATAGGTATTAGTATTGTTGAGGATCCTATCGCATTTACTCATTCTACACCATTCCATACCGTCACTTGTGATCATCCTTCTGATCTTTCATAAGAGACTTTGGATGTTTCTCTTATTGATTACTTACTAGGAATTAAAAAACATTCACAAGTCCATAATGATTCTTTTATTACTCCAACTACTGATATAGTTTCTTCTCATGACTCTACCATTTCTGACATTGCTTCTCCTAATACATATCTTACTAGTTTGCATGTTCCTTCACATTATGTTGACCATCCCATTGATAGCAACCTTAGCAACGTTATCACTTTTGAGGATTTATCAATACTAGTGAGGTAAATGATAGTCATGATTCTCCTTCTTTCTGCACTGTTGAATGTGACTCACCTGCTCCATTATTGCCTTCTCTTGAAATTGATGTGCACTAGGAACTACCATCTATCATTACATCACCTAAAAATCTTAGCCCGTCCTCTCCCATAGATATGTGTCCATCATCCACCACATATATTAAGGTTATTTCTGATTCTAGTCCTACCATAGCTATGGATACTTCATCTATCTCACCTAATATATCTTCCTCGAAACCCACTCCTATTGTGCCATTAGCATCCGAATAACCTTTGTCACCTCTTGATATCCCTATGATTACTCATAATGACAAGCTACAACCGATTAATAATTTGTTTTCATCTTCCACCATTCCTTCACATGACATTATATCTCTCATGCATGCCATAGGTCAGATCCAATCTCAGGTTTACTCCCTCATTTTAGAAATAAGAACCTACTATGTGACCATTGACAATAATTCATTACATGGTAATCTGGTCCCTAAAAAGATTCATAATCATGCATTTCCTCAAGATTTTTTCATGCCTAATTTCACATGTTTTGATGGTACTGGTGACCCTCATGCTCATCTTCTACATTACCACTCGCTTATGGCCTCTTATTCCAATGATAGATTATTACATAAGGCATTTTGATATAGTCTCGTTAACAAAGGATTCTAATGGTACACTCATATAACCTTTGGGTCCATTAATACTTTCTATGACATGTAGGACACTTTCCTTCGTCACTTCATCATCAAAAATGGCCCTAAAGTCACTTATTATTGCATACCTACCTTACATTAGGACTCTAAATCTATTAAGGATTATATCTTACAATTTAATGCTTGTATGCATCAGCTAGTATTTCAGCCTATAAAATTAAAAAATTAATTCATTTATTGTCATGGCATAATTCCTCCACTCAAGCAAAGACTGCAATATGATTCCTGTGAGTCATTCATCCTCTTATGTTATAAAGTTATTGACCTAGAAAAATATCTTCTATCATCACATGTCGTAGAACCTACACATATTTCACAGGCCATTGCTTCATCTAGTATTCTACCTGCACATCTGATTGTGCATCCAAAGCAATCTCCATCTTTGCCTCACATATCACACAAACAAGTTCAACCCATTCCATAAAAAAGGTGTGCTTCTTATCCAACTACACGACAAGCTACTACTCCCACCAATCCGGCTCAGTCGCGTGAGCCTCTACATTTATCTCCTCACTCTCAACCACATTATGTGGTGTGTTTTTTACTTAATGAGCAATTAATTCACCTACTCTCAAACTAGAAGCATCCACAACACCGATTACAATGTCATTGTGACCAGCCTTATTGTAATTACCAGCACATTAATGGCCATCAAGACAATGATTTTATCTCCTTTCTTGATAGATTCCAATAACTAGAGGACATAGGTATTATCTCCTTTTTCCCTCGCGAGCGATCCATGTCTCCTCTACCATGTCAGTGAAGGCATACTCCACCCGAGTCTTCTCCACTCATCACCATTGTATGTGTGTTATCCACATCATCTAATACCTCCACCATAAAATTCGTTGCATCCATTACATCCACCGCATTCACGCTATCCACTACTTCACGTTGTTGTGTCGCAAGGGCTCCCACAACCATCTGCATATCACATTGTTGCTCCATATGACATTTAATTTGGTTCATACACTCACACTGCATCCATCCCACATTTATCCACTACTTCACGCCACCTTGGTCTTTGGTAGGTGATTTTTATCACCTTACCCCCAATGACTCACTTGTGTTCTTACGATTCTTACATGACTGTTGAGGGATTTTTTCTAAGAACCTTTCATCACGCACTCCGTCATTCATCTAACACACTCAATCATTTCCTGATGAAACACTCTTGCTTACGCAGCTCATTCTTGACTATTGAGATGTCTTAACTCAATGAGCTTATTCATTCACACATTGGGGGGCATCGCTCATTCTCCCCCTACTTTCATCATACTAACATTTTACGATCACATCCTATTATCATTTAACATAACAAGTTGCTCTCTTCGGTGATTATAAATCATCCATTTTTACATTTTATCCTACTATCATCATTACATTAAATACGCACTACACATTTCATTCAATAAATCACATTACATTTGTTGTATCTTATCATCATTTACCATACACATTTTTTCTACCACTACCAACATTACAATAAAAATATACATTAATCAAACATGAAAAATACACAACACATTACATGTACTAGGACAATAACCATAAAATCATACACCATCAATCACCTCGCGACCTAAAAACGCTACAACACAAGTTTATAAAAAAATAGGTGTCCATACATATGTAGCAAGTACAATCACTATAACAAAACATGTGTCCCATTGGTGAGGAGAAACTCCCCTATATCATATGAAAAATTACAACTCAAACCTCATCATCACTATCACTCTCAGGCACTACAAGAGCTCTAAAACTAGATGAATCTCCACCAATGCGATGCCATTTTTTGTGGCCTCGATATCTCTCGACCTACCTCTGTAGCAAGTTAATATCTGTAGCATGCTCGAAACACTAGCACTACATATCCACATATCGTGTAAACACATCTTGTGCCAAGGGACCATCACCTACCGCTTCTTGGGATTGTCTAGTCTCCTTACATGCCTCATCCCACTTGCCTAATAACACAACACATGTCTCCACTTCTATGGCTACTGAATAAAATAAACGGGCATGCTTGCCCATGATATCATCCATGCACTCAAGTATACCTCCACCAAGCACATCGGTCGACACATTCTGCATCAATGTGTGGATGTATGTGTCTACGATCAATGACCAATACACATCACCTACAAACATAAATTACATCATATTAGACAACTATATAACACAATATACAAAAAACATGAAATACACAATAAACATATACAAATACTTATGCACAGCTGTGACTACTGCTATAGGATCAGGGGCATGTGCTCCCCCCTCACCTCCTCCTCAAAGCAGTAGCTCTATCAGACCTGTGAACAATGGGTACAACAATACCCACTGATGAGTTACCCACCATATATGGTACTCCTCAGTGAAACCCGCGTCGTCTCCATCAACAGGCTCTATCACCGGATCTACCTCATCTGGCCTCGATGGTACTAGTTACTCTGTTGTGGGCCTTGGCCTAGCTCCAGTCCTCCTAGATGCCGTGATAGCTCACAACCATATATATGGCTCTGGGGGCACATCCTGAGCCATAAAAAATTGACATGACACTTTCTCTACCTGAAAAAGTTTCGCCACACCTAGAAAGCGATAGTCTAGCCACATAGTCCTCCAAATAAACTACAACTCTATAGCATTCTCAAGCCATCCCCCACAGTCATGGTATAGTATCCATATGACTGTCTTGGGTTCCATTCTATCTATCAATGCCCTATAAGTATCTGTGTCCATCATTCTACAACAAATATCAACCCACCATCACACATATATATATGACCTAGCCCACTCTCCTCATTGACCTCCAACTGGTCTCAATATGGCTATGTGCTCATATGCCCATACATGTAATAACGTGGTGGCTCTTATCCCTCCACCATGCTCCTCATGTGTAAATCAATATAGATCTATGTAGAGGTGGACTAACACACACCATGCCCACGCGTATCTAGTATTTTCCTCCTCTATCCGTTGACATATTTCATGCATCTTATATAAGATGCCTACACATCCTCCCTCCATGACTATACATGATGCAATCACAACCGTTATGAAATTCCACAAGTGCGGAACCCCAGACTGTAGTATTGCATCCAAACTAATATGGGCCTTAGCTGATACTTGACTCTTGAGTTCCCATAAAATACCGTCTCATGGCTTGCATATTTCACTCCATATTCTCTATTGTCATAAGCTGCACTCTCTCCCCAACCATTGACAATCACAGTATGTGATAGACATCCTCCAAACTAACAATCATCTCTCATGTAGGAAACCAAAATGTGCACATACGACACACCATCTCTCACATAGTGTAGTCAATATGGGCATATTATGGGGTACATCCCCCATCTGTATGATGTGGCACATGCCGACATGGTCCATCACATCCCAATCATCATCTAATAACCCCAATCCAAGTAACATACTCATATTCCACCCACCACGAAACTCCCTCGAGTGGATATCCCTCTGCACACCACATAATGACAACAAATGCAGTATTAGAACACATTACAAAACCAAATACACTCATTTATCATACTAGGAACATGTTTTGCACCATTATACATAAAATTCATACATTCTAGACCAAGGCACCCAGATGTAGGACCGGGGTTCCCAAGAGTCGGACACTAGCGCCCAATTCTGGGTGCTCTTGTCCCATAGGTAACTAGCGCTCTCACTGCTCTTGTCCAGGTCTCAAACACTAAAAATATCAAAAATCTCAAACTTGTAAAAATTCAACCAAAACGAATAATATACCATACATTTTGTGGAAATAGAGGCACTTACCAACTCCGCGGTCGTATACGACGCTATGACGGTCGCCACCCTCTCAAATTGACTAGGACACCCTACTCTCACTTGAGGCATTTTAACTCACTTCATTCACACTCTCACAATCACGTAAACAACAAATGAAGTAACTAAACAATTTTTCACTTTAGTATTTATAATTACTTTTCATCACCTACTTTACTATAGTGTTTATTTCTATAACTAATTCGTACTACACTGTTTTCATCATATCTTGAACGTTTTTACTTTGATTTACACCCCGTTTTGGGAATTATTTTTATAATTCCACCTAACACCATAATGAACACCTCTTGCATGTTTATAACTCATTGAAATTGTCTTTCATTTAAATTTTACCACTTTCTATCTATTTCATGCTTACTTTCGGCTTAACGTCCGTTCTTTTCATCACTTCTCCTTTCACTGAAAGGGGGGAATATCATTGGGGTCATCCTATAATTCCCCTTATCATCATGCATTTAAAAAAATACCGATACAACATTTGCAAACATTTTACTAATTCACCATGTGATATTTCACCATTAATTATCTCCCTTAATGACCTAATCTGGGGGTAACAAACATACAATTTTTGTATATGACATTTCATCACTTCCCCCTAATGACCTAACTTGGGGACATCAAGTGATTAGAAATCTTTGCATGTGATTATTCACCAATTCCTATCATTTTCCCCCTAATGACCTAACTTGGGGGAAACTTGCGTAAAAACCCTCCATGAGTAACCAATCAAACAATTGACCAATCAATCAATTAACATGTCTAAAAAAATTGAGATCACTCAATCAATACAAGCTCAACACAATTGGCCTCCCTAATAACCTAACTTGGAAGTTATGCGCAACCTCTTAGATGACCTAACTTGGGAGATTACATTCATCACTTTTCCCAGATGACCTAACTTGGGAAGCTCTTCTCCATTTTGTGCTTGCTTCCAGATGTCCTAACTTGGAAGCCCTCTCACATTCTACACTTGCTTCCAGATAACCTAACTTGGAAGCCCTCTCACATTTTGTGCTTTCTTCCATATGACCTAGCTTGAAATCCTTCATACATTTTGTGTTTGCTTCCAGATGACCTAACATGGAAGCCATCACATTGTGGTGACACCCATGGAGTGCGGGCAAGAGTACCTTTCTTATACCACTCCTATATGAGTCAACTGTTTGATCAAAATTGTCTGGATCTAGAAACCGAAAATGTGATCTGAGTCTATCTACAGTGGCTACATCTTAAGCATGTAGTTATACATTGAAGAATAACACACTTTTCTCCCTACACTCTTCCTTTGGCAGCAGGACGCCCAAATCCTCTTATTGTTCATTCGTATACAAGCATTCTGGTTGGGAATTGATCAATCCCTACCCCATCTCGTCATTATCATACATGCTTAGAAATCATCATACATCCTAATCATCACTTTTATTTAGTGCACTTCATCTTGACATTTATGATTTTTCACTATGTTCCATGGATCAACCCATTGGTCCATGGTTTGGAACGCTACATAGTTATTTCGGCATGTTTCTACTACACATATGCGTGTTCTACTACAACATGGGCTTCTCCAAATTTTCTCAGGTACACATCTCTATCTAATTTATGTTATCGAGCATTCTGATCACTAACATAAAGTGGGGGAAAATGTAGTCAGAAAATCACGCACTTATTATTACATTTATACTACCAAATATGTTATTTTATAAATGGATATGTCGTAATAAAATTATTCACTAATGACCTATCCCCTAGTCCTATCATCAGTTGGTCAGTCATTATTGTCATTTTTCTGGTACAATCGTCATTTTTCCATATAATTTTGGTCATCTCTCAGGGAGTCTTAGGTGTCGTAATTTGCTTGATTGTCATTTTCAGTCCTTGATTGTGGTGCCTAGGGTAGTTCTGGGAGCCCATGGGTGCCTTGGTTTGTGATTTTAGTTGCCCCAGTCCCCGTAACACTTGGGTATTATTTATATAATTGATGTCATTCTTTGTCATTTTCCCACTCATTCCCCTAGGTACTAGTCGACATGTTGGGTCATTAGTGTCAAAATTTGAACAAGAGATCCCTATATAAACATAACATACTCACTACATTATGGGTGGACTATCATCTATCAAGGGCTAGTTATCTACCAAGGTAAGGGACTACATTTGGGCATCTTATACATCTACATCACACAAGTATAGGGGGAAAGGGTTGCATTCATTCTATTCCATCCACCATTTGCATCTTTACATCTAGTTATTTCCCCCTAATTCTGCATCATTGGTGCTAGGGCGCCCTAGGCACATAATTACACACACAAGCACAAAAAACTTGTTATCCTGTAGAATTGACAAGGGCAATTTACAGGTAACCATACCAAAAATTCCATTTTGGTCCCCCTAAAGAAGTCTGATAACGTTCGAAATGGCCTGAAACCCCCTTTCAAAAATCAAGTTTTTTAGAACCTAGCCATTTTCATCTTTTTTCAACTCGGCGCAAGAAATGTTGTGTCGACATCAAGAAATGTGCACCCCTTAGAAAACCCTTTGGCGTGGGAAACATTATGTCGACATCCTTAGAAACGTGCCCACTCCTAAAATCCTTTGGCGCACTCATTGGTGTGTCAACATCAATGAAGTTGCGCCCCTTTGGCGCTGAAATTATCATGACAACATCATAAAACATGCGCCAAGTATATGCGCTAAGGTGCAGGAAATGGTGTGTTGACACCATGAAATGTGCTCTAAGGCGCTAAAAGTATCATGTCAACGCTAATAAAAATGCGCCAAGGCACATTTTAACCCGTGTCGAAACTCTGAAAAATGTTCCAAAGAAAGTTGGTGAAGCAATAAATGCTAGTTTTTCTATAAACAGGTGCTTGACACTTGTCATTTTCAGGATTTGAAAATTGTGAAAAGGGTTTTCTCTATGCCTTTCAGCTATCCTTATCACCCCTGTGTGCCATTTTTTGAGCTTGTGGACCCCAACGTCATCCTTCGTCCTTTATAAATCTTGGTAAGTGGCTTCTATCATCCTTGTTGTTGTTATGGTTTCTGTTTTTGGTTGTGTTAGGTATTAGGGTTAAGTGTAAAAGATAAGATCTAAAGAAACACACCTAGCAATCTGTAAACTAGCTAAAACCATTTTACCTCTCCTTCTAGATCTGCAAATCTGGAAGGCCCCTGCCTCTGAAGAAACCAAAACTCATCTTTTCCTACCTGTTGCCTTGCCAAAACAAAACCCTCTCTTTACCATCTGAGGTATCCAAAAAAGAGAGAAAGAGAAAGAAAGAAAATAAGCTAAGCTGTTAAACTGATTAAAAGTGTGGCGCGCTGTCCCTCCCTGCAACATCTACCAAGTTGGTGCCTTGGCGCAATGTACCTTCTTGCAACATAACCTAAACCCATGCCCAGTATAAAGAGCACTTACCCATTTTTCCTAGGGCACAGGGACCACTTGTGTAACATCAACATTGGATGTTGTTTACTAAAAATCCACACCACGCATTTTTCCTTTGGTGCGTTGTAGCTTCTTGGAACATCTCTCAAAGTTACACCTTGGTGCAGTTTTAACTCATGTAACACAATCTTTTTCAGCGCCTAGCTAAAGTAATTTTTCCCTAAGGCACAGGAACATTTCCCTTAACGTCAACATGACATGTTGTGTGTTACTAAACCGTGCCCTGCACTTTACCCTTTGGTGCCCATAATTTCATGTTAACATCCAAAAAACTGCGCTCCTTCTACTAAGCACAAATTTTCTCCTATAAACACTGGCGCACCTTTTTTCATGTTGACATCCTCAAAAGTGCGCCCAACATTTTTAAGCCTCTGAAATGTGCTATGAACCTGGGCCTTGCACCCTAAGCCTTATAATTTCTCATTCTTCATTCTGCTAGCTTTTATTATGGATAACATGACAGTTGACATGGCTCTTTTGTGTTGGACCTCCTTGATTCTTCTTGCAGAATAACAACAACCATCCTTGAGCTCACACATGTCTTCATAAAGCAAAAGACTAGCAAAGTCTAAAGCTAAAGCTAAGCAGTCGGAACAAGAGATGAAGTACAAATATCAAAAAGTCAGGATGCCTGACTCATATGAAGAGAGTGATCTCGACATCAGAGACTCTGAGGTGGGGCACATTGATATGGATGACTTCTGGGCGAGAACTAACCAGGTAAGCAGTGGCCCATGGATGAAAAAACTGGTGGGCAGTGGATTACACTTTGCAGCTGGGCTACTAGTAAGTGCTGTAAATAATGAGTTCATCATGTTGGTGGCTCGGTGCTATAACAAGGACACTAAATGTGTCAAGGACAAAGATTAAAAGATGATCATCGACCTCATATCCTCTCACTTTGAACTAACTCTGGGAATTCCTCATCATAGGCAATATGTCACCATAAGTCTAGAAGACTGTAAGAAGGCCTGGGACGAAAATGAGGATAAATGTATGCAGATGATGAATGAACTTTACCTAAAGAACAAAAATACGGTGAGAAGATGGCCACAGACCATCCACCGTAGTGACTTCAATGAGGAATTGAGTGATACAATCACCTTCCTGAACAAAGTATTTGGGCTTCCTGATGCCCATTATTTCCACAAATGGATGTTGAGGTATCTGGAGACCATGAGCAAGAATGCATCAGATCAGCATTTTAGCTAGGGAGAAATCATCAGCGACACCATCTCCCAACAAATTCAACAAGTCCTAACAACTGGGAAGTTCTACATGAACTCCTATGTTGTATACGCTGCAACATCAGTAAGGGATTTCACAGACCTAGCTCGAAATGGGGTATGGCCCCAGGTCAAAATATATGAATTCTACCCAGAGCTGAAGCTCAAGGCTAGCATCTCCTAGTTCTCTAAAATCAATGATGCCTTCTTCTATGAGGTGATCTGCTTGATAAGACCAAACATGAGACACGTTCGGACCAACCTGAGTGTGATTGCTGCCACGAAGAAATGGGGAACATTGTTCAAACAATTTCCCACATTCACATATCTCAGAGCGGTGAATTTCGAGGGTGAACCGACGAAGATACCAAGGTATGCAGGGCCTAAGCTGATCCTCTTAGAGTTATCAAGACAATTGATCACTTACCATGAGAAGTGCATGAAGAGAAAGAAAGGAGGAACTCCATTCCCCCTTACAGTTGGCTGATACACCTGCACCACATTGGCCAAAGCACAAGAAATATATGCCAAGCTGTAATTACTAAATTTGAAGCACAAATTACCAACAAGGCCTACCTTTGACTATCGGAGTTACCTCCCAAGGGCCAAAATTGATCCCATCCATGTTCCTAAGATCGATGACATTTGGATCGACCTGACACATGAAATAGATATTAGGTGAAAGCATCACTCTCAGCTAGCTTTGGATGAGATCGTCCACTATGGCATTGCTATTGTCCCAAAGGGATTCCAAGAGACTGATCAAGTTTATCTTGATACAGATGGGGATGATTGGCCATTTGCGGAGATCAACAGAGCCAAGGTGCCGAAAACCATTCAGGAAAGGGTTAAGCCCACGTTGCAACGTACTAAACATTGGTCCAAATAGAATAGTCTCACCTACCTCAAGGTAGATTTCACTGCTTCTCCTTTAGGAAGAGCACATCCAAGATTGGCCCAAGTTTTGAAAGAAAAAGGAAAAGACAAGGAGGGAGAATCAAGTAAACAAGAAGAAGCTCCTCAAAGCCCTCTTACTACTTCTGAGAAACAAGTGGTCGACCTGATGTCTCCAGGTAAAGAAGAAGAAACCACAGAAGTTTCAACGGATACATCCACTTAGGATGTTGTCACAACTACAACCGCTAAGGTACCCAGTGTACCTTCTTCCATTTCTTCCCCTCCTCCTGTCATTGAAGCATCTATTCCTATGGATGTGTCTTTTTCACTCCCTTCCTCTCTTCCATCTCCCACCTCTTCAATCTTCTCCTCTCTTGCGGATCTGTCACCCAGTGTTCCCTCCATCTAATTGCAGATCCGTTCCATTTCCATGTCCTTTTCTTCTCTTGTAGTAACTCCAGGCCCCACAAGTAGCAGCGCGTTGGACTCCTTGTTGATGCCACCACCAAGTGTTTCAACGTACTTCCCCAGGGCCTCTACAGTTGCTTCCCATTTCACTCCCGTTTCTTCTTCTATTCCCTCTACTCCCTCTCCCATAAGTCCTAACTAGATTTTTGACCATCTGGGTCAGCGCACGAGAAAGGTTCCCATCGCACCCATGGAATTCTCTATCACTCCGAAGAAGGGACCCAAAACCAAAAAGCAATAACTCACTTTTCAAAAAGCACTTCAGGGGAGAGAGTCATGGAGATTGCATACCCAAATCCCACCAAAGAAAAGAAGGATCTATCTCCCATAGACTTCACAGTGACTCAAGTCACAATGGGAACCTCATCTAAAAGCCTACAAGGAGAGGCCTTGTCTGCAGTAGATGCTCTTTGCAAGAAGCTTCAAGAAGCAAAAGAGGAGAAGAAAATACTGAAGGAGCAAAATAAACATCTCCTACAAGCATTGTAGAGAATGGGTAATGCTCCTCCTGTGACTGCCGCTGAACCCACTGAAGTTCTTAGCTAGGATAAAATAAATGAATATGCTAAGATTGGCGAACAAGGCACGACAGTATCCTCCTGGATTGAGAGAATCCTCAGAGATAGTGAGGAAATGATTAAGAATATCATAGTGCTCTACCATGATATAGATCAAGCAAATAAAGAGCTACAATCAGTAGCAGGTTCCCTCTCCGAGGAGTTGGAAAACGCCAGGTTGCAACATGAAACTTTCCAAGAAATGGCTAACTGTTCAGCTGACAACCTATTGAAGGTCGGCGTCATCGATCACCCGTGGGCACATAATAAAGCTCTTGTCGCATTAGATTACCGGGTCGATCAAATGGAATATATCCTGGAGAGGATAGATAAAATCAAGGATGAAGCCCTGGATGCACGATATAACATGGAGCAGACAATTACAAAGATTTCTCCAAGGATGTTCAGTGAATCATTCACCTTGAGGGAAGCAAACGATACATTCCAGCACTTCAAAGCTATAGTCACTCA
This sequence comes from Taxus chinensis, assembly GCA_019776745.2. Lineage (NCBI taxonomy): Eukaryota > Viridiplantae > Streptophyta > Pinopsida > Cupressales > Taxaceae > Taxus > Taxus chinensis. The sequence goes on from CM034154.1 coordinate 1,356,592, forward strand.
AGGTTTGGCACCAGAGGTCACTTTCAACTGAGAGTCAATCAATAACCTCTTGGCCTGCCATGATTTCATTGGCTTCTTGATCGATGCATGCGAGGAGTTTTCCGAGTTACCTGACAAGCTCAAGAATGAAAAAGAAACTTGCGAAGTCATTGGCGACCATTTCAAGGGTCCTGATCATATTCATTCAGAAAATGATCAACAGGTTTATGGAATATCGAGCACAGTGTCACATTAAATCTCCTGATCAGAAGCAAGACACTCAGTTTAAGCAAAGAGATGATGAGGAGTAGTTTCTCCTCTTGTGTATGCTTTGATCATTTTTGTAAAAATATTTAAAAAGCATGTTGGAATTTACGATGATGTCATCCATGTTGCATCATGGGATGTTGCCATCCAAAAACTTGCCCAAAGTCAACTTTTGACTTTTTAGATATTTTGTAAATATCTTGTAAGATATTTTGTATAGTGGTTGGTTTGTTTTTGTCTTCTTTCCTCTTCTCCTATAAATACTGGAATACTTGTTGTATTCCAGGCGTGGATATTTTTTTATAAAAAGAGAAGTGAAGAGAGAAAGACTTTGTGCTTTCTTGTAACAAAATAAATATTAATATATATGTTTAGACTTTGTGCTCAATATATGTGTTATTTGCATCGGATCTTTCTTAAGTTAGATCTATGTTTTTTTTCTGTTGGATTCATTCCTATTATTGTCACATGTTCATCAATATTACTTTATTTTTTTATGTAAGTAAGTTTGGCTCTATTTACTACCAGCCCAAAGCATAAACCTTTTGACCTTTCTGTCTTGGAATTCATTTCTTTTCTTCCTTTAGAGCTACCCTCCTCCGTTCCTTCCCTCCTACATTTCTGTTCGCATTTGTAACTACCTCTACTGGGATGAGATCCCAAACCCCCTGAAGTTAGAATAGTGTAGATTTTCATAGATTCCTGCTTAATAGATTAGCAATAAACTATTTTTGCTTTGCTGTCTCAAAGAGGGGCTATGCCCTGCACACTGTTGTCCTGTTTCCCCACGACCTGCCTAACCGATAGATTTTTAGACGAACAAAACTACATTTAGTCTGGAATGTAGTGTAACACTTAGTAATAAGTCCACCATTATGGTAATCAAGGTCATTCTAACCCCTTCATATGCATCTTTATTTTTTAGGGAGTTGATGCTTTGTATGGGGTTTTGTAGGTAAGTCTTCATCACATAACTACAATGACATACACAAAGGTATTGCAATAATAGAGAAACCAAGACAAATATATTGTGAAGACTTTGTGACATTATTGGATTTAGATCTTGAGCTTTTCTACAGACCAGAGAACCTAGATTATAGACCAGTGCACCCACAGGTGCCCCAGTCCTCTCACAGGTGTCTCAGTACAAACATATCTTCACTTGTAATTTCCTTGGTAGTACCATCATTCCCTGCCCTATCCGCACATCGTCTTGTCCAGTCCTGAACACAATGAGGTAAGTTAAAATCAAGTTAGTACCTTATCTATTCTATTTCATTTATTTTACTTCATTTAAATATCAAAATAAAATATTTATCATCTGTATTTCATTTTATATTAGCTATTTCCAGTATTGTTGCTATTTACATTAACTTAGAATATTGATTCCAAATACATATTTTAGTTAATCACATCTAGAAGGATTAGAAAAAGGTGATATTAAAGTTCCTCAATTACCTATCATTTAGATAAATTGGAGTATTTCATCTACCACAAATGTGCCTGTCCAACTGGTCCAAGACCCACCTTCTCATCCAAAGCAAGAAATTGTTATCATGTCCAAAAATGAGCCCGAGATAAATGAGAATTTCCCATGGGTACAAGGCATGATCGGGAGAAAAATGTGTACAAGCCAATAGGTGGTTGTCCTAGACTTCTAGGCCATATCCGTAATGGTGAAGGTCAAGAAAGGAAAGAAAGCACAAATTACCTCCCGTTTCTTTAGCAGAACTTCAGGTAACCAAAATATGGAGGTGGCCTGACCCAAATTCATCAATCCTCTCAGCGAGATGGCACAATCAGAATATGAAATCAACACTATCCCACTTCGAAAAATGACACATGAGGGTGATGCCCATATTTTTCAGGAGATTTTCACTCGCCTTCTCGCAAGAAATTAGGTATACAAGGAGAATTTGGACAAAGCAGAAGACCACACCAAGACTCTAACTTCATATGTGTAATCAATCTTGGACCCAAAGTTTGCCAGTTCTCTCCCAGCCAAAGAAGTTAATCCAATTAGTAGCTTCATCCCCGAGTCTATTAGAAAATCTCAATACTTCACCATGCATGGTAGAGTGAATGAAAAGTGGGTGGACATGATCCTAGGAAAGGGGAAGGTGTTGATTCCTAAAATATTGACATTTTTCAAGTACATAAGTGTGACGACCATGGAAGTAATCAAAACACGAGAGGGTATTAAAGCATAGAAAGATCATTGCGATGAGCTGTATTCACTGGTCATTTAGATGGGAAAGGTCCATTCATCCTTCTTGGTGAGAAAAGGTGTATTATCTTCAGCATCAAATGAATTGTATCAATTCTAGGATCAAAATTTGGTTATTCGTTATAAAATGATAAACCATACTATTGACAAGCTGGATTCATATGAGGAACACGTTACAAGGATGCAAAGGGATACCAATATTGAATTAAAAAGCATGATGTGCAACCAGTGAATGAATACACTTTAGTAGATGATCTATTGGAGCCTTTTGAATACCTAGTCAAGAAGGAGGTCGAAGATCTGTTATCATTCAAAGAAGACACATTGGAGTCCCTGATCAAGATAAGAATAGTCATATCTAACACAATAAGAGATAACTAGTCTTGGTTCACATAATCCAAGAACATTAAGTCTCTCACTGAAAATTGGATCAATTCCCTAAGTTTTGTTCACATCTTGCAAGCTGAGAAATTTGCACCTATGGTGGAAAAGTATAGTAAGCATTTTAAGGGCATTGAAATTTCACCTAAAAGGATTTCCAAAAGTCCATATACAAGCAAGTATCCATCAATGGAATCTTCTTCTGTAGTCTGAGTAGCTATCTTCTCCCTCTCTTCCTTTGCATTCTAATTCTTCATTGGAAGGTTACACTTTTTATTTTCATCCTATTCATTTTTGTCTTGTTCACTAATGTGACTATAGTCTAAAATTGTAATAAGTTTCCCTTGATTAATAAATGGGGACTTAATTTTTTTTCCTAGGAATGTCAAGAGTCACAAGTGAGTAAGGCATGTGAAAAGACATGTGGGGGGTAGGTGTAGAGTCTTTATATAGTCTATATATTTTAATGAGTTCCCCATTCTTAAGGTTTGTCAATTTTGTGAGTTCTAAGTAGATAGCTACCAAGAATAAACAAAGAGATAATAAGTTATTCTATTCCTCTCTATGTTTTCCTCTTTCCCTTGCATTGTACAACTTTGTGATAATGTCAATAAAGTAAGGATTTTCTTCTTTTCTGGATGAGTGAATAAATGATACTTTGTGTTCATGGTTTTATCTTGTCTTGATATTGCTAGCAAAGTTGTGATTCTTCTCAAATTGTGTATGTGATATTTCTGATTAATCTTTGCAAGAATATGAGTTTTCATACTTGCAACATTAACCCCTCTACCAATTTATCACTCCAATTTCCCCACCTATCTAGAAAATTTCTCCCTTGTACAAGATTGGAAGCATTTACCATAGGTGTAGTGGAGTGTGCTTGTTGGATTCTCGGTCTCTAGGCCAATTTTTTTTTTTTAATTTATGTTTCACACACAATAATGGAGCTGCCCCATTCAAGAAGAGGGAATTAGTCCCAAAGTGTTGGCGGAAATCCACCAATTTTTGCTACCGATAAATTTTCTTGCCAACATCTGCACCCAATATATGATTCAAAAAATATAAAATATTCAAATATTCAAAAAACTAAAAAATCTGAAATTTGAAAATCCACGAGTCTTATGTTTTCCAATGGCTATTTTGGGTAACCATCCAGTCCAAAGACCTGAAATCATTTTCCATATTCAATAAGGCATTGCTTCATACTTGAGGGAAATAATTTGGCATAATAGAGAAAGCTTCTCCCACTACTTCGTAGCTACAAGAGTGCTAGATTCTGAAGAACAACGTGTAGAAAATTTGGAAAGAGAAAGGCAAGCCCAAGCTCAATAAAGGAGAGTTTAAGTCAACCCAAAATCTACAATATGGCTGATCAAAGATATACCAGGCCCCAAAGACAGGGAGGAAATCTTGATCCTATATTTGAAGAGCTCCAAAGGCGGCAAAAACAAGTCAAATTTTCAAGACACTCCCTTCATCTCGAGACTCCTCTCATCGGTAGTCCAAGTGGTGTTAATCCTTCAGACATAGAATTTCCAGACCTTAGAGAATAATTTGAATACTTTTCATAAGCAAAATTGGAAGAAAAAGAAAGATCAAAATCTGAAGTGGAAGCAGAAGAAGAAGCAATAATGGTGGATGAAGGTGAGAGACATCCACTAATTGTACCATGGGGTAGAAATACGGGTCCAATTTCCCTCCCTTAACCAACTCATGAATGGATAAGGGGATCTAGAAAGAGTTTCCCCAATTCAAATGAGATGATACACAATTCCTGGAAGAACATGTGGCAACAATCATCACTTCATGTGGTATACTAGGAGTGGATCATGAACATGTGTCCGTAAGAATTTTTGTGGAATATTTGCAAGGAAAGGAAAAAAAGTGGTTATGTCTCTTCTGGGCTAGATCCATCACCTGTTGGGATGATGTCAGAACTAGTTTGAAGGATAGATTCAATTCCACTTAGGAATGCCAATACCTCCTGGTGCAACTGGTACAAATGAAGAAGGAATCCTATGAAACTATGAGGGATTTTTTAGCTTGATACAATAAGTTGATCAATAGGATACCCCTCGAAGCTATGCTCTATGATGATAACATGAAGAGATTCTTCATCAATGCTTAGATGCCTGAGGTAGGATTCATTCTCTGAAGGTATTTTCCTATAACTCTTAGATTCGTCAATACTATGCTATCAAGACAAGATGATCTAATTCTGTTCGGAAAAGTAAAAAATCCAAATGAGAAGCAAAAAGGTCAAAGTTCCAATTCCACTGCCACAAACCTCTTGGTTTAGAAGTTGGAAAATGACATGATTGCACTCAAGAAGAAAATCACACAAAGTAATTTGAGGGATGTTCCAAGAAATAATAACTTTCCAAATAGACCAAGGATCACTCCACCTCCTCGTAGGCTCACTCTCGAGGCACTGCCAATAAATGCAACCTGTGATGCAGAATAAATTGAAGAACCAGAGGACGATAATGAAGATGGAAATGTACTTGAGATCAAAGAAGTTGAAGATGATGCACATATTGGTTTCCATGAGTATTCTTTGGGAGATGATGATGATGATGATGATGAAGCACCAAGTTTCTCATGCACGGTGTTTACTCACTCTCAATATCAGAAAGGAGCATCTTCCTCGGTGACTGCTATGAAAAAGAAGAAAAAGGATGATCCTGAGGTGGAAACACCACATAATAAAATAATCAATAGAGTATCCCCACTCCCACATTTAATGGAATCAACAAAGGAGAAACAAGACCCCGTAATAAGCAAGAAACATGTTGCCATGCCAAGCAAGTCCCCTAGTGTTTCCCCTAGCTCTAATTCTGCATTTAAGGATAATCTTGTAAAATATTTAAATGTTAAACTAAATCTAGCCTCTCCTTCTGAGTCTGCTACTCCATCCACTAAGGACTCCCAAGCTTATAAAGTAGCATCACCTCTACCTTGTAAAGCATCCACTATTTTAGGAACATGAATCCCATCTACTTTATCTCCATTTGATATAATTGAGCATGTAAACAATTACAAAGTGTTTCACCATTTTATTTACGTTTTGAATGTGATGAAACATATAATGTTATGGGATGAGGAGGAATAGCATTGCGATGGTTGGTTTGAAGGTTGTGCATGCGTTCTGACTTCTCGATCCAATGATGACTGTGAGAGCTTCCTGTTATCCAAAATGAGCCACTTGCTAATTTTGTGGCTAACTCCCTTCATTTCATTCCTCCCTTGTGTCTCAGTCAGAATTTTTGATTTTTAGGCACTCAAAATGTTCTAGAAATGGCACCATTGGATAGGGCTCTTTCTCAACTTTCCAGAAAGGTAAAGTTTTCTTCCTAACTCCATGTATTTTTGAAGTTATGGCTCGGTGGAGTTTTTGTGGGAAATTTTCCCTTGATTCAGAAGCTGCCAAGTCAGCAAAAAGTGGCGGGGGGGGGGGGGGTAGAGGAAAAATTTAGAAATTTTACTAAGTGTTTGGCACAATGGAAAAATCTCCAAGGAAGGCCTGAGCCAATCAGAGCATGCCACGTTAGCAAAGAATTGGCGGGCCGCGGAGGGAGACTTATAAAATTTGGCGAAGTGTTTTGGCGGGGAGAAAAGGAGAAATATTGGCCCGTAGGCCCACCAGCCAATCAGATCAGGCCACGTGTCACTACAGCGTTAGGGGTCAGAGGCGTGAAAGGATATTTTCCTTTTCACCCAAGTGAGGGAAATTTAAAAAAAAAAGTCCGCCCCCCAAAAACTCGAGCCAATAGGACCATGCCACGTGTCCACGTGGTGGAAAAAAATGCAAGACATGCCCACAGAGAAAATAAAGAAGACAGGCCCGCGTCTAATGGGGTTGTGCCATGTGTCTATATTAGAGAAGATGGTCAACAACGAAAAAAAAATTAAGAGCAAATGCCCGCGGCGAATCACATCATGCCACGTGTCCTTGGGTCATCCAGCCGGCAGAGAATTTTTGGAAAATTTTCCAAAGGCCGAAACGGTGGAAAAAGAAGCAGGAAAGGCCCGCAACCAATTAGAATGTGCCACATGGCACCAGATGGTGGGGTGAGGAGATTTTTGGGAAAATTTTCCCAAATGCAAAAAAGTGGGAAAATTTCAAATTTTCGGCCCGCCAACCCATTTTGGCCCTGTTTTGCCCTAAATTTTCAAATGAGCATAACTTTCGATCCATAGCTTGGTTTTGGATGTTCTTTATATCAATGGAAAGATGATGAAATTATCTACATTATTCCAGGGTCAATTTTGTGTTTTGGTGGATTTTGGAGGAAGAAAATTGGAAAACACCTCTGGCATGTGGAAATGAACATAAATGACGTTTCAACCACCATTTTTAATGAAGAATGGCTTGCATTCTCTCCCAGCATGGTTAAAAATGTCAGGGAATGGACTTTTGAGGGTGCCCATGCTGTTTTAACACCATTTGGTTGGTGGTTGAAGCTTCTCTCACATTTTCCCACGTTTCTCTCTCCTGAGCTCATTTTTTGCATTGTAAAAGCCAGAATGGGCTCATTTTCAAAACAGTTAGACATTTTTTTCTGGCTCTGCAACTTCCCTTTTCTTCCTCCTTTGGTAGATTTTTGGAAATTTTTACCTTTCCATGCAAATGCAACATCTCTTTTTGCCTCTTGGTCATTATAATGCACTGTATTGGGCCTGGAATGATAATGTATGCTCTGTGATTAAAATTTTCTCAATCCTTTCATATATTTATCATTGTTTCCTGATATTTCATTACATTTTGGAAATTTGTGCATGTTTTGTGCTGTATTTTCTTATAGATTGTGTATTTTTTGCAGTAGCAGGTGTCTACTACTCCTTTGGTGCATCACCTTATTTAGACTAGGTTTATTTTTGCATTTTCTCAACCCTGTCTCCTTGGCAAAATTTGATTAAGTCATAGGTAAACCCTCTGCATAATGTTATGCACACTTGAACAGAGGAGTTGAGGAACCAGCCTCTAATCTGGAGATTATTTTCCCATTTTTATAATTCCCACACTTGTGGAAAAGATTCAATGTTGTGCAATCACACTGGATGCTGAGATGTCAAACTAGAAATCTAATAGAACATCCAGAGGGTGCTGTTGATTTGCACTAAATTTTTTGGAACACCTGGTGGGACCTATGAGGTCTTCATCTTCATTGCAAAAAAATTGATGTGCATTTGTTGCAAGTTTCTTGCTTAAAAGAGCCCTGAATTGCACATTTGGCGACTCCAAGGAAGAAGAATCAGTTGGTTTTAACTGTACAGACCTGAAAACTCATGAGAAGAATCAACACAAGGTCAAGAGTTGGAGAAGAAGAAGTATTGTTTGAGTATCTGAAATTATCTCCAAGAAGAAGGCAAAGAGGGAGAAGAATCCAAAGGTCTCCATCTCCACCAAATAGAACTCTATCAACTCCTTCACCTGGTAGACCTTTCATCCAATCAACAAGGGTTCTAAGGCCAATCAGAATGGCACAACACAACCCATATGTAAATTTCACTGGAAAAAGCCCACTTGCTCTCAATGCACAAAATCTAATCCCAGTTGCAGCACTGAAGAACATTCCATACTTTACTAGAGAGAATCAGACCACTCTTGGTGATCATGTCAAGGACATTGCTAATATTTGTGCAATCAATGAGATTGATGAGATGCAAGTTTCTGTCAAACTGCTAGCATCTTCATTCAAAGGGAAGGATTTTCAATGGTTAAGGAGCCTTGCTTTAGGCTCTATCCAAAATTGGAACTAGTTATGTATAGCCCACCATGAGCAGTTTGGAGAAAAGGGAGATAACTTGTCCCTTCTAGAACAATTGACAACTATCAAGAGAGCTCCCAATGAGCAGCTGACTGACTTCAACTTTAGATTTCAAAAGAATTGGGAGAGAATTCCAATGGTAGTAAGGCCAACAATAGAAGGTGCTTTTCTATATTACCTTAAAGCTTTAAATTCTGATATTTCTATGCTAATTCAATCCATGGGAGGCACAACTATCCCTGCTGCTTATAACATTACCATTAGAGCTGAAAATTATCTGATTCAAGCTGGTAAGCTAGCTCCTAGACCTCCAATGCCATTTTATCCAAATTTAGAGAGTCTAACTACTAATCAAGCACCTATTTTAGCTCCTATTCCCAATCCTAGAAATCAAAATTCAAGTGAAGCTTCTACTTCATCTTCTAGTGCCTCAAATGAACTTCAAGAAGTCATGAAGCAATTGCAAAATTTAGGTAATGAGCTAGTTACACTCAAGAGGCAGCAAGCCCAAGGTTTTAGACCTTCTTACTAGCCTTAAGCTCATCTTGGAAGGAAGTCATATCAGCCTCAAAGACCACCCAATCCAGCTGCAAATCAAAATCAAGCAAGGCCTCCTGCCAACAGACCATTTCAGCCATATAATCCCAATGCTACATCTGCCTCTAAATCAATAGTGCTAGTACAAAACAACAAATCTCAAGAGTATGATTGGTGTTTCCCATGAAATGAACCTCACAACCAGTCTATGTGCTTCAATGGTGCCCTAAATCAAGCATTAATGGTAACAACAACTGGTGTGGAGGGTGAAGGGAGTTAATGAAATAACCAACAATAAGAAACATCCCAGCAACAATTAGCTCCAGACGATACCACACTTGTAAACTGGTAGGCAGAAGACTTTTGTGGTATGAATCAAACAATATCTCAAAGTGTTGCAACCAACACAAGGTCAAAAAGGAGAAATTTGGGGGAAGGATATCCATTGGATTAAATTAATCCAAAACCTTCTACCACTCCACAAACTATTGGCAAACAAAATGCAGTTCCAAGCGTGCAAGGACCACCTAAACTAGCTCCTAAGCCAACCCAGATGCCAGTTGTTGCTGCCCATGTGCAAGGAATGAATGTGCAGGCCAAGGGACAATAGAGAGATGCTTCATGTCCATTCAACATCATTGATCAGATGAAGAAGACAAATGTAAACATATCAATGTGGGAATCACTATCCATCCCAGGCTAAAGAGATATGCTACAAGCTGCCATGAAGGACTGATCAAATTCAAATCAACAAATCCAAATGCAAGAGAAGGTACTCACAAATTCTTCCCAGCCTAAGGGGAATCATGGAGGACAACAAGGTAAAATGTTGAAGCCCCCTCCATTCTATGTTTCATTGATCATTGGAAACCAATTAGTACACAATTGCATGATTGATTCCAGAGAAAGTAGTTCAATAATGACCAAGCAAATAGCTGATCAATTAGGGCTTTAATATGAATTCATATCCAAATGGGTAGTGCAATTGGATGGGAAAACAATAACAACAGTAGGAGTGATTAAAAACTTGAGTCTCACCCTGTATGCATGCCCCAACGTTGTTGTTTTGCAAGATGTCTCGGTGATAGACCTTCCACCAGTCTTTGCCCTATGTTTGTCAAGGGATTTCATAGCTAAGATTGGAGGTTACTTATCTACTAATTGGTCACACATGTTTTTTAGAACAAGATATGGAACTAAAGCCACAATCAGATCTGAGCCTATTGCAAACTTTCACATTGAACCTCACACTCCAAGCCAAATCAATACCAACTATTCAAAGTTTGATCAAGAAGATTATCCAAGCACTGATGAAGTTGAAACCAAGGTTGGAAGCATCATAGATTTGACTCTTGATGAATGGGCAAGCAAGGTGCATGCTTTTGATCCTTATAAATAAATAGAAGAATTTGAGCGGAGTCTATTGCATATATGAAGAAAATCAGCCTATTCCTAGCATCACCAAGATAGACCACAAGGATGACAATGAGGTATGGCAGTTGTTCTTTGATGGATCAAGAAGTAGACAAGGTGCAGGAGGGGGAGCTATGCTTGTTTCACCTCAAGGAGTTAAGTATTATTTAGCTTTTAGATTTCAGTTTGCATGTTCTAATAACACTACTGAATATGAAGCTTTGATACAAGGATTGCATTGGTTAATCAAGAGAAGAATAAAGAACTTGTAAGTTTTTGGTGACAGCAAGCTTATTATCAACCAAGTTAAGGGGCAGCATGCTGCCAAGAATGGCCTACTAAAATTCTACAAAAATAGGGTGTGGGACCTCATTGAAGATTTTGAGGGCTTTAGCATCAAGTCCATCCTTAGGAAAGAGAACCAAGCTGCTGACAGGCTTGCATCAGTTGGAGCAGCCTTTGATGTTGTTGAAAGCATCAAGACAGACAAAGTATAGCCAAGCATTCATGTGATTGTAAGGCCTTCAATGCCAGATAACAATGTAAGTTGGCAAGTGTTTGAAAATGATCAAAAAATCATCCATTTCTTGTAAGAAGAGGCTGAGTTCTTAGCTAAAAATTAGGAGAAGTTAGAACAACAATATGGTGATCAAGTGGTACAACTGAGGACCAACAAACTACCAAAGGGACTTGTCAGTTTGGAGTTCATTTTCAATCCTAATGACCAGTTTAGGAGAGAGAAGGAAAACATCCAAGTCAAGGGAGAAGATTCAGTGCCCATCTTGGTGGAAGAAGGAAAGTCACTGCAAATTGGTAAAATGACAACTAAGCAAGAAATGTGTGAGTTCATACATATCTGTCAAGAATTCCCTGATGTGTTTGCCTAGAGCTATGAATATTTGAAGGGTTTCAATCCCAAGTTAGCTCAACACACTATTGAATTGGACCTAAGTGCTAAACCCATCGGGCAAAAACAAAGGCCAGTCAATCCGCACCTAGAGCCTCTCATGAGAAAAGAATTGAATAAGTTGATAGAGTCAAGTATCATATTCCCTATCAAGCATTCTAGTTGGGTAGCCAACTTGGTTCCAGTTAGAAAGAAGAGTGGAGAAATCAGATTGTGTGTTGACTTCAGAGATTTGAATAGAGCATCTCTCAAGGATCATTACCCACTCCCTTCTATGGAGTAGATTTTACAAGTTATTGCTGGCTCTGAAAGATTTTCATTGCTAGATGGCTATTCAGGGTATAATTAGATTATGGTGAAGGAAGAGGATCAGTTCAAGACAACCTTCACAACCAAATGGGGGAGTTATGCTACAGGAAAATACCATTTCGACTGTCCAACGCTGGAGCTACATTCCAAAGGGAAATGGACATGGTGTTCAAGGATTTGATTAACAAAATGGTGCAAATATATCTTGACAATAACACTATTTTTTCAAAAAATGTAGCAGACAGTCTCTTTCATTTAAGATAAGTATTCCAAAGGTGTAGAAGATTTGGGGTATCTTTGAATCCCAAAAAGTACATTTTTCTAGTTCATGAAGGAAAGCTTCTTGGCCACATTTCCTCCAAATAAGGATTAGTAATTGATATATAAATAGTTGAAGCCATAAGAGCACTGCCATTTCCAATTCATAAGAAGGCCCTTCAAAGTTTCTTGGGAAGGATAAATTTTGTTCGGAAGTTTGTCCCAAATTTTGCAGCCCTAGTCAAGCCTATCACCAAGATGTTAAAGAAAAACATAGCTTTAAAATGGAAAGTAGAAGGCAAGGCAAGTTTCGAAGCAATCAAAGAGGCCATCTCACAAGCCCCAAATCTCATTAACCCAGATTTATCCAAGGATTTCATCCTCTATGCATTTGGAGGTGATGATACTATTTCTACAATTTTGGTACAGCAGAACACAGACAATGATGAGCAGCCAATTGCTTTCTTCAGCCAAATCCTGGAGGACTATGAGGTGAGATATTCTTTCATTGAGAAGCATGTTCTTGTAGTAATTAGGAGCTTGAAGAAATTTAAGAATCTAGTTTCAAAAAACAAGGTTCAACTGTTGGTTTCTCATGTGGGAGTTAAAGATTTCCTCCTCAATAAAGACTTGAATGAAAAGAGAGCAGGTTGGATTACTCATGTCATGGAGTATGACATTGAGATCAAAGTCACCAAGCTGGTTAGAGGAAAGGGATTGTCTAAGCAGTTGGTCTTGAGCAAGCAAACAGAAGCATACAGTGAGAAAGAGGTTGTTTTGGCGTTGCAAGATAGCTATGAGCAAGGAAGCACTCAAGAAGAAAATGATGGTGTCCTCACTCCTTGTTGGACCCAAGACATAATGCACTTCCTACACATAGGCCTATGGCCTCCAGAGATGAACAAAACCAAAAGGAGACACTTCAAATTGTAGGTTGTCCCATATGCCCTTGTGGATGGTGTTTTATTCAAAAGGGATGTGAATGGAGTGCTGCTGAGATGCATTGGTACAAATCAGATTCACAGAGTGTTGGAAGATTTCCACAGTGGACAAGCTGGTGGTAATATTGCACCAAGAGTGAGAGCTCTCAAGATAATGAGGGCTGGCTATTATTGGCCCAATATTTTTAGTGATTGTTATGCATGGATCAAGAGGTGCGAGAATTGTGCATTCTTCACAGGTAAGGAGAGACTAGCTGCCCTTCCATTGCATCCAATTTCAATTGACCAAACATTCATGCAATGGGGTTTGGACTTCATTGGAGTCATTAATCCAAATTCAAGCCAAGGACACAAGGGGATTCTAACAACAATAGATTACTTCACCAAGTGGACTGAAGGAGTAGCACTCAAGGAAGAAAATGAATCTAGCATCCTAGACTTCTATGAAGGGATAACAACCAGATTTGGCATACTTGCTACAGTAATATTAGATAATGCATTGGCATTCATTGGGTCAAAGGTAACTGAATGGGCTGTTAAGAATGGGATCTACCTAAGCACTTCATCAAATTATTATGCTCAGGGTAATGGCCAAGCTGAATCTACAAAAAATAACTTGTTAAGGATCATCAAGACGACTCTTGATGAAAATCAGAGGTCTTGGCATACTAAATTGAAATCAGCCTTGTGGGCCGATAGGATAACCCCCAAGAGATCTACAGGTAATTCTCCATTCAAGCTTGTTTATGGAAGAGAGGCAATTTTTCCCATGTCACTTGAGTTGCCAACATTGGAACTCATGAAGCAGTTGGAGTTGTTGGAGTTTGGATCCATGGAGGTTAGGTATGTAGAATTGATGGAGCTCCAAGAAATCAAAAATCAGGCATCCCAAGCAATGGAGAAAGATCAAGCCTTGATCAAGAAGACCTTTGATAGAAAGGCCAAGGATAGATCTTTACAAGTTAGAGATCTAGTGTTAAAATTGGATGTAGATAGCAAAATCGGGGAGGCATTCAAAATTTGATGCCATTTGGAGTGGCCCCTACATGGTCACAAAGTGTACGGACAACAATGCCTTCCAATTGTCCACTTTGGATGGTGAAGAATTGTAGATTCCAGTCAATGGAATCCACCTAAAGCATTGCTATTGAAGGAAATCCTCCACCTTGTACATATTATCTTAGGTTTTCATTCGTCCAAGTGCTTATGCACATTTTTTTGTTGTAGATTAGCTTTGGTTTCCCTAAGTTCTTTGGCACAAGATTGCTGTTCCAGGAATGTGTTTTATAGGCCTTGCTCCAATCAGATGGTGTTCTACCCTCCCCCTTCCTCCTTGCATTGTTATAATCAATTGGGGTACCAAGCAAATAATTTTATGACTCCATGCCTAATAAATTGCTTCAGGCAACTGGTAACTTCATCTAGTAGGATGATGACCCCTCTGAGTCGCCAAAATTGTTATCCAAAATGAACCCCTTGCTCATTTTGGATAACTCTCTTAATTTCGTTCCTCCCTTGTGCCTCAGTCAAAATTTTTACTTTTTAGGCACTCAAAATGTTCTCGAAATGGCACCATTGGATAGAGCTCTTTCTCAGCTTTCTAGAAAGGTAAATTTTTCTTCCTAACTCAATGTAATTTTGAAGTTATGGCTCGGTGGAGTTTTTGTGGGAAATTTTCCCTTGACACGCCCACCGGCCAATTAGAAGCTACCACGTCAGAAAAAAGTGGTGGGGGCGGGGAAAAACTTGGAATTTTCACTAATTGTTTAACGGGATTCAAAAGAATAAATTTTCCCCCGAGGACCCGCCGATGAATAAGATGCTACCATGTGTTTAGGCGGAGGGAGTTAGGAAAAGTTTTCTAAGGTTGGCACAAATAGATTTTCGGCCTTAAGGCCCGCATCGAATGGCATTGAGCCACTTTTCCTTAGGCCGAAGGAATGTCAGAGTGACAGAGGAAATAGGAAAAAAATGGCAAAATGTTTGGCGGGGGTGCTAAGGAGAAATTTTGGCCCGCAGGTCCATGAGCCAATGGGATCATGTCATATGTCTCAGGGGGTGTCGGAGCTTCGACCGCTGGGGAGAAGTTGGGATTTTTTCCCAAAGGTTAGTGAAAAGAGGAGTTTTGGTCCCAAGGCCCATAATGAATAGAAACCTACCATGTGTCTTCAACCAGCGGAAGTGGGGGGAAAATTGGGAAATTCTCCCAAAGAAAAATCAAAGGAAATTTTAAAAGGGAAGTCCCACCTCCCAAGGCCCGAGCCAATGGAATTATGCCACGTGTCCATGTGGCAGAAAAAAAATGCAAGACAGGCCCACAGAGAAAAATGAAGAAGACAGGCTCGCACCCAATAGGGTTTTGCCATGTGTCTAGCTTAGGGAAAATGGTCAACATCGACGGAAAAGACAGAACAAATGCCTGCGGTGAATCACATCATGCCATGTGTCCTCGGGTCATCCAGCCGGCAGAGAATTTTTGATAAATCTTCCGAAGGCCGAAATGGTGGAAAAATAAGTAGGGAAGGCCCGCAACCAATCAGAACGTGCCACATGGCACCAGAGCGGCAGGGCACGGAGATTTTTGGGGAAATTTTCCCAAATGCAAAAAGTGGGAAAATTGTAAATTTTTGGCCTGCTAACCCATTTTGGCCCTATTTTGCCCTAAATTTTCAAATGAGCATAAATTTCGATCCAGAGCTTAGTTTTTTGTGTTCTTTATATCAATAGAAAGTTGGTGAAATTCACTACATGATTCTGGGGAATTTTGTGTTTTGGTGGAGTTTGGAGTGATAAAATTGGAAAATGCCTCTGGCACGTGGAAATCAACAAAAATGACGTTTCAACCACCATTTTTAATGAAGAACGGCTCGCATTCTCTCCCAGAATGGTTAAAAATGTCAGGGAATGGACTTTTGAGGGTCCCCATGCTATTTTAATACCATTTGGTTGGTGGTTGAAGCTCCTCTCATGTTTTCCCACATTTCTCTCCTGAGCTCATTTTTTGCATTAAAAAAGCTAGGATGGGCTCATTTTTAAAAAATTAGACATTCTTTTAGCTCTGCAACTTCCCTTTTCTTCCTAATCAAGCAGATTTGTGGATTTTTTTACCTTTCCATGCAAATACTACACTTCTTTTGTCTCTTGGTCATTGTAATGCACTGTATTGGATCTGGAATGATGATATATGCTTTGTGATTAAACCTTCTCAATCCTTTCATATGTCCATCATTGTTTCATGATATTTCATTACATTTTGGAAATTTGTGCATGTTTTATGCTGTATTTTCTTGTGGATTGTGTATGTTTTGCAGCAGCAGGTGTCTAATACTCCTTTGGTGCATCACCTTATTTAGACTAGGTTTATTTTTTACATTTTCTCAACCCTACCTCCTTGGAAAAATTTGATTAAGTCATAGGTAAACCCTCTGCAAAATGTTATGCACACTTGAACAAAGGATTTGAGGAACCAACCTCTAATCTGGAGATTCTTTTCCCATTTTTACAAGTCCCACACTTGGGGAAAAGGTTCAATGTTGTGCAATCACACTGGATGCTGAGATGTCAAACTAGAAATCTGATAGAACATCCAGAGGGTGTTTCTTATTTGCACTAACAATTCCTTTTGGCTAGGAGGAACTACTTGGAATAGGAAACAAGACCACAAAAAGAGAGTTAAACAATATATGGCAATGGATTGCCTAGCATATGCTAGATCCGGGAAGTACAATACTTCCTAGATGGCTGTCAATCCACTATTTAATACAAATTAATGCGAGAAATAATGTAAGTAAAAAAGGTCTTACTATAGTTGATATGATTTAGATATTTCATTCAAATACAATAAGAAAATCGAATATAACAGGCTAGGTTATAATCAGATCTGGAGGTGGCGTAGTTGGTCAGGGTTCTGGTACTGGTTAAGGTCAGATTCTAGGTCACTTAGGTTGCTTGGGTGAAGATTCTTAGGTTCTTTTATTGATAAGATGGCCAAATAAATATACTGGTATCGGTAAGATATAACCAATGACGGTTTAGAGGGAACCGACAACGGTCATGGGTAACCAATGTCAGTACGGTCGGGATGATAGGAATTCAATAAGATCTGATTATGGAAATTGTTCTAAGGTTTGATAGAGATGAAAAGGGGAATGGTGAGGTCTGTGGGGATCTTAGGAACACTAAGAGATGTATAAAGGTCATGTATATATGATCTAATGGTATGGTGGTGAAGGGTTGAATTTGTAGGTAAGTGAATGGTGAGGGAATAGAGATTCTAATAGAAAATGATAACAGAGATGAAAAAAACCTTTAAAATAGAACAAGGATGGACTGACACAGGTGATAAATGCACTTAATGATGTTGCAAGTCCAATGGCTGGGTGGTGGTGATGATTGATTGGTGGGATGGAGCTTGGTGCCGCGGTGGTGCTTCCTGGAATGCTACCATGAGAGCGATACCTCTAGATCTGTCTTGATGTTGGCTATGGTTGCCAAGATGTGTGAAAGAGTTATGGTTCTTGCTTGCATGCAGATATCCTTTACTCCAAAACTCAAGAAATGTGTCTAACCCCCCAAACAAGGTTACCAAAGTGAATAAATGGTAACCAACGATGGTTTTGGGTTGAGCGACGTTGGTTTTGGGATGATTGGCGTTGGTTAAGGAAGGATTCCCTAGGTTTACTAAAAATGACAGATCTTCCTAATCATTTGGGCCAGGTCTGTCCATCTTTCACAGATCAAAATGGATGTTATATTTTTAATGAGTGGGAATGTGGTTAGAGGAATAATAGGCATTGATTTTAGGGTTGAACTAAGTCTTATTTAGTTATGGTGAGTAGATAGATAGTAAAAATAGGCTTATAATGAGGTGTCTAGGTGAGGTGAAAATTGGTTTAATTAAGATAATTAAATAGTGAATAAAGTGAGGATGAGTATTAATTTAATTAAAGTGATTAAATTAATATTAATGTGTAATGTAAGGGTCATGGTTAGGTAAAAGTGTTTAGGTTAGCTATTCGAAAGGGGACTAAGGGGAGTGTGACCCAATTTTTATGTCAAAAAAAAGTTCAAATTTTAGAATCTAAATTTTTGCAAATGCACCTTGAAAAATTTGAAAGGCTTGTCAGTTATATCAAGGGTGGTAGACCAAATCCCAACACTACGGATTCAAATTCTAAAGGGTTACTATCAACACCACCCACCATGCCTTCTCAAAATGTGCTTAGATTGAGCGCATCCAAAAATAATAAGGTATAACCCTTCTACCTCTCCCTCTTGATCAAAGGCCACCAACTGAATAATTGCATTATAGAATCGGGTGCCTTAGATAGCATAATTCCTATCAAATTTTTTAATTCCTTATAACTTACCTTGACATGAGAAACTAGTTCGTAGTACTCTATAGAGTCTAAAGAGGTGACACTAGAAAAAATAATCAAAGATGCTCATGTGGCTCTAGTTGATTTCTCATATAAGAAGGTGTTTTTAACCATTTTGGTGGTGGACATCCCAACATCTTTTGGCATGTTGCTGAGTAGGAGCTTCTGCAGAGACTTGGGCAGTGAAATATGTTGTCCACTTAAAATTTCCACTGCTTTTGAGAAGTCAAAAATTTAAAATTTTGAGTTTGAGTGTCTTTTCTGTCGAACTGATAGTGTGAAAAGTCAGGAATTTGAGAAAATCTACGTTTTTGGGTCATTTTGTGTGTTCTTCGGGCTTGTCAGACATTTTTGTCCCGCGTGTCCCAAGTTCAATTGG
Source organism: Taxus chinensis (assembly GCA_019776745.2). NCBI lineage: Eukaryota > Viridiplantae > Streptophyta > Pinopsida > Cupressales > Taxaceae > Taxus > Taxus chinensis. The sequence continues at coordinate 1,375,339 of CM034154.1, forward strand.
GCCCTCTATTCCTTGATCGGCCGATTTACCTGAAGTTTTTCTTTTTCGGGCCCGTCGGAACTTTTTGTCCCGCATGTCCCAAGTTCACCCGGACAAGTTGTTCCATTTTCGGCCGATTCACCCGAACCGCGTACTTCACACTTTCGCGCTTTTGCGTCCAAAATGTCCCAAAATCTTTCGGACCCGTTGTCACCTTTTCACCCAATCCAGCCTAACCGCTTACTTCGCGCACTTTTGTCTCGCATATCCCAATAACATTTGTGCGCCTTTTCCCCACATCGCCTGAATTTCCCGAACCGCATGCTTTGTGCTTTCACGTCCCTCGTGTCCCAAATGAACCAAGTGCCATTCATGCTAATTTTTCCTGTTCTACCTGAATATCTTTCTTTTCAAATTGGTAGGTATGAATTTAATGCGCATTTATTACCTTTCTCTCTCCAAAACGGCTATATAACGAGCAAACCCTCTATGCATTTTTCACACTGCTTCCATGCTATCCTTTGCTCGAACCCTTGCAATCTAAATTCCTGCACGCGTATCCATTCCCTCTGCAATTTCATCCCAAGTTTAGCTTGCAGCTCTGCTCTCTCTCAATTGCTATCAACATGAAGATCAAATTTCAGGGGTAGGAGCAAATCTCACCACTAGAGTCTGCCGTTCCTGATATCGGGGACAATGAGGTTTGCCACCTTGATTTTGGTGATTTTTGGTCGAGGATGACAGATGCAAATCCTACACCAATGGCACAAATGATTCATGATAGCGGTCTAGCTTTCATTGGTGGTTTCCCCATCTTGGTCCAATGTGCAGACACAGTGCTTTCATGCGGGGTTCATTTCAACCCTGATTCGAGAGAATTGACCAACGTGCACGGGGAGCTCATCGCAAAAATTGACGCTGCCACCATTGGCACTGCACTGAGGATTCCAGAAATGGATAATGCTATCGTTGTCTCCCAGAATCAAGCACAAGCCCTGTTCAATCAAGACAGTGATAACTACAAGGCACGGGTGGTGAAGTCATGGCTTAAAAACCCTAAGAAGGGAGCGTCTCGTCTATCCAAGACTCTCTTCTGAGCAGATTTCAATGAAGAGTTGTCAGATTTCATAATCCTATTGGCTCAGGTCATGGGCTTACCTTCTACTAACGAGTTCCATTTTTGGATGTGCCCGCTGATCAATATGGTGTGCGAGGGGACTCAAAACATCAACTGGGAAAAAATCATCAGCATGAACCTAACAGATCAGCTGTCTAATGTGCAACAAACGAAGAAATTCTATATGACTTCGTACCTGATGTACACTCTGGTGGCATCAAGGCAATGGTTTGGTTTCTCTTACATTGATGCCCACAAGGCTGATCCTGTGTATGCCTACTGCCCACAGTTCACCCTAGAGACCAGCAATCGCAATTTTCGAAGGGTGAATGATGCTTTCACCATGTACATGGTCAGAATTCTCGAGGGTGACACTGCTAGAAGATTTTCTGACGAAGCCATGAGCCTGATATCGCACTACAGTGCCTATTTTATCCAATTCAGAAAATTCTCCTATATCAGGCTCGCTGGCTACGAGAGCACCCCTCTGAGGCTTCCCATGTTCTACAATGACAAGATGGCTCTGATAAGAGTATGCAGGCAATTGGACAAATTGCATAGAACCTGCAGGGACAAGAGATCACTGGTTTGCACTTCCCCATCTCTTTGGGAAACTACACCTGTAAAACGGCCATGGATGCACAAAATATTGAAAGAGCCCTGGCCCCCATTACTGTCCATTTCTTCAAGCCCAGAAATTTCTTCGACTTGAAGAAGTTCATTGAGCAAAACATCAAGATAACATATCATCACAGGGTAGATACAAAAGACTATTGGGCTGACTGTGCCGATGATTTTGAGGTGATAAGGAGGCATTATGGAAGGTTCTCTCTGCAATTGATCAAAGAACTCCACTTGTACCAAGTTCCTGAAGGACTCAAGGATGAAAAATATGATCTGTACTCATATGAGTATGACAATGTGGTCAAGCACACTCCCTTGGAGGACTTGGATTGGTTCAAGAAAGAGAAAGATGATCTGGCTGAGATTCTGGCTCCAGTCTTAGTCAGGACTAAGATCTGGTTTGATAAGAAAGTTCGAAGGCTTAGGAGGCACTAAGGAGAATCCTCCTCTAAGGATGTTTCAACACCTAGGAGGGAAGCATCGATTCCAAGATCAGACACACCTGTGCAAACCCCTCCTGCCTCATCAACACAAGGACCTGCAGCTTCTACTCCTTCTTTATCCACCTAGGTATATCAGAAGAAACTCAAAGAGGTTAAGAAGGAGCCTGTGGAAGAGGATCCTTAGAGAAAGCAGGAAGAATTTCCTTTGGGACCAGAGAACATCATTGTTCTCAGTGAAAGTGAAGAAAGTGAAGTGCCAGCTCCCCAAGCATTCCTGAGGCTCCAACGGATACAGACAAGGAAGTCCAGAGCACTGAACTTCCAAGTGCTTTTGATTCCTCTGCAGCAGTTGTTTCAAGCGCCCCACTCATGTCTCAACTCGAGACAACAACAGTACAGACCTTGGGCGCCATGAGTTCTCTATCTCTTGGTCCTCTTGCCCCACCTGCTGCTTCCTCCTCCTCTTTTGCATGGGTGCAACCTTTTGTCGACAGTAGGAAGAGGAAATCTTCCTCTCGGAGCTCAGGGCCAAATTTTGATGCTGTGGCAGCCTTGTTAGGCACTACTCCTCCTTCTCGTGCCAAAAAAGTCAGAATCACCTCCAGGATAGTGTCTGATGCTTAGGGCCAACAATTCCTGGAAATAGCCAAGCCTACTGTAGACAAACTAGAGCAGGATTTGTAGGTGTCTGACCTGGAACTCTCAAGGATTCCTATGGGAGAGTCTACCCCTGAAGGTGAGATTCACAACCTCCAGGAAACAGTCACAAGAGTCATTGGGAGGGTAGAAAAAGGGCAAAAAACTATTGAACAGTTGGAAGAACAAGCCCAGATTCTCACAGGTTTCATCAAATCTCTTTTGTCTAAGGACAAAGTTTTGGACCCTACCCCATTGACTACTCTTCCACCACCTGTAATTTTGAGCCAAGATGAAGTACAGAGTATCAAAGACATGCACAAGTATTCCGTCTATGGCAGGGCTATGGAGGCCATGGTGGATGATATACTTGTTGCAGGGTTGAACTTCATCGATGAAGCTTTCAAACTCCATGGAAAAGTGAACAACTTGCAACAGAAGCTCTCTTCCACTATTGGGATCATAGATAAAGAGCTCAAACTTTGGAGTAGTTGCATAGTAGACCTCTACCTCATGGGACAGACAGATGAGAACATTTTATTGGCGAGTAAGGTTTTTGATGATGCAAAGGATAATCTGTCAAAGTCCTGGGTTTACAGCGTGGAGTGGAAGATCAAAGTCTTGGAGGAGGCTTTGGGAGAACTGAAGAATAGCTGGCAGAAGGGTGAGGCTTTCAAGACATTGGTTATATCTTCTTTCAAAGATATACATTGTCATCTTCAGGATGAAACTTCTGGTGTGCCTCTTTCCTTGCAAGAAATCAAAGCTCAATTCAGAGCTTTTGTCAAAGATAATCTATTCAAGGAAAGCTCCATTTCCAAAGAGAAAATGAAGGAGATATGCTCTCTTCAATCTGCCATTGAGGAAGCAAATAAATACTATCATAATCACGTCGAGTTTGATAAGGAAATGGAGAAGTGCCTCGGATTTTGGACCCAGTCTACAACCAACACGTCTGACCCCATGGCAGAGACATAGCCGAGGCATTGAAGAGATTCAGGCAGCAGATTTTGAAGTCAGTGGGTCCCTCCCATTCATAACCACCTGTCTTCTTCTCCTTATTCTTCTCTTCTCTTCCAAATTTTTTTTATCTCGGATTCATTGTAATAAGTTGAGGTATTGTGATTGGCAATCCTTAACTAATCTTTAGTTAAAAGAAGTAGTTACCGGGTGTAACTGATTTGTAAGCTATATAATGGCCTCTCCTTGCCATTCTGAAGGAGGAAGAACTTGGTATATTTTCTGAAAGTGTAAATAAGTTATAAAAAAATCAATACAGAAGGGCTTTTCATTCTTCGTCCATCTGATCTCTTTTATCCCTAAACTTTTCATTTAATTTTGTGAAGATCATTTGTCTGTGTTATGTCAAGAAACTTTGTGTTCTTGCAGATGTTATTTACAGAACTTTGTGTCTTTTAAATTTCATCTTACTAATATGATACAAATGATCTTGTTTCAATTCACTATACCTTCGCATACATAAGGAATTATTCTGTCATCTATAATTTTAAATGGTGCCTTTCTGCTCATTCTCGTATTCTCATTCCTCAGTCCTTTTGTAATTGATGATCCTTATAGAAAACACTTTCGTAATATTCAAGTTCAACCAGGAAATCATGTTTTGTATATTTGTAAATAGGTTCGTTTCTGAATAAGGGAACCTCTCCCATTAAAGAGGAGGGAATTCTTGTCCCCTAACTGTTGCTCTTCGTAAAGTCCTATTTGACGACCAACAGTTTTTGGCGACTCCACTGGGGAAAATCATATTCTAGTTCTATAATTTTTTGATCATCCTTTGATCTGGCGACTCTGCATTTTACTCGAGGGAGAAGGGCCCTTGGTATTGAAGATTCTCATTTTCAACTTTTGGAGCAGCAGGGTTTTCCTTTCCCTTCAACAAGAAATAGAAAGACTCGTTCGACAAGCACTCCACATGTTCAAGATAGAATTCCTACGGGTGGTATTCCTTCAGAGTCAACTAGTCCTAATCTTCGAGCTTTGATTCTTGCTGGTGTTGCAGTTCCTCTTCAAGCCGTTTTTCCAAGAATGGCGGTACCATTGCCCTGGGGTCACTGTGTCGGGCCCCTTGCCCTCCCTCAGCCTTTGCATGAGTTACCCAAAGGTAACCTGTTGTCCACTCAAAATTCCCTGCTCTGTCAAAGGTAAAATCCCAAAATTTTGAGTCTAAGTGTCTTTTCTACCAAGCTGGTGGTGTGAAAAAAGTCTTGGAAGTCTGAAAATCTAAGTATTGGACTTTTTCTTGCATGTATTTCGGGCCTGTCGGACATTTTTGTCTTGACTGTCCCAAGTTCCAAAGTGCGAGTTGTTCCCCCGACCGGCCGAAATTCCCGAAATTGTCCTATCTTCGGGCCCGTCGGAAGTTTTTGTTCCATATGTCCCGAAAGCTTTTGTGCAAGTCATTCCAATTTCGGCCGAACCATCCTAACCGCGTACTTCGCACCACTTTGTCCAAATATCCCAAAGTCAAAAGTACGAGCTTTCTCTTTTTCGGCCGAAGCTTCCTAGTCGCGTACTCCGGAACTATCTGTTCCAAAAGTCCCAAGTCCAAGCGGACCTGCTTTTTTTCCAATTTCGGCCGAAATGCCCGAGCCGCGTACCTCGCGTATTTTCGTCCCAATTGTTCCAAAAGCTTTTGTGCATTCTCTCTCCATTCCGCCCGAGCCGCGTGTTTCGCGCATTCGCGTCTCACATGTCCCAAGCGTACCTAGTGTCGTCCATACTTAGTTTTCCCTGCTCACTCCAAGTATGGCGCTTTTCAAGTTGGTGGTCGTGTAATTAAATGCGCATTGAATTCACTCCTCTCCCCAAAAGGCTATATAATGAACGTTTCCCCTTCGCATTTTCTCACATCTTCCTTGATTATCCTTTGCTCAAACCCTCGCCGCCTACAAACTTGCGCACGTTCCTCTGCTTCTATAATTCCATTCCAAGTCTAGTTTGCAACCTTGTTCCCCTGAAACTATCGACATGAAGATCAAATTTCAAGGACAAGAACAGATTTCTCCACTCGAGTCTGCTGTAAGCAACATTGGAGATAGCGAGGCCCGACATCTCGATTTCAGTGATTTTTGGGCAAGGATGGAAGATGCGAATCCCTCGCCGATAGCTCAGACAATTTATGACAGTGGTTTGGCGTACGCTGGAGGATTCCCCATTTCAGTACAGTGTGCTGATACAGTGCTTGCGTGCGGAGCTCACTTCGACCCCACCTCAAGTGAATTGACAAACGTACATGGGGAGCTCATCGCCAAGTTAGACGCTGCCCGCCATTGGTGCCAGCCCTGAGAATCCCGGAATTGGACAATGCCATAGTTGTTTCTCAAGTCCAAGCGCAAGCCATGTTTGATCAAGATAGTGACAAGTACAGGGCACGAGTGGCGAAGTCCTGGTTAAAAAACCCTAAGAAAGGAGCTTCCCGCCTCACCAAAACTCTCATCCGAGCAGACTTCAACGAAGAACTGTCAGATTTCATAATACTGCTGGCTCGGGTCATGGGTTTGCCTTCCACCAGCGAGTTCCATTTCTGGATGTGCCCTCTCATCAGTATGGTGTGCGAAGGTACACAAAATATCAACTGGGCTGAGATCATCAGCATGAACCTGACGGAACAACTATCCAACGTACTGCAAACAAAGAAGTTTTTCATGACTTCGTATCTGATGTATACTCTAGCAGCATCGAGACAATGGTTTGGATTCTCATATATAGATGCCCACGAAGGCGATCCAGTGTACGCCTACTGCCCGCAGTTCACCCTAGAGACCAGCAACCGCAATTTCAGAAGGGTTAATGATGCCTTCACCATGTACGTGGTCCGATTGCTCGAGGGTGACACCGCCAGGAGGTTTTCAGACGAAGCTATGAACCTTATATCACAATATGGAGCCTATTTCATCCAGTTCAGGAAATTCTCTTATATCAGGCTTGCTGGCTATGAGAACACTCCTCTGCGGCTTCCCATGTTCTGCAACGACAAGATGGCCCTGATCGAGATATGCAGGCAACTGGACAAGTTGCACAGAACTTGCAGAGACAAGAAGATTTCTGGCTTACATTTTCCCATTTCTCTGGGAAACTACACATGTAAGACGGCCCTGGATGCTCAGAACGTAGAAAGAGCCCTGGTTCCTATCACTGTTCATTTCTTCAAGCCAAGAACCTGTTTTGACTTGAAGAAGTTCATTGAAAGGAACATCAAGATAGTCTATCATCACAGGGCAGATACAGAAGACTACTGGGCCGACTGTGCAGATGATTTTGAAGCCAGAAGAAGGCATTGTGGCAGGTTCCCCCTGCAATTGATCCAAGAACTCAGTCTGTACCAAGTTCCTGAAGGTCTCCAGGATGACAATTCTGAGCTATATTCGTATGAATACGAAAATGTGATAAAGCACACCCCTCTGGAGGACCTGGATTGGAACAGAAAAGAGAAGGATGATTTGGCCGAAATCCTTGCTCCAGTCTTAGTTAGGACTAGGGTCTGGTTCAGTAAGAAGATCCGAGAACTCAAGAGGCACTCAGGAGAATCCAGCTCCAAAGATGATTCGACACCCATAAGGGAAGCATCAGTTCCAGAGTCTGGGACACCAGTGAAAACCCCTCCTGCCTCAATAGCTCAGGGACTTGTAGGATCTACTCCTTCTCCATCTACCCAGGTATACAAGAAGAAACTCAAAGAGGTAAAGAAGGAGCCTGCAGAGGATGACCCTCCAAGAAAACAGGCAGAGATGCCTATGGGGCCAGAGAACATCATCGTTCTCAGTGAAAGTGAAGACAGTGAGGTGCCAATTCCTGCAAGTGTTCCTGAGGATCCAACAGATAAAGACAAGGAGGTCCAGAGCACTGAGCTTCCAGGTGCTATTGATTCTTCTATTGCCATTGTCTCCAATGCTCCTTCCACATCTCAGCTTGAGTCAACAGCTGCACAGACCCTGAGTGTCATGAGCTCCCTGTCTCTTGGTCCCCTTGCTTCTCCTGCAGATTCTTCTTCCTCTTTTGCATGGGTGCAGCCCTTGGTTGACAAAAGGAAGAGAAAACCATCCTCCCAAAACTTGGGACCAAATTTTGATGCTGTTGCAGCCATGTTGGGTACCACGCCTTCCCGTGCCAAGAAAGCAAAAACCACCTCTAGAATAGTATCTGATACTCGAGGTCAGCAATTCCTGGAGATTGCCAAGCCTGCAATGGACAAATCAGAACAGGACTTGCAAGTATCTGACTTGGAGCTACTGAGAATCCCAATGGGAGAATCCACCCCTGAAGGCGAGATCCATAACCTCCAGGAAACAGTCACCAGAGTTATTGGGAGAGTGGAAAAAGGACAGCAGACTATAGAACAGCTAGAAGAGCAAGCCCGAATTCTTACAGATTTCATCAAGTCTCTTCTATCTAAGGACAAAGTTTTAGATCCCACCCCTTTGACTGCTCTACCTCCTCCTGTAATATTAAGCCAAGATGAAGTACAAAGTATAAAAGATATGCACAAGTATTCTGTCTATGGCAGAGCTATCGAAGCCATGGTGGATGACATGCTTGTTGCTGGGTTAAACTTCATCGATGAAGCTTTCAAGCTCTATGAAAAGGTGAGTAATATGCAACTGAAGCTCTCCTCCACTATCCATTCCATGGATAAAGAACTCAAAATCTGGAGCAGTTGCATAGTAGACCTCCGCCTCATGGGACAAACAGATGAGAACATCTTAATGGCGAACAAGATTTTTGATGATGCCAAAGACAATTTATCAAAGTCTTGGGTCTACAGTGTGGAGTGGAAGATCAGAGTATTAGAAGAAGCTGTGGTAGAGATGAAGAATAGTTGGCAGAAGGGAGAAGCTTTCAAAGCACTGGCAGTCTCTGCCTTCAAGGATATACATTGTCACCTTCAGGACGAAAACTCTGGTGCTTTCCTATCCCTGCAGGAAATCAAAGCTCAGTTCAGAGCTTTTGTGAAAGATGATCTATTCAAAGAAAGCACCATCTCCAAAGAAAAGATGAAGGACATTTGCTCTCTTCAAAATGCCATTAAAGAAGCAAATAAAGATTATCATACTCACGTCGAGTTTGATAAAGAAATGGAGAAGTGTCTAGGATTTTGGACTCAGTCTGCCGCCAACACGTCAGTTCCACGTGGCAGAGACATAGCCGAGGCTTTGAAGAAGTTCAGGCAGCGAATTCTGAAGACAGTGGGTCCCTCCCTGTAGCTGGCCACCTGTCTCCTCCTTCTTTCTTTCTTTTCTCTTCTTCTCTGTCTTTTCGCATTCCTTGTAATTAGTTGGGATATTGCAACCGGCAATACTTAACTATTCTTTATTTAAAAGAAACGGTTACAATACGTAACTGAATTGTAATCTATATAATGGCTTTTACACGCCATTTAAGGGGGAAGAACTTGGAATTTTTACTGAAAGTGTAAATAGATCTTAACGAAATCAATACAAAAGGGCTTTTCATTCTTTGTCTATCTGATTCTTGTCATATCTGTGTTTTCCTTTAATATTGTGAAGATCATTTTGTTCTTAACTCGTTTAGTCTCTCTGATTGCATACTGTTCAGTTTTGCAAGTACAGCGATCTTGTACAACCAAGAAGGAACTTTGTGTCCTTGATTTATAAATCTGAAGGAGGTTATTTATAGAACTTTGTGTCTTAAATTTAATCTCATGCAAATGATCTTGTCTTAAATCCCTTGAAGCTTCGCATACACGAAGAATTATTCTGCTATCTATAATTCTGAATGTTGCTATTCTGCTCATCTTCTTATTCCTTTTCCTCAGTCCTCGTGTAACTGATAATCCTTGTGGAAAACACTTTCGTAATATCCAAGTTCGACCATACCATGACATTCTGTATATTTGTAAATAGGTTTGTTTCAGAATAAGGGAACCTCTCCCATTAAAGAGGAGGGACTTCTTGTCCCCTGACTGTTGCTCTTCTAAAAAGTCCTATTTGAAAACCAACAGTTTTTGGCGACTCCGCTGGGGAAAATCGCATTCCATTACTATAATTTTTTCGATCATTCTTTGATCTGGCGACTCCGCGTTTCACTCGAGGGAGAAGGGCCCTTGGTATCGAAGATTCTCAGTTTCAGCTTTTGGAGCAACAGGGTTTTCCTTTCCCTTCAAATAGAAGAACTCGTTCAACGAGCACTCCACCTGTTCGAGAAAGAAAGTCCTTCAGAGCCTGCTAGTCCTAATCTACAAGCTTTAGTCCTTGCTGGTGTTACAGTTCCCCTCAGAACCGTATTTCCAAGAAGAATGGCACAAGTTCCATGGGGTCAACGTGTCGGGCCCCTGGCCCTCACTCAGCCTTTGCATGAGTTACCTAGAGGTAACAGAAAGAACTTCCCCAAATTCAGAGGCGACGGCAAAGTGCACCCTGATGAGCATATTGCAGCCTTCATAGTTGCGTGTGGAGTCTTAGGGGTTGAACATGAAGACGTCTCAGTAAGACTGTTCGTCGAGACGTTACAGGACAATGCTGCTGACTGGTTCTATCATCTTCCGGCTGGTGCCATCATCGACTGGAATACCATGAGAACTCAGTTCGAAAGCCGTTTCAAGCCGGCAGAAGATGTGCATGCACTGCTTGCCCAGATTTCTCAAATAAAGAAAGATCCATCGGAACCCATGAGAGAATTTGTGGCTCGGTTCAACAGACTGATCAACAAAATCCCCGTGAACACTCGGCCGGTTGATCAAATTCAAAAATGTTTCTTTTTGAATGCCCAAACGCCTAAAGTCAGTTATGCTCTAAGAAGGGCTAACCTTGGAACGTTAATACTGGATCAAGAACTGGCTGTTAGTGTCGAGGATGACCTAATCATGTCAGGGAAATTGAAGAGAGATCCTCCCAAATCTAAATCTGCTGCTTCTCCCTCTTCCACTTCTGGACCCAATACTGATCCCTTGGTCCAGAAACTTGCAAATGATCTGGTAGCTATAAAGAAACAATTAGCTCAGCATGCACCGTATGCAGATGTTCCTAGAAGAAATTTTCAACCCAGAAACTGTTTGCCAGCCCCCCACACAAGATTGGCACTTGAAGGACCTCCCGTCAAAGTTCCCTGTGAATGCAACTTGTGAGGTCGAAGAACCAGAAGATGATAATGAAGCTTGTGAAGAGTTCCTGGAGGAATTCGATGATGAGGCAGAAGAACCCGAGGGATCTCGAGTCAATTTCTTTACCACTGAAGGCATTGATGATGCAGATGACTATGATGAAGTGGTAGCAGATATGAACAGCGAATCCTTTGCTGTCATGACTCGGGAACAGACGCATCAGAGGGAAAAGGTGACACAACCCCTGAAGAAGTCCAAAGAGCAGCCTACAACTATTCCTGTAATTGCCAGAAGAGGATCTCCTATTCCTACCTCATCTGCGCCGAAGGTAAGTACTGCCAATCCTGCCCCCAAAGACGTTTCTTCTTCTTTTTCTCCTAGAGTTGATAGACCTAAGATTCCAAATGATGATGGACCATCCACCTCTGGATCCTTTGACATTGTAGATCATCTAAAAAGGACCAAAGTTCAAATTTCGGAGGCTGAATATTACCAAACCCATCCAAAAGCTTTTGCCAAGATGATTCAATTTGTAAATTCCCATTCCAAGACCACCTCCAAAGGCCTTTTGCCCACACCTCCTTCTGCACCACAGCCCAGTCTAGTAGCTGCTGTCACCTCACCTGGTGACAAGATCAAGCCTTTCTATGTAACACTCCTTATAGCTGGCCACAGACTCAGTAACTGTGTCATAGATTCCGGAGCCTCAGATAATGTGATGCCCGCCAAAGTAGCTCATGCTTTAGGCTTGACCCTTACTCGTACTTATGGATCTTGCTACTCCATGGAAAGTAAGGAAGTACCTTTGGTGGGAAGGATTAAAGATGCACAAGTGGCTTTTGCTGCTTTACCTGAAAAGAAGGTCTTGGCTACCATACTAGTAGCAGACATTCCTCCTTCCTATGGAATGTTGCTAAGCAGAAACTTCTGTAAAGATGTGGGTGGAGAGATTCAAATGGATTGGTCACACGCTCTCATACCTGTCAATGGACAAATGAAGAAGCTCCTACCTGAGAAGCAGTCCGAGTACATTGTGCAGAAGACAGATGACCCCAAGGCACAAATACTCTATGAGGACAGAGGCCATGGTAATTACATGATTTTGTCCCCTGATGAAATCCAACCCTGCAAAATATCACCTAAAGATCCCAATGGTGTCTGGATCTTAGAATTTGACGGCAGTTGTTCTTCGGCTGGTTCTGGAGCCGGCGTTCTGTTAATATCACCTGAGGGTTGCCTGTACCCCTTTTCATTCAAATTGCAGTTCGAGAACACTAACAATACAGCAGAATATGAGGCTCTCATCCTTGGATTACAAGTGGCCAAAGAGCGAGGTGTAAAAAATCTTTTGGCTCGTGGTGATGCAGAGCTGATTGTGAAACAAGTCAGAAGCCTGTTTCAGGTAAAGAACGGGAGGCTGAAGCATTATCGGAATCAGGTTTGGGATTCAATTGAATTCCTTGATGCCTTCTCCATTGAAGCAATTCCCAGAGAAAAGAATAGCAGAGCTGATTCCCTGGCTGTCTCAGGGTCATTATTGATTCCTCATCCTGAATTTTCTCAGGATAAATTCACTATTGAGATGGTCCACCGACCTAGTGTCCCTGACAATACTAACAACTGGCAAGTCTTCAACGACGACCAGCATTTGCTTTCCTTCCTGGAGCTCAAGGGCAATTTTGAACAACTGTATTTCGAAGGAAGTGACAACCTGCCTCGTGAGAGCGTGTCTTCGGACCAAGCCGTCACCCAAGGAGAAGAAACTGATCAGGAAGGGTGCATTAAGCTCAAAGGAAACAAGATCCCCAAAGGTTTGGTGAGTTTGGAGGAGTTGTTTGATAAGCATGACAGGTACGTGAGATCTAAAGCTTCCATTGGACCTCGGCAATCAGCTGAGTATGATAAAATTGATATTGGGAATTCTGATGACCCGAAGCTGGTAAATATCGGGAAGTGTTGCACATCAGATGAAAGGAGAAGAGCAATCGACCTTCTAAGGAAATATAAGGATGTGCTTGCTTATTCTTATGAAGATCTAAAAGCCTTCAAGCCAAAAGAAATGCAGCACTCTATCCCTCTCAAGCCAGGAATCAAGCCTTTCAAGCAGAAGCAGAGGCAGTATAACCCAAAGATAGCTGACACCATATTTCAGGAGATTCAGAAACTGCTAAAGGCTAAAATTATCTTTCCCATTCACCATTCGACTTGGATTGCAAACATTGTACCTGTTAGGAAGAAGAATGGAGAGATCCGCATCTGTGTTGATTTCAGGAACCTGAATCAGGCCTCTCTGAAAGATAACTACCCTCTGCCTATGATGGATCAGGTTTTGCAAGCGGTAACAGGTTCTGAGATGTTATCTATGCTTGATGGTTTTTCTGGATACAATCAAGTAGAGGTTGATACTGCTGATCAACATAAGACAGCCTTCACAACTCCTTGGGGTACCTTTGCCTACAAGAGGATGCCTTTTGGGCTGATTAATGCCGGTGCCACCTTCCAGAGAGCTATGGATCTGGCTTTCGGAAGCTTGAAGGGGAAATGCATAGTCATATACCTTGATGACCTGACAGTGTTCTCAAAGACAAGAGCGGATCACTTCGATCACTTGGAAGCAGTTCTGCAAAGATGCCGAGAGCATGGGATCTCCTTAAATCCTAAAAAATCTGTCTTCTGTGTTACAGAGGGAAAGCTATTAGGACACATTGTCTCAAAGGATGGCATCAAGATTGATCCTGAACGAGTTCAAGCCATCCAACAGATTCCTCTCCCTACTAGTAAAAAAGGCGTGCATTCCTTTTTCGGTAAGATCAATTTTCTAAGAAGATTCATCCCTGATTTTGCTGAATTAACTTTGAATATTTCTCAGATGATGAAAGGAAAGCAAGCATTTGGTTGGTCCTCTGAAGGAAAGGAATCCTTTGAGGGTATCAAGAAAGCTATTGCTAAAACTCCAGTTTTGGCCTGCCCTGATTTCAGCAAGGATTTCATTATCTACTGCTACGCTACAGACAGTACTCTGGCTGCTGTCTTAACTCAGGAGGATCCTGATAAACATGAGCTACCAATTGCCTTCATGAGCTATATCCTGAAGAACCATGAGCTAAAGTACACCATGATGGAGAAGCATGCCTTTGCAGTAGTCAAAGCTGTCAAGCAGTTCCGTTTCTATATCCTCAACTCTCACTCTACGGTGCTGGTCCCAGATACGACTGTTAAGTCAATTCTTACTCAGCAAGAATTTGGGTCCAAAAGAGGAAACTGGGTGGCTAAAGTCCAGGAGTATGACCTTGATATCAAGCCAACCAAGCTGGTTCGGGGAAAGGGTCTTTGCGAGCTCATTGCTGAAGGAGCCCAACACGAGTTACTGGAGAAGCAAGCTGACCTTCCTATTGTTCTGTTCCTGAGCTCAGTTGATGAATGGTACGCTGACATCGCTCATTTTCTCACCTACGGGGAATGCCCCTCTCACTTAACTGCTAAAGAAAAGAGGACTGTTAAGTTGAGATCAGCACAATATGTATTGTGGGAAAATGCCTTGTTCAAGCGCGGTTTGGATGGGAGATTCCTGAAGTGTGTAGACAAAGAACAACAGAGAAAATTGCTCTCAGCTTTTCATGATCAGGCATGTGGAGGGCACTATTCATCAACAGTCACAGCTCATAAGATACTCCGTGGAGGGTATTACTGGCCTTCTTTGTTCAAAGATGCAACCAAGTGGGTAGATAAATGTGAGGCCTGTCAGACTTTCGTGGGAAGACCTAAATTGGCTTCCTTGCCTCTCAAACCAGTTGTGATTGAAGAACCTTTCCAACAGTGGGGTCTAGACTTCATCGGTGCACTCAACCCTGTTTCCAGCGCTGGACATACCCATGTGCTAACTGCTACTGACTACTTCACCAAATGGGTGGAAGCTATTCCAGTCAAAAGCACCACTTCTGAAGTAGTGTGCAACTTCATTAAAGAGAACATCTTGGTTAGGTATGGTGTGCCTAACAAGATTGTAACAGATAATGCCTCAAACTTCTCCTCAACTGAGATAATGGATTTCTGCTACGGGTATGGCATCTCTCTGGCTCATTCTTCAGATTATTATCCCCAGGGAAATGGACAAGCAGAATCTACCAACAAGAATCTGGTGACTATCATAAGAAAGTTGGTCAATGAATCTCAGAGAAACTGGCATAAGAAACTTTACGATGCTCTTTGGGCAGACAGGATCACACCTAAAAGAGCCATCGGAATGTCCCCCTTTCAAATAGTGTATGGAGTAGAGGCTCAATTGCCAGTGACAGTGGAACTACCAGCCTTGCACCTGATGAAGGCCATTGAAGACACTAGTTTCAGTGATGCTCTGGACAAAAGGATCATGTACCTGCACAAACTGAACGAGGATAGATTGGAGGTTGCTGACAGAATAGCTGCCCACCAGCAGAAGGTGAAGATTCTGTTTGATAAGAAAGCTAGGAGCAGAGAGTTCCAAGTTGGTGATATTGTGCTGTTGTGGGACAAAAGACACGAACCTCGTGGTAGCCATGGAAAATTTGATTCTCTGTGGCTTGGACCTTTCAAGATAAGACACTTTGCTGGTAAGAACTCTTTCTATCTTGATTACATGGATGGTTCCCCCCTCCCACTTCCTTACAGTGGGCAGTACCTCAAGTTGTTTAAATCCTAGGTGACTAGGGAGTCCCTTTGTATATTGTGTACAGTGTTTCTGCTTTTTGCTTTTGGTGTGTTTCCCTTCTGTTGTGTGTGTGTTGCCCTTGTATTGGTTTGTCCTTGACTCCGTTGCCCAATGGATAAGGCACTGGTCTGCTTCACCGAGTTATCTAAGTTCTTGCCTTGTCTCATTCCATGAATTTACACCAAGTCATCCCCAGAAGGAGCCAGCTGTTGTCCACTCAAAATTTCCTGCTCTGTCAAAGGTAAAATCCCAAAATTTTGAGTCTAAGTGTCTTTTCTACCAAGCTGGTGGTGTGAAAAAAGTCTTGGAAGTCTGAAAATCTAAGTATTGGACTTTTCTTGCATGTATTTCGGGCCTGTCGGACATTTTTGTCCCGACTGTCCCAGGTTCCAAAGTGCGAGTTGTTCCCCGACCGGCCGAAATTCCCGAAATTGTCCTATCTTCGGGCCCGTCGGAAGTTTTTGTTCCATATGTCCCGAAAGCTTTTGTGCAAGTCATTCCAATTTCGGCCGAACCATCCGAACCGCGTACTTCGCACCACTTTGTCCCAAATATCCCAAAGTCAAAGTACGAGCTTTCTCTTTTTCGGCCGAAGCTTCCTAGTCGCGTACTCCGGAACTATCTGTCCCAAAAGTCCCAAGTCCAAGCGGACCTGCTTTTCCAATTTCGGCCGAAATGCCCGAGCCGCGTACCTCGCGTATTTTCGTCCCAATTGTTCCAAAAGCTTTTGTGCATTCTCTCTCCATTCCGCCCGAGCCGCGTGTTTCGCGCATTCGCGTCTCACATGTCCCAAGCGTACCTAGTGTCATCCATACTTAGTTTTTCCTGCTCACTCCAAGTATGGCGCTTTTCAAGTTGGTGGTCGTGTAATTAAATGCGCATTGAATTCACTCCTCTCCCCAAAAGGCTATATAATGGACATTTCCCCTTCGCATTTTCTCACATCTTCCTTGATTATCCTTTGCTCAAACCCTCGCCGCCTACAAACTTGCGCACGTTCCTCTGCTTCTGTAATTCCATTCCAAGTCTAGTTTGCAACCTTGTTCCCCTGAAACTATCGACATGAAGATCAAATTTCAAGGACAAGAACAGATTTCTCCACTCGAGTCTGCTGTAAGCAACATTGGAGATAGCGAGGCCCGACATCTCGATTTCAGCGATTTTTGGGCAAGGATGGAAGATGCGAATCCCTCGCCGATGGCTCAGACAATTTATGACAGTGGTTTGGCGTACGCTGGAGGATTCCCCATTTCAGTACAGTGTGCTGATACAGTGCTTGCATGCGGAGCTCACTTCGACCCTGCCTCAAGTGAATTGACAAACGTACACGGGGAGCTCATCGCCAAGCTAGACGCTGCCGCCATTGGTGCCGCCCTGAGAATCCCGGAATTGGACAATGCCATAGTTGTTTCTCAAGTCCAAGCGCAAGCCATGTTCGATCAAGACAGTGACAAGTACAGGGCACGAGTGGCGAAGTCCTGGTTAAAAAACCCTAAGAAAGGAGCTTCCCGCCTCACCAAAACTCTCATCCGAGCAGACTTCAACGAAGAACTGTCAGATTTCATAATACTGCTGGCTCGGGTCATGGGTTTGCCTTCCACCAGCGAGTTCCATTTCTGGATGTGCCCTCTCATCAGTATGGTGTGCGAAGGTACACAAAATATCAACTGGGCTGAGATCATCAGCATGAACCTGACGGAACAGCTATCCAACGTACTGCAAACAAAGAAGTTTTTTATGACTTCGTATCTGATGTATACTCTAGCAGCATCGAGGCAATGGTTTGGATTCTCATATATAGATGCCCACAAAGGCGACCCAGTGTACACCTATTGCCCGCAGTTTACCTTGGAGACCAGCAACCGCAATTTCAGAAGGGTCAATGATGCCTTCACCATGTACGTGGTCCGATTGCTCGAGGGTGACACCGCCAGGAGGTTTTCAGACGAAGCTATGAACCTTATATCACAATATGGAGCCTATTTCATTCAGTTCAGGAAATTCTCTTATATCAGGCTTGCTGGCTATGAGAACACTCCTCTGCGGCTTCCCATGTTCTGCAACGACAAAATGGCCTTGATCGAGATATGCAGGCAACTGGACAAGTTGCACAGAACTTGCAGAGACAAGAAGATTTCTGGCTTACATTTTCCCATCTCTCTGGGAAACTACACATGTAAAACGGCCCTGGATGCTCAGAACGTAGAAAGAGCCCTGGTCCCTATCACTGTTCATTTCTTCAAGCCAAGAACCTGTTTTGACTTGAAGAAGTTCATTGAAAGGAACATCAAGATAGTCTATCATCACAGGGCAGATACAGAAGACTACTGGGCCGACTGTGCAGATGATTTTGAAGCCAGAAGAAGGCATTGTGGCAGGTTCTCCCTGCAATTGATCCAAGAACTCAGTCTGTACCAAGTTCCTGAAGGTCTCCAGGATGACAATTCTGAGCTATATTCGTATGAATACGAAAATGTGATAAAGCACACCCCTCTGGAGGACCTGGATTGGAACAGAAAAGAGAAGGATGATTTGGCCGAAATCCTTGCTCCAGTCTTAGTTAGGACTAGGGTCTGGTTCAGTAAGAAGATCCGAGAACTCAAGAGGCACTCAGGAGAATCCAGCTCCAAAGATGATTCGACACCCATAAGGGAAGCATCAGTTCCAGAGTCTGGGACACCAGTGAAAACCCCTCCTGCCTCAATAGCTCAGGGACTTGTAGGATCTACTCCTTCCCCATCTACCCAGGTATACAAGAAGAAACTCAAAGAGGTAAAGAAGGAGCCTGCAGAGGATGACCCTTCAAGAAAACAAGCAGAGATGCCTATGGGGCCAGAGAACATCATCGTTCTCAGTGAAAGTGAAGACAGTGAGGTGCCAATTCCTGCAAGTGTTCCTGAGGATCCAACAGATAAAGACAAGGAGGTCCAGAGCACTGAGCTTCCAGGTGCTATTGATTCTTCTATTGCCATTGTCTCCAATGCTCCTTCCACATCTCAGCTTGAGTCAACAGCTGCACAGACCCTGAGTGTCATGAGCTCCCTGTCTCTTGGTCCCCTTGCTTCTCCTGCAGATTCTTCTTCCTCTTTTGCATGGGTGCAGCCCTTGGTTGACAAAAGGAAGAGAAAACCATCCTCCCAAAACTTGGGACCAAATTTTGATGCTGTTGCAGCCATGTTGGGTACTACGCCTTCCCGTGCCAAGAAAGCAAGAACCACCTCCAGAATAGTATCTGATACTCGAGGTCAGCAATTCCTGGAGATTGCCAAGCCTGCAATGGACAAATCAGAACAGGACTTGCAAGTATCTGACTTGGAGCTACTGAGAATCCCAATGGGAGAATCCACCCCTGAAGGCGAGATCCATAACCTCCAGGAAACAGTCACTAGAGTTATTGGGAGAGTGGAAAAAGGACAGCAGACTATAGAACAGCTAGAAGAGCAAGCCCGAATTCTTACAGATTTCATCAAGTCTCTTCTATCTAAGGACAAAGTTTTAGATCCCACCCCTTTGACTGCTCTACCTCCTCCTGTAATATTAAGCCAAGATGAAGTGCAAAGTATAAAAGATATGCACAAGTATTCTGTCTATGGCAGAGCTATCGAAGCCATGGTGGATGACATGCTTGTTGCTGGGTTAAACTTCATCGATGAAGCTTTCAAGCTCTACGAAAAGGTGAGTAATATGCAACTGAAGCTCTCCTCCACTATCCATACCATGGATAAAGAACTCAAAATCTGGAGCAGTTGCATAGTAGACCTCCGCCTCATGGGACAAACAGATGAGAACATCTTAATGGCGAACAAGATTTTTGATGATGCCAAAGACAATTTATCAAAATCTTGGGTCTACAGTGTGGAGTGGAAGATCAGAGTATTAGAAGAAGCTGTTGTAGAGATGAGGAATAGTTGGCAGAAGGGAGAAGCTTTCAAAGCACTGACAGTCTCTGCTTTCAAGGATATACACTGTCATCTCCAGGATGAAAACTCTGGTGCTTTCCTATCTCTGCAGGAAATCAAAGCTCAGTTCAGAGCTTTTGTGAAAGATGATCTATTCCAGGAAAGCACCATCTCCAAAGAAAAGATGAAGGACATTTGCTCTCTTCAATATGCCATTAAAGAAGCAAATAAAGATTATCATACTCACGTCGAGTTTGATAAAGAGATGGAGAAGTGTCTAGGATTTTGGACTCAGTCTGCAGCCAACACGTCAGTTCCACGTGGCAGAGACATAGCCGAGGCTTTGAAGAAGTTCAGGCAGCGAATTCTGAAGACAGTGGGTCCCTCCCAGTAGCCGGGCCACTTGTCTCCTTCTTTCTTTCTTTTCCTCTTCTTTCTTTTCTTTTCGTATTCGTTGTAATTAGTTAAGGTATTGCAACCGGCAATACTTAACTATTCTTTATTTAAAAGAAACGGTTACAAATCGTAACCGACTTGTAAGCTATATTATGGCCTTTTCCACGCCATTTTGAAGGGAGAGGAAGAACTTGGAATTTTTTACTGAAAGTGTAAATAGATCTTAAAGAAATCAATACAAAAGGGCTTTTCATTCTTTGTCTATCTGATTCTTGTCATATCTGTGTTTTCCTTTAATATTGTGAAGATCATTTTTTGCTCTTAACTCGTTTAGTCTCTCTGATTGCATACTGTTCAGTTTTGCAAGTACAGCGATCTTGTACAACCAAGAAGGAACTTTGTGTCCTTGATTTATAAATCTGAAGGAGGTTATTTATAGAACTTTGTGTCTTAAATTTAATCTCATGCAAATGATCTTGTCTTAAATCCCTTGAAGCTTCGCATACACGAAGAATTATTCTGCTATCTATAATTCTGAATGTTGCTATTCTGCTCATCTCCTTATTCCTTTTCCTCAGCCCTCGTGTAACTGATAATCCTTGTGGAAAACACTTTCGTAATATCCAAGTTCGACCATACCATGACATTCTGTATATTTGTAAATAAGTTCGTGTCTCAATAAGGGAACCTCTCCCATCAAAGAGGAGGGACTTCTTGTCCCCTGACTGTTGCTCTTCTAAAAAGTCCTATTTGAAAACCAACATAACCGGAAGAACTTCCCTAAATTCAAAGGCGATGGCAAAGTGCATCCTGATGAACACATCGCAGCCTTCATAGTTGCATGTGGAGTTCTGGGAGTCGAACATGAAGATGTCTCCGTGAGACTTTTCGTTGAGACTTTACAAGATAATGCTACGGATTTGTTCTATCACCTTTTGGCTGGTGCTATCACTAGCCGGGACACAATGAGAACTAGGTTTGAAAACCGTTTCAAACCAGTAGAAGATGTGCATGCCTTGCTAGCCCAAATTTCTCAGATAAAGAAAGATTCACAAGAGCCCATGAGAGAATTTGTGGCCTGATTCAACAGGTTGATTAATAAAATTCCGCCAACTACTCGACCTGTAGATCAAATTCAAAAATGTTTCTTCCTAAATGCCCAATCGCCTGAAGTTAGTTATGCACTAAGAAGGGCTAATCTTGCAACGTTGGCTGAGGATCAAACTCTTGCTGTTAGTGTCGAAGATGACTTAATCATGTCAGGGAAGTTGAGGAGAGACCCTTCCAAATCTAAATCTGCTTCTTCTTCCTCTTCCACTCCCGGACCTAATACTGATCCATTGGTTCAAAAACTTACGAATGATCTCATCGCCATTAAGAAGCAATTGGCCCAGCATGCTCCCTATGCTAACGTTCCAAGGAGGAATTTTCAGCCCAGAAATCATTTTCCCACTTCTCAAACAAGGCTAGTGCTTGAAGGACCTCCTGTTAAAGTTCCTGTCAATGCAACCTGTGAAGTTGAGGAACCAGATGATGAGGAGGATAATGAAGATTGCGAGGAGCTCATTGAAGAAGTAGATGATGAATCAGATGAACTTGAGGGATCTCAAGTGAATTTCTTCACCACTGAGGGCATTGATGATGGAGATGATTATGATGAAGTAGTAGCAGACATGAATAGTGAATCATACGCTGTCATGACTCGAGAGTAGACAAATCAGCGGGAGAAAGTGACGCAGCCCACTAAGAAATCTAAGGAGCAGCCAGTGACTATCCCCGTAATTGCAAAGAGAGGGTCTCCTATCCCCACTTCATCTACACCAAAGGTGAGTCCTGCCAATTCTGCCACTAAAGTTTCTTCTTTTTCCCCTAAAATTGATAAACCTAGGATCTCAAGTGATGATAACCCGTCCACTTCTGGGTCTTTTGATATTATTGACCACCTGAAAAAGACTAAGGTTCAAATCTCAGAGGCTGAGTATTATCAAACCCATCCCAAGGATTTTTCTAAAATGATTCACTTTGTCAATTCACATTCTAAGACTACCTCTAAAGGCCTTTTACCCACTCCTCCTTCTACACCACAACCTAGTCTGGTAGCCGCTGTCACCTCGCCCACTGACAAAATCAAACCATTTTATGTGACACTTCTTATAGCTGGCCATAGGCTCAGTAATTGCGTCATAGACTCAAGAGCATCAGAAAATGTGATGCTTGCTAAAGTAGCTCATGCCTTAGGCTTGACCCTCACTCATACTTATGGATCTTGTTATTCTATGGAGAGTAAGGAAGTGCCCTTGGTCGGAAGAATTAAAGATGCACAAGTGGCTTTTGCTGCTTTACCTGAGAAAAGAGTTTTGGCTACTATCTTAGTAGCAGATATTCCTCCTTCATACGGGATGTTGCTAAGCAGAAACTTTTGTAAGGATGTGGGTGGAGAAATTCAAATGGATTGGTCACATGCCCTTGTACCTATTAATAGACAAATGAAGA
The DNA here is from genome assembly GCA_019776745.2 of Taxus chinensis. Taxonomy (NCBI): domain Eukaryota; kingdom Viridiplantae; phylum Streptophyta; class Pinopsida; order Cupressales; family Taxaceae; genus Taxus; species Taxus chinensis. The sequence continues at coordinate 1,397,690 of CM034154.1, forward strand.
AGTTGCTTCCTGAGAAGCAATCTGAGTATATTGTACAAAAAACGGATGATCCCAAAGCACAAATACTCTACGAAGATATGGGGCATGGCAACTGGGGGGGAAAAAGAATTACCCTCTAATTTGACTGCCAAAAGAAAAGAGGGCTGTTAAACTAAGGTCAGTACAATATGTGTTGTGGGAAAACGCCTTGTTTAAACGTGGGATAGATGGAAGGTTTTTGAAATGTGTGGACAAGGAACAACAGAAAAGGGCTACTCTTAGCTTTTCATGATCAGGCTTGTGGAGGGCATTACTGATCAACTGTTACTACTCATAAGATACTTCGTGGAGGATATTACCAGCCTACCTTGTTCAGAGATGCATCAAAGTGGATTGATAAATGTGAGGCTTGTCATACTTTCGTGGGTAGACCCAAATTGGCCTCTTTGCCTCTTAAGCCAATTGTGATTGAAGAACCTTTTCAATAGTGGGGTTTGGACTTCATTGGAACACTTAATCCCTCTTCTAGTGCTGTCCATACTCATGTATTAACTGCCACAGATTATTTCACCAAATGGGTAGAAGCTATTCCAGTAAAGAGTACTACTTCTGAAGTGGTGTGCAGCTTCATCAAAGAAAACATCTTGGTAAGGTATGGTGTGCCAAACAAGATTGTGACAGATAATGCCTCAAAATTTTCTTCAAATGAAATGATGGATTTTTGCTATGGATATGGCATCTCCTTATCTCACTCCTGAGACTACTATCCTTAAGAAAATGGTCAGGCAAAATCCACTAATAAAAATCTGGTGACCATAATAAGGAAATTAGTCAATGAGTCCCAACGAAACTGGCACAAGAAACTCTATGATGCTCTTTGGGCAGATAGGATCACACCTAAGAGAGATATTGGGATGTCTCCTTTTCAAGTGGTATATGGAGTAGAAGCTCAATTGCCATTAACAGTGGAGTTGCCAGCCTTGCATCTAATGAAGGCCATTGAAGATACCAGTTTCAATAATTCTTTGGATAAGAGAATCATGTACCTTCACAAATTGAATGAGGACAGATTGGAAGTTACTGATAAGATATCTACTCACCAACAGAAAGTAAAGGTCCAATTTGATAAGAAAGCCAGGTTCAGGGATTTCCAAGTTGGAGACACTGTTTTGTTGTGGGATAAAAGGCATGAACTTCGTGGCAGCCATGGCAAGTTTGACTCCCTTTGGCTCGGACCTTTCAAGATCAGACACTTTGCTGGTAAGAATTATTTTTACCTTGATTACATGGATGGTTCTTCTCTCCCACTTCCTTATAGTGGGAAGTACCTAAAATTGTTCAAGTCATAGGTGATTAGGAGGTCGTTTTGTACATTTTGTATAGTGTTTTGTTCTTCCTTCTCTGTTTTGGTGTGTGCCTTATTTTCCTTTTCCTTGTTTTTGTGTGTTGTTCTCTGTATTGGTCTACTTTTTGACTCCATCGCCCAATAGACAAGGTACTGGTCTACTTCCCCAAGTTTGTCTAAGTTCTTACCTTGTCTCATTCCTTGAATTTATGCCAAGTCATCCCCAGAAGGAGCCAGCTATTGTCCACTCAAAATTCCCCTACTTTTGAGAAGTCAAAGATTTAAAATTTTGAGTTTAAGTGTCTTCTCTGTCGAAGTGATAGTGTGAAAAGTCGAGAACTTGAAAAAAATCTGCGTTTTTGGGTCATTTTGTGTGTTTTTTGGGCCTGTCGGAAATTTTTTGTCCCACGTGTCCCAAGTTCATTTGGGCCCTATGTTCCTTGATCGGCCAATTTCCCCGAAGTTCATCTTTTTCGGGCCCGTCGGAACATTTTTTCCCACATGTCCTGTTATCCAGAATTCGCCCCCAAGGTAATTTTGATAACATGCGAGCAATTATATTGATTCAGGGAAAAAAAGTCATGGTTCTAGGGTCCCCTCATATTTGTCTAACTCCCCTGTCCAAGAGGAAGAGAGTAAGTTCTGAGAAAATTCGAAAAAAAGGTTCAAGAAGGCAAATAGGTCGATCCAGGAAAAATCATGAAAATTGGCTAAGTCCTGCTCAAGGTCGCCTCTGGGACGCATGGGACAAAAAAAGCGGCGAACAGGCCGAACCGGGCGAAATCAGCACAAACAGTCCGAAACACAGCAGGGACAAATGGGACAAAAGTACGCGGCGGGCACGAAATGCCGGTTCAACAGAGAAAAAAATCGACTAACTGCTGAGAGGGACAGTCTGGGACGTTTGGGTCAAAAATACCCAAACCGGCCTGTTCGGCCGAAATCAGTCCAGGCAGTCCAAAACAAAGTGGGCCAAGTGGAACAAAAATACCTAAACCGGCCGGTTCGGCTGAAATGGGAACAAATGGTCCAAAAGTAAATGGGACATTTGGGCCATCAAAATGTGCGAACCGGCCGAACCGGGCGAAAAGAGTCGAGGCAGCTCGGAAGGCAAAAGGGACGCATGGGACAAATGGACGCGAACCGGCCGGTTCGCCCGAAATCAGCAGAAGGAGCACTATGCAAAAATGGGACAAAGGGACATCCGGGACGTGAAAATCCGAAGGAGCCGAGAGCCAATCAAATCATGACACGTGTCACAGGAAGAAAAGTCAGCGTTTGGTCCGGAAACTTCAAACGGCCATAACTTTTGACTCCGAGCTCCGATTTTGATAAAATTGGACTTTCTGGAACAAGCACGACGTCCTGGATGCCACAAAATGTGTAGATATATTTAAATTAAGGAAACGTGTTCGGCTCCAGTCAGTGAATGCTCTTTCCCGTTAGATGACAGAAAACACCTGTTAGGCCCAAAACAGCTGCCCGCACTCAGAAGGCCATCTAACTTCTGCAATTCTCAACGAAATCACACAAAATTGGTACCGTTGGAATCGTGGTTCCGAGCCTGATGCACAGAAATCAAGAAATTCTGGATTTGATCAGAAATTGATTGAGATTTTTAAGGAAACGTGTCCGGGTTCAGAACAGTGTTTATTTGGTAGCTGGGAGTGCAATTAAGAGGCATGGCCATCATTCTTTCTTTGCTGCAGTACATGGGACAGTATGGGGAGCCTTTTTCAAGTAATTTATACCCATTCCACTCAATTTAGTTCCTCTTACAGGTGGTTGAAGGACAGATTTCGGGATTTCCACTTTCCCCTCTCTTCTCCTTCTCATTTTTTCTATAAATTGTTGTGTTGGGCTCATTGTAAGGGGGGAGAGTTTTTTGGGTAACAAAGCTCTGTCAAAATTGCTTTGTGAAGCCAGTGTGTTGCAGGCCCTTGTAGTGGACTCCTTGCATGGTGATCCAGGCCCTTATCTTGTAATAGATTGAACTGTGCATATCATGAAGCAATAAAATATCAGTTTGTGGATATATCTTCCCCTGCTGTGTTTCCTTGCATTCTTCTTGCCCCTTTAATCTTTCTACAAGTATATTGTGTCTATTTATTATGTTCTTGCAGGGATTCATTATCATTGTGTGTGCTTGGAATATTGTTGTGAATGCATTTTGCTAGATTATGATGAACTGTTATCACCTCTTCTAGTGTGCACTTTGCCTCTGTATTTCGTTGCACATTTGGATAAGGTACTGGTCACACCCTCTTTTTCTGGTGTATCACCACTTTAGTGTCAGGCTTTCATTTTATGCCAATTCATCCTCAGAAGGAGCCAGCTGTTGTCCACTTGGAATTTTAGGTTTAAGATAGCTGAAAATTTCTCCTGCACTTTAAGTAGTCTTCCCTGTGGCAGGTAGTTGAAAAGTAGGAAGTTGAGAGAACCAGCGTTTCTCTGGAGGTCATGTCTCAAGTAGCAAGTCCCACAACTGTCGGAGATTTTAGTACCCATGTGTATCCAAGTTCACACTGGGATCTGTTCCCCGATCGGGCGATCAAACTAGAAGTATGATCAACATCTCGGGGTGCTGTGAATTCGGTGATCCCACATGTCCCAAGTTCACCTAGACACATTGTTCCATTTTCGGCCTAATCGCCCGAACTGCGTACCTCACGCTTTCACGTCCCAAATGTCCCAAACTCTCCCAGACCCGTTGTCACCTTTTCGTTTGATCCAGCCTAGTCACGTACTTTGCATACTTTTGTCCCACACGTCCCAATAACATTTGTGCGTCTTTTCCCCGCATTGCCCGAACCACATACTTCGCGCTTTCGCGTCCTTCATGTCCCAAATGAACCAAGTGCCATTCATGCTTATTTTTCCCGCTCTACCTGAATATCTTGCTTTTCAAATTAGTAGGTATGTATTTAATGCGCATTTATTACCTTTCTCTCTCCAAAATGGCTATATAATGAGCGAACCCCCTATGTGTTTTTCACACTACTTCCATGCTATCCTTTGCTCGAACCCTTGCAATCTAATTTCCTGTGCGCATATCCATTCCCTTTGTGATTTCATCCCAACTTTAGCTTGCAGCTATGCTCTCTCAATTACTATCAACATGAAGATCAAATTCCAGGGGCAGGAGCAAATCTCACCACTAGCGTCTATCATTCCTAATAGCGGGGACAGTGAGGTTCGCCACCTTTACTTTGGCAATTTTTGGTTGAGGATGACAGATGCAAACCCTACACCAATGGCACAAATTATTCACGACAGTGGTCTGGCTTTCACTGGAGGTTTCCCAATCTCGGTGCAATGCACAGATACAGTGCTCTCATGCAGGGCTCATTTCAACCGTGATTCAAATGAATTGACAAACATACATGGGGAACTTATCGCCAAACATGATGCTGCCACCATTGGCACTGCACTGAGGATTTCAGAAATGGATAATGCCATAGTTGTTTCCCAGAATAAAGCACAGGCCCTGTTCAATCAAGACAGTGATAACTACAAGGAAAGGGTGGCGAAGTCTTGGCTTAAAAACCCTAAGAAGGGAGCATCTTGCCTATCCAAAACCCTCTATCCGAGTAGATTTCAATGAAGAATTGTCAGATTTCATAATATTACTGGCCCGGGTTATGGGCTTACCCTCCACTAACGAGTTCCATTTCTAGATGTGCCCGCTTCATCAACATGGTGTGCGAAGGAACTCAAAATATCAATTGGGCAGAAATCATCAGCATGAATCTAGTGGAGCAGCTGTCCAATGTGCAGCAAATGAAGAAGTTATACATGACTTCATACCTGATGTACACTCTGGCGGTGTCAAGGTAATGGTTTGGCTTTTCTTACATTGATGCCCCCAAGGTTGATCCTGTGTATGCCTACTGCCCATAGTTCACCCTAGAGACCAGCAATCGAAACTTCCAAAGGGTAAATGATGCCTTCACCATGTATATGGTCAGACTTCTTGAGGGTAACACTGCTAGAAGATTTTCTGATGAAGCCATGAATCTAATATCGCACTACGGTGCTTATTTTATTCAATTTAGAAAATTCTCTTATATCAGGCTAGCTGGCTATGAGAGCACTCCTCTAAGACTTCCTATGATCTGTAGTGATAAGATGGCTCTAATAGAAGTATGCAGGCAATTAGATAAATTGCATAGAACCTGTAGAGACAAGAATATTACTAGTTTACACTTTCCCATCTCTTTGGGAAATTACACCTGTAAAACAGCCTTGGACACACAGAATATAGAAAGAGCCCTGGCTCCTATCACTGTCCATTTCTTCAAGCCAAGAACTTTCTTCGACTTGAAGAAGTTCTTTGAGTAGAACATTAAGATAACATATCATCATAGGGCAGATACCGAAGACTATTGGGTTGACTGTGCTGATGATTTTGAGGCCAGAAGCAGGCACTATGGCAGGTTCTCTCTGTAATTGATTGAATAACTTGGCTTGTATCAAGTTCCTGAAGGACTCAAGGAGGAAAACTCTGATCTATACTCATATGAGTATGAAAATGTGGTTAAGCACACTCCCTTGGAGGACTTAGATTGGTTCAAAAAAGAGAAAGATGATTTAGCTGAGATCCTAGCCCCAGTCTTAGTCAGGAACTAAGATCTGGTTTGACAGAGAAAGTTCGAGAGCTTAGGAGGCATTCAGGGGAATCCTCCTCTAAGGATGTTTCAACACTAAGGGGGGAAGCATCGACTCCAAGATCAGACTCACCTGTGCAAACCCTTCCTGCCTCATCAACACAAGGACCTCCAGTTTCTACTCCTTCTTCATCCACCCAAGTATACCAGAAGAAATTCAAAGAGGTTAAGAACGAGCCTGTGGAGGAAGATCCTCAGAGGAAGAGCAGATAGAATTTCCTTTGGGATCAGATAACATTATTGTTCTTAGTGAAAGTGAAGAGAACAAAGTACCAGCTCCTTCATGCGCTCCTGAAGCTCCAACGGATAAATACAAGGAAGTTCAGAGCACCGAACTTCCAAGTGCTATTGACTCCTCTACACCAGTTGTCTCAAGCACGCCAGTTGTCTCAAGCACCCCACTCATGTCTCAACTTGAAACAACAGCAGCTGCAGACCTTGGGAACTATGAGTTCTCTGTCTCTTGGTCCTCTTGCTCCACCTGCTTCTTCCTCCTCCTCTTTTGCATGGGTGCAACCTTTTGTCGACAGTAGGAAGAGGAAAATCTTCCTCTCAGAGATCGGGTCCAAATTTTGATGCTGTAGCAGCTTTGTTGGGCACCACTCCTCCTTCTCGTGCCAAAAAATCTAGAATCACCTCCAGGATAGTGTCTGATGCTCAGGGTCAGCAATTGTTGGAGATTGGTAAGCCTGTAGTAGATAAATCAGAGCAGGACTTACAGGCATCTGACCTAGAAATATTAAGGATTCCTATGGGAGAGTCTACCCTTGAAGGTGAAATCCATAACCTCAAGGAAATGGTCACAAGAGTCATTGGGAGGGTAGAAAAAGGGACAGAAAACTATTAAATAGTTGGAGGAACAAGCCCAGATTCTCACAGGTTTTATCAAATCTCTTCTATCCAAGGACAGAGTTTTGGACCCTACCCCATTGACTACCCTTACACCACCTGTAATTTTTAGCCAAGATGAAGTATAGAGTATCAAAGACATGCATAAGTATTCCATCTACGGCAGAGCTATGGAAGCCATGGTGGAAGATATGCTTGTTGCAGGATTGAACTTCATCGATGAAGCTTTCAAACTCCACAGAAAGGTGAACAACTTGCAACAAAAGCTCTCCTCCACTATCAGGATCATAGATAAAGAGCTCAAACTTTGGAGCAGTTGCATAGTAGACCTCCGCCTCATGGGACAGATAGATGAGAACATTTTATTGGCGAGTAAGGTTTTTGATGATGTAAAGGATAATCTGTCAAAGTCCTGGGTTTACAATGTAGAATGGAAGATCAAAGTCTTGGAGGAGGCTTTGGGAGAACTGAAGAATAGCTGGCAGAAGGGTGAGGCTTTCAAGACACTGGTTGTATCTTCTTTCAAAGATATACATTGTCATCTTCAGGACGAAACTTCTGGTGTGCCTCTTTCCTTGCAAGAGATCAAAGCTCAATTCAAATTTTTTGTCAAAGATAATCTATTCAAGGAAAGCTCCATTTCCAAAGAGAAAATGAAGGAGATCTGCTCTCTTCAATCTGCCATTGAAGAAGTAAATAAATACTATCATACTCATGTCGAGTTTGATAAGGAAATGGAGAAGTGCCTCGGATTTTGGACTCAGTCTATAGCCAACACGTCAGTCCCCCGTGGCAGAGACATAGCCGAGGCGTTGAAGAGATTTAGGCAGTGGATTTTGAAGTCAGTGGGTCCCTCCCAGTCATAACCACCTGTCTTCTTCTCCTTATTCTTCTCTTCTCTTCCAATTCTTTCTATCGGATTTATTGTAATAAGTTGAGGTATTGCGATTGGCAATCCTTAACTAATCTTTAGTTAAAAAGAAACAGTTACCAGGAGTAACTGATTTGTAAGCTATATAATGGCCTCTCCTCGCCTTTTTTGCAAGAGGAAGAACTTGTCTTATTTTCTGAAAGTGTAATATAATCATAAAGAAATCAATACAGAAGGACTTCCCATTCTTTGTCTATCTGATTTCCTTTATCTCTCAAGCTTTTCATTTAATCTTGTTAAGATCATTTGTTTGTACTATGTTAAGAAGCTTTGTATTCTTGTAGATGTTATTCATAGAACTTTGTGTCTTTCGAATTTCATCTTACTAGTATATTGCAAATGGTCTCGTTTCAATCCACAATACCTTCGCATGCATAAAGAATTATTCTGTCATATATAATTCTAAATGGTGCCTTTCTGCTCATTCTCATGTTCTCATTCCTCAGTCCTTTTGTAATTGATGATCTTTATAGAAAACACTTTCGTAATATCCAAGTTCAACAAGAAAATCATGTTTTGCATATTTTTAAATAGGTTCATTTCTGAATAAGGGAACCTCTCCCATTAAAGAGGAGGGACTTCTTGTCCCCTAACTGTTGGTCTTCGTAAAGTCCTATTTGACGACCAAAAAAATACAAATGGATTGGTCCTCAAAAACCATCTTAGTGAAGGGTGAAATGAAGAATTTGTTGCCAATGTGGAAAATGAAGTACATCATTCAAAAATTAGACAATCTAAAATCTTACATCTTGTTCCAAGATAGTGGACTGGGTAGTTAGCTCTTCACATCTGAAAGGGACAAGAACATGCCTTTTCAGAAGATCAACTATGGATAATGAAATTTTATGGAATCCATTCTAGTGTAGGATCTGGATCCGACATCGTTCTAACTTCCCCTTCGAGTGAGTTATTTCCTTTTACTTACAAACCGTACATTGAAAATACCAATAATACTGCAGAATATGAGGCCCTTCTCCTTAGAATGGATGCTACTGAGTATATGGTTATCAAGAAGTTGAAGTGCCTTAGTGATGCCTAGGTGATTATCAAACAAGTGAGAAACCAGTATCATGTCAATAACCTAAGACTTGAGCACTATAAAAACCAGGTATGAGACTACATCAATTCCTTTGATGCATGCTCAATCCAAGTTGTCCCTCATGAGAATAATGAAAAATATGATTCTCTTGCAGTTTCGGCTTCATTGATGACTCCACACCCATCCTTAAATAAGGAAAAAGTGACTGTTAAAATGGTATTCATGTCGAGTGTAATAGACAATGTAAATAATTTGCAAGTATTCAATGATGATAGTCATCTTCTCTATTTCTTTGAGAAAAAAAAAACTTCAGTAGTCTCTTTTATGAGGGAAGTGATAATACAAATCAAGAGTCGGTGGTAGATGAAGACAAAAAAAGGGATAAATGGTGTTGATTCAGATGGGGTCATCAAGTTGAAAGAAAACAAGATCATAAAAGTTCTTGTGTATTTCAAGGATTTGTTTGATAAACACGACATGTTCATCAAAGAGAAAGCTAAACAATCTTCACGGTGTCCTGCTAATTTTGAAAAATAGAATATTAGTACCACAAAGCAACCCAAGATGGTAAACATTGGTAAGTGTTGTTCACAAGAGTAAAAAACAAGATTCATCTCATTATTTAGTAAATATTTTGATGTTTTGGCATATTCCTATGATGAACTCAAGTCTTTTTAACCCAAGGAAATGCATCACTCGATCTGATTGAAGTCAGAAGCCAAGCCTTTTAGGAAAACTCAATGACTGTATAATCTAAAGATTGTTGACACAATTAAAGAGGAAGTCTTGAAGATGTTGAATGACAAGATCATATTCCCTATCCACTACTCTACGTGGGTAGCGAATATTGTTCTTGTGTTGAAGAAGAATGGAGAAATAAGGATATGTGTATACTTCCACAACTTGAACCAAGCCTCGTTGAAGGATAATTACCCATTGCCTATCATGGATCACATCCTAAAGATGGTCACAAGATCAAAAATAATCTCATTACTTGATTGCTTCTATGAGTACAACCACATTGAGGTGGTGGAAGAAGATACATCTAAAACAACATTCAAAAGCCCTTGGGTCACTTTTACTTATAGTAGAATTCATTTTTTCTCATCAACGGAGGAGAAAATTTCTAATGAGCAATGGACCTGGCTTTTAAAGACCTCAAACATTACATAGTCATCTATCTTGATAACTTAACATTATTTTCAAAGAAGCAAGGAGATCACATTGAACATTTGGTGCAAGTCCTTATCCGGTGCCGACAACATGGCACTTCTCTATATCCCAAAAAGTGCATATTTGGTGTGATTGAAGGGAAACTCTTGGGACACATTATGAATAAGGAGGGGGCCAGAATTGATCTAGAAAGGATAAGGGTAATCCAAGCACTGTCCTTATTAATAAGAAAGAAGGGAATTCATTCCTTTTTTGGAAAATTCAATTTTCTCTAGCACTTTGTTCCAAACTTCACTGATTTTACCAAGCATATTACTACCATGATGAAGCATCAATAAATATTTAAGTGGAAAAATAAGGGAAAAGAAACATTTGAGGAAATAAAATAAGTAATAGCTAAAGCTCCCACTTTGGTACGTCAAAATTTTGATAAATACTTCATCTTATATTGCTATGCTTTAGAGCACAAACTCTAAGCCATCCTAGTTCAAAAGAACGAAGAAGGCATTAAAGCACCCATTACATTCACAAGTTATCCATTAAAGAACCATAAGTTGAGGAAAAAACAAATGGAGAAGCATGCCTACGCTGTTGTCAAGGTAGTAATTTTTTTTAGGTTTTACATCGTCAACTTCTACACTGTGTTGATGGTCTCAAGCTCCGAAATCAAATCAATATTGACTGCAAAATATCTAGGAGCTAAGAGAGACAATTGGGTGGAAAGAGTTCAAGAATATGACTTGGAGATCCAACCTTCAACTCTGGTAAGAGGAAACAGACTGTGTTAGATGATAGAAGAATATGAAGCTCTCTCAGCTCAGAATGAAGCCAAAGAATGCTTGTGTTATAAATGTGTAAGAAATGACCTACCTTAAGTACTCTTCATAAACACCAACAAGGAGTGTATTCTGAAATTATTTATTTTCTTACCTATGGTGAGTTCTTGACTCATCTTGATTACAAGAAAATCATAAATATCAAACTCAAGTCAGTGAGTTACTTCATTTGGGATCATGTGCTCTACAAAAGAGGACTTGATGGATGCTTTTTGAGGTGCCTGGAAAAAGAGAAACAAGAGAGGTTGTTAAAATCATATCATGACCAAGCTTGTGGTGGTCAATTCTCTGTAAGATTCACTGCTCACAAAATCCTCCATGGTAGGTATTATTATTCTACTTTTTTTGCAGATGTTTAAGAATGGGTCTCTAAGTGTGAACCTTGCCAACAATTTATTGGGAGAGTGTAACTATTTGCACTTCCTCTATGGCTAGTGGTGATCAAAGAACCTTTTCAGAAGTGGGGCTTGGACTTCATCAAAGTTATCAATCCTCATTCAAGCGCAAGACATCCCAACATGCTCATGGAAACTGATTACTTCACAAAATGGGTGGAGGTAATTCCAGCCAAATAAGTAAATTTTGAAATGGTATGCAATTTCATCAAAGAGAACATTATTGTCTATTTTGGGATAGCTCAGAAGATTTTGGTTGATAAAGCCACTTACTTTTCCTCCATGGAGTTGATAAAAAATTTCTATAGTTATGGGATCTCACTTTTGTATGCATCGGAATATTACCCACTAGGGAATGGTCAGGCTGAATTGATAAAAAAAAACATTATGACAATTATCCACAAACTAGTGGATGAAAATAAAAGGAATTAGCACAAGAAGCTCTATGATGAACTATGGATAGAAATGATAAATCCCAAGAAAGTAATTGGTATGTCACCATTCCAATTGCTCTACGAGATTAATGCAGATATTCCAGTCACCGTCAAATTTCCAGGCCTCAAATTGGTCAAAGAGCTTAAAGATGACTAGTATCATGATTATATTGACAAGAGGATTTTTCTCCTTGAAAATATTGATGAAGACATGTCCAAGGTGGTGGATTGGATAAAAGAAAATCAACTAAAGTTGAATAAGTTATTTGATAAGAAAACAAAGGCAAGGGATTTCAAAGTTGGAGATATTATCTTACTATGGGAAAAAAGAAGAGAACCAAAAGGAAGTCATGGGAAGTTTGATTCCTTATGGCTCTGTCCATTCCAGATTCAAGAATCTTGTGGAGAAAATGTTTTCTTTCTCTCGTACCTATATTACACACATTTGTAACTGTCTCGCAATGGGAAGTACTTGGAATTATATAAGTAATGAAATAAATTTGTCACCCACATTGTACCATAGGTGATTTAGGTACATGTTTCCCTTTCCCCATTGTGTGTGTTTTTCATTTCCCATGTGGTGTGTTTCCCTTTTCATTGTGTGTGTGTGTCTTTTCTTTCAGTTTATCTCTTTCTTGAAATGTGACTCTGTAAAGCCTAATGGATAAGGCATTGGTCCACGTTGCATACTATATTGAGATTATAGAGTTCATTCTTATCCTTTCCTCACTTTTTTCGATCTAGAAAAATTCTCCAAGTGAGAACCAACTATTGTCACTTATTTTTGCAATGTCAAAAATCAAGGTGAAAGCAAGACAACTGTATCCCAGTGTTGAAATTTTTCCTCCAAGCCCCTCCCAAGTCATCCTTCTGGTCAGTATACATTCAATTTAATAACTCCTTTGTCTTTGAGAATATTCATAATGTGATTTTAATCCTTCCCAAATGTCTACCATGTGTTCATAACGTCACCCGACCCATTCAGTGAAATGTCGTTAAAAGTGGAAATTTGCACTAGGCTTAGAAAGGTTTTTCTGCAGCCTTTCCGAACCAAGTATGCATCCTACAAAGCTAATAAAGGGGAATATACTCATCTCAAGATGTTATGAAAAATCATAAAGTGCAATGGAATATTTTAGGAAAGTTTTAGAGGTTTTGGGACTAGAATAGTGAAAGTGAGTCTTGGAGGCTTAAGGAGCTTGTAGTGTAAAAAAGCACCTAACATTCAACTAAATATTTCGAGAGCTCTAGAATGAGTCAAGAGGCAAAAAATATACCATTTGAAATCTAATAGGATACTCTACATGATGGAGTTTACAACTCTTTCACAACACATAAGTGCTCATATGTGTAGATTAATCTTGGAAGACTCCCCTCGTGGTCCTGAATGAAAAAAACATCATTTTTAGGATAAGGAACAAAAATAAAGTCTTGAAAAACCTCACATTGTTCTCAAAATGGTATTTTAAATAAATTTTATATAACATTACACCTAAAAATACCTTCTACAACTCCAGGAAAGTCCATTTTATGTTTCCAGTAGTTAGAAAATTTCACGGTTTGGGGCATGGCACATTTTAGTGTCCCAACTATCCTGAATGTCCCAACTATTGGAAGAAAAATATAATTAGAGGAGGATTGAATCAGTCCTTAAAAAATTTAATTTCAATTTCATATTACCACTTAAACCATTAAAAAATTAACCATACATTAATGTGTGGACAACATCATATAACATGCATTCAGTCAACTAAGAACACGAGAGGCAACACCATAACACAAGATATAAGTGGGAAAACCTCAAGGGGAATAAAAACCATTGAAAATTATGATTATATTACTCAAATAAAAATTATTTAGTGAAGCACAAACTTCACAAGGAGCACCAACCCCTAGTTTAGTAGAGCACCAACCCCTAGTTTTGTGAAGCACCAACTCCACAAGGAGGATACAACCCCCCAAGATGATCAAGAACCAAATAAAACACATTTTTATGAATATATATGATGTATTTTTTCCACCACAACTGATTGAGATCACGGATTCATCCCGCTTTTCTTTAAATCCTTGTTCAAACCCTAACTTCTCAAACTTGCACAATCTTTCACTTTCTTCACTTGTTTTTGCATCAAACCCTTGCACACACTCTTGAAAAAATTAGTCAACCTATAATTCACTCTCTCAAATCTCAACACATGCATTTGTACCTTCAATTCACTCACACATAGGTCACATTTTTCAAATATGCACAACTGATACCAAATTACACCCAAAACATCATTCTTATACCTTTCTCTTGATTCAAATTCAAACCAAGTTAGTTTCCCTCATTTGGTTTTACAAATGAAACTTAAAAAAATCCCAAATGAATCATGTAAAACATTCAAAACCATCTAATTTGCACTAAAAATGCTCAAAACCCCATCACTAGGATGAGCTAAAACCACAAATCACAAAATAATACTTAGTCAAGCTCTAAAAATCACCATACATGTGTAATATAAAATATAAGCATCATACATGTGTTGGGTTTTAGATTTGCACTTGGAATGAAACCACAATCAAGGGACAAGCAGGTCCCTCCTCTTTAATGGGAGAGGTTCCCTTATTGAATGCAGGGTCAAAACCTATGTACAAATACACAATCTTTCTTTCAATGGTGGTTTCTCGTTATCTTGAAATGTGTTTTATGCCTGGAAAGTTATAATACACGAAGATAGAAGACTTGAAGAGAGGAGGGAGGTAGAAGAAGACAATACTTTCAGAGAAAAGAGATGGCAGAGAAAACCCTTATATTTATTGAGCAAATGAAATATAGAATAGAACCATTCATGTTTATAACAGACACAATCAGTAGAATCAAAGTTATTGAGATTTTATAGAATAGAACACAAATTTTCTAAGCATGAAAGGATTATATGATTCACAGATCAGAGCAAGAAGGAAAGAGAAAAAAGAGGAAAAAGGGGAAAATCCTTTGTATTGATTTCTTCAGACTCGAAATTCAGAATCAAAATTCCAACCCGTACAATGGATTTGAAAAACCCATGATATAGCTCACAAGATATGGTTACAACTTCCTTGAGCAAGTAATAAATAGTTACAACTTATTCCAATCACTCGCGCCCTTTCGAATTCTTGATTTGCAGAGAAACATTAATGGCAGAAAAATCAGATTTTTAAATACAAGGCCATTTCATTATTTTGCCAGTTAAAACATGGGCCATTCAATTTGCTTTTACCACTTTAAATTTGGGCCACCCACGTGGAAGGAATTGATTAGAACGGGCCTGCGGGACACCTTTTGCATTTTTTTCCTTTAAAGTTGCGCCAGGATAACATGTGGAGAGCTCTGCCGGTTCATTTATACTTAACCTATTCGGGCCTATTTCCTGCTTGACCTAAGTTGACCCCTAGACACGTGGTGCACTGGTGCTCATTTGAGTTTCTGCTTTGGAAATGCTTCCTGAAATTACATGGAGTGGACGCATGGCTCCTTCCACCGGGGTTAGACTTTTCAACGGCCAACTTTGTCTCTCCATTGAATCTGACCACGTGGCGAGCTGACGCTCATTTGGAAATTGGGCCTTTGGTTTCACTTTTGAAATCATGCCGTTAAGGCACGTGGAGGCTTTCACTGACCCACTCATACTTGGGCAATTTAAATAACCAGCTCTGTCCCTTTTTGGACCTGGGACATGTGGAGGACTGGCGCAAGTTTGAGAACTACCCTTGGCTTAGACCCTTGAAGTTGTGTTGATGAGGCACATGGTGCCGTCTGCTGAATCTTCCATACTTAGCTGATTTGGGCTTGTTCTGTCTTCATTTTGGACCTAGGACACGTGGCGAGCTGACGCTTATTTGAGGACTGTCCCCAGGGCCCTACCCTTAGAGTTACGCTATTTGGACATGTGGAGGCTTCTGTTGCCGCTTGAAATATGACTGCGCCACATCCAATAAAAAATTTCCACGTACTACCCATGGATGTTGGGGGAAAAATTAATGGAGAAGACGCCTGTCATTCCCGACTGTGGGAAGAAAATGAAAGGAAGGGGAAAAACTCCACCGGTGTGCCCGAATTTCAAACTGTTCTCTATGGAATGGAAAACTGCAAACAATACCAAGCTTGACGTGACCCATTACTCCAAGGTATCGACTTAAAATTAGAAAAAATTGACTTCAAAAAGAGGGGAATTTTGAGGGTGACAACAACATGGTCGTAAATTTACTTGGACCAATCAAATAAATCATTAAATGGAACCACTGGCTCATATGCTTCTCAAAAAAAGTGTTTCTAACACCTTGATTTTACCTTTAGGCCTCAAAACTCCTCAAGATGAACTTAAATATGAAATGTGACCACTATGTGGAATTTATAGGACATTTAAATTACTTAAATGCAAGTTAGAACTCATGAAACATCCACTTGTTCCAACAACAACTTTCCTCTTCACCAAAATAAGTTTCCCAAAAACTAGTTTTGCAAACTCAACTACTTTACACCCTTTTTGTAATGCCCTGTTCCTCGTTCTTCTTTTTTTCTTCTTTGAATATCGTGTTACTAAGCATTTAACGTTGTTGTGCTCCTGCCGATCCTTGTTGGCTTCACCTTTTTGATTACCCTTGTTAAGGAAAAATCTCTTTCTCGAATTTGATAGGTGGTTTGAATGATGACTGGATGTTGTTGTTAGGGCGTGACTGGCTAGAGGGAACATCTACATAATAATAATAATTCTTTTGAATTGTCAATTCTTGCTATTATTGTTTTGGTCAAGCTACTATGTTGGTCCTTGTCAATGTGATTAATAAGTAATATTAAGTCGTAATAATAATAGTAATATAAATAGTAATAATATTATTATTTTAATTATCGATCGACGATAACTTCATTATCTGATTGTTGATTTGTTACAGACTTTGTTGTTAACTATCGACAAGCAATTTTATTGTTTTGATTGGTCGCTTCGCGGATCGATCCTCGAGTCGCGTAAAAGGAGAGCTTGTTTGTTGGTGGTTCCTTTGTTGCGGAAGTGGTATTGAGGTTTTATTTTTTTTAGTTAAAACAAAAATAAATAAATAAAATAAAAGAATTAATTTATTTTTTTTAAAAGACCCATGCATGTGGGGCGGTTTAGGGAAAAAGGGGGCTCGGGCTCCTTTTGTTATTTTTTTCTTTTGTTTTTTTTTTGGTTTCGTCTTTTTGGGTTTGTTGTGGGGAGAAGCCGCCTTAATGGAGGGAGGGAGGAAAACTCCGAACTAGTTTCATGCTCACCAGAAAGGTTGAAGAAGGCGTGGAGGAGGAGGTTTTTTCCGTTGTGGCACTTGGAAAATGCGCAGGTTTGAAAAAAATGCTTGAAGAAACGTGGTTTCATGGATTCCTATGGTCGCTATTTTTTACATATATCCATTTGCTCAGGGTGCCTTTTGTTTTGTTTCAAAGAAATGCCTCACCAACTATCATCTCATGGAGTGCCATGGATTTGCTGTGACCTATGTCAGTATCCTCCCAGCCTGTGTCAAAAAACGAGCCCCCCAGACCTGCGTGACATCTAGCAAAGCATAAAAGATAGAGGGATTTTGTTAGATGTTGTAGTCACATATGCTTTGGGGGAACTTTTTCAGTGTTTGACCAAATGAAAGAACGAGACAACTCCTTATGGAATATGTATGCTGCTGTACGTGGAAGGACATGGGTCCCTCATAAGGTAGTCACACTGTTTTACCATGCAAAAAATAGGTCTCCAACTTGATGAGTTTACATTTGCTAGCGTGCTTCCAACTTGTGCCAAGATAGAAGCTTTGGAGCAGGGTATGAACAATAGAATATGTTTTTTTTTGTAGGATTTTGTTCTTGCAAGCGTCATAGTTGATATGCGTGAAAAATGTGGAAGTGTGTCATAGTTGGTATGTATGAAAAATGTGGAAGTGTATTCAAGGCATGTGATTTTTTTGACAAAATGCCTAAGATATTTCATCTCATGGAATGCAATGGTTTCAGGGTATTCATAGATGAGCTTGTTGTAAAGGCCTTTGAAACTTTGAGGGAAATATTTTTGGCAGTTGTAAAGAAACAATCAACAACCTTTTCTAACACTCTCTCAGCTGCGCCAAAATAAGTGTTTTAAATTGGGTATAGACATCCTTCAAAGAATTATGGAAAAGCGTTTTTTGACATTTTATACAGTTGGAGAAAAGCATACACACAGGGTAGGAGAAATATTTTACAAAATGCCTCAAAGAAATGTTGTCTCATGGAATGCCATGATTTCAGGATATGCACATAATGGGAAACTTATTCTGTTGGAAACACTTCAAGTGATCAGGAAGTTTGTGTGATGTTGTGGAGGTTGGATCGAGGCTCGTGAACTGGTTGACGAAGTGCCCAAGCGAGATGCTGGACTAAAGCCTGTGGGTTTGACCGACTCCGTTCCTTCCAGGCATGGTTCATCTTCCCTTACCTCTCATAATTCGTGTGTTTTATTTCTCTTTTGCAACTTAGTAAAATTTTAAAATATTAGTATTTTAATACCGTTAAATGTTTATTTCAACTCGTTGTAAAAACAATGAAATGTCATGTTGAAAACTCACGAAGTCAAAATAACCCATTTGCATTAAAACATGAACTTCCACCCTCATTCTGAGGTGATTTAGAAAAATTCCTACCCCACTAGATCACTACAATATTGTTTTATCGACCAGATGAAATTTACTTCCCAGTAATAAAGTTGATAATCTCCATGTTTAAATAGTTAATTTTTACATTTTTCGAAGACTCATTAAATACCTTTCGTAACTTTGAAAACAAGATGTTAAGCTTCATTCGTGTACCTTGTTATGTGAGGAGTCACCTTGACCTCTGGATTGACGCCAAACAAACATATGTGATCCTTTTGACGCTCTTATAGGAGCCCTGTTACACTGGTTTACAGCAATAGAAAGCTGTTAAATCTAGAAAGTTGGCTTTCGTTTTGAACCGCCATTTGAAACCTGGATAGAGAAAATGTTTTCTACCTTCGCAAACCTCTAGGGTTCTTACTAGACAATTGTTTAGAACCTTCAGTTTAGGGAAAAATACTTTTCTGGATATTTTGACGACGACATTCTATAGGCCTCTGGTCGCAGTTTGACAAGGTCAAACTGGACCAACTAGGACCGGTGGCTTCAGAAAACTTATCGCCGTTTGAAAATGGTTTTCTAGTTCTCAGTCCCGTCAACTCTGATGAATTATACTTCTATAGGGGAAATTGTAGGAAGTTTCTCGTTGCGTGCTCATCCATCGAACATCAGTTTTGGACGTGGTTTTATGGGCCCCCGAACTAACTTTTGTTCATTTGCAACTGGGTCAACTACGACCAGTGGCCCCGGAAAACTAGCCGCCAAACACAAACCATTCGCTTTTTCCCAATTTCGTCAGTTGCTATGAACTCTTGGTATATATGGGGATATGTATAAATTTAATTGTGGTGTGCGTTCTCATCGGAAGACAACTTTTGGAAGCGGTTTCTTAGCCTCCGAGCCCGTTTTGAACATTTTTGTAGCTAGTAATAAAATGTTAAAATAGAAAGTTGCGGGACCCTCGTCGGGTTGCCAAATCACCGTAGATACTTTTGACACATGTAAATAACTGTTTAAAAATCTATAGTGTAAATTGTTTTGTGAAATAGAACTTTTGACAAAATGGTATTTTCTCTCTCTTCCTTTCTTTTTCTCTCTCCTAGGTTACAAAATGAAGTAAAATAAAATGTAATGAATACAAGTCTCTAAACCTTTTTATTTCAATTGAAAATTGTAATTACTATCATATGTAAATGGGAAAAATGAAAACTGATAATTATGTTAGATTAGGGTGGATACCATGCTAGTGAATTATCATTGATATCATGCTCACGTGGTTTTACAGGATGAAAGAATGACGACGAAAATGTGATGTGTAATTCATTTATTTATCTTTGAAATTTATACAGTTCATTTGTTAAATGAATAAATATAGAATGTTGTCTCATGTTACAGACTGTTATATTTGATAATTTGTTGATATGTGTGAGATGCTGGTTTCAAGGACATCTAGGAAATGTGCATGTAATCATATTTTAATTTTGATTTATAGTAAACCTGGTAAAAAGGTTTGATGTTTATATAAGGTAAATGAATTTGAAGTGATATCGTGTAGTGCATATTTAGTGTTCAATAAATGGTTAATGGGTTATCTTGTGCATTCATACTTTGTAAATGTAATAAAGAGAATTAAATTGAAACACTCTACCCTTGTTCAATATCAGAGCATTACTTGTCTTCATGTGTGTTACTTTTACCCTATAAGACATTGAAAACCGTAGAATGAACTCAACCTTGCACTCGATGGAACATCCTAATTTAGGAAAATCAGAGCTCAAGATTGGGCTTAACGTCTTAGTCAGAATGTTTAGTGACATTGTCATAAACCCGTCTGATAGGAGTGACACAGTCAAACTTTTCTTGGAGTGCGTAGAGCTAACTCATCCTTTGTAGACCTAGTGGACTACCTTGTCATCCAAAGATAGATTTAAAATTAAAGTTCTTCATCAAGTGAAAACCCTATTGGAACCAGATGACATGTATGGAGGTGGTGACTTAGTTGTTCAAGGTCTTAAACGCTTGTTAATGAACCCCTTAACTCCACTCAGCCAAACGTGTTACCTTTGTTTCTCTCAACATAACACCTTGGTCCCTTCTGGAAGGTGGTTTAGCATAAATTTGTCCTCTCGCTTAAAACTCATATATAGTAGAGGGATAAACCCTTAGGTGAAGTTGGAATTAATTTAAACCTCAGTTGATTTGGATGTTAACTTGGGTTTGTGTGAAGCTTCAAGTCTTCTAATCTTTTATGCCTTCAAGAGGTTAGTCAAACACTTCATAACTCCTTGTACAAGTCAATGCTAAAATAAGACCATAATGTGACGTAGAAAATAAAGCTTATAAGAGTAAAAACAAAAATTGAGGTTAGGGATACTACCACTCTTAGAGATCTTATAACTCATTTAAATATCTTTGTGTTTCAAATATTATGTATTGCATTGTTGTGATCAAACTACAAGAAATCCAAAGATATATAAATATAAAAGGAAGTCATTAAGTTATTGTACTTTATTAACTATGGTAGTGAAATAACTAACCTGTGATCGAGGTATGTTTTCAGTAATGAGCTATCTCACATCTAAATCTTCGTTAAATCCTAATATCGCTATATGGACACCAAGTCACGTTCACATGAGTTGTAAGAGTAAAAAGGTAGACAATGAATATATGTTCTAGAAGAAGATTCTTAACATAAGAACAAGATAATTAAGTATTTTATATGCATTCGAATTATGCCAAATAAGTATGCAAGTTATGGAAAGTTTTGTAAAGAATAAGAAGCCAACTTAAAATGGTCGAACTACAAATTAAATGTGGAATGAACTTAAAGTTTCTGTAGGTGGACAAATGAGGAATTTATCCTTGTACAATATTTTTTTTTGAATGTTAATTGTAACTAAAATACAATTAAATAAATGATGTGTTGTGGGTTTGCCATTCCTTGAGTCTTCTTTTTGTGGTTGGGGCATTGGCTAGTATCCGTTCATTGGGAAAAGTGTGGCATCGACATGCCTATGTTGTTTTCATGTGTCTATGTGAGTCAATGACTTATGTGAATTGTCGTATGTGAGTCAAGTTTACGTACTTGGATCCCTTGCTGTGTTGTGTGTAGTGAGCAATGTAAGTAAAAAAAAATTATCCTGGTATTTTACTGTTGTATTTGGGTGTGTAAAATGCGGGGACTACATTTTCTGTCACTTCCAAGACCTCTAAATTCCTTAAATAGGAAAAAACTTAATCCCTATTCACTCTCCAGGTGATATAAAGCATCATATCAATCATCTCATGCTTCATTCACTTCATTCTTTCATCCTGAGCAATCCTGTCCTAAAAACCAAAAAAACCTTTTTCCTCACAAACTGACCTGAAAGATCCATAAAATAAATTCACAAAGAAAAAAACATTACATCATAGGAAATATCTCTGAATCACCTTTCCATAACATATTGTAACTCCTTCCAACTCCGAGTGTAAGGCCTTCAACCAAGCACATCTCTGTAAATTGCTTGAAACTGCCCTTTGACTAGTCTTCACAAATAGGGCACACTTTGCCATTTTTATGCATCACCATGACCTAAAACCACCATGGAAATCAATAAAAAATATTGGGCTCAAAATAATGTCCATTTATTTTGTAACTCTTGTTATCAAAAATTCCCCTCCTAAGGCGATTCTAATAACTTACATTCTTATCTTGGATTTGGGCAAGTATAAATTGATAACATGGAGAAAAATGATTTTGGGATGTTCCTACTCTTCTTTCCTAGCCTCTCTTTCCCATACTTAGTCAAAAAATCAAAAGAAATTGAGAAAATTGGGCTTTTACAGTGTATTGCGGGTTATTTGAGCTCAAAGGGAACAGTTCCCACAGACTTTAGGTTCCCTGCATCTTCGATCTGTCTGCAAAGCAAAGAAAAGGAGGTCTGGATAGTGTTTTGCAGAAAATTTGGGTCCCAGTGGAACTAGTGGAACGGTTCCCATGGGCCCTTGGTTCTCTGCATGAACCATTTATCTCCATCAAAGGAATTTGGGGGTTGAGTCAGTGTATTGCAAGTTTGCAGGGGTGCGGAGGAACCAAGTGTAAATGGAACAAGTTCCTGAGGTCGTCAGTTCCCCGTGGGAGCATTCATATTGCATAACAAAGGGGAATAGAGTATTGAGGGGGAAGTGACTCCAGGTGGAACAAGAAAAATAGTTCCGCCAAAGCGTTGGTTCTCCATAGGGGTGAGATGGTTGACGAAGGAATGAGGTGGGGGAAGGAAGAACTATTACAGAGAAGGGAGCGTTAGGAGGAACAAGCAGTGGGTGACAGTGTGGTGTGGGTGGAAATAGATCCATAATAACCATTGAAGCAGGGTGGAAATGTTCCGTAGTTCCACCCTTTAGCCGATTCAACACCCTCAATGCACAACAAGAACCAATGCGGGAAAAGTGGGGCCAGAAGGAAAAGAAAGAACGGTTCCTCAGTTCCCTGAGTTCCCTGAATACCTAATCCACCCACACCACAAGGAACCCAAAAGTATTATTGTAGACTGTGGATATGCACTGATAACCCTATGTTCCTCCTAAACCCTTGAGATCCGCATGGCCATAAATTTTGCTTCACAACTCCAAATTTGACAAAATTATTACCGTTGGAAAGGTCTCTTCATCCTCCACACCCATGGAAACTAGAAATATTGAATTAGGTGATGGTAGGTGGGTGAAAAATAGGAAAAATTATTGAGCATTAAAGATGCAGTCCCATGTAGCTCAACAACTAGATTTGATGAAGTATGGTGCGCATTTCTTATCCCATAAGAAAAGTATCATTAGGGAATGAATTTGTAAGGGCGCCCATACCTATTTTTATAACTTTAATATATTGTGTTGGTGGTTGGAAGGGGAAATCCAAATTTCCCTCTTTTTCCCTCTCTCTTTCTCTCTCCTATCTTCTATATATTGTAAAAAAACTCTTATTTGTGAGTGGGGATGTTCTAAAATGTAAAGAAACTCTTTCAAAATTGTTTCTGAGTAGCTGTGAGTTGTAGGCATTAAATTGGGCTTGGAAATGTTTTCTTTTGCCTTCTTATTCACATGTAATGGTTTGTACATACTTTAAATGTAATACATCTTTTGTTTTGTGGTGTTTCTTAACCCTAACTTACATTTTTTGCATTTCCTTTGCTCTCCATTATTGTTGTTTTATTTTGTGCATGTATTTCACACTTGTAACTTCATCTTGTTGTGTTTCATGGAGAATATAAGGTAAAAGAATTTTTGGATATGTGTCACTTCTGTTTGGCCTCTCCCTTCTCCATTTTCCCTCATTAGAGTATATCCAACCCTTTTCTGAGCTCTATCCACTCTATGTTAGGATTTTACCATTTTATGCACCTCTCTCTTACCCTGGTCCCTTGGAATTGTAGAGTAGTATTAGATAGTTGCATTTCCTTCCTTAGGAGTAGTTTAACATTAGGAATATGTAAAGGAACAAACCTTCTCTAGAGGTTTGTATCAAGTAGCAAGTCCCACAACTTGAGAGACAATTCCATGTTACCCAAAAACACTGATTACTCATACACTTATCCATGAAAAATCAGAGGGTGTTGTTTTTTGGTGATAATAGTTCTGGCATGGCTGGTGGGACAAAATGATATTTTATTGTTATTTCACTAAGTTTTTGTTGGGGTTAGCACACCGGTTGTACAGACAATATATCAGATCTAAGAATACATGCAAATAAAAGCGGATATTCTACCAGAAGAATTATACAAAACAAGAGACATAAATCAAAACTAGATTTAACGTGGTTCACCCAGTGTGGGCTACGTCCACCAAGAAACAAGCCAATCTATTATCCAAAGCTTTGAAAAGATATATAATGAAGATTTACAATCTTCTACACTTCTCATATGTTCAATACTTTCTTCCTTCAAGCTTTTTGATTCTTCACCAAGAATTCTCTCTCACATAATTATCTTGTAATTATGATCAATCCTCTCATTCTAAACCCTAGCTTTATGCTTTAAATAGTCATTTAAGACTTTAGGGCACTTAGCCATGCAATTACATTCATTAAATCTATTCCAATGATAAAAATAGAAATAAATCCCGAGAGTTAATTAAAAACTCGTCACACAGGTAACCAATGCCGATTTTTCCCAACTGTCACCAGGTCCAACTTGCCTTGACCGATGCCGGTCAAACCCTAACTGATGCCAGTTACTGTCCACTTTCAGCAAGTTCTATTTGCATGCTAAAACATGAGTAATTTAGCTCCATACTCAACAATCTCCCACTTGGAGATTAATTACTGCACACTATACCTGTACAGTGTCATTCTTGAATCCTCCTAAGCTTTGTTCCTTCCTCTTCAAGTTTCAAACTCGAAGACCAACAAAAGTGAAGTGTAGCTCCAACTTCTCCTTTGCTAATGGCTTCATTAGCATATCCATAGGGTTCTTGCTTGTATGAATATTTTCCAGATTCAACTGTCCATCCTCCAATACCTGCCATATGAAGTGATATCTCAACTGAATGTGTTTTGTTATCGAATGAAATGCTGAGTTCTTTGCCAAATGAATTGCACTATGACTATCATTGAACAGTTTACAATTACTTTTCTCCTTTCCCAACTCTTCCATGAACCTACGCATTCATATCATATCCTTGCTAGCCTCTGTAGCTATAACATACTCTGCCTCTGTAGTAGACAAAGCCACAACCTTCTACAATATCGAAATCTAGCTAACTGTCGTTCCACCTACTTTGAAAATATATCCAGTAGTGCTCCTCCTACCATCTAGATCTTCAGCCATATCCGAATCAACATAGCCACATAATGAAATATTTGAACCTCCATAACATAATTACATGCTAGATGTCCCTTTCAAATACTTGAGTATCCATTGGACTACTTTCCAATGCTCTTTACTTGGATTAGCCATATATCTACTCACAACTCCCACTGTTTGTGCAATGTCTGGTCTTGTACAAACCATAGCATACATGAGACTTCCAACTGCTAAAGCATATGGCACTCATGTCATGTATTTGACCTCCTCTTATGATGAAGGACACATATCTTTACTCAATTAGAAGTGTCCAACCATAGGTGTGCTAACAGGTTTTGCATTCTGCATGTTGAACCTTTCTAACACCTTGTAGATATAATCCTCCTGAGACAAATACAGTTTATTGTTTTTCCTATCTCTATGTATTTACATGCCAAGGATTCTTTTTGTAGCTCCCAAATCCTTCATTGCAAAGGTGTGAGCTAGCTTTCTCTTAAGCTCACCAATGTCCTGCATACTAGATCCTGCAATAAGCATATCATCCACATACAGTAACAAAATAATATAGCTCCCATTTTCAAGCTTCTTGAAATAAACACAACGGTCAGATTCACATCTCAAGTAACCATGCTCATGCATAAAACTATCAAACCTCATGTACCATTGCCTTGGAGCTTGCTTGAGCCCATATAAGCTCTTTTTCAACCTGCACACTAATTTATCCTTACTCTTGACTTCATACCCAAGCGGTTGCTGCATATAAATCTCTTCATCTAAATCACCATGAAGGAAAGCCATCTTCACATATAGTTTCTCTAAATGTAGATCTTCTACAACAACTAAACTTAATACAGTATGAATAGAAGTCATCTTAACAACAGGAGAAAATATTTCACCAAAGTCAATACCTACCTTTTGTGCAAATCCCTTTACTACAAGCCTTGCCTTGTACCTTTTCTATCCACCCTCTTCTTCCTTAATTCTTTAAACCCACTTGTTCTGGAATGTTCTCTTTCTTGTTGGGAATTTAACCAAATCCAAAGTCTAGTTCTGTTTCAAAGAGTCCATCTCCTCATCCATGCCATGCTCCCACTGAACATGAGTTTTATCCTGCATTGCTTCTTCAAAGCTTTCTGGTTCACCACTATCAATCAATAATAGATAAAATAGAGAAGGTGAAAATATTTCTGGAAGTTTACTTACCCTTTGTGACCTTTTCACAGGAGTTTGGGGTACCAGAGGCTCAATCTGGACCTCCTAGACATTAGTATCAATTTCTGACAGTGACCGAAACCGGTCAGCTCTAACCGACGTCGGTTTGGATAACTGACACCGGTTTGGATCCTCTGTAACCATTGGTAGTTCATCTGAATGATGCCGGTCAGGGCCTAACCAACCACGGTTACTGTGTATTTCTGTAGTTGTTTCTTTAAAACCTGAGAGTTCATTTTCATCAATAAACTTCTCAATTTTCTCATCCTTGGGTACCAAAAGTTGATCCATGTACATTCTCTTTTCATTCCATTCAACATCATGACTCCTAAAATTTTTAGAATTCTCTAAATCCCAAAAACAAAAACCGAAATCACTAGATCCATAACCAATGAAAATGCACCTCTTGGATTTTTCATCCAACTTTTTTCTATTTTCTCTATCAACATGCACAAAAGCATCTTGAAGCAAAAAATTTAAGAAAAGAAAGATCTACCTCTTTTCTGGTCCATGCTTCCTTTGGTATTCCTCCATCTAGTGAACTTGAAGGGGCACGATTAATCAAATAAACCACTGTATCAATTGCTTCTGCCCAAAACTGCAAGGGCAATCCAAAATGTATCCTCATACTTCTAGCATGTTCCATGATTATCCTGTTCATTCTCTCTACAACACCATTCTCCTATGGTGTTCTTGGAACCATTCTTTCTCTACGTATCCCATTCACTGAACAATAATCATTGAAAGCCTTGCTACAGTATTCACCACCATTGTTAGATCTAAGGCACTTTAACTTAGAATTTGATTCATTCTCAATAAGGGCTTTCCATATTTTAAAAGTTTCAAAAACATTAGATTTGAGTTTAATACAATAAACACATACCTTTCTTATAGCATCATCAATGAAAGTAACATAATACTGGGATCCACCATGAGAAGCTACCTGAGCTGGTCCCCACACATCTGAGTGTACAAGCTCCAATTTCTGCTCCTTCTTAGTTGCCCCAACTTTGAGAAATCTCACTCTCTTTTGCTTTCCAAAGATACAATGCTCACAAAAATCAAGATCTAAATCTTTCAAATATGATAACTTACCCTTAGCCTTTAAGATATGCATTCCTTTTTTAATCATATGACCCAACCGATTATGCCACATGCATGCATCTGAATTTGAAGTAGATAATGCAGAAAAGAAATCAGTAATATAGGTAGATAAATATAACGTTCCTACCTTCTTACCTCTTGCCACAACAAAAGCACCCTTGGTGACTTTCCAAGAGTCTCCTGTAAAAGTAACCATGTAACCAGATTCACCTAGTTGCCCTGCAAAAATAAGATTCCTCCTAAGGCTTGGCACATGCCTCACATCTTTCAATACCCATGTATTTCCATTTTGTAATTTTAGATGAACTTCCCCTTTACCAGTAATACTGCAAGGTTCATCATCACCCAAATAACATGCCCAAAAGTTCCTTGGACATAATTTATGAAATAACCCTTATTAGGGGTTGCATGGAAAGAAGCTCCTAAATCTAAAACCCATGATTCAATTCTACTATTTAAAGAAAGAATAAGAGCATCTTGCATTACCTCTTATGCAGCAAGATTCACCTCTTTACCTTTGTCTGGTTTTTGGTTCTCTTTATTTTTTGACCAACAATCTTTCTTTGCATGTCCTTTTTTTCCACATTTCCAACAAGTAATTCCCTTACTTATGGATTTAGATCTGCTATCCCTTGACTTTGATTTCCCATTACTATTACTCTTGGATCTCTCCTTCTACCTACCTCTACTTTCTACATTCAAAGCATTTCTAGATGATGTTTCCTCTGTACTTTTCCTACGAATTTCTTTATTCAATATTATACTAACCACATCATCAAACTTCAAAATATTATTAGCAGATGCTGTATTACTAACAACCATTACCAAGTTGTCCCAACTATCAGGAAAAGAACATAAGAATAAAAGTTCTTTTACTTCATCATCAAACAGTATTGAAACTGATTTTAACTGATTTACAATAGATCGGAAATCATTCAAATGACTAGAGGTAGATTCACCTTCATGCATCTTAGAACTAAAAAGTTTCTTCATCAAATAAACTTTATTTGAAGCACTAGGTTTTTCATATAAATTAGCAAGATATTTCATTAAGTCTACCGTAGAAGCCGCTTCTATAATATTGGAAGCCACGGATGCTGCCAGGCTCAATCTTATAGATCCCAAAGCCTTTCTATCAAGAATCTTCCATTCTTCATCAGTCATCTTCGTAGGTCTAGACTTCTCATCCAACGATAAGTACAAATCTCTCTAATACAGATAATCCTCAATCTGCATCTTCCATAATTGATAATTTCAGTCGTCAAACTTCTCTACCTTGTATTTATTATCTTCTGTCATTGTTGTAGCTCCCACTCAATCAGAAAACCCTCTGTGAGTAAATATGTCAACACACAAAACCCTCAAACAAAGCTCTGATACTAGTTTTTGGGGTTAGCACACTGGTTGTATAGGCAATATATCAGATCTAAGCATACATGCAAATAAAAGCAGATATTCTACCAAAAGAATTATACAAAACAAGAGACATAAATCAAAACCAGATTTAACGTGGTTCACTTAGTGTGGGCTACGTCCACCAAAAAACAAGCCAATCTATTATCCAAAGCTTTGACAAGATATACAATGAAGATTTACAATCTTCTACACTTCTCAGATGGTCAATACTTTCTTCCTTTAAGCTTTTTGATTCTTCACTAAGAATTCTCTCTCACATAATTATTTTGTAACTATGATCAATCCTCTCATTCTAAACCCTAGATTTATGCTTTAAATAGTCATTTAAGACTTTAGGGCACTTAGCCATGTAATTAAATTCATTAAATCTATTTCAATGCTAAAAATAGAAATAAATCCCGAGAGTTAATTAAAAACTCATCACACAGGTAACCGATGCCAGTTCTTCCCAACCGTCGCTGGTTCCAACTTGCCCTGACCAATGTTGGTCAAACCCTAACCGATGTTGGTTACTGTCAACTTTCAACAAGTTCTATTTGCATGCTAAAACATGAGTAATTTAACTCCATACTTAACAATTTTGGTGTGTATCTTAGTGAATTTAAGCCTTTAGAGGATTTACAACAACATATATGGTGACTCCAAGCTCCATATCAACTGGTTTCTATAGTTTGGTGTCTCATGTTCATGAGAATGATGCAGAAAAGGTCAAGAACATCAGAAGAAGGATCATTTGAGTACTTGCAACTATCACTAAGGAGAAGAAGAAGAGGGAGATCAATTCATAGATCACCATCTCCTCCAAATAGAACTATTTCTATTCCACCTCCTAGTAGGCCTTTCTTGAAGTCTTCTAGATTTCTAAGACCTATTTCATTCATGGTAGCACAAAGTTATTTACCCTTTTTCAACTTCACTCGTGGTAGCCATCTTTTCTCTTAATACACAACATGACATTTTAGTGGCAACCTTGAAAATTATCTATTCCTCCACTGGTGAAAATTATACCACTCCAGCTAATCACATTTAGGACATTGCTAATGTTTGTTTAGTCCATTTTATTACTAAAGATGACATTGCAGTTAGGATTATTACTTATTATTTTAAGGGTAGGGCAATCCAATGGTACAGAATCCCAAGGCCTACCTCTATTACTAACTGGGATGGACTCTGCAGTGCACTTTGCAATCAATTTGGGGAAAAGACAGACATCATTTCCTTGTTAGAGAAACTGACAACTATTAAGGGCTCCTAATGAGCTCATGGTGGATTTCAACTTTAGATTTTAGAAGACATGGGACAAGATTCCAACTCTCTTAAGACCACCTCCACAAGGTACTTTTCTTTACTTATTAAGAGCATTGAATTATGATATTGTTATTATGATATAATCAATGGGTAGTATTCAATTTTCTGATGCCTATCCAATAGCAATTAGGGTTGAGAATTGTCTAATACAAATGTAAAAAGTAGCCCCTAGGATGCCTATGCCTATATACCTAGAGATTGAAACACCATCTTCTCATCAATCTCCCGAGTTAGCCTCTATTCCAACCATGAGAATCCAAAGCTCTAGCCAAACATCTACTTCCTCAAGCCCTTCTACTAAACTGTAAAAGGTGATGAAATAATTACAAAATTTTGGGAATGAGTTGGTATCCATTAAGAGGTAGAAATCTCAAATTTTTAGACCTTATAAGCCTCCATACCAACCTAACAAGGCCCCTTAGCAACCGAACAAGCCTTCCTCTCAAGTTGTTCCTCAAAATCAGAATCATTTTCCTCCTACAATACCTTCTCAACTGTATAACCCAAACATGGCTAGTTCATCTCAAGCTTTGGTTCTTGCTCAAAATAACCTTGTGCAAGATTATGAGTGGTGTTTCCCTTTTCATATTCCAAACAATTAAGTAATATTCCCTAATGGAATTCTGAACCAAGATTTAATGGTGAAAAGTGCATCTGTTTCTTAACATGTAACATAAAAGAAAAATCAGCAACATATGGTCACTCAAGAGGCACCCCCAAGTGATACCTCACTTGTAAACTGACAAGAGGAAGACTTTTGTGGGGTAAATTAGAACTTTCCTTAAGGTGTGGCTGCAAATACTAGATCTAAGAGGAGATCTATGGAAGAGGGAAAATCAGCAAATGTAGGTCCTTCTAAACCCTCTTTGACACTCCAAGGAGGTGGCATTTCAAATGTAGCTCCAAATGTGTAAAATCAACCTAAGTGAGCTTCAATATCAGCTTAAGTACATGAAAAAGGTTGTTGCAAGTAAGGCACATAAAAAATATAATCAAACTCCTTTCAACATCCTTGAACAGATGAAGAAAAATAATGTGAGCATATCTATGTGGGAATCATTAGCAATTCTAGGATAGAGAGATCTCTTGTAAGCATCTATGGCCAATCTATTTATTTTAGGTGAGTCATCCAAGGAACAAGACAAGGTTCTTACTAATGTAATGCAACAAAAGGAGGATCAACCAAGCAGGAATATGAAACCTCCACCCTTTTATGTATCCTTGATCATCAAAAATAATTTGGTTCACAATTATATGATTGATTCCAGAGCAAACATCTCAGTGATGCCTAAATATATTGCATACTAGCTAGGCCTCAAGTATGAATCTCTATCTAAAGGATTAGTACAACTAGATGGAATAGTAGTTAGAACTATTGGAGTTATCAGAGGTTCAATCCTCATGCTACATGCATACCCTAAATTTTCAGTTCCTCAATATGTCTTCATAATTGATCTACCTCCACTCTTCGCTATATGTCTATCTAGGGACTTCACTACCAAAATTGGAGGATATGTATCAGCTGACTAGTCTCACATGCTCTTCAGAACCAGGTATGTCACTTAGGATACTATTAATTCTGAACTAATTTCTACATATCATATAGAACCTTATGTACCTAGCCCCATTAATGTAAATTAAACCATCTTTGATCAAGAGGATTGTCCAAGCACCAAAGAGACAAATACTCAGATTGAGGGCATTCCTAACTTGCTAATTGATGAATGGGTAAATGGATGCTATAACTTTGATCCATATCAACAGGTTGAATTTTGGGGTTAATCACACCAATTGTACAAATATATTATTCATACCTAAACATACAAGCAATAAATATAGAAATAAACCAGAAGAACAATACACAAGATATAACGTGGTTTACCCAGTGTGGGCTACATCCACCAAAAAACAACCAATATATTATTAAAAGCTTCATAGAGGATATATAATGAAGATCTATAATATTCCACACCTCTCTCAGATGTACAGTACTTTCTTCCTCACAAGCTTCTCTTTTTCTCTCTCTAAGAATTCTCTCTTTATAATTATCAATTCTTAATGAGTTCACTCTCTTCTAACCCTATCTTTCTACCTTATATAGTCATATAGAAACTTAGGTCACTTTAACTATGTAATTACAATCATTAGATAAACTTTATATCAAAAGTTAGATCTAATTCCCGCGAGTTAAATAAAATAATCACAAACAAGAAACCGATGTCGGCTACCCTAACTGATACCGGTTCCTCCTTGCTTTGACCAACGTTGGTCTGCAGACCGATGCTGGTTACTGTGTATTCCGGTAAGTTAATACATCATGCTAATGTGAAGCAATTAAGATCCATAACTCAAAAATCTCCCACTTGGAGATAAATTATTGCACTGTAATGTACATCTCCCTTGGATCATTTCCTTGGCCTGTTTCTTCCTCTTCAAGTCTCAAACTCGAAGACTAACAAAAGTAGAGTGTAGCTCCAAGTTCTCCTTTGTCAACAACTTTGTTAGCATATCCACAGGGCTCTTATTCCTATAAATTTTCTCCAGTTTCATTTGCCCATCCTCCACCATTTTCCATATGAATTGATATCTCAACTGAATGTGTTTTCGTTCTTGAATGAAACGATGAGTTCTTTTCTAGATAAATCACACTTTGACTATCACTATATAATCTATAATACTCTTTCTCCTTTCCCAACTCTTTCATGAGCTTTCTCATCCATATCATCTCTTTTCTATCCTCTGTAGTTGCAACATACTCAACCTCTGTAGTAGAAAAGGCCACAACCTTCTGCGATCTCGAAATCCAACTAACTGTTGTCCCACCCAATGTGAATACATATCCAGTGGTACTTCTCCTACCACCCAAATCACTAGCCATATCTGAATCAACATAGCCACATAAATAAATATCTGACCCTCCATAACATAACTACATTATGGATGTCTCTCTCAAATACCTGAGAATCCATTGGACTGCTTTCCAATGCTCTTTACTTGGATTGGCCATAAATCTGCTCACAACTCCCACTGCCTATACAATATATGGTCTGGTACAAACTATAACATACATAGGATTTCCAACTGCTGAAGCATATGGAACTCGTGTCATGTACTCAACCTCCTCATGCGAAGCAGGACACTGTTATTTACTCAATTTGAAGTGTCTAGCTATAGGTGTACTTACAGGTTTTTAATTCTACATATTAAACCTTTCCAACACCTTATTGATATAATGTTCCTGAGACAAATACAATTTCTTGTTCTTCCTATGTCTGTGAATTTGCATGCCAAGTATTTTCTTTACAGCTCCTAAATCCTTCATTTCAAATGTATGAGCTAACGTTTATTTAAGCTCACCAATTTCCTACATACTAGATCCTACAATAAGCATATCATCCATATACAATAGCAAAATAATATAAATTCCATTTTCAAGCTTCTTAAAATAAACACAATGGTCAGATTCACATCTCGTATATCCATGCTCATGCATGAAACTATAAAACCTCATATACCATTGTCTTGGGGATTACTTGAGCCCATACAAGCTCTTTTTCAACCTGCACACAAGTTTCTCCTTACCCTTGACTTCATACTCAAGTGGTTGCTGCATATAAATCTATTCATCTAAATCACCAGGAAGGAAAGCTATCTTCACATCTAGTTTCTCTAAATGCAAATCATTCGACTGCAACTATACTCAATATAGTACATATGAAAGTCATTTTAATAGCTATAGGAGAAAATATTTTACTGAAAGTCAATACCTAACTTCTATGTGCAAATCCCTTTACTGACAAGCCTTGTCTTATACCTTTTCTGTCCACCCCTCTTCTTCCTTGATCCTATAAACCTACTTTGTTCTGCAATGTCCTTTTACCTGCTGGACAACTTGAATAGAATCCCAAGTCTGGTTTTGTTTCAAGGAGCCCATCTCTCTCATCCTGTGCCATGCTCCCACTGAATACATGAGTCTCAACCTATATTGACTTCTTCAAAACTATCTCTGGTTCACCATTATCAATCAATAATAAATAAGATAAGGAAGGTGTAAATATTTCTGGAGGTTTACTTACCATTTGTGATCTTCTCACAGAGATTTGGGGTACCGAGAGGCTCAGTCTGGACTCATCCTAGGACATTTGTTATCCAATTCTCAGACAATGACCAATATCGGTCATCTGTAGCCAACACTGGATTGACTAACCAACGCCAGTTTGGATCTTCTGTAACTGATACTGGTTCAGGCTGACTGATGTCCGGTCGGGGGTTTAACCGTCACCGGTTACTATGTGATACTCATAGGTATGAATTTTAAATATGATATTTCATTTTCATTCACAAACTTCTACAACCGAGTTCATCCTTGGGTATCAAAATTTGATCCCTGTACATTGTATTTTCATTCCATTCAATGTCATGAATCCTATTAATTTTATAATTCCTCTAAATCCCAAAAATGAAATCTGAAATCACCAAATCCATAACCAATAAAAATGCATCGCTTGGATTTTGGATCCAACTTTTTTCTATTTTTCCTTATCAATATGCAGCAAAAACTTATGAACCAAAAAATTTAAGAAAAGAAAGATCTACCTCTTTTCTGGTCCAAGATTCCTTTGGTATTCCTCCATCTAGTGAACTTGAAGGCCCATAGATTAATCAAATAAACTATCATGTATACACTAATTCTTCCCAAAATTACAAGTGGCAATCCAACATGTATCCTCATGACTTCTTACACATTCCATGATTGTCTTGTTCATTATGTTTGTAACACCATTCTCTTTTGGTGTTCTTGTAACTGTCCTTTGTATATACATATTACATTCACTGAACAATAAT
This sequence comes from Taxus chinensis, assembly GCA_019776745.2. Taxonomy (NCBI): domain Eukaryota; kingdom Viridiplantae; phylum Streptophyta; class Pinopsida; order Cupressales; family Taxaceae; genus Taxus; species Taxus chinensis. The sequence continues at coordinate 1,432,614 of CM034154.1, forward strand.
AATTGAAAGCCTTGCTGTAATATTCACCACCATTTTTAGGTCTAAGACAATTTAACTGTGAATTTGATTCATTCTCAACAAGGGCTTTCCATCTTTTATAAGTCTCAAAAACATCATATTTATGTTTAATACAATAAACCAATACCTTTTTTGTAGCATCATCAATCAAAGTAACATAATACTGGGATCCTCCATACGAGAAGTTACCTGGGTCTAGTCCCCACACATCTAAGTGTACAAGATCCAATTTCTGCTCCTTCTTTAGTCACCCCCAACTTTGATAAATCTCACTCTCTTTTACTTTCTAAAGACAGAATGCTCATAGAAATCAAGATCTAAATCTTTCAAATTTGATAACATACCCTTAGCCTTTAAGATCTGCATTCCTTTTTTAATCATATAGTCCTAACCGATTATGCCACATGTATGCATCTGAATCTGAATTAGATAACAAAGAAAAGGAATCTAGTAACATAGGTAGATAAATATAACGTTCCTACCTTATTGCCTCTTGCCACAACAAGATCCATCCCTTGGTGACTTTCCAAGGGTTTGTTTTGAATGTAACCATGCAACTAAATTCACCTAGTTATCTGTGTAGAAATAAGATTCCCTCTTGAGGCTTGACACATTTCTCGCATCTTTCAATACCCATGTATTTTCATTCTGTAATTTTAGATGAATTTCCCCTTTACTAGTAATACAACAAGGTTCATCGTCACCCAAATAAATCATGGCCGAAATTTCCCTGGACATAATTTCTGAAACAACCCTTATTAGGGGGCTAGCATGGAAAGAAGATCTTGAATATAAAACCCATGATTCTATTCTATTATCCAAGTAGAGAATAAGGGCATCTTGCATTACCTCAGATGCTATAATATTTGCCTCTTTACTTTTGTCTGGGAATTGGTTCTCTTTGTTATCCTTTGAACCAATAGTATCCTTTTTTGCATGTCATTTTCTTTCCACAATTTCCAACAGGTAATTCCCTTACCTATGGATTTAGATATGTCATTCATTAGAATTTGATTTCCCATTATTCTTACTCTTGGATCTCTCCTTATTCCTACCTCTACTTTCTACATTCAAAGAATTACCTAGATGATGTTTCCTCTTGTACTTTTCCTACGAATTTCTTCATTCAAGATTATACTAACCAGATCATAAAACTTAAAAATATTATTAGCAGATGCTGTATTACTAACAACCATCTACCAAGTTATCCCAACTATCAGGAAAAGAACATAAAAATAAGAGTGCTTTTACTTCATCATCAAACAAAATATCAACCGATTTTAACTTAATTTACAATAGACCGGAAATCATTCAAATGACTTTATGTAGATCCACCTTCATGCATCTTAGAACTAAATAGTCTCTTCATCAAATAAACTTTATTTGAAGCACTAGGTTTTTCATATAAATTAGTTAAGAGATTTTATTAACTCTACCATGTGTTGGGAATTCGTGACTGTGGAATTCTGCTAATGATTGGATAGCAAACAAGATGCTGTGCTAGTTCAGGATCTTATACAATTCCCCAAAGCCTTTCAACAGTGGAAGTATAAACTCGAATAATCCAAATCAAAACAAGGTGTACATCACATAACACAACATGTACCGTAGGTTCTATCAATGTGGGTTACATCCAATGATAAGATACCATATCTCTTATATATAGATACATCAAGAGTACAATCTGCAACTCTTCCATAATGAGAGTACATTTCATATGTCCAAGAGTATCTCCTCTCCTACCATATATCTAAACAAATTTTCACGAGTGCACTACAATTGCTGCCTCCAAGCTCCAACAACATATCTCACATAACCAGGAACTACTGTATCTTTGAACTGCGAGTAAGTTCTATGTGGAACTGCATACAAGACCTCTCAAACAAAGCTATGATACCAAATGTGCAACTAAGACTGTGCACCAAGAAGTAATTTTTTCTCTCCATCACTACATAAATAACCTATGCAAACATGAAGATAACCTCCTCTACAATATCTAGATCTACATGGATCTACAATACAAGACTAGATCTACATGGATCTATAATACAAGATCTCACCAACATGTGGATCTACAAGAAGAAACTCTATGTGCTTTGCATACTATGCAAGCCATTATAATGAGACAATAAATATACAAAGGTCTCCATACATTAGAAGACGTTACAATCTTCTCACCCTCTCAGATGTACCTGTTATTTCCTTTTGTCCAACTCCTCTCCATGGAGACTCTGTCTTCATGTAACCTGTTCCTTTTCTCTCTTCTTCTTCTTCGTCTTCATCCTCTCAATCTCAAAGAATCAAGGATCTAATTAAATCCTTCTCTTTTAATCCCCCTTCTAAACCCTAGAGTATTCTTTTATGCTTATATAGGCATATATAAACTTAGGGCACTTTGCCATGCAATTGCATCCAATAAATCTAATTTAATGCTAAAAGTAGATTTAATTCATGAGAGTTAATCAAAACATCATCACTCACAGGTAACCGGCGCAGTGGTTAGCCTTAATCGCAGCCGGTTCCTACTTGCTCTAACTAATAGGTCAGTTCCTACATGACCGATGACAGTTCTAGGTGATCTGATGTTGGTTCCCCCTTGACCAATGACGGTTGCGGTATTTTCCAGAAAGTTTCCATTGCATACTCTAGTGAAGCTATTTATCTCCACAACCTAACACCATGGTTTTTGCTTCGGTAATATTCGAAGCCACAGATGCTGCCAAGCTCAATCTTATAGATCCTAGAGCCTTTCTGAATTAAGAATTTTCCTTTCTTCATCAGTCATCTTTTTAGGTATTTCCTTTTCTATCCAGTGGTAAGTATAGATCTTTTTGATACAGATAATATCCCACCTGCCTCTTCCATAATTGATAATTACGGCCATTAAATTTCTCAACTCTGTATTTTCCATCTTCTACCATTGTTGTAGTTCCCATTCAATTAGAAATCCCTTTGTGATTAAATCTGTCAACACACAAAACCATCAAAAAAAAATCTCCCACTATAAGAAGATGAGGGTTGGGGTTAATCAAATCCAGTTGTAGATATATATTATTCATATCTAAAAATACAAGCAATAAATACTGAAATAACCTAGAAGAACAATACACAAGGTATAACATGGTTCACCCAGTGTTGGCTACGTCCACCAAGAAACAACTAGTGTATTATTCAAAGCTTAAAAGAGGATATATAATAAAGATCTGTAATCTTCCACACCTCTCCTGGATTTACATTACTTTATTCCTCACAAGCTTCTCTTTTTATCTCTCTAAGAATTCTCTCTTTATAACTCTCAATTCTTAATGAGTTCACTTTCTTCTAACCCTAGCTTTCTACCTTATATAGACATATACAAACTTAGGGCACTTTAGTTATGCAATTACAATCATTAAATCAAATTTATATCAAAGGTTATTTCTAATTCTCGTGAGTTAAATAAAATAATCATGCATAGGAAACCAATACCAGTTCCTCTAATCAATATTAGTTCCTCCATACTTTGACCGATGCCACTCCCAAGTGACAAACGTCGGCCTGCCAACCAATGTCGGTTACTGTTGTTGATTCCAACAAGGTTAATAAGAGTAATGCTAATGTGAAGCAATTAAGCTCCACAATTCAACATTGAAGAAGTTGGTTTGGGTATTTACTATTTTCATGAGGAGAATACACCCCTGCCTAGTGTTATCAATCCAAATAGTGAAGAGGAAGTAGGCATTTGGAAAATGTTCTTTGACAGATCAAGAAGAAAACAAGGTGCAGGAGGAGGTGTAGTCCTTATGTATCCTACTAGTATAAATTACTCCTCTTCCAAATTTAAATTCAGCTACTCCAATAATACAACAGAATATGAATCCCTCATTCATGGTCTTCAGTGGGAAAGAAAGAAGAATATCAAGAAACTGGTAACTAACCATTTAGTGACAATGAAATGGTCCATGAACTCATGAAACCTTCAGAGGATCAAATGCAGCCAAGAATGAATTGTTCAAGGCTTGCAAGCATAGAGTTTGGATCTTTTGGAAGATTTTGAAGCTTTCAATACCCATGCCATTTCAAGAAAAAGGAACGAAGTTACTGGTAGAATTGTTACAATTGGAGTAAAGTTTGACATAGTTGAAAACGTTAAGAGAGACAAAGTTCAACCACATGTCAGGGTGATAGTGAGACTTGTTATACCAAACAATGACACAAATTAGAAAGTGTTCAAAAATGATCAATGGTATCTATTATCATCAATTTCATTTAAGTAATAAGAGGTTGAGTTTCCTTTAATGGAAATCATGACATGTGACCTTTCCCCTCTCCATAGCGGGATAATGGACCTAATCCAAATTTATGGGAGTTATTGGCTCCATGTTCTGATACCTAATCTGATTATTAGTATGAACTGGGCTAAAGCAAGATGATTAGACTAAGTCAGAAATGTTAATGACTACAGGTTCAACTCCCAGATGAGGTAGATTTGGTGGCTCCAATAACGTAATAAAAAGCTGGGTCCTATTGCAGAAAAGGGCTTATTAAATTTGGAATCTATTTTCAACCCCAATGAATAGTTTAGAAAATAAAATCTAATGCGCAACACATTAAGATGATTGTTAGGCCATCTATTCCAGATAATGAGGCAAGTATTTAATAGCAAAACATAATGGTCAAGTGTGAAGTATTTGAACCTATCTCAGTTGGTGAAGGAAAATTTCTTCAGATTGTTAAAGTAAGCACTTCACAAGAAAAACATGCTTTTGTAGAATTTTTCCAAGAATTTGTTGATATTTTTGTATGGAGTTATGAGGACCTTAGAGGTTTTGATCCTAGTTTAGCTCAACACACCATTGAGTTGGATTAAACTGCCAAACCTATCAAATAGAAAAAAAATTGTGTCAATCCACATATTGAGCCCTTAATGAAGAAATAATTGAACAAGTTGATTGAGGCTATAAGCCAGGAAAAATGCACTACTAACAAGGAATTAAAATACCAACAATCATACCTCCTCCTTCACATTTCATAGCAAACCTCAGAATGGGCTAGGAAACTTGGATTGAGCCCCGATTGAGTGATATGTAGGTGCTTTTCTTCAAGATGGAGCAAGGCCTTTCTATAACAACGATCCACTTACTTTGCACCAGATGGGAAAAAGGATTATGGATTTGGGGTGCTTCAAAATGAGGCTATTTGGGCATTAGGACAAGGTAGAAGGATGTTCTTTGCTCAAAGGATGTAAGAACTTAGATAGGGCATTCAAGTTTATACTCCCTATCTTAGAGGGGAGGGGTAAGGCTGTATTTATAGCCTAGGGGAGTGATTAACTTAGATTAATTTAAGTAATCATGGTTTGAAAATGTGGGCAAGATTAGGTGAGTGGGGACCATGAAGAATGGGTGAGGATTTGATTTTGGATTTTTAATTCATAAGTGGAGGATTTTAGGTGAGTGGGGTCCACGAACAGTGGGTGAGGATTTGATTTTTAATTTGTAATTCAATTGTAAAAAAATATGGAGAATAATGACATGTGGTGAGGATTGAGTTATTTTTTGGATTTAAAATGGATAATTAATCAAATTATATTTGATTAATTTGAAATGTATTTTTGTGGAAAATGAGGTAGGGGAATTAATTGATTTAGGACAGATGTGAAATTAGGGTGTCTATATTTTCCCCTCTTTGGAAGGGTACTATGAAAGTAGTGTCCTTTCAAATAAATTAGATGAGATGGGGGGAAGAATTCAATCTACTTTTCTTAAGCAGAAAGTAGAGAAAATGTTTTTTGGGGAGATTAGAAGGTGGTGAGTGACAGATGTCATGGTATCTTCCAAGACAAAAATTTCATGAGAAGATGTGATTATGGATAGATGTGATGATACCCCCTCAATAGGACTAACAAGAATGGAATATACGACAAAGCTCTTGAAAAGAGGAGAGATGAATTCTGCAGAGAAGAGGACAAAATGGAGTGGAAGAGACTGGAATGACTACACGATGCAAATGGAGAAAGGATTCAATCAACCTTGAATGTTAGTGTGAGGATGTGTGGGAAAGAGAAAAGGGTATGGATAGGATTGGGGGTTGATTATGAGAAGAGTAAGGGAGATAAGGGAGGGGAGAAAAAGGAATGAAAGAGGTAGAAATAAGAGAGAGGGATGATAGGGGAAGAAGGTAATGATGAAGGACAAACATGAAAATGACAGAGTAGAGGGTGAAGGGATGAAATAGAGATGTGCCAAATGAAGGAAGTAGCAGAGATAATAAAGAGGGATGCATGAAAGTGAAAGAAAGAGTTGAGAAAAGAAGGAGAAGACGAGGTGGGAGTAGGGCGTGAATCGATGAAAATGGAAAGAGGATGAAAGAAGAAGTAGAACGGAGAGAAAAAAAGAAACTATGAGGGGCGAGGAAAGTGTGAAAAAGAGTAAAGAAAAGAGGAGAAACAAATACAAAATGAACGAAAAGGTAGGGGTGGTAGAGAAAAGGAGTAGTGGTCAAAAGAAACATGAAAATTAGGGAAGAGGAAAGGAAAATAGACTGAATAAATGGAGAAGATTGAAGGAACCATGTCATTGCGAGGAAGACCAAGGCAAATAATATGGAGCAGACCGTATGGAGATGCATGTGGAGTGTGGTATGATAAAAAAGATAGGAAAATGCTGAAGAGCCAGGTTATAGATGGGGAAGTAAGGAGGAAACATGATGGAAAAAGGGGAAGAAGATGATATAGGGGAAGGGAAATAAGACGAGGGGTGGGAGAGAGAAGAGGATAACAAAGAAAATGATGTATAAGGAAGGGAATACAGAAAGGGGATGATAAGTGGAAAGGGAACAATATAAGGAATGTAAATAGAAGAAAGAGGGGAGGAATGACATCGATTGGAAAAGACGTGGAGATGCATGAAATTGGGATACTAGGATTATGAGAAAATATACAAAAGATGTATAATGAAGATAGTAAAGATATTAAAGAGGGTGAAGGGAATATGGAGAGATGGGGAAGAACTGACAAGAAAGGGTGGGAGTAGGGGAAAAAAATAGGAGAGAAAAGAGAATGAGGGATAGAAGAGGAAATGCCAATAAGGGGATGTTAGGGAAAGTCCACTAACAATGAGTGGTGAGGAAGGGTGAGAGAAGAAATGAATAAAAGGAGAAAGGTAACAAGGATTGGAAAGGGTAACGCTAATAAAGGGACGTTAGGGAAAGCCCCCTAACAATGAGTGGTGGGCTTAGAGGAGGGAAGGAATGAAGGGAAACTCTAGAAGGTCCAAGGGAGTGAATGAGGTCATGCAGAATGAGGATTGATGATTTTTAGGGAAAGCCCACAAACAATTATTAGTGCGGGAATAGAAGATGATGATGAAAGAATGATATAGGAATGTTAACAATGATGGTGAACACGTGTGCGGGTAGACATGTGGGATAATTTGAGAATATGAAGTGGAAAGAGTATAGAAAATGGGAGGGATGAGTTGGGACTAGGTGAAAGCGAGGAAAGGATGCGGGAGACGAGGACGAATGAGGTGAGGGTGAAGAAACAAGACATGAAAAGAATGGGAAGAAATGGTATGAAGGATGATGGATCAAGAAGGGGAAAAGGAGGAAAAAGAATGTGATTGTAGGTGGAAGATATTAGACGTATGTTGTAAGATGATAGGTGGAGAAAGGATAATGGTAGGAGGAAAATATGGTTGGTAGAAGATACCAGATGGAAGAATAAATCAACAAAGTGAACAAAGAATGAGGTGAGGGAGAAGTTTACAATGACAACTTTAGCATAGGGAGGACCCTAACATAATATTATCATGCAACGGAAGTGGTTAAGTAAGATTGCCAAGCGAGCGACACTGGAGATGACAAGTGGGAAAGCGAGAAGTGGTGTTTGTGAGAATGGAGAAGGAGGTGAAAGGATTTCATAATGGGGGATGCCAAGAAAAAGTGAATGATGAAGGGTGTGTGGTGATGGGGAAAGGCAAGAAGATAGATCATCCTTAAGAGGGACTCTTAAGTGAGATTGCCATGCCAGGCGAGTGGTTAAGTAAGATTGCCAAGCAGAGGATGGTGATAGTGGTGGTAAAAAGATGTGATGATGGGAAATGAAGAGAAAATATGGATGGTTAGAATGGAGAGTGATGGGCGAGTGTAAGATGACATGATATGCTTAAGAGAGTCTCTTAAGTAAGATTGTCATGCCGCCATAGTGGTTGTGTAAGATCGCCAAACTGAAAAGGATGATATACAAGGATAAAGACAAAATTACATTGGATACAGGGGTGGAATGGTTGGTTGAAGAAGATGATCACGACGAGAGGTGGAAGAAATAAGATGGGGAAATATGATGGGACAATGGAAGACCATAGGGCAGATCAACCTTAAGAGGAAGTCTTAAGTAAGATTTCCATGCGACCGGAATGGTTAAGTAAGATCACCAAGATGAAGAAGAAGAAGAACGATGATAGAGTTGGTGGGAATAGGGTATGACAAAATGGATTGAAGGGGAACCCTTAAGTGAATTTTCCATACTACGAGAGCATGTAAGTAGGATGACCAGGCATAAGATAGATTTGGGGAAGGATGAGAAAAGAGTGAGTGATGTATGCCTGAGCGGAAGAGCATATGAGATGAGGTAATAACAAGGAAGAAATGAAACAAAGGAGTGTAACATGAATGGATTAAGGAATATATGTAGTGAAGGGTGGAGAGTGTGAGGGGAATCCTTAATTGGGATGCCCATGTGGTGAGAGTAATGATGCAAGAATGAGAATCAGAAGAGGTGGAATGGGAAGATGTGTGTGGTGGTGATTGTTGTTTGATGAGAGGGGAGGTGGTGAAGAAGCTTCTACAATGGGAAGATCTTAGGGAGAGGGTAAACCTCCACCAAGGATCCCATATAGAAGGGGTTATTAAGTAAGATTGTCAAGCGGAAAGCAGAAGAGTGAAAGGAAAAAATACAAATGGGTGAGAGGGGACATGAATGGTGAGAAGGGTAATATGGGGATGAGTGGGGGAAGAGTAAAAATGAGGAGTGAGGATGAATGGATCAAATACATGGTGATCATGGTGGGGGAGGAGGAGCTGCTGGACAGTGAATGCTACTTGAGAAATATCTTCATGTAGGATTTGCAAACTGCAACAGTGATCAAGTAGGATTCCCAAACTGGGGAATATATTAGTATGGAGGAATGGAGGGGGTGCAAAGTAAGATGTTGATCATGCAGGAAGATACTCGCGTGATGAAAAACATATTAATTTTTATATAGCACATGATAGGATGCATCGTGATATAAAAGATCAGGATGAATAGACTGTAATATGCATGATAGCCTAGACATGGGCCATTAAAAAGGTTTGATGCCCCAATATGATATGCAAGTGGAAGATATCATAGACAGAGGCCATCCAAAAAGTATGATGACCCAGTATGATATGTAATAAGATAACATAAGTATATTAGAGAGAACACCGGGATACATAAAATCAAGATGCCCCCTGTAATATATCAAGATAAAAGAAAGAAATTAATAATTTTAACTAAGAATGTAACACAAGAACCAATAAACATGTCCCTAACATGTTCCACAGTGAGGATTGATCAGATGTGCCCCCAAGCAGGGGTACAAGGACATAGAAAAGGATTTGGTCATTTTCCTCAAACAAGGACACAATGAGAGCCGGATTTACCCCAAGCGAGCATTCACGTGAGAAGAAGTGGTTTGAATTTGGTAGTCATAAGGTAATTGGATCATTCGTTGGGGATAATAGTTCAAAGGTTGATTTGTGTTGTTTATTTTAGAGTCTTTGTGATTTTGTAGAGTTTACAATATTTTTTTTATTTTGTTTATTATATATATATTTTTGGAGATTTTCCAATGTTATATATATATATATATATTGGATTTTGGACGAGTGTTTCTAAGTTTTTTTTAGATTTTTGACTATTTTCAAATGTTTTTGGATTTTTGGATTTTTAGATTTTTGACAAGTGTTTCTAAGGTTTTTGGATTTTATGGACCGAAGTGCAGACTTATTTTGAGAGGTGATAAACCAGGATATTATTCGCATGTATTGTGTTCCTTGTGGTAACTAATGCTCGGAATAATAGAAATTCTCATTCCATTGGCAGGCTATGGTGGTGATGTTATGATTAAAAGAATTCCAGCTCCATTCTTGACTCCACACAACTAGTAAGATGTGTGGGATCATCATCGAGAATCAAGAAGGACGCAAGAGGTAGATAATGAGTATAGAGACAAATGCTAACAACACTCCCTTTGAGAAATTATGACTCGAGTCTTCGTAACATTACTGAACTGGTTTCAAAAAATGGCTTTCACTTTATGAGTCATGTGCTAGACTTAGACAGTTATGTGGCCTACTAATTGGTAAGATATGAGGTGAAGGGATAATTCTCTCTTCACTTAGGCATCTAAATTACTTCTTTGGGGATTCTAGAATTGCAAGCACTGTAAGATTTTGTATTTTTGAAATGACTCCCTGTGCCTTGCCCCATGCTACTAGTGAGAAGCAAGGGCTCATCACCGAAGGCAAAATATAGGCGAGTGAATTCCCTTTTTGTCTTGTTTTTTTATTTTGAATGTTTTTAATTTATTTTTTGAATATTTTTGCAATTTTTTAATGCTTTTATGAGAATGACCCTCTATGCTTTGTCCCATGCCACCTGTAAGAGATAAGGGTTTATCACCGAAGACAATACGTAGATGAGTAAGGGCACCTTCCTCCATTCCCAGTCTCACACTATCAGTAAGAAGCGTGGGCTCAACACCAAAGACTATAAAGGATGAAAGATGTGACAATGAATTATTCATAAATTTATTGAATTGATGGAATTTTACAACATTGCTTTGTTTTTTTGGGGAAGGAACATTTGCTCCCAATCTCAGCCCCACACGATTAGTAGGACGCGAGAGTTCAACACCGAAGACTGAGATGGACGATCAAATGAATTGGGTAAATAATTTTAGAGTTTTGTTATGAAAGAGAGAATTTTCTTTGAAGTGAATATATTACCATCAATAAGCTTCTAGGTATGACCATAGGTAAAAGCAACTGAAAATGGGAGATATTATAAGAAGTATGATACTCACAAGACTTAATAGGATATATGTTATCACATGTCTCATGATGATGAGTATGAAGATATGTTTGTGATAATGATAATATCTGCTAATGAAATGAATGATTTTAAATTATTCGGAGATTGGTAAGACAGAAGAAATAATCTACACATTGTCGTTGTGTTTCCTAGAATAGTGAATGCCTCAAGGATAAAATTTATTTAAATAAAAAAAAATTCATTGGTTCATCAAGTTTTTTGACCATCTTTAATGGCCAAACTTATAGGCTCTAAAGCCAAATTTGGTTGTAATCACATAGGTTCTTGACCAATTAGGCTCAAAGTTTCCTTGTTTTTTCTCACTCTTTAGTGGTATTCTTTTGATTTTCTTTTAAAATGAAGTCGCCAATTTTTGAGTTCTCTGGGTCTTAGCTTTTTATGATAATTGTGCTGTAGTTTGGTTTTGGTAGAAATTGAAGATAAGTGAGGGCATTAAGTCATTTTGCATTGAGAATTTCAAGCTCCTGAAGCCTGTGACTATTAGTATTCATCCTCATTAATTACATCTTTAAGGGAGATTCTCAAGGATGGGACTTCTATCTCAATAGGTAAAAATGGCTTCGCAACCATAAACGAGGGAAAATGGGGGTGGCTCCGGTAGGCATGTGGTAAGATGTACGGTAAGCCCCAAAGAGTGGGGGTAAATTTGAGTATACCAATTGCATCCATGTGTGTTGATGATTTTTTTTTATGATGGATTTTAAATTCTTGTTGGTTGCTTTTGCTTGACCGTTACCTCGAGGGTAGTATGGAGTGGACCACTTAAGTTTGATGCGAAAACATTTGGCAAGGTCTTTTACATCTAGATTTTTAAATGATTTTCCATTAGTCTGCGACCATAGTGAATGGAATACCAAATCAACAAATGAGATTATTAAAAATGAATTTCTATATTTGACTAACTAGTAATATAGGTGAGAGGCATAACTTCCACCCCATTTATTGAAGTAATCGGTAATAGTAATGATGAATTTATGTCCATCAAACGATGTTGGTCTGATTTTTACTAATGAGGTCAAGTCCCCATTGAGAGAACGGCCATGGTGTGGTTATCAATTGCAATGCTTGGGAAGGTGTGTGGATAATATTTACCATGCTTTTGACATGCTTGACATCATTTGACAAAATGGCATGCGTCACTTTCCATGGTGGAGCCAATAATATCCAACTCGAAAGATTTTTCTTGGCTAAGGCTATAACCGTCCATGTGCGCTCCACAGATACCATAATGGACTTCAATTAGGACACTTGAGGCTTCTTCATGACTAAGACATTGGATCAAGGTACCATCATATCCTTGTTTATAAAGAGTTTCTCCTAAAATGGTGTAACGAGAGGCACATTGTGCTAAAGCACGTTTATGCATTAGTTTCATGTCGGTAGGAAATGTTTTATCATGAATGTAGGTATAAAGATCATGGTACCAAGGGTTATTTGGGCCCATGATCTCACAAACTATAGTGTTTTCAGGAAGATCATAGGCAGGCATTAAGAGATGTTCTATGAGAAAATGTTCCCGGGGTTGATTAGATGCAATGTCTAATAGGGATCCAATGGTTGTCATAGCGTCGGAAAATTTATTACAAATTCTGGGGATTTGATCAAAGCTAATTAATCGAAAATAGATTCAAAGACTATCCACCATACGGTTATATGGGATAATTTTTTCATCCTTGACCTGGTATTCATCAGTAACTTGCTTGATGATAAGTAAAGAATCACCAAATACAACTAATTCTGTAAGATTTCAAGATATAGCTAGTTTTAATCCTGTAATTAGAGCTTCATATTTTGTGATATTGTTGGTACATGGGAATGCTAAGCGAGATGATTTGGGGATAACATGTCCGCTAGGTGTGATAAGAAAAATACCTGTCCCTGAGCCATGGAGATTACAAGATCCATCAAAAAATAGAGTCCAACTAGGTGCGATGTCTATGTGCAGAATATATTCATCTGGAAAAGAAAACTGAAGTGGTTATGTGCTAGAAAGGGGTGCCTCAGCAAGTTGGTCTGCAAGGGCCTGTCCTTTAATTGCCTTTTGCGGAACAAATTCGACATCGAATTCACTAAGTAATTCGACCCAACTAGACATTCTTCCCATGAGAATGGGTCTGGACAACAAATACTTGAGATGATCAATCTTGGAAATCAACTTAGTTGTGTGATTGAGCAAGTAATGACGTAACTTATGGAATGCAAAGGTGACCACTAAACATACTTTTTTTATTTGGGAATAATGTACTTCATGCTCAATAAGTGTTCGACTAAGGTATTATATAGCTTGTTCTTTTGCTTGATCATTATGTTGTGCTAATAGAGCTCCTATGGCATGTTCAGTGGCAGATGTATAAAGTAACATGGGTTTATCAGCAACTGGTGACATAAGAACAAGTGGACGTGAGAGATATTCTTTTAAATTAGTAAAAGAGTTTTCGCAATCATGGTTCCAGTGAAATTATGCATCTTTCTTGAGTAACTGGTTGAAGTGATGGCACTTATCATCCAACTATGATATGAAACATCGAATAGATTGTATCTTTCTCTAAAGACTACGTAATTATTTTAGGTTTTGAGGAGGAGGAATTTCCATATTGGATTTGAATTTTGTAGGATCCACTTCTATGCCTCTTTGTGAGAAAATAAACCCTAATAATTTACCGAAGGTCACTCCGAACACACATTTCTTTGGGTTAAGACGAACCTTATACTCGTGTAATATATCTAAAATGCATCTCAATACACTTGGATGTCCTATTCATTTTTTTGATTTTGTTAATATATCATCAACATAATCTTCCATAATATCATGTAGCATATCATGGAAGATGACAGTCATTGCTCGTTGATAGGTGGCACCAAAAATTTTCAAGCCGAAAGGCATGACCTTATAACAAAAAGTGCCCCAATGGTGTAGTAAATTCTGTTTTATGTTGATCTCCTTCAGCAATACATATTTGATTATAACCAAAAAATCCATCCATTAAGGAAAACATTTCATGGTCTGTCGTAGAATTAACAATCATGTCTATATTTGGCAAGGGAAATTCATCTTTGGGACAAGCCTTGTTGATTTCTCAGAAGTCTGTGCATATTCTGATGCTGGGATTTTTCTTGGCGATAGGAACTATGCTAGATATCCATGCTGAATAATCAATAGGTCTGATAGAGTCGGCTTCCAAGAGTTTTGCAAGTTCAGCTTTGACAAACAATGCAACTTGGGGATGCATTTTGCGTAGTTTTTATTTTACAGGTTTTGCATCCGGATGTACCACAAGATGGTGTACTACAAGAGATGGGTCCAGGCCTGGCATGTCCTTATATTTCCATGCAAATATATATTGGAATTCAATAAGGAGTGTTGTGAACTCCATGCATTCTTGGTCAGAATGACTAATGCCAAGTTGTAAAATTTTTGGCTATTCGGTGGTGTCAATGTTTATGTTTTTAGTTTCTTCTACAAGCATTTTAGATGTATCTTTTTCGGAGAATAATGCTAATGGTTGATGTAGGTCATCAGTTTCGGGTGTTTCAGGTGAGTTGGTACAAGATTTTGGTGTGTAATGTTGGGACTTTTTATTGACATGTTTGTTGGATAGGGTGGCAGTGAGATTTTGACTATGGGAAATCCTCTGTATACACTTCTGATCCAAATGTTCTGAGGGTGAAGGATCTGAATATTTTATCTCTTCGCCAAAATAGACTGATTCATTTAGATTGATTTCAAATCCTTTTCTATGGTCAGAAGTAGGGATTTGGTCATGAGTTCCAAGGAATTCTTTGATGGATTCATCATTTTTGGAACATTTCCATGGCCGCATGATGTGGTTGGCCATGGTCTATGAGAGTTGGATGTGTAGGCTCAAAATTGATGACATTAACAAATAAATGTTCAAAGTAAAGATGTGTTTCAGTGAGGTCCTCAAAAAGGCTACGTGGAGACCTGATGTCATCGTTATCACTTGAAATTATTATGGGAGCAACGTCAAACACCTTGAAACCTAGACCATGTTTACCATGATGTTGTGTGTAATTGATCGGGTCTAAACAACCTTGTTCATTTGGACTGAGTCCTTTACCCCTCCATTGCATGTTTTTCATTATTCGATGAGCTTTGGTAAATTGAGAGGACTCACAACATGGAGCAAAGTCATCATTATATAACCAAGATCCTAAAGAACTTGGAATATGTTCGTTGTCAAGATAACCGATTTTTTTCCAAACTGACTATCCCATTTGGTAAGTGGGATGGATTCTCAGATGTGGAGCATTCAGTTTATTGTAGCTATGTGGGGATTTTTTGATATAAAAGGAGTCTTCCATCTTTTGAAATTGATATTCACTGCTTCCTATGTCAATGATTTTAAATGTGTGGGATGGGGGACTAATAGGTATCTCATGTGGTGGGGAAGTCAGTTTGGTAGTTTTAAAAGATGAAGAGAATGGGTTATAAGAAGAAGGGAGTGGATTGAAGGATGAATTTTGGCTATTCATAGGAGAAGGTATCTTAATAGAAGAGGTTTGGTTGGATTAAGAAGGTTGGCTAGGTGAGGAAGAAGATGGTGTGGTGGAAGAAGAATTGTTGCTAGAAGAAGAAGCTTGATTAGTGGAAGAAGATGATTGATTAGTGGGAGGAGGACTGGTGGAAGATTGTTGACTAGCAAAATATAATGGATTAGGAAATGTATTTTGGTTAGAAGATAATGGTTTTAGATCATTGTTAGGGAGTGTATCCGGATCGATGCGTGTTTCATTAGGGATTATGTGAGGTGGAGCATACTTGTTTGTTGATGGGTAATAATGATCATGTCGATACCATCCTTCAAGGAATCTATAATACTCAAAGGGTTGGGGATCTGCACGTAACGTAAATTCCTTTTCCAAATGAGGAAATTTAATACATTGGTGGAACATTGATGGGATGGATTTCATGGCATGAATCCATGGTCAACCGATGAGAATGTTATACGTAAATTCTACATCGACCACATGACATACCGTGTCTAAGGAGATGGGTCCAACTTGGAGAGGCAACGTGATTGTGCCTTCAGAATTTCTCTCGCTATTATCATATCCACGAATGGTTACGATATTATTTTGTAAATAATTTTCAGTGTAACCAAGACAATGTAAAAGTTTCATGGAACAAATATTCAATGCAGATACATTGTTGATTAATACGCGCTTGATCTTTCGATGAGTTATATAGCCCTCGACGTATAAAGAATGATTATTAGCGATGTTGGGATTAAGAAGGTCAGTGGGACTAAAAGATAAAATAGGATTGGGGACTGTGAGATGTGCAATTACAGCCTAGAATTGTTTTGAATTGATGTCCTTAGGGACATGATCATTATTCAATGTTTGCATAAGGATGTGTTGTAGTGCAAGAGAAGAATTAATTAATTCCATGATGGAAATTTGTGATGCAGTGTTCTCCAATTGTTTGACAATATTGAATGATGGCACAGGTTGTGGAGTGGAATTGGTAGTGGAATTAGATGGTGGATTAGGAGGTGATGCGGGGATGAAGTGGCATATTTTTTTGCTATAGGGACCCACATTTTTTTGTCTAGTGGTGATCGCATAGTTATTTCTGATCTTTATAGTTACCACTAAGTCTTGGTCATAGTCTATGGTCGAGATGACTGAGTCATACTTGACATTGCTTGATGATTGACCCTTATCTTTTGAATCGTTATCGTGGTTAGGGAAGGGATTTTTGAACATGTGAAGTTTTTCATTAGGTGTTTTTGTCTCAGAAGTATTTTCAACTTCTATTTCTCCATGTTCAATCAGGTCTTGGACGTAATGACAGAGTTACGTCATTGATCTGTAGAGTGTCCTTTTATGCTATGGTAATCACAATATTTGTTGTCCTTATGCCAATTTGTTTAGGGATGTCCTTCTTTGAAGGGTTTTACGATGGGATATTTAATCATATTGGCATTTTCTAAATGATGAAAGACACTAGATAGAATTTCTCTGAGAGGAGTGAACTGTCTTCATTGGTCCCGAGAAGGAACTTCCTTTCTAGGGATAATGATTGGTTGTTTGGATTTTAATGTATATATGGGATGGTTTTGAATGTTTCAGACATGGCAGGAGTTAGTAACACCATCATTGATGATATTTTGATTCCGGTTAAAGAATTTATATTTTTCCTGGTTCTGAGGGGTGTCTCGATATGGTTGGTCCCTAAAGGGTGCTTTAAGTAAGCCCTTAGAAATGAGGGATTTTTTTATTTGTGTTCCCTTTTCGATGAATTCTTTGAAATTATTCATACAATGCATTTGCATGTGGAATGATAATTTGGCATTGAGATTAGGAACAAATATGCTAACTAGTTGTCTCTCAGGTACTGAGCAGGGAAATCGGCTTGCAATTCCTTGCCATCATTGTAAAAAGGAGGAAAAGTTTTCATTTTGCCTTTGCATAGTGTTATAGAGATCAAGCATGGTTATTTTTGATTCTAAGTTATAGGAAAAATGTTTAACAAATTTCTTTGATAAGTCTGCGAATGTCGTGACTGGCCCTTTGGGAAGATGGAAAAACCAGTCTAAAGCCTATCCTCCTAAACTTTGGGGGATTGTAAAAGATATGTGTCTTGATAGGAAAATTCTTCACATTGCACGTGAAATTCCTTAACATGTTCACGGGGGTCACCTTTACTTTTGTAGTTATCAAACTTCGGGATTTCAAAGGATGAAGAAAATGGTAAGCGTGATATCTCTGTTTCAAATGGATAAGGACACAATTCTTCAAATTTGAATTGTTTTGATTGTTTTTGTAGTCTATGAATGGTGTCTTTCATATGTTTCCATTATTGTGTGAATGGAGATGCGGGGGAAGGTTTATCAAAAATTTCGTGAGTATTGGAGTCTAGATTGGGGTCTTTTAATATTTCAGCTCTAGTCGTTGCTTCCTCAAGTTTCTTTGTTAAGTCTTGGATTTTAGTGAATAACTCGTCAACCAAAGAGCCATTTGGATTGTTTGGTATTTCTTTGTGATAACTTGATTCACCACTGTCGATAAGTTTATTTAAATTTTCCATCTCAAAGTCAGGGGGTAGTTTTGCCCCCATGGCTAGGATGTATAACATATATTCGTTTTTGTTTTGTTTTATCACCCTATTGAATTGTTCTTGTTCTTCATTGATGAGTTCTAGTTGTGCGAATTATTCATCGTCATCGTCATGATTTAGACTACATGTGAATAGCATGATGAAATATGTCTGATTAAGCTGAAAATGGGTAGGAATTTTGAGCAGGTGTGATTAAGTGAGAACTTGATTACTTTGGATTTAGCTTGAATAAGCTTGTGATGACTAATAAGGAGAGTAAATTAAACAAGTTATCTTAATATGATGGTGATGTAACTCAAAATGAGTTATGAAAGGATTTATGTTGGTTGTGATTTGGATAAACACGATGGTGGAAAAAATAATGAGTGATCTCATACAAGTCACCCAATATTAGTTTGATATAACTTGAAACAAACTATGAAGGATGTTTTGACAATTGACGATATGGGGAGTGGATGCTAGTCACTCAATATCAGTTGGATATAGCTGAAGGAAAGCTATGGCAGATGTAGTGTTGGCTGAAGAAAACTAATGAAATCGGTGTGATGTTTTGGTATGTGTTGTTGGATTGTTTGGATATTTTCACTTGGTATTGGATTGGTCGAGAAATGATTTTTTTGTGGAACACTACTAGGGTTTGAAATTTTACAATGAACACATTGATATCAGCCAAGTTTTATGATAAAACAATGCTAAAATATTTTTTTTACAAAAAACAAGCAATCATGTGGATCCAATTTTTTTGGCTTAGGGGGTAAATTCTTCAAGAATAATAATTGTTTCATGCAATCCTATAAGTATGTTGTGGAATGATGGATGCAGGCTCTTATTACTCCAAATATATGTGTACTCTGATATACCTTAGTCTTGATATACCTAATTCTATACGGAGATGAAATTGGTACGGGGAACCCTTAGAGCACTAGAGGAGACTCACCAATTCTTACTTGCCTGCTTCAAAGTGAATCACCACGTCCAAAACAGGTTTTTTGAAAAGGTGGAAGGTGATGGAGGGATGAATGTGTATGGTGTCGTTATAACTCCCCAAAGATTTACAAGGATGATGCCAAGGCTTCATTGTTATAGCTATTTTGGCATGACTCGCATGCACTGCATGACAACATTACTTGTAAGTGAAGAGCAGGGGTGAGGTAAATACTGAACGTTGTGATGAGACTAGGTCTCAAAGTGCAATGAAGATGCAAATGTTGTTGGTGTGTGGTAGTCAAGTCCACGTCACCGGTGTAGCTTTGGTGGTTATGAAATCCACCTCGACTATGTGTAAAAATAAAATGATAAGGTGATTAAATGCAAGGTTATTTCCAACTTGAAATAAATCACTAGCAGAAAATAATTACGTACTTGAGCATGCTAATTTTTTTTGGTTTCAGCAATTTTCTTTGAATGGTGGTACTTTTTGTGGGATTTTTTTTGTTTTTTTGTTTTTGGGTTTTTTTTGTTTAATATGCTAGTGATGTGGTCCTACAAATAATATATTATTAGTTATCCTACAGACGACATGTTAGAAAATTGATCGTGGTTGTTTTTTATTTTCCAGATCGCTTGAAGGCACAAGAAAAGAGCATACACAAGTAATGACTGAACAATTATTAATAATATGAAGAAGTAAGATAATGATTGAAATGACAATTAGAAAACAAGGCTAGAGGATCTTGCAATGTTAGAACAAGAAACTAAACAATTGTGACCATTTATGATTTCCCAGATCACTTGAAGGTGTAGGAAAAGAGCACACGTGGATATAATTAGAATAGATATTTGTGTAAAATTTTAGTAATTATTGTAATTAATTGTGATTGTGAAAAAATGATAATGATTATCTTCACAAAAAAGAAAAACAAAAAAAGAAGAGTGTTAAAAAAATGTTACCAGAAGTGTCGTCTTGGAAAATTGGAATGTAAGGCAAAAAAATTATTTTGCGGAGCCCAGGTGGCCTCCAGTGTGCAAAAGATGATTGGAAATGTGATTTTGATAATTCTGGCTAGATAGGTGCGATAAGGTCTCATATGGTTGAAAAAGGTCCTGTAAGAAAATGATGAGTAGTTTTTACCTCTGTTGCGGTCCACGAGTATCGAGATCTAATGATAGATTTACTTCTTCTAAACACCGAGCACTGAGGAGATCAAAGGTAGGATGAGTATTGTAGGTTCATTGGTACTATAAACTATAGATGCACCACAAGACATTGCACAACAAAAACACTACCCACAGCATTAAGGTTAACCAAAGAATGTAATCCAGGAAAAATGCACTACTAACAAAGAAGTAAAATACCAACAATCATACCTCCTCCTTCGCGTTCCATAGCAAACCTCGGAATGGAATATGAAAATTGGATTAAGCCCCGATTGAGTGATATATAGGTGATTTTCTTCAAGATGGAGCAAGGCCTTTCTGCAACAATGATCCACTTACTTTGCACCATATGTGAAAAAGGATTATGGATTTGGGGTGTTTTAGAATGAGGCTATTTGGGCTTTAGGATGAGGCAGAAGGATGTTCTTTGCTCAAAGGATACAAGAACTTAGATAGGGCATTCAAGCTTATTCTCCATGTCTTAGAGGGGAGGGTTAAGGCTATATTTATAGCCTTAGGAGTGATTAACTTAGATTAATTTAAGTAATCACTGTTTGAAAATGTGGGCAAGATTAGGTGAGTGAGGACCACAGAGAATGAGCGAGGATTTGATTTTGGATTTTTTAATCATAAGTGGAGGATTTTTGGTGAGTGGGGTCCATGAAGAGTGGGTGAGAATTTGATTTTGAATTTTTAATTCAATAGTAGAAAAACATGGAGAATAATGACATGTGGTGATGATTAGATTTTTTTGGATTTAAAATGGATAATTAATCAAATTATATTTGATTAATTCAAAGTGTATTTTTGTGGGAAATGAGGTTGGGGAATTAAATGATTTAGGACAGATGTGAAATTAGGGTGTCTATAGAGGAAAATATCATTTTTCCTATCAAGAATTCATCTTGGGTTTCCAATATAGTTCCAATGCGGAAAAGGAATGGAGAAATCCAAAGCTATGTTGATTTCAAAGATTTAAATAAGACATCTTTGAAGGATCATTAGCTAATGCCTTCAATGGAACAAATCTTATAGATTTTTTCTAGATCAGAGATGTTTTTTATCCTAGATGGATACTCAGGGTACAATCAAATCATGGTAAAGGAGGAAGATTAGCTCAAAACAACTTTTTCCACAAAATGGGGAACCTATGCCTACAGGAAAATTCCATTTGGTTTATCTAACGCAGGAGAAACATTTCAAAGAGTCGTGGACATGAAATCTAAGGGGTTGATCAATAACATTGTTCTTATGTACCTAGATGATATCACAGTGCTCTCTAAGAATGCAGTTGATCATCTCTCTCATCTAAGATAGGTATTTGAAAGGTGTAGACAGTTTGGAGTCTCTCTCAATCCTAAGAAACACATCTTCCTAGCTCATGAAAGTAAAATGATTGGCCATATTGTCTCTAAGGAAGGGTTAAGTATTGATCTAGAAAGAGTTGGTTCCATCCTTGCATTGTCATTTCCTAGTCATAAGAAAGCACTCTAAAGATTCTTAGGAAGAATCAACTTTGTTAGGAGGTTTGTTCCAAAATTTTCCAACCTCGTCAAACCATTGACATTGACGTTGAAAAAGAGCATGGCCTTCAAATGGACAATTGAAGGAAAAAACATCTTTGAAGCTATAAAGCAAGTAATAACATAGGCCCCAACTCTCATTAACCCATATTTCTTTAAGGACTTCACTTTGTATGCCTTCAAAGGTACTGAAACAATATCTGCCATGGTAGTGCAGCTGGATGAAGAAGGTTTGCAACAGATTGTTGCATTTTTTAGCCAAAATATTGAGGATTATGAGGTAAGGTATTAATTTTTTTAAAAACATGTATTGGATGTTATAATAAGTTTAAAGAAATTCAGGCATTTGGTATCTAACAACAAGATCCATTTACTAGTTTCACATGCTAGTGCGAAAGAATGCCTTTTGAACTAGGATCTAAATGAAAAGAGGGATGGTTGGATACCAAGAGTAATGGAATATGATGTGGATATCAAGGTGACTAAGATGGTCAGAGATAAGGGATTTTGTGAGAAACTAGTTTCATATCATCATACTAATGAAGAATTTATCCTTGTGCTTCAACAAGATCAAGAGCAATCACCCGATGCCTTACCTATCCCTTGTTGGACTTATGATGTAGTCAATTTTATCCAAATAGGCCAATGCCCTCAAGGATTAAAAAAATCTAAAAGAAGGTATTTCAGACTTCAGGCCATTCCCTATGTACTTCCTTATGGAATCCTATTTAGAAAGGATGTGAATGGTGTTCTCTTGAGATGCATCAAAATAGATCAGATAGAGAAAGTTTTGCTAGAGTTCTATGATGGAGAAGTGGGAGGTCACTTTTCTCCAAGGATTACATCTCCCAGAATCATTAAAGCTGACATTACTAGCCCAACCTTTTCAATGATTGTTATATATGGGTCAAGAGATGTAAAAAATGTGCATTCTTCATAGGCAAGGAAAAGTTAACATCCCTTCAAATCCACCCCATCTCAGTAGATCAACCATTCATCCAATGGGGATTGGAATTTATTGGAGTAATCAACCCACATTCAAGCTCAGGCCACAAATGGATTCTCACAACCAATGACTATTTCACCAAGTGGATAGAGGGAGTTACACTGACAGAAGAAAATGGGCTATCATTCTAAAATTCTATGAAGGTATTGTAACCAGGTTTGGTGTTCCTTTAACTATCGTTTCTGACAATGCTCTAGCTTTCCTTGGCATAAAAATCTGACTAAGCTGTAAAAAATGGAATATGTACTTGAGCACCTCTACAAACTATTACCTCCAAGGTAATGTGAAGGTTGAGTCCACAAACAAGAATATTTTGAGAATCATAAGGAGAACCTTGGATGAAAATAATATAACATGACACACAAAACTGAAATTAGCCTTGTGGGATGATAGAATCACACTCACAAGATCAATTGGTAGCTCTCCCTACAAACTGGTTCACTGTAAAGAAACAAGGTTGTCAATATCACTTGAATTACCAGTGTTGGAACACATCAAAAAACTGGAGATGTTTGAGTTTGAGGCCATGGAAGTCAGATATGCAGAGCTCATGGAGCTGGAATATTTGAGAAATCAAGCTATACAGAAAATGGAAAAGGATAAATCTCGAATCAAGATGAGTTTTGACAAGAGAGAAAAAGCTAGGAGTTTCCAGGAGGATATCTGGTCCTAAAGTGGGATGTAGACAGAGCTAAACCAGGAAGGAACTCAAAGTTTGATGCAATATAGAGTGGACCCTACATGATTACAAGCTGCAAGTTAAACAATGATTTCTAATTGTCAAAATTAGATGGAGAAGAATTACAGATCCCAATCAATGGGATCTATCTTAAACATTTTTGTTTAACAAGACCCTCCCTTGTATATAATAGATTAGTTTTTAATTTCTCCAAGTGATTTTTAGCACATTGTTTTGTTCATAGTGTAGGTTTCATTTCCCTAAGTGCTTTGTATAGTGTTTTATTGCATTTGGATGGCATGGTTCCATTATAAAGCGGTTCATGGAGGACTCCGAGGAAGATATGTTTTAGGAGGTTATGGTGGAATTTCAAAATCAAGACAATTTTCCACTTACATAAAACTTAATTTAGAAAATTCTTATAATGAGAATGATCAGTTCGAGCTTCAAGTTTGAGATCATTTTTAGATTACTAGGTTGACTCCATGCCCAATGGATGATTCAAATCCACTTATATCTTCATCTGGCAATAAGATAGCCTCGTTGAGTCACCAAATTCTTATCCAAAATTCCCCTCCTAAAGTGATTTTGATAACTTACATTCTTATCTTGGATTTGGGAAAGTATAAATTGATAAAATGGATAAAATTGATTTTGGAACATTTCTACCTTTGTTTCCTATCCTCTCATTCCCACACTTAGTCAAAAAACTAGAAGAAATTAATAAAATTGGGCTTCTACAGTGTATTGCAGGTTTTTTAAGATCAAAAGGAACAGTTCCCACAGGCCTTGGATTCTCTGCATCTCTTATCTATCTGTGAAGTAAATAAAAGGGGATCAGGATAGTTTTTTGTAGAAAAGTTAGGTCCTGGCGAAACTGGTGAAACAATTCCCACAGGCCCTTAGTTCTCAGCACAAACCATCTATCCACATCAAAGGAGTTTGGGGGTCAAGTTAGTATATTTCTGGTTTGCAGGCATGTGGAAGAACCAAGTGTAAATGGAACAAGTTCCTTGTGGTCATCAGTTCCCCACGTGAACTTTCAAGCCATAAAATGAAGGGGAATAGAGTATTGTGGGTAAAGCGGCTTCAGGAAGAACAAGAAAAATAGTTTTGTCGAAGTGTTGGTTCTCCACATGGGGGAAACAGCCAAAGAAGGAACAAGGTGAGGGACATAAGAAGTGTTACGAAGAAGGGAGTGTTGGGAGGAACAAACAGCGGGTGACTGTGAGGTACAAGTGGAAACAGAGCCGCGGGAACTATTGAAGCAGGGTGGAACTGTTCCATAGTTCCACCCCAGAGTTGATTCTTTGCCCTCAATGCATAATAAGGACCAATTTGAGAAAAGTGAAGCCAACAGGAAAAGAAAGAATGGTTCCTCAGTTCCCATAGTTCCTCGAATACCCAATTCACTGTTAGAGTAGGTATTTACCTTAGCTCATGTTCACCTAGGTACTTTATTTACCTTTATTGTATTTATCCTCACCCACTTATGTGTGTGGATATTTATTTTATTTTATTTAGATATTAGGAGATATTATCTAGTTGTTAGGTATAGTTCTCTCCTTGATTTATGGTATTGACTAGTTCTTTCCTTGACCTATGGTATTGACTAGATCCTTGATGTCTAGTTCTCTCCTAAGTCTATGGTCTTGACTAGTTCTTTGATGACTAGTTATTTCCTTGATTTATGGCTTGATCTATGACCTTGACTGGTTCTTAGATTGTTATTCCTTGCCTATATATCAAGGCCCATTCTCATTGTATTTCATTGAGTTCCATAATAATATATGATATTGCTGCTCATTTGTTTGCAAAGGTTTTAGGTAAAGTTTTTTTGGTGAATTACTTTCATCTTATAGATCATGGTGTTTGATTAGCATCTGTGTTCTTAGCTTGGTATGGTTTATTTATCATTCCTTTTATTCACTACACCACAAGTAACAAAAAAGTATTATTGTAGACTGTGGAGATGCGCTGAGAACCCTGTGTTCCTCCTAAACCCCTGAGATCCACATGGCCATAACTTTTGATTAACAAATCTAAATATGACAAAATTGGTATTGTTAGAAAGGTCTCTTCATCCTCTACACCATGGAAAATAGAAATATTTAATCATGTGAGGGTAGGTGGGTGAAAAAGAGGAAAATTTCTCCAACATTAAAAATGCAATACCGCGTAGCTCAATAACTACATTTGATGAAGTATGGTGCCCATTTCTTCTCCCATAAGAAAATTGTCATTGGGGAATGATTTTTTAAGGGTGTCAATATATATTTTTAGAAATTTAATACATGTTGTTGGTGGTTGGAAAGGGAAATCCAAATTTCCCTCTTTTTCCCTCTATCTTTCTCTCACATCTTCTATATAATGTAAAAAATATCTCATTTATGAGGGGGGATGTTCTAAAATGTAAAGAAACTCTGCAAAAAAAATAATGAGTAGCTATGAGTTCTAGACCTTCATTTGGGATTGACAATGTGTTCTTATGCCTTCTTCTTCACATGTAATGGTTTATGCATACTTTTAAAGCAATAAAATATTTTATTTTTTGGTGTTTTTCAACCCTAACTTAAATTTTGTTGCATTTCCTTGCCTCTCCATTCTTATACTTGTATTTTGTGATGTATTTCTCACTTGTAGGTTCATCTTGTTGTGTTTCATGGAAAATAGAAGGTAAAAGAAGTTTTGGGTCTGTGTCACTTCTATTTGGCCTCTCCCTTCTCCATTTTCCTTCTCCCTTTTCCCTCATTAGAGTATCTCCACCCCTTTTATTTTTGTTATCACCTCTCTATTAGTTATAATTTTACCATTTTATTCACCTTTCTTTGACCCTTGTCCCTTGGAATTTTAGAGTAGAATTGTATAGTTGTATTTCCTTCCTTAGGAGTAGTTGAGCATTAGGAATAAGTAGATGAACCATCCTTCTCTAGAATTTTTTCTTAAGTAGCAAGTCCCAAAAATTTAGAGACAATCCCATGTTACCCAAAAACATTGATTCCTCATACACTCATCCATGACAAATCAAAGGGTGTTGTTTTTTGGTGATAATAACTCATTTTGACAACCTTTTCCCAAACTGAACTTCTTCATAAACTAACCTATTTGAGTGGGGTAAACTCATCACCACAAGCTCTATTATACCTTTTTGGAAATATGGAGGAGTCCTCTATACCATCCAATAATCATACATGCACTAGCAATCAATTCTGGCAAGTTAGGAGTAATTTCTCTCCTACCAATTTTGAGCTAAGGTTTCAAGCACACAAAAAGTTTTTTACCTTCTTAACATTTATTCATAAAAACCTTATGATGAAATGACCTGACTATTTTTTTATAGATTGTAGGATCAATATAGAAACATCCCTGAAATCCATAAGGTCCCATAAAAAGCAAAAAATTCAGGGTGAGAATCAGAAGGTGTAATTTGAGTTGGAAATGACCTTCTTCTTGACCATTTTTCACGAAAACCGACTTCTTGTAAAATATTATTCAGAATGATTCTAATTTTTTTAACACCTCTATGCATCATCTCCAATCATCAACATATCTCAAATAGTTCTCCATCTTTCCATCCCTTCTCATTTGCATGGCTAGCCCTTAGGGTTTTGCACTGACAAGGCTACTGTCAACTGAAACAACATCATAAATCATCATAAAAACTCTCAAAAATGTCCTAAAATACCTAGTACATCATGAAATAACTACCTACATACATCCATGAGCTCACATATCTTTACATCTCATCCTTATGCCTCCTAACACATAGACCTAGTCTAGATGAGAACTTGAAACTTTGTCTTCAACTTGTATCTACACCCTAAAACTCATGTGAGTGCCTAAAAATTCCCCACACTTTCTCTCCATGCTTCCAATATGCTTCTCAAGCTACCAATAAGCTTCAACCACTATGCACTATCACCTAGGCTTGCTAGAACAAGCAATTGTCACTTAAACACCTCATGACATCATTAACATACCTAAAACATTGTATCATCCACCTACTGATCCTCCTTTAACACTTTACCATCATCCTCTTTTTCATTAATGGGATTTTACATCAATGACAACACCTAAGTCACAACATGCCAGCAATCTCCCCTTTGTCATTGATGGAAAACATGTTGAACTTCTCCCCCTTTTTTACATTAATGAGAAAGAATACATGTACCTATATATTCTCCACCTTTCTTAGTTTCATAGGATCATCACTTGGTTGGAAACATCAACAAAATATTTCGATCTAGCTCACAAACTTGAAATTTCTTACAAAAACTGATTTTTGGCCATTTTCAAAGCATTCTTAATTGTGCTCCCCCCTAGACACAAGAATACACAGGACCCAAATGTACTTATAAACATATAATGAACATCATTATACCTTCTCTTAAATAAAAGAATCATCAATCACAAGTCAAGCATGCAAAAACTTGACATTGCACACCCACAAACTTTGTTTTGTCTTCTTTCAAATCACAAGAGCACTGAAGCAAACCTAAATCTAAAGCATATACCTTGTAAACATGCCAAAAATGATGTCTGATAGCAAAAAAATATCTTCTTGCCTTCATTATTGTGTTATCTCATCTTTTCAAGAAACATATTTCATTCCAAGTCTTCCACTTCTTAGCATTTTTCAATCATTGGGACTGATTTCCCTAAATTAACACTTTAGTGTATTGTAGAATCATTTCTCATACCTCTAAAAGCACAAGAATATCATGACATACCTTCTCAACACTAACTGTGGACTTAGGCCATCTCATTCTAGTATAAAGACACAAAAACAAGCTTCTTACCTTGTTATCTTGTCATGAAACTGACTCAGCCACTTTGGCATTGCCCTAAAGCTTCTTTTTAGTGTTTCCTTCCTTATTGAGACCCAAATCACCTTTATTGTGCATATGAATTTCTTCTAAGTCATCAATCTTGTGATTGATATTCATTATGCCTTTCTATACTTTCAAATCATATAAAACATCTTTTAGGAGGATAAGTTATGCTCTTT
Source organism: Taxus chinensis (assembly GCA_019776745.2). Taxonomy (NCBI): domain Eukaryota; kingdom Viridiplantae; phylum Streptophyta; class Pinopsida; order Cupressales; family Taxaceae; genus Taxus; species Taxus chinensis. The sequence goes on from CM034154.1 coordinate 1,461,148, forward strand.
ATGTCATAAACATACCTCACTGACCTGTAGTGTGCAATTTTTCTCTTCAACCCATACTAAGCTTTTCAAGAACCATTGAACTTACCTTTCTAAAGATGATATTTCTAAGTGTTTCTTATTTCTTCCTTGAGAATAGTATACCCCTATATTAATTGATGGAGAACTTCAAATCATCAATACTTGTGACCTTATGACTCTAACACCTATAGATGCTCATGACATACTGTTGTGCACATTGTACCTTCAACAAACAACCATCAAGAAAATTCTCCATTATCATACCAGATCATTAATCCTTTATTAGAAATCAATAATTTCTGGGATCCCTCGGACACATTAGGAACACATAAGCCCGTGATTATCATCAGTTGATATAAAACCATTACCTTTAGTACTTTGTAACAGAGAATTTTGAGACAAGATGGTCATTTATAGTTGTAGCACAAATTAACTTAATTATCCTAGTAACCATACCAAGAGATCCATTTCTCATTTAACACTATCTTATCAAGATGGAGGTCATTCAATCATGAGTAACAATAAATAATCACTAGTTCTTCATTCACTCACCGAGACAGAGTATCATAATTCTGACGACACAAGTAGTTTCAACCAACAATACTCATACATTATATGATATCTTGCACAAAGTATTTCCATGTTAACCTTCACAGTATTTGAAGTATCTAGACACCTTGGTATTCATCCCAAATACTTTATCAAAGACTCAATAGGCTATCCTTTTCTCAGTATACCACTAACACCTGTATAATTTCTTATCATACTTCTGAGTTCAATGCATTCTCATTCTCACAACCTTTCATTAGACCTAATCACTTTGTTACGCCAATGGCATCCCTCTTAGAGAACTTACATTCCTTAGATCACCTATACAGGTCTAATATATTTTTAACCCATCATAAAATAACTTGACAACCTCTTTATACTTGTAATAGTACATTTTATTCTTGATTTCTCTTGAATTTGTCTCAACAGGCCTTATATCATCATGCAGGCCCAAGAAACCCTCTAACACCACTTGATTTGTCCTATGTACCTTCTTTCCACTAACTCTTAACCTCATATGATGATGCAATACTGAAAAAAAACCTAATCTAACAAAATAAATAAGAAGCTAAACAAATCCTGGAACAAGCAGGGAGAAATAACTTCCTTTTCTTAAAATTTTAGACCATGCATTTGATTTGGCATTGGGCATGGTCTTAAATAAGAGTGAAACCTAATTTGTAACTGGTTTTTCACCCTTTTTTCCAAAGTATAAAAAAAAAATACAAATACCTCCTTTAGTTGATCTATATTAAGTTCTTGGAGGTTTTGATGCTGACCTTCAGTGCTTTGAAGCTCATCCTCATGCTTTGAAATAAGCATGACTAGTTTCAACTCTGATTTTTGCTCCAAACTAGCTAGATACCTGATTGGGCAAGGGGATTTTGGAACCAATGGACTAGTCCTTATGATTTTCCCATTCTTTTGACACTCACCCACATGATTGGGGGCATCTTGCAGACTTTCTTGAAGAAGGAGGTTGTTTGCAACTTGATTTTTGATTTTCTTGGCTTCTAAAAATAACTTTGCTAAAGACTCTTCCCTCTCCATGATGATTGATATGGAAATTTTGTCATCATATTTTCCTTCCTCTTTCTCAAACATGAAGCATGAAAGATCAAACTCATCCACAAAATTATACTCCTGCAAGGATGAAGTGTAAGAAGGATTTGAGATTTTTACAACAAAAGAAATCAAGAAGATTCCTATGATATCTTCTTCATTCAAGGCCTCTAAAATTTATTTGATCTCCTCCTTGGCATGAAGATCCTCATGACTAATTATATCATTTGTAGATATGTTTGGTGGATCACTATAATCTCTTAAAAGTGTGTCAAGTTCTCAGCATGGAGGACAATGAGGGTCATTACATTCAAAGGAAACATCTTGCTCACTTGGAAGATTCTCTTCCTCTACTTTCAACTATTCTTTCTCAACCTCAATGGCTTCATAGTTTTCAATAAAACTAGGAGTAATTGTAGTGGTGGGCTTGGTCACTTATTCATTCAATGTGCTCTCATATTCATTCCATTCCTCAACAATTATTTCCTAGATTTCAAGAATGGGACTAACTTCAGCTGATTTGGAAGAGATTGGAGAAGGTTGACTGTTAGGATCTTGATGACGAATCTTATTTGATTTAAATTCAAGGCTCCAATCCTTGAAGATTTGAATCTGATCTACTTTGTTTGGCTCTTTTTCAACCTTCCCCTTCAAGTCTGCATATGCATTGTGTTGTTTAGAAGAGGGAAGCTCAACCCTTTATGTCATGAAGTCTTCAAGATCTTGTTTAGTGAGGAATGGATCCTCGAGTAAGAAAGAACTTGGGCCCTTAGTCTATTGGTCAAGCTCCATTACTTCAAGATTTTCAATTGGTTTTTAATGAATTTTAGGCACATGTAGATCTAATTTGAAATTGGGGAAGGATTTAGCCCTTGGTTGATTTTGCAAAGGTGAAAATGGTGGAGGAGGTGGAATACTTTCTTATGGAGGAGATGGAGGTTTGGTAGGAAAGATGATAGAGAAATGAAGGTGGGATGGAAGGGAAGAAGATGGAGAAGGGGATCCTCCATGGGAACAAGAAGACAAAGGCTAGGAATAGGAAAAATAGGTTGAGATGGCATAGGTTGGGGATGAGGAATGGGAGGGCTATAAGATGGTAGTGTAGGACTACCCCATTGATGAGGTTTCCTAACACTAGGTTGATAAGCCTCCATTAACTTATCGCACTCTGTAATTTTGGGCATCATCACAACTATAAATTACAACCCTTTTTGAAGGCTGAACTAGCTTGGTATAGGGCCATTTCATGGATAAGGGACCCTGATACTGATTTTGGATACCTTCGTAGCACTTTCAATCCTCATCTGCATCATGTTCCTCTCCATTTCTTGAATTTTCCTCTAGAAATCAGCATTTTCTATTGAAACACCACCATCCCCTGCATAACCTTGTTTTTGACAATAATTTTTTTTAAAGAATAACCAGATGGGTTAGTTGGGGTTGGGTTATATGCAACTTGTTCATGATAGGGCTCATAGAACTAATTTGGAGGAGAATTTTGAAAATGTGGGGACATAGTGAATTGGTTTTTTTGCTGCAAATAAGAATCCTAAGAAGGAAATGAAGTCATGATTTCACAACTTCATGAATGAAGAAAATGGAAAGGTATGAAAGGAAAAAGGATGGAAAGGAAGGGGAAGGGTCAGTTGATGAGAAAATGGGTTACTAGATCATTGGATCAGTGAATTGGTTTTGCTGCTGCAAATAAGAAGCCTAAGAAGGAAATGAAGTCATGATTGCATAAATTTTTGAATGAAGAAAATGGAAAGATATGAAAGGAAAATGGATGGAAAGGAAGGGGAAGGGTCAGTTGATGAGAAATTGGGTTACTAGATCAGTGGATTCACCAGATATGATTGAAATTACCTCCAAAGGATGATATTTTAGTAAGGGCACATTAAACTTGGTGAAATAAAGATCTAAAGCACACAAGGGGGTGTAATGGAACACCCTTAAAAGGACTTGGATACACACCTATAAAATACAACTTTAATGTTGTCCTATCAGGTGTGCCAGAACTGTTATCACAAAAACGTAGCACCTTAGGATTATCTGATGATAGATCCCTACTTTTTTCTAACATGGGACTGTCTCCAAGTGTGGAACTTACATCTTGAGATAGACCTCCAGAGAAGGCCATATTACTCTACCTAAATCTAATGTTAAACTACTCCTAGAATAGGAAATATAGTTAACTAATCCTAAACTAACCATTCCAAGGGACTAGGGTGTGAGAGAGAGGGTTATAAAGATGCATTAAAATGAAAATCCTAAGCTAAAAGGTGGTGATAGCACCAGAAAATGGGTTAGAGATCTCCACAAGGGGAAGAAAAGTGAGAAAATATGGGAGAGAGGGCACGAAAATGTACCACAGAAAAAAAACCATGTGGACTAAACCTTGCTTCGCATTGAAAACACAGAAAAAAGGAACCCTGCAAATAGGAGATACACACTCTATGCCAAAATAAAATATAAAGGCTAAGGTAGACAAATGTGCCACAAAATAAATTCTATATTTCTCAAAATATACACAATTTACTAAAGTCATAGCAGAAGGTGAGATTACATTACAGAGACCAAATTAGAGGTTTGAAACTTGTGGGAAGTCGATCATCATTTTGATATAGTGTCGTTACAACAAAGAGCCATGCTATTTTACTTAAGTTCTAGTTACACATATAAAAGAAGGGAGAAGAGAGAGAAGATGGGAAGAGAGAAGGAAGAAGATCATATTTGATCTTATCGTGATTGAAATATATCTGTCCTTCCTTGCAACACGGCTTGTCAAATGTGTTCCCCAAGTTTGTTTTTCTTGTAGAAGAAGGAAAAGCTCCATACTTTATTAAATTAAGTGGTTGAGCCATATGTAATTGTTCGTAATTATCTCAAGTCATTTTTTTCTCCTATTTTCCTTTCAATTCACACAAAAATCTGATTCTCATGATGTCAAATTGGAGTGCTTAAGGAAATATTTTGAATGAGACTGATTTTGTTTGATTTGGAGAAGGGAATCAAAATATATGATCATTTGAATATTTTCATATCGGGAACTACATGAATTTGACAAGTGACAACCCTCGATTGGTTCAGGGATCAGCCTCTGCCCATGTGTGCATTGTTTCACCCTTTTCTAAGTGTCATCCCTTCATTGGCTTGGGGTTCGGGCTTGTACTTCCTTGTTTTTCTTTCTTTTTCCTTTGGCATTTTGAAATTTTATAGTATTGAGAAATATGGACCAATAAGGTTCTGTCGTTTTTCTTTACACTACTAGATTGTCCTTTTCTCTCCTTCTACCCCTTTTGAAATGTGAACCAATGATATCTTTACATGTTCCTTTGGGGAGTCAGACTGTACTTAGCCTTCGAATGACTATTATTAAACGTGGACCAATGAGAGGGCTCCACGCTTCTTCACATTTCAAAGCCTTATTAGTCCCTTCAAATTGCAACCCAATAGGAAGTACCTTCACAATTCTCTTTTTAGAAGTCCTTTGACTGACCACTACAAAAATGCAAGATAATAAGAAGGCTCCATGCAATTTTTCATGTCATTCCTTTTGATTTTCCCCTCTGACACCTACGAAGCATTGGCCAATAAGATCATTCCACACCCCTTTGCATGTTAGTGCCTTCGAAAGCCCCAACTGACAACTGCGAAGCTTTGGCCAATAGAAATTCTCCACATTACCTTGGGTTGTGATGACTCTTTATCTTTTAACTAACAACTATGAAATTCGAGACAAGGAAATCGCTCCATGTGGTTTTTTTGTGAGACTTGTTAGAATGCGAAATGTGAGCTATTGAAATAGCTCCACGTAGCTCTTCCCATCACAACTTTTAAGTTCGGGGGACTTAAGAATTTTTTTGGATTTAAAAAATGTTGCCACCTATCCCCTTTGAGTTTTTGACTACCCGAACCCAGTGAAATATTAATTGTGGCTAACTCTGGGGCTTGGAGTTCAGATGAGCCAATCACCTAAGGAATTCCCAGAATGGCGACATGTGTTGGTATTTCATTGGTTGTGGCTTTTCTTGTTTCCTGCGGGTTTAATAAAACCCGCATAAGTCTTAGACTAAGCTCCTTTGTTTTACAGGTTAGGAGAACCCACAAAACACTAAGTCCTATGAAAATCTACATCAAAATAAAATAGCTTTCTACGGTTTTATGAAAGTCAACAACTAGTGGTTTTGGGCAGTGTAATTTAACAGCTGTTTAACTGTCACAAACCAGTAAAAATGGATAAGTCCATTTTTGGAGCTTGGTAAGGCCAAAATAAACCTAGGGGGGTGATTTTGGATAATAATAACATGACATAAAACATTAAGAGTGGAAGATCCATAGTAAAGGGAAGAGAGATTGTGCCAAATACTTGTTTAGGTGTAGCATCAAAGCCACATATACAAAGAGTAGATGGATTGAGATGAGTAGTAGAAATCCTTATTTGATGGAGAAAGGATAGAGTACATATGTTAAGACCATATCCATGATCAACTAGGACAGACTTAACAAAGATATTATGAAGTTGAACCTAGATATACAATGGGGAGGCATTGGAATCAAAGGGAGAGGAAGCAATTAAAGATCCGATAATGGGCATGTAAGGATCAAGTTCACCAAATGATTTAATTTAAACTGAATTAAATCTAATTTCAGAATAAATATTGTAACTAATGATATACGTATGATATAAAATGGACAAGCAATAAGCAATCAATAATATGAAACCCTAGGAAAGTGAGAGAGAAAGATGACTTAGCTGATTTCCAAGTGATATGGGTTAAGGAATTATTGGGAGAAACTGGGAAGAGTTTCATCAAGACTCGTTGGGAGTTTTAAAACTTAGAGATGTGTAGTACAGAAGCATCCATGGGACGATAGGAGCACTCAGGTGCTAGTAATTGATCTGGGTACTAGTGTCTAGTTAGATGCCCAGGTTCTATCGCCCAGGTTCTGTCCTTTTCTAGGTTGGAAGAGTTTCATTATTGATCCTATTTTGTCTCTCTGGTTTTTCTCTAATTTCTTTTATCATACCTATAACCTATAAAATAGATAGCTAGTTGGGCATACCCACAAACCACATCAACCCTAATAAATAAGATGTAGAATGGGGAGTTAGACTTACTCGACAGTCACCCAAAGAGTGATCTTATGACTAAGTGTTATACTACATCTTAGATTCCATATAGTTATGTGTGTATGTGTGTGTAATGATGCTCTAGGTTTTTGTACACACCCAAAATTGCATGTGCTACATTGTCATAAAATGGTTACAAAAGTCCCTAATGAAGATTCATGTCCTTTCAAAAGGTGTTCGAGTTCCTAAACCCATTCGTAATATATATTTTTAACCTAGACATCCTTAACTTTTCCACACTTTCTTCCAACTTCCCACTCATTTTTGTGCATATTTTGGCCTTTAGTGTAAAGACCGCCACCTAGGCAAGGCGGCGGTCCTACGCGTTTTTTCCAGAATTCTTCATGTATGGTTTTAACCCATGTGATTTCACTTAACTTGACTTCTAGGGTGTGTTTGTGAACCAAATTTCCTAAAAATGGTATTGTTTGCATGGTATTCCTTCCCTCTTCTATTTTTAAATTGATTTAATTAGTTTGAACTTCCTCTTCACCCAATGATTTATTACTCCAAGGCTATTTTGTGCATGAAGGCACATCCCAACCAATTCCTATATATTCAAAGCTTGTATTCAAGAAAATGGCCTGAGAATTTTGTGTATCTTGCATAGTATTACTACAACAATCCTATTGGAAATTACATAGCCAAGCTCTGTTCACTTGTGTTATCTATCTTCTACTTGCATTACAACCAGATTTTCCTTCAAACTGTCATTTCTCAACACCTTCTCTTGTTGTTGTCTTTGCATTCCCAATTTCTTGGACTCATATGGACACACATAGAAAGAAAGGATAAACTGAGGCAAAAAATTACTACACAGTTGAATTTACCTTTGTTATGCAAATTCCAGGTTGGATTTTTTGTTTGATTTCCTTCATTCCTGTAATTTATCATTGTTACATCATATCAAATAGAGTAGAAATTAATCTCCTTTCATTTACAAGTAATTAATTAATTTCCAAGAGGGTTTAAATCTTTCATAGCAACCCCCGGTGACGGGTCTTCTTCTTCTTATTCAAGTGGATTTGAAGGAGAGAATATATGTAGGAGGTTGTCTAAATATCATAGATTAATTGGAAAAATTTATTTTTTTAAGTTAGCATACACTCAACACATGTGAATAACCACATCGGGTTATCTCGCTTGTTTAGTTTTAGTGTAGAAATATTTTAATTATTTAGAATAGAAGAAAATTATTGTTTTTTATTGTAATATTTCAATTTTTGTGATTTGTTTAGATTAGTTTCCCTTTCAGCAGTAGCATAGATTTTTAGTTTCATCTTAGTTAATTTGGACACTTTAAACTAGTTCAACATTGAGATTTAGTTAAACAAACCATATGGAATTTACGTTACTAGTTCATAAAACTAGGTTACATGTCAATTTTCATCCGTACAAATTTTTCAACCTAATGCACGAAGGATTAATTCCTTCTTGTTTCCTTTTATTTCATTTTTATTACCTCATCCTTCCATTTATTCCCCTATTTTGATAGGTATTTTATACTTTCTAAAATATTTCTAGAAGAGAGTTTGGTGGGCCATTTGGCTATGATAGATATTACACCAACTTTCAACCACAACAGTCCCCTTCTCTTTCGAGGTGGGGAGACAATTGCACAAGAAACTTCCAAACCTCCCCTAGTTACACTTCAAACCTCATTAATTATATAAGGATGGGGGAGGTTGAACAACCGTTAAAACATGCAATACGGTCAACTCAATGCAAACCACATTATTATCACAAACAGAATAGGTTCTTACTGTAGAGTCTTGTCAAGACCTCACATCACCGTGTAATCAACAAAAGATATATTTACATGAATAGATAATCCTCTTTGTCAGATATATGAGTATTTGGATAGAATGAAGGCTACAGCATCTGAGATTTTGAATGCCTATCCTAAGATTCTTACTTCTAAGGAAGAAAATAATCATAACACTGAACAATTCATGATAGGGTATCATGATCCTATTCAATTAAACCCTACATAATAGGCATCCCAACAAGGGACTCAATCCTCTCCCAATGATCTTATTTCTATTTTAGTAGGGAGGATTAGAGAACTAGAAAATTCCTAGATTTCACAACCAACACATGCAGTAAGGAAGAACATGGGGTATCTAGTTGACAGCAAAAGACACATCCCTTCAAATGAACAACCAAGAAAACAATGCAATATCATGTACAACAAGGTTATCTAGTTTATTCAAATCCAGGTGATATTCTCACATGGTTAAACACATTAGGAATGGGTCTTCATCCTTCTCGAGCTTATCCTATGCAACGGCTGGCTAAAAGTGCATTCTTGAATTCCACCACAACAGGCAATGCGATGTTCCCTAGTTTTATGCCCACTAGTCCATATCCTAGTGCGCACTCTGCATGTTCCATTTGGAGCATGTATGATTTTCAGTTCTGTACATAGTTTTTGTGGTGCTGGTTTTTCTCTTGCACAGTCCATTTCAGTGGCATTTTGGTGAGAACGACTCCATTTCAGTGGGTTTCCAAGTGGCTCAGAGAGGAGGTTTTTAAAGTTCAGATCAGTTTGTAGGCTACAACTCATGACTCCATGCCCAATGGATGCTTCAGGAAAATGGTAACTTCATCTAGCAGGTAGATGACCCTGCTGAGTTGCCAATACTGTTATCCAAAATTCACCCCCAGGGTAATTTTGATAACATGCATAAGAATATTCAAGTCCCAGGAAAATAGATTGATTCAAGGCCCAAAATCATGTTTTTTTGGGGTCCCTCGGCCTTTTTCTAACTCTCCCATCCAAGGAGGAATCCCAACAGGTTGATAAAATGGAAGAAATGCAGAAAATAAGGTTGCAGGACTGTGTTAAGACATTTCGGGTCTGAAGGGCTCGGGTCGTACCAGTTCGGGTTGAACTGAGGTTTTTCGTACCAAGCTTGGGGCCGAGAAAAGCAAGAAAATTGGCTAAGTCCTAGTCTAGGCGGTCTGTGGGACAGTTGGGACGTCGCGACGCGTGGGACGTGAACCGGCCGATTCGGCTGAAATAAGAGACTTTCGTCCGGGACATTTGGGCCAAAAGTACACGGAGGACGCGAAAAGCCAAAAGAGCCGAGAGCGAATGGAATCTTGCCATGTGTCTTCACTGCAAAAAGGGACAAGGAAGCCCGAATAGGCCGAAGCAGGAGATTTTCGTTCGAAACATCCGGGCCAAAGGTATGTGAGGGATGCATGGGACGCGAAAAGTTGAAAGACCCGCCAACGAATCAAATCTCGCCACGTGTCTTCACCTCATCGGCCCGGCGGGAAAATTTTGAAAAATTTTCCAAAGGTAAAAACAAAAGGGAAATGGTCAGGAAGGGCCCATGTCCAATGAAATCGTGCCATGTGGCACTTGAGTGGCAGAGCGCGGGGAGAAATGGGAAAATTTTCCAAAGTGAAAAATATCAAAAATTAAAAGGACAAAGTGCGCCCCTCAGGCCCGAGCCAATAAAATAGCGACACGTGTCCAAGTGGCAAGAAATTAAGGAAGGGCCTGACAAAAATCTTTGGAGGATGAGCCCGCGAATGAATCAGAGCCTAACACATGTCATCCAAGTGGCAGAGCGCGGGAAAAAATTCAAAATCCGTTTTGGCCTGTTTCTGCCCTAAATCTTCAGATCGCCATAACTTTCGATCTAGAGCTCGGATTTTCACGTTCTTTATATCAATGGAAAGCTGGTGAAATTATCTACATGATTCAAGGGTAAAGCTTGAATTTTGGTTCAGTTTGGAGAGATAAAATCAAGAAACATCTCTGGCACGTGGTAATGGCCAGAACTAACATTTCAACAACCAGCTTTAATGCAAATACAGTTCACCGCTTTTGCCAGGGTTCTCACCCACTGCCATGATGAGATGAATTAAATGCAAGTGGGTTCCATTGCAAAACCCTGCCTGAAGTGGTTGGGGTAGATCTGGATTTCCTCTCTTCCCTCTCTCATTCTTCCTATAAATTGGAAGGAGGGGCTTCTTTCTAAGGGATTTTTCGTGTGGGTTCATCTTTTCATCTCTTCCCTCCCTTCTTTTCTTCTCCAGGGTTGAAAATGGAGTTCGAACCTCCTCCCCTTCTCTGTAATGGTGTTTTTTCCTTTTACTATTGAAATTATGTTCTGTGCGAACTTTTGGAGCAACAAAAAATGTGTTTTGTGATGCATCGGTCCATCCCTGTTCATTCTTTTGCTTGTTCTCTTCTTGCCTCTCTTCATTGCAGGTATTTGTGCACGTTTGAATGTTCATTGCAGGTTTGGAGCTGTGTTCATGGAGTTTTGGGACATTTTCTGTGTGAAATCTATCCTTGGGCCTATGATGCATCTGTCCATCCTCCTTCCCATTGCTCATCCCTCCTTGTTCCATGGCAGTTTTGATAGATGTTCAACATTTTCCTTCTCTGGTGTATCACCGTTTTAGTGTAGGCTATGTTTTTCCCTTTTCTCTCTCTCTCTCCCTGTCTCCTTGGCATGGTTAGATTAGGTTTAGATTAGCTTCCCTGCACTGGAATAGCTTGTGGTAGGTAGTTTAGGACAAGGAACCAACCTTCTCTGGAGATTCCTTTCTCATTTTCATGAGTCCCACACTCAAAGAAAGGATTCAATGTTGTGCAATCACATTGGATGCTAGAGTGATCAACCTAGAAATCTGATCAACATCCAGGGGTGCTATGATTTTTCCCTAACACTTACATGCACATGCATTCAAAAAAACCCCAGATGGATCCATATGCCATTCCTGCTCCATACATGCCATATCAAGGGACCCCATACGTTCCCATCAATGCTTATAATACATCATATCCAACTCCTCCACCTCCTCATTAAGGATCTTCAATGGTGGAATCTTACACAATAGGGACATACGTTGAGTACTTAAAGGATCCTCTTAACCCTCCATATGTGGTGTCATGCTTCCACATCCATTGCTAGATCATCTAAAATTTAAGGGAGAAGGAGACCTGAACACTCATATCAAGGCCTACACTACTTCCATCAGGGAATTGTTTCCTTGGGATGTTGTAATGGCTAAGATATTTCCAAATACTCTCAAAGAAATCACATTGGATTGGTATTACCATATTCTGGAAGCTTCTATACATTCCTTTAAACAACTTTTTTCCAAGTTCATCAAAGCATTTGACATGAAAACGTTATTGGGTACAGGGATTAGGAAGTTCCTACATATTAGACATGACCAAAATGAATTTTTCACCCATTTCATCTAGAGATGGCACCAAGTTCTCTATTCCTCTGCAAGTGCACCCAACATGGACTAGATGGAACTTTGTGATCTTTTCCTTCACTCACTCAATCGAGAGACTGGGGAAGAAGTCTAGAAGTTTCCTTTCTGTAGTTATGAGGAAGTATAGGAAGGTGCACTTCGGATTGACCAAGTTGTTATAGACAATGGGCGTAAGATCTATTTTCCAAATGGGAAATAGATATCCAAAAATAAAAATAATGGAAATTATCAAAACAAGGGTGCCAACAACTAAGGACCTAAAGGTGTGAATCGTAATCATGGTGCTACCACAAATAGTGATACTCATCAAGCCAAGAATGTTGGTTTTCCTAACAATGGTAACACTAATAATAACAAGCACTAGAAATCAAAGAGACCCTAACACTATCTCTGTATTCAACATAGTTGACATAAAATATCTCTCTCAAAAGAAAAATCAAACCCAAGGCCCAAACCAGTATCAAATCTCTGGCTGAGGGGCAGCGAATCAAGGTTATAACAGCCAATTTCAAAACAACAAATGAGGTTAGAATCAATAACAACAAGATGCTTATCAAAGGCCAAGAGATTATGAATCTAACCTACACTGTGGTTTCCATAAGGTTCAAGGTCATGACGATATGACTTTCCATGATTGCAACAAGTTTCTACAACGACTTCCCAAAAATCAAAGGCAGCTCTTTGTACACATGTTCCTAGAAAATCCTGAAACAAACCCGCAACCTAGTCACTCCAGACTCTATCACACCTCAAAAAGAAAACCCTAAGCATCTCGGGGATTCCCAAGTGAATCCTCAAAATATAAACAAGGGTATTCCTATAGGAAACAATGACCATGAAGCCTCAACTTCTGATAACTCTCGGGTTGCTCCTAACCTTGGTTCAAACAATAATACAAAAATCTTGGGGTTAGTCGAGCTAGAGGTCGAGCCAAAAATTAATGCAATAACTCAGCCAAAGGAGTATGATTCACAACCCCTACTCTTCTCTTTCTTTCCCACAAGATGAAATTCCTACAATCTCAAAACTAGTAGGAGCCTATGATTTAATATCGGATTTGAACAAGGACCTTTTCTCAAATTTTGTTTCTAGATTTGCTGAAGAATTCACTTGCACATTGTTCTTTTTTGCTCAATGCATTAGTTCTTGGCAATCTAATCCACCCTCATAGTGCTCAAATAAATCATATTGAATTTGAGATACATCTTCTGGGACAGAATGACAAGGACACTGGATTTGTTTTCGATATAGACAAGATGCCATCTGACGCTGAAATTACCCAAAGAGGTGATCCTAACTTATTTTTACAGGTATGGGTTTATAGCAATTGCATTAAGAGAGTCATGATTGACGATGGGGCTGATATAAATGTGTTTCCCTTCTCTTTCTTTTAGAAGATGGGATATGGAGAGATAAATTGTTCCTCTACAAGAAACACGTTACGGGGGTATGACAGTCTTAAAGAGACCTAGATTGGAACCATAGTTCTTCCAATCACGCTTGGTCCAAAAACCATCTTAACGGAGTTTTAAATTATCGACAGGGAAAAAAGTTATAACATGATCCTTGGGAGACCCTAGATTCATCAAATGAAGGTTGTCCCTTCTACCATGTTCTAGGAGATTAGATTCCACCCTTTGGGGAAGGGCTTCATCACTCAAGGGGATCCTAAGCCCTTTGATATACACTTAGAAAACCTCAAGAAGAAGAAAGGAGTCCATATAGAGTATGAACTTCCTATGAATCAATTGAACAAACCACCTCCATCAAAAGAGTTAGTCCTGATCACCTCGGGTGTGCCGAAGGTTGAAGTTGTTGACCCAAAAACATTTGAGGTGGCAAAAACAAATAAGGTTAAATCAATATCTATGGAAACGGTGTCCACTAAAACCACAACGGAAATTATTAGACTCTTAGAGAGTGAGGATCTGATCTTCCTCCCATTTGAACCACAAGGCAATGGGTAGTCTTCTTCGTTTAGCATCTCTTCCCTCCGATGACCTAGGTCTAGGTGTAAACCTGATAGAATTAACAAACGAAGAAGGGAAATTTGAGATTGAAATGATGCCCATCAAAACCATCTCTAAGGGTTGTTTTATTCTAAACCTTGGTTTCAACCCATGTGCATCTAAAACTAATCTTTCCATATCCATGGGGTAAGGACTCATCATTCAGAAAGTGTCACAAGTAAACACAACGCTCTACATAGGAAACAAGGCCGAGTAACATAGTCATGCTCACCCACACACCATGTCTCAAGAACATGAACAAAGAGGTGCATGAATGCCTCTTTCAGACAAATGATTTTAATGATTGGACATATACACTTCTGGGAAAGGGTTGTAAGTTTAAACCCAGAATGGTAGGCCCTTGTCAAGAGAATGGAAATTTTGAGGATCATGGTTCTCCGCTGTGTACTTTTAGGGGTGAAGAATTCAATATTCATCAACTTTCTTCACCTTAGACTATCATGACATGTAGTTTCACCTGCATTTCCACATGTATATTACTGCATCCGCATTCCATTTTCATCTGTCGGTTCATTTCATAAATTTTTTATCAAGGGACTTATTCTTATAGAAATTCCTAAAAAATTCTGAAAACATTGGCAAAACATTCAAATCATATCTCTTCAAATCCTCATGGTATCATCAATTGTTTCCAAATCATTTCATCAATTCAAGCAAGATAAGAAAAAGCTTTGAAAATAACTATACCAAGGCCTGCATACTTGGTTCTACTTATAGTTTCTTCTAGATTAGGTTTTTTACCTATAGTTTGTTCTTGAAGCTTCATGGTGTCGCATCTATCCCATATACATCTTTTTGGAAATAAGAACATTCTAGAAATTTTTCCTAGATAAATAAGTCAAATGAAAATCCACAGAAAAAATTTATTTTACACATTTCTTTTCCCTACCAACATTTCAGTGTTGAGCCTGTGTCTCTTACTAGTGATGTAGGGTTGGGAAAGGAGAGAAGTTCCCTTACTCACCTATGCCTTGTCCATGGTGATGAGCCCATACTTCCTACTGGTAGCATGGGGCAAGGTGTAGGGGGTCTCTTTGAAAAATTTGAAAGTTAGAAACAATTCATTCAAATGTTGTGAAATCATAAATTAGAACAAAGTGAGTTAGATGTTCAAATTCCAAAAGAGTTTAAAACCTCAAAACCAGATTTTGTCAACCAAGTGGCCATCTACGGATCTAAGTCTAGATAAACTAGAAAGCAATTCACATTTTAAACTATGAAGAAAACTTGAGTAGAATGAGGTTGTAGGGTCTCAATTTGGTTTTTCCAAATCCTTGTCTTTCTCTCATCATTACCATTCAACAAATTTCTATAACTTGTGCCCCTTCTGGATCTTGGTGTTGAGCCCTTGACATCTTACTGGTTGCATGGAGTTAGGAGTGGGGCAAGTTTTTTCACTTATCATATCACTCTTTCATCACGTATTGCCAAAATAATACGAAGTATCAAAAATTTATTAGAGAAACTAAAGTTCAGCATTACAATGTGATTGCATTCTCATATATCGGCATTACAAAATACAAAAAACAAATCATTCTTTTAGCATTCATATCCAATGTACATATATTTTGAAAATCATATATAAAAATGGAAGTTCTAAACATCTAGAGTACACATGTGAAGTGAGCCTAAGAGGAAGTCAACTCAGATACATTGAATTACCAAACCAAATATATATATAGTATATATATATATCATAATAAATATAGTTTGTGTACAATTCCATCATGTGCTAGGCATGGTCAAAATGCTTGCAATGAGCTCGAAATATACAAAAAAATCATATAATTCCCAACAAAATGAAAACTAAGAAATAAAAGGCCCAATGACCTATAAATCCCCATGGGATCCCTGAGATGATGCACAGCTGCATCAAGGACTCCTACTACAGCTGAATTACGAGAACGCACTGAATGGTGGGAGTACTCATGCTGGTGGCCACTAGTTGTAGTCTCACTAAAAGAGTGAATCCGCCTCATCAAATTGCTCAGTTGTCTCATACGCGGTTACCTGAGTACGGAGAGAAGTCGTGACCTTTGCTTCCCTCCAATTGGGTGTAAACACATCAGTGTGTCTGCTGACTAAAGGTGGTTGTCCTATGTCCTATGTCAGCTTAGCTCAGGTCTTCCCCGAGGGGATCAACAAGGTGTCAATGCAAACCCATCGAATAAAATATCACCACTCCTGTGCAGTGCTATAAGAAAAAAAGAGAGGAGAAATAGAAAGTTATAAAAACAAAACAAAAAGAAATACCAACTAACATTTCTAACTGACAAGGTCAACAGAAAAGGATCAACATACTCGGATCTCAAGTAATCCATGTAGGATCAGTGACTACTGTTGTTTCTTATGACTGTGAGGCCTCCCCAAAACTAGAAGTAAGATGTTGTCCCATCACGGACTCATCATCCCCCTCTCAGGAATGAGGAAGTATTCCCTTAGAGATAAGTGTCCTCCTCCTCTGCGGCCACCTCCTCCCACTCTTCTCTCAGAACATCCCAAGTATTATGCCACTCAAGATCACTCTCCTCCTCCATATGAGCTTCCCCACCATCCTCACCACCCAACCCTCGTCACTAGTCTCATCTCCAACCGAATCCTCTCCAGACTCATCTCCTGTATACTCCTTAGAGTCGGAGTCCACACATATGGGCTCATCCTCCTCTCCACTATGAGTAGGTGAAGTCTCTATCTAGAGTAAGTGTGCACGAGAGGCACTAGTTTCCCATCAGGCACAAAAAACTTTCCTACCTACAATAGGCACTCCTGGAATCATCACTATCCAAGATGTACATAGGTGCCACTAGGGGAGGCATATTAATATAATGAAGTTCAAACTTCTAAGGAACTCGGCCAAAAGGGTGATTCTTAACCTTCCTCATCCTATTAACTAACTGGTTGATAGTGCTACAAGCCACCACTGTAGTCCCATCCTCACCCCACAATCCTGCCATGTCCTAGTATGGAATGGTCACCATGCCTATTATGGTCAAGGAAGCCACTGGTTGATGTGCCACTCTGAAAACTATCATCATCATCCATCTAGCGGCCCTACAATCCCTTGGGTCCTATATTGAAAATCCCCTCCCATATGGGACGATCCGTTCATACACCAAGCTCATAACCAATATAGGGTGGCTCAAATACTGTCCCTATAACCTAAAAATCCGATACAAGTCATGATAGGTACTGCCAAGAATATCTACTCCCCAAGCATAGATATAAACCATGAGCCTCAATCTTTGTAATGATGGGAGCCCAACAATAAAGTATTGTATCACCTCTCTTTTCCCCAATCAACCACGAGGCCAAGATACCCATGATGTCCTTATGATAATAGGGATGGTAGTAATAGCAATTGATTGGACCTTCCTCCCCTTCTTCGAGCTAAAGGAAACCACAACATACCCCATATAAGTGGCCCATAGAGTCATTGTGGCTCTAGATCCTGTTATCTCCAAATTCAACCGCGTATGTCTAGTATTGGAACCCCAAGAATATAGTACACATCCTCTAGGGTGATCGTCCACTCACCCGTAGTACCCCATAACCAGAAGGTATTCCAATCTGCATCCCAATAAGAAAACAAGTCACATATTATGTGAATGGAAGGAGTGACATGGGGCACCCACGTAATCCTCCATATGCCTTCTCTTTAAATAGTATCGGTCTCATCCTGAGTCCACTGATCTAAAATCTCTGGGAGCCAGTCACACTCCCCCTCGCAACTCCAACGGCTATACCCTTCCTTCTTCTGCATCCACAAAAACATAGAAAAAGAGCAAGTTTGTGACATATTTTAAGAAATAAGCTCATCAAAAACATAACAAAATATTGAAAATCCAAAAAAATTAAGTTAGCATGAGCTTTTGTCATTCTTTTCAGAACCGCCGCCCAGTACAGGGTGGTAGTCTTGAGCCGATTTGTTGTACAACTTTGTTACCCTAAAAAATGCTCAAAATGCAAAAATAGACCATTTTTAACAAAATAAAAGACTACCCTATGGGTGCCCCCCCTAGAGACTCATTTAAAATAAGAAATTTCAAAAATGATCCCCCTTAGGAAAAATATTTTGACATTTTAGGTTTCAAAACACACAAGTGAGAAAAACTAACCTTAGACCGCACAAGTCAATCTTCCAGTCATGGAGGCATGATCACAATCTCACAAACGAACATTTTGAATATTATTTCAACAAAAACAGTCACTGTGGGCCAAAATCTTAAAAATCACCAAACCAATACGCGTAAATGAATTGGAAAATGAGTTTGTTTTGATGTGTGTGTGTGTGTGTGTGTGTGTGTGTGTGTGTGTGTGTGTTGTTATAACTTCATTTTGAGTGTATATGTTCACAGGGTTAGAACGCTGGTGGAGGTAAGTTCTTATCCCCACGCAAATGGTAAGTCATCTTGTCATTTTAATTTAGTGTTTATTTTTTGATATGTTATCTATCTGCACTTGATTCTTCTCTTCATTTTATAGGTAGCGGGAGTTTGGATGGAGACATTTTGACACACAGACGTGTCAAGTATAGCTTATAACTCCCCATTTCAGGAACGCCATAATTGGACTTTATGTTTTACATCTTTTCATGGCTAAAACACTTCTCCGAGGGGGAAATATGTACGCACCCAAAATTACATGTGCTACATTGTCATAAAATGGTTACAAAAGTCCCCAATGATGATTTATGTCCTTTACAAAGGTGTTTGAGTTCCTAAACCCATTCACAGTGTATATTTGTAACATAGACATCCTTACTTAACTTTTCCACGGCTTCTTCCAACTTCCCGTTTGTTTCTGTGCATGTTTTTCCTTTAGTGTCATGATTGCCACCCTGTGTAGGGCAGAGGTCTTGAGTGTTTTTTCTAGAACTCTACATGCATGGATTTTAACCCACATTATTTCACTTAACTTGAATTCCAAGGTGCATTTGTGGAAAAAATTTCCTAAAAATAGTCTTGATTGCATGGTATTCCTTCCCTCTTCTATTTTTAAATAGATTTAATTTGTTTGAACTACCTCTTCAGCCAATGATTTGACACTCCAAGGCTTCCTTGTGCATGAAGGCATATTCCAATCCAATTCCTATACATTCAGTGCTTGTATTCAAGAAAAAGGGCCTGAATTTTTTTTTGTATCTTGCATAGTATTACTGCAACAATCCTGCTGGAGATCGCATAGCCAAGCTTTGTTCACTTGTGCTATCTCTGTTCTACTTGCATTGCAACCAAATTTTCCTTCAAGTTTTCATTACTCAAGCACCTTCTCCTATTTCTTCCTTTGCATTCCCAATTCCTTGGACTCATATGGACACACAGAGAAAGAAAGGATAAACTGTAGGAGGACAAGTCATCACACAAATAGATTTATCTCTATTTTGTAAATTTCTGGTTGGGGTTTTTGTTTTATTTTCCTTCATTTATATGATTTATTACTATTATATCATATAAAAAAGATTAGAAACCCAATATTATTTCATTTACAATTAATTATTTAATTTCCAAGAGGGTTTAAATCATTAATAGTAGCTACTACTTTGACGGATCCTCTTCTTCCCATCCCTGTGGATCTGAAGGAGAGAATATCTGTAGGAGGTTGTCTACATATCATAGATCATTTGGAAAATTTCTTGTTTTAAGTTCCCAAGTTTAGTTTCAATACACTTAGCCACATATGTGAATAACCACACTAGGTTATTTTGCTTCTTTAGTTTTAGTGTAGAAGTAGATTTGATTATTTAGAATAAAAGTAAATTGTTGTTTGTGATTGTAATATTTTAGTTTTGTGATTTTTTTAGGTTAGTTTACTTTCAAAATTAGCATAGATTGTTAGTTTCATCTAAGTTAATTTGGATACTTCAAACTGGTTCAACAACTCCTTGAGATTCAATTAGACAAACCATGCAGAATTTACGCTATTCGTTCATAGCCTCTAAATCTCCCCTTTTCCAACTCATCTACTAGGAGATCACACTACTAGATTAGTCATTGATCCTCCTATAGTTAGCCACACATATTTCCACATCGGCTTCCCTAGACAATACCTTAGGGGGTCGTGTGGAGTTGAAGGTTAGATGTCAATTTTCATCCAAGCTATAGAACTCTAGATGCTAATCAAAACACCACGGTCAATAAGATTGAAAGTAGATTCACCAGAATAAATTTACAGTATGCAAACCTGTGTGTAAATGGAATGGGAAATAATATTCCCATCCTATTATTATGGAACTCAATATAATAAAATGATGCAACCCTTGGTCCCTTGCTTATATATGTGCTAAGGAATAACAACCTAAGAACTAGTGAAGGTCCGTAGATGCAAACCATAAATCATAGGAAAGAACTAGTCATCAAAGAACTAGTCAAGACCATAGATTTAGGAAATAAATAGACATTAAGGATATATATCAATACCATATATCAAGGAAAGAACTATACCTAACAACTGGATAATATCCAACCCTAAGTAATCTAAGATGCCCAAGAGGTAAAAAGAAATTTCCACACACATAAGTGGGTGAGGATAAATGGATAAATAAAGGTAAATGAAAGTAACTAGGTGAGACATGAGCTACCTGGGTAAATACCTACTCTAACACCCCCCTCAAGTGAAGATAGGGTCCAAAATAGAAGTGGCATGTCCACAGTATGAGTCCTGACAACTAGGCCTAATGAGGTATTTAAGTACAATATATCCATGAATAAATCTTGAACCAAAAGAAGGAAATAATCATGCTAGAAGGAAAGAGAAAGAAGAAGTCAAGAAGAAGTAATATGTTCTCACGAACATCCCCCAAGAACATACTTCTGAAATGCCCAAGAATTCCATACAAATCAAGGTAGCGAGGTACATGCAAATTTTGCTTCGTAAAGATGTGTTGTAACCTACTACAGATTTCGAAATGTACTCCAAGAAAAGAACTCCATCTTGTTATGTGCATTTGATCACGTTATGATCCTGGATGTGTATCTCATATATGCTTGTTATTTGTGTGTGTAGCTCAACTTGGTTGTGAGAAATGTGAATTTCACTTTGGATAATCACACCAAATTATCATGTGACAATGAATCCTATGGGAATCCAAACGTGTTTGTGGCAATGATTATCAAAACCAAAAAATATGTTGATATCGCTATAACTACTGCTCTCATACTCAAGGGCTCTAAAGATTATCTTGTGACAATATTGTTGCCCCATTTTTGCATGTGCAAGCAACTGAAGAAGAACTTTTGATAAAAAAAAAGATAACCAAAAGTGGAATGCACTGTTATCAATAGAACCTATCCATATGCTAAATACTGTTATATCCAACCAACTGAATAAACCCCCTAGTGACAGTGTGGCCCAAAGTGGGAAGTATCTCGCAAATAATGTTAAAATCCTTTTAGCATCCTGTTACATGACTACTATGAGGAGAATGTGGAAACCGAGATACACATCTCTATTACAAATGAAATATCAGGGAGAGTGTGGTTCAAGTACGGTGAGACATCCCATTACCACCTACCTATATGTTTCGTATGGATCACAAAGTGGTAGTGGTACATGTAGAAGTAAGAGTAACCCCAAACTAAAAAGGAGATGTATTTGACTTGCAATCAGCCATATCACAGTGTTGAAAAAGATCATGGAGTGTACTTTTTTTGACTCAAATAAATCCCTGAATCTATCTGAGATTTTATGCAAACCAAGGAAAATAATTCAATAATCCATGATATTTTTCATGTCAAATTGCATGGAAATATCCCATCTGAATAGTCTAAATGTGTGAAGAAGAACTACGAGTAAGTAGCAAAATCATCAACATACAAGACAAGTATCATAATATCCTCACCAACATGTTGTAGATATACTATAGGATATGAGTCGGAGTGGAAACAAACCAATAACTAGTAAGAAGAAAAGAATCCATCTTCTCATACCAATGACTCGAGGGGCTTGTTTGAGATCTGTAGTGAGACCTTCGAGGTCTATAAACAAGAGAAGAATCCTGAAGAAAATCCATCTGGTTGTTCCATGTATATTTCCTCCTTGTAAATATCCATGTAAAAAGGCACTCTTTATTTCTATCTGGTATACAAGCCACCCTTATTATGTAGCAATAGACAAGTACAAGGCATACAAGAATCCATCTTGGCAACATGAGAAAAAGTCTCAGATTAATCATATACCTTCAACATTGTGAAAAAAAAATTACACCAAGATAAGTCCTTATACTTGTAAATGAACCCATCAGCTACATATTTGGTTTGGTATATCCACTTACACCTAACCATATTTCTTTTATCAGGAAGAGATACCAAATCACAAGTATGATTCTTCATTAAAGAAGAATACTTAGCTTCAATTGCATCATCCCACTCCTATATCCAATGAGCCTTTGAAAAGGACTGTGGATCCTCAGAAACTGCTTGATACAAAATTACAGAGAACTTGTAAAATTTACGTGATGATGTCCTAGTGTGCGGAAGATCATGTATAAAAGGTGTTGCCTCAGAAATGGTAGTGTTATCCCACTTAGGCATAGTGACAACATCAATGCGAATAGGATTCTTTTCTAAGTCGACATCTATAGCCTCCTTCGTCAACCTCCTCGAAGAAAGGATCCTCAATATAAGAGTGAAGAAGAAGAAGGAGGCATAGAAATAAGATGAAGAATCATGAAGAAGTTAAGCACTCATCAAGCTGAACATGTATTCAAAAAAGAACGTCATGAGTATTAGGATCCATAAAATTTGATAATCTCTCATGTCCCTCATAATACCCTACAAATATCAAGGGTTTTCTCTTATTATCCAAAGCTTTCATTTTCTTATTTGGCACAAATTCCCAAGCATGGCTCCTAAACACTCTGAAAAAATGAGACATGTGGGCTTAGTGTATGGACCAAGCTTCATCTGGAGTCAAATTCTCAAGTGTTCTATGTGGCATGTGCAATTATGAATTTAGTTAGCATAATTAACTTCTTCTACCCAATAGACAGGAGGTAAATCTCATAGAATGCAAACATGTACAGTTAGTCAATTTCCTTCAAAGTTTTGGTTCTTCCGTTATACTAAGCCATTCTATTGTGGAGTATGAGGAATAGAATGAGGGTGAATAATGCCTTGAGTTTCTAAAAATTAAAAAAACTCATTTACTGAAGTACTCCCATCTCATTATCATTACAAAGGTTCTTTATGCAACTAGAAGATTGTTTATCAACCAAATCCCTGAAGACTTTAAAGTGTGAAAAAATATCACTTTTTTACTTGATAAAATAAACCCAAGTACACCTAAAAAAAAATATCAATAAAGGTAAGTGCATAGTTAGCTCTATTGAAAGAGGGGGGTAGGAAAAACCATCAAGTCACTATGCACAAGCTTAAATGGCGAAGAAGATATTTTTCAAAAATTCTCAGGAAATGGATCTTGGTGTTGTTTCCCTAATGTCACAATCTATGGACAAACTCCCTCAAGATAGGAAACTCTAAGAAGACAATCAACCATACCATGAGTGCTCAACTCCTTCAAATATCTATAGTTGAGATGTCCAAATCTCTCATGCTAAAGCTTAGTCACTGAATTTGCATGAGAAACCAAGCATGTCCCTATTGAGGAAGTGTCATCGAAACCCTCAAAGTGATATAGTCTAGAACTATAATGAACAATTCCCTGAGCAACAAGTGAGTGAGGCTCCATCAAGGTTCATACTTTTTCCCCTTGTGGTGCAAAATTCATGGTATTTCCTTGACCAAAACGACAAATTTGATATAGTGAAAGAAAATTTGTAGTGATGTCAGGAATATACAATGCATCATGGATGTTTCCACCATCAAGATGTATGTCACATTTTCCTTTAACAAAAATAAAGGAATATTCTATAACTTCAATTTTAGAAGTAGAACTCAAACCTAGAGATACAAAAGTCTCCTTGGTAGAAGTCATGTGATGAGAAGCACTAGAATCTATAACTCAACTATATGAAATTGTTGACTAAGATCTCCTAACAACATTAAGTGCTTTGTCACGCTCATTTAAGTGAGGTGGAGTGGATATAGAGATTTTGTGTTTTTTTATTGCATCCTCTAAGGCTTGCAATCCCTTCCAACACTTAGTTTCTACATCGCCACAACCCCGACAAAAAGAGCACGAAAGGCTAAACTTATTCTTGGATTTAGAAGACTCCTTGGGTTGAGAGTTATTTTCTTTGGGTTTAGGAGCACTTTGATATGGAGAAGGAGTGAATTTGGTTTTAATTTTTGGTTTTTCTCTTACCCTTAGGATTAGATGTAACTACTGAATTTTGAGAGGTGGAAGACTCAAGGTGTAGACAATTATAGATTCTTCCTTAGTAAATATTTCACAAAATGTTTCTAAGATAGTACAATTTTGAATGTGTCACCTAATGACATCCATGCTAGAGAAAAAGGTAGAAGTGAAAATATTTGGAATGGTCCTCTTAACTTAGATAGAATCAATTAAATGCACTCTTCATCTTTCTTTTCTCTTCTGCACCCCTTCAATTGTGTCAAAAAAATTATTGAAATTGGTAAGATAGTTTATAATTATTGGAAAACTCTTTAGGTTTAAGATAGGTGATCTCAATTTCAAGTTGCATGGCTCTCATATGATCCACCTTACTAAATAAATAATTTCAATTTCTCCCATATTTTGAAAGGTGAGTCACATTTTTCCAAATGAAACACAATATTATCACTCATATAAGTTCCCATCAAACCCATATACTCATCAAATTTGCATTGGTACTGAAATTTCTCATATTCTCTAGTGAATATTGGTTGTTCTCCAGAATTTAAATCCCGTAATCCTTTGTGTTTAATGATTGTTTCCATTCTTGGTCTCCATGTGTGGTAATTATGTGTTCTTAATGGCTCAATTTGATCTAATGTGGAAGAATATAAATATGTCATTCTCAAAATCACTAAAGATTAAAAGAATGCAAGACGCCCCCTAGATTTGGAACTTTATAATTGTAGTGCGTTTTACAAAAATGAAACTTTATAATTTTAGTATGTTTGAAAAAATAAGTAGTTCTAATATAAAAAACACAGAAAAATAAGCACTTTTGAAAAAAACGGCACTCGATTTCAAGTTATTGATCAAACGCTACAAGATTTTTAGTTTTCTACTCTAATATTTATTTAAATTTGCACTACAAAAATTACAAATGCATTTTTCCTTAAAAAATAAAAGATTGTATGGGGGGCTACACTTAAGAACCTACTAGTAGAAATCCCAAATTTAAGCCCTCATGTGACCATACCATATGACCAAGGGGCTAAGGATTTTTATGGGTCCATATGGATGTTTACAACATCTATCACTCTGATACCATAAAAGTGTTAGGAAACTAATATTAATGTTTACATTATTTATGTATTCATTAAATACAAATGTTAGTTTTATATATATTGTTAGAACAAATATATAACAATATATATTCGGGTGTGTTGTAGTTTCCTATTTTATAGGAATTTCAATTTTCCTATTGATATGGCTATATATTAGCCTGTGATTGTAGTTCAACATGTGTCGAATACAATATCAATATTATTTTTTCTGTGTGACAATATTGCTGTCCCAATATTTGGTATCAGAGCGATCAGAGGTCTGAGGTTGTGTCCAAATGAGAGTCATTTCTCATTGAAAAAATGTTGTCCATCAATAGGTTTCAGACCTTCTGCATAGAAATGAGGTGAATTCTTCATGTCCTGGAGGCAATTTATATATCCATGTGCCTGCGCATATAATGGATCGTGGTTTCTACCTCCAACGATTCTGACAGATTTGGGTGTTTCTTTGCATGTCCACGGCTATCATTCACATTATTTTATGCTTTAATAGTGTAGAATATATCATTGTTTATCAAATGATCTCCACGTGGCAATCTGGACACAAATTTGGAGTTTCTGAAGCCATATGAATAACAGGAGATAAGTTTTTTGCTTTGGTTTGCATTCAAATGTTTAGACCCAATTGCACATGCATTATTAGCATTACTGGATTAATGTAATATAGTTTTATATTGAATTCCGATCTGCCATTAGGTGATTCAAAATTGCTAAATAATGGTAGGAGATTCCGGGTTTTCCATTTAATTCCTGAGACATATGCGCCACAGCTATCCAATGAAGAGTGCTAAATAAATCAAGGTGAAAATGAACAGGTCTTGTATTGCATGGTCAATTCAGGCATTCATGTGTGGTGCATTGCATGCACAACTTTGAGAAAATTTGCATCTACGTAATTGCATTATGTTTGGCCAGTCCTTTGGAAAATTATAATTAGTCATTCCAATTGCCAGCACACGGATGTGAATGCAAGAAGAAGCGCATTAAAAATTTTGATTGGTTGTACAGCTCAGTTTAAACATGCCTGAAACATGGAGAATGGCATTTAATCAAATGTCTAGTGCATTCATAGTTTGGATCTACGCCTAATCTCTTTCCTCGGATCATGGTTTCAATACGGTAGTGCAATGCATGCATTGGAAAGAACATCCACGTGTCTGTTCTTTACCTTCATTCGGTCTTTAACATTTGTGCTAGATTCATTGTCTAGGTATTCATATCCACTCATTTAGTTTTGTTTTGGTCTATATTCAGTTAATACGTATACATTTTTCAACCACCTTGTAATACTCACTATATTTTCAAAATCCTTGGCTGCTGCCATCTTTTCCATATGTATGTTATTTTTGTAATGTCCTCTTAAATTCCAGTAAAAAATTAAATTTGAGTATTTCAAATTGATAAGTATTGTTTTGAAAGTTAGTTGTCAATGTAAAAGAGTCTTGTATAAGTGTCAAAGCAATAATGGTGTAAAAATTCATGTCATTAACAGTATAAATGTCTTATATAGCACCATAAGTGTGTTTTTCGTAAAGTGTCATGATATGTATATATGGTAAAATAGCCATTTTTGTGTCTATTTTCAAAAAATCAAGAGTCAATTTTTGTTTAGTCGTCAAAAGTTCATTGTGGGTCATTACTATCGTAAAAAGTGTCATCTTCCAGAATTCGAAAAATAAAAAAAAAATTCCCGCATTTCAATTTTGGACGCATTTTGGCTTGTATGGGACATCTAAATTATTGAAGGTATTTTGAGCTTCATGATCACATCCAGCTGAACTAGCAGCATGACAATGGAGGATGGAGGCATTAGAGGCTAGAGGTCAGACAGTGACCTCTCGTCATTCACCAACGACGGGGCCGCACAGAATGATTTGGTGGCACAGGTGTGTAGTGTGAGTACTTGTTTTTTAGTTTTGCAGTGTTCCAGATACAGTTTGTGGTGTGAGTTTTCTTTCATTTCAGAATTGTAGTTTGTTGTGTGCAGTATGATTTCAGAGTTTCTATTTTGGATTGAAAAAGTGAAATGTTCACATTGAGGGGGGAACATGATCAGCATGATCCAATGTTCCATTTTCAGTTTTTCAGTTGAGTATGTGGTTATTCCTATTTCCCCAAATGCAAAAACATAGTGCAGAACAAATAACACAGTGAAAGTACAGCATCATGAGGCTTGATGAGGTAGAACAGTCAGATGTGTTCTTGTTCGTATCTAGGTTTTTGGTTAGCCTCCTAAAAACCATTGAAGGTTGTTCATATGTGTTCCCACTTGAGTTCCCACACTGCTAGGTCAGATGTGTTCCCTAGAGTGACTAGTTGATAAGTAGATGATTCCTGAGCATGTTCCCATCCTTTTCGGTTAGATGTGTTCCCGACAGTGCTTGGTCGATAAGAAGTTGAGGTGTTCCTTCTTCTACCTTCAGTTTGAGTGTGTGCCAAGATCATGAGTGCGCAGATGCGGCAGGCTACAAAGGACGTGTGAAAGTTCTAATGTTACCATGTAAACATTAAGGGGGGGAATGTTAGGAAACTAATAATAATGTTTACATTATTTATGTATTCATTATTTATACAAATGTTAGTTTTATATATATTGTTATAACAAAGTATATAACAATATATATTCGGGTGTGTTGTAGTTTCCTATTTTATAGGAAGTCAGTTTTCCTATTGATATGGTTATATATTAGCCTGTGATTGTAGTTCAACAAGTGTCGAATACAATATCAATATTATTTTTTCTGTGTGACAATATTGTTGTCCCAATAAAAAGGAATGATAACCAAATTGTTCCAAGCCACAAAGATCTCATATCCTAACAGATCACATTCAATAACCTGAAATTAATTCAACAAAATAACTTTATAAACATATTTTGTAAACAAAGAGAAAAAATATCATATATTATATCTTATGGAACTCTGTATCATACAATGAGAAGGTGCCTTATTTATATAGGCAAAGAAGATCGATCTAAGAACTAGTTAATGTCATAAATCAATGAAAGAACTAGTCAAGACCATAGATCAAGGAAATAACTATACCTAACAACTTCGCAATATCCTTGCTATGCCATTAACCTATTGCTTGTATTAGGATATGAGTGCCGACTTGTGGTTTACCATATCATTTTATTATATCATTTATACTTTCTCATGCTTAATAGGTCGGCCTTGTGTGATGACCATATCATATGAATAGTATATATAGGGGATTGTAGGTAGTAGTTCATTATCATTTGAGTATTTGAGTCTTATTATATGGTTTGGAGGTTGCCCCCTCGAAGTGGCGAAGTTATTATAATTGCATATTGAGATCATTATTCTAAAATATTGTGTTATTTTGGTGTTCTCTTGCTGCTCATAATCTAAATTATACTAGTAATTTCATTACAAGTGGTGTCAGAGCTACGATCTAGGCCAAAATTAGGGCAAAAAAACCTAATTTGTTTTGTTTCCACAATATATTTAAAACCAGAGCGAATTGGTGGGAGATATTTTTACCAGAGTTGTGAAACACTTCAAGTAAGGTTCCTTGAAATTTTCAGATTTGTTTGATTCATTTAACGTAAGTTATTACAAATTTAGGCTTTTTCATAAAATCACCCCCTAGGGTGAAAATTGTGGAATGTTTTCAAGTTCTTTACTTTTTCGAAAATCTCTCAAAAAAATAGTATTAGTATCTTCTCTATGTTTTTTCCTGTTTGGCTGGATTTGTATCGAAACCCTAAACTCTAAGGTTTGATATCATGGTGGGGCCTTCCACAAGAGCAAAAAAGAATCTGGTTACTCTGGGTAAAACCCCAGATAAAGATGGGGTAGTGATTGAAGAGATGGAGTCAGAAGGGGTAAATACATATTCCTCAGCACTAGGGTTTACCTCAGTTGATCATAAGGTGAGCCAACTTGAGTATGAGATGTGAAATGTACAATATGAGATGGCCTCTAAAGGAGACATAGCCCAAATCAATCATCGGTTGGATGATATCATGTAACATGTAAAGGGTAAATAGTATGGACCAAATCCATCTCATATCAACCAAGGAGGACCTTTAGTTCAAAATCATGAACAAAATAACCATGTTGGATCACTTTTCCAACCCAATCAGAATCCAACTTATTCACAACCACGCAACATGATGCCAAAAATGGATATGCGCAAATTTGATGGTAAGGATCCCCTGAATTAGATAAATAAAATGGAGAACTTCTTTGAGCTACATCAAACACCATTAGGACAAAAGGTGACATTGGCATCCCTGTATCTTGAACTAGACCAAATCGTTTGGTATCGATGGTTATGTTCTCAGAGGCAGAAGAATGGTCTTAGGTGTCACTTGGATAGTTTTTACAAAGGAGTTGCAATTGCACTACGGCTCCAGTGTTTTAGAGAACTACTTTAGTCAATTAGCAAAGTTATGACAAACATGATCAGTCAAAGATTATGTGCATCAATTCCAGAACCTATCCTTAAGGGTGGAGAATATACGAGAAGAGAATCTGAATGACCTATTTCTTGGGGGTCTTAAGGACCACATCGAGCATGAGGTACGTATGTTTAATCCACTCAAACTTTCTGATTCTATTATCATGGCATGTCGAGTAGAGGAAAAAAGTTCTTTGTAGTAGGAGGTCGCCTTTCATTAACACTAGAGACCGTAGTATCTATTCCCCTTCATTTTCTAGGCCAATTAGACTGACTCCTCAACAAATGGAAGAAAAGAGAGCAAAAGGATTATGTTTTAATTGTGATAGCAAATATGGACCGGGACACAAACGTGCTGAGAAGAAGTTGTTCTATATTGATGGAGGTAATGAGGATGATGAGGACGCTAAAATTATAGTAGATGTTAAGGAACCAGTAGAGGAGGAAGTAGAGGGATCACCAACCTATAATTTCTTACCATGCATTGTCAGGTATTAGTACTCCTTAAACACTCAAGGTTTTTGGCTATCTCAAAAAACAGAAGGTGATGGTTTTGATTGACTCGGGGAGTACTCATAACTTAATAAATAGTAAGTTAGCTTACCCACCTCAATTGTTTTATTTACCCAGCTCCAAGAAATGCAAGTTATGGATTGTGGATGGTGTGGACAGTCAAGTGCACAGGAAAGTGCCATAGTATCAAGCTTTCCATGGGATACTACATGTTAGACTCACCTATGTTTGTTATTTCTATGGGAGGAGTAGATATTGTTTTGGGTGTCCAATGGCTCACAACCTTAGGTACTATAGAGATGAATTTTCAAGAATTGTTCATGTGATTTCATTCAGATGGAAGGACAATACAATTGAATGGGATGGTAGCTAAATCTCCACAGATTATTAGCTCTCATCAGATGCAGAAGGTTCTCAGAAAAGAAGTAGATGGATTTATAGCAAAGTTATTTATATAGAAGTACAAAAATACATAGTCTTCAATGCACCTGTAGTGCCCACTTCCCTTTGACACTTTTAGATATTGATCTAGATATTGTTGATCTTATTATGGGCACTATTATGTTTTATTTTAGTATGATGGATAGACGTTAGATCATAGATTATTATTTATTTGGATTCAGTTACTATGCATGATTGATTATTAGAGACATTTTTATATGTAGATGATGGTATATTTTTTGACATGGACATATGTGATGGATAATTGATTTAGACATGTGATATTAGATAACATGGAACAAAACTAACATGAGTAGATTAATTGATGATGATATAATTGATTAATTAACTGAAAATGATAATGTTGATTTCTTGATGTTGTTGTGATTCATATGAATAGATGCTTTTTTTTATGTATATTTATATCATATTTGAATGTCCTGATATGACCATGAGGCTGAAGGAGGTATGTTGTAAATTTTGTACAGGTTAAAATATCACAACAATGTCGGGGGACTGGAGACTAACCATATTGAAATTCTGGGTGAATTAAACAAGGTCACCATGGCAACTGTTGTGTGTGTGTGTGTGTGTGTGTGTGTGTGTGTGTGTGTGTGTGTGTGTGTGTGTGTGTGTGTGTGTGTGTGTGTGTGTGTGTGTTGTCTTATGTTAGGGATTCCCATGGGGGGATTTCCATTATATGTGACCATGGGGTTTTATGTTTTGATTAATGTAGTTTCTTTATTAGTGTTTCTATGTGTTTATTTTGTGATGTGTTGCCCCTTTTCATTAGTTATTATATATTTTGAATTAATGTTGTGAATAATCATGTGTTAAAATGAATAAATCAATATTTCATAAGAATGTAATTAATGAAGTTGTTGATCTTAAATGTAATGTTGTAAGAAATGTGTAAGGTGTAAGAGATATGTAAGAGAATGTAAGATATATTTTTGGATTGTGAAAGACACTTCATCCTCTTGGGGAAATTCAGATTTTTCCTTGGAGGTTTTATTTGGAGGCTTGTGGGACAAGTTAAACTTGTCCCACACCTCTTAAAAGTATTCACCAACCATACCTATGGTTTAGTAGGTTAAATTTAGGCCTTTTAAATGCATTTTGAAATGACTATTTGTAAGTTTTAATTGCACTTCTCTTACATGTTTTAAATTCAGTCCTTTTGGGGTATGGGTTATTTTGGAGTGTGTAAGTAAATTTGTCATTTTTATTTATTGTGTTTAGGTGCATGATGTTGATTTTGTCTTGGGGTTGAGGAAGAATGATGTGGCATCCCACATGGATCCACATAATCCTCTTCTCTTCCCTCTCCTTTAAAAATTGAATTCCTTGCTTGTTTGTGGTTGTTGAAACTTTGTTTATTCCTCTTGGGGGCAAATTTTGCTTGTTGTTTTGGGAGCCTTTTTGTGGAAGGAGTTTGGAGTCATTTTGCATACTTGAGCATTGATGATTTTGGACTGCATTTGGCATTTGGAAATCTTATGGATCTTGGAACAAACTCCATTATGGAGAGATAGGAACTTGAGCCTTTTTTTAAAAATGGTTCTTTCTCTTGCATGTTTGAATGGAAATGGTGAATATGTTATGTGTTGTTGGCTGGTTGGGTAGACTACTTAGGATATGGTGTAGGAGAAGGCTATGGGGATTTCATATGGGGGCATAAGGGAATGCCAATGGAATCAGTTTTATTGTGGAGGGATTTTGGGATTGGGATCCACCTTGGAAAAGAAATAGCTTGCATTTCTTACTCTTGGGGGGGCATAAGGGAGAAACTTTGGGGGGGGCATAAGGAGGGGTTGGGAGGCATAAGGTTTATGGGATATGATATGTTATATTGGCGGTATGATTATAGGTGGATGCCCAATTTCCAAATTGGGAGGCATAAGTAGTTTCCCCATAGTTCCTTGCTCTTGTTGGCTTGCTTGATCAAGCCTAAGTTTTTTGTGAATGTTTTCCAATGCAGTTGTGAACTGCTGTTTTGGTTTGGACTGTGTTTCTTATTGAATTATGCATGTGAAAGAATGCAGCTTGTTTCCTGTGGAAACCATTGTTGCCATGAGTTGATTATCATCTCTTATTTCAATATGGTTGGGGCTCAGGGGCCAATGAGGAAGGATGGCTTCTCCCTTCTCATTAGATGTCTTGGTTGGGTGGAGAGCGTTGCCTTTCCCCCTTCCTTGTTGTGATCAAGATGAAAAGATGGAGAAACTAGCATGCTGTTATTTTGGAGCAAGAAGGATATACAGTTTGACAGTCCCTCCCTTTGTGCAAGTTCTTTTGTAACCCTTCCCCACTTGAAGTGGATGAGTTGTACAATATTTGTAATGTGAAACCATTTGTATTGATAATGGAAGATTGAAATTGGACTGTGAAATGTAAAGGAGATTCATTTTACTCTCTATTTTTGGAAAAGAAATGTAAAAGATATAATATGCATTGTATTTCATATTTTAGAAATCAAATGGAAGAGAAAAGATTGTAAAGTGTATTGGAAAGGAATAAATGATTGCATTAGTTTCAAAATTGATGACTCTTGTGTAAAGAGGGCATCGAGAGCTTCCGAAAAGTCCTCATTTGCCCAAAACCGAGCTTTCTAGCTCAAGTTATGGCCATTTGAAGTTCTACTTCAAATTGGCACTCAAAAAAATAAAACCATTAAATCTGACTGTTAAAAAAATTTAAATTTTAACTTTGGAAAAATTTCCCTAAAAAATCTGTGGCCCCCGCCATCCCGCAACCAATCGGGAGCTGCCACGTGGCACCCCGGTGGGGCGGATCGAACTAAAACTTATCCTTTTTGAAAATTTTGCCTTTGGAAAATTTTTCCTTTTTCCTCCATTGGCCTGCAGCCAATC
This sequence comes from Taxus chinensis, assembly GCA_019776745.2. Taxonomy (NCBI): domain Eukaryota; kingdom Viridiplantae; phylum Streptophyta; class Pinopsida; order Cupressales; family Taxaceae; genus Taxus; species Taxus chinensis. The sequence continues at coordinate 1,494,800 of CM034154.1, forward strand.
AGAGGGAACCACGTGTTCTCTAGGGGCAGAGGCGGAGGTGCGGTTTGTTTTAACTCTTAACCCCTTTGAAAATTTTTGGAAAATTTTTCATTTTGGCCCCGCCGACCTGTAAGCCAATGAGAAGGTGCCACGTGGCACCTTGTGGGGTGGTAGCGGGGAGGGGCGAACCCCTTTTTCCTTTTGTTGTTTTGGCCTTTGGAAAAATTTCCCCTTTTGTCTTCGTGGCCCCGCAACCCCCACCTTGCTTGGAAAACTTCTTTTCGCGGGCACGAGGACCGGCACAAGTTTTTAGGTCTTGAAACCCTCCTTGGGCTTATTGACTTAAGATCTCCTGCTGCCCCTTTCTCCCCTTTCTCAACCGAAACATGACACGTGGTGACCTCATGGCAATGGCGGAGGCATGGACCAATGTGGTCCCTTGTGAATTTTGGTGGAAGAGACTTAAAGCCTCAACCCGCTCCGTCGGCCCGTCGTTTCTCCCAACCAACTGAGTAGTGACATGTGTACTCCAAGGACCCACAAAGGCATGGAAGAATGGTTGTCTTTGTTCCCATGCATTGGAAAATATTCCCTAAGCCGCCCTGTAACCCGCCAACCCGTTCAAGGCGCTTTCCCACTCCCCTTGACACGTGTCCCACCTAGGGAAAATTTTTCCCTAGGAACTCTGCTCGCTCATATCTTGAGTTCTACTTGGAGTTAGAAGGACTTCTTTATATCACCAGAAAGGTGAGAAAATTTCCTATCCATTGGAAATGGTTTTAGGGAAATTTTTGGAAGTGTTAAGTAGGACCTAAAAATCTACGTTCAAACTCTGAGCCTGTTAGAGAGCATGCATGGGGGTAAATTACTCCTTGAACCTAACTAAAACATATAACCATAAAATTTGAACCTTGTGAACTTGATATTAGTTAATGAAGGGAAACATAAGTTGTAGTAGTTTGGTCTTGTTCCGAAACCTGTTAGTGAAAACTGATGACTTGCAACCTGGTTGTAGACACTTTAAATAAAAAAATTATCCTATAATTTTTCTAGTTAACCCTAGGTTGTTTCGTGGGTCCCAAGTGGTTTTTTAAACGGGCACTACAGTTTGGTATCAGAGCAGTGGTTCAAAGGCTTGGACCATTGGGCACACTAGAACAACTTGAGACATGAAAACTTAAACCTAGTACTTCTTGTAAATCTAGAAAATCAACTTAGCAAGAAATTGTATATTTTAGTAAACATAAAAGTTGTATAAACTTAACAAAATGAACTAACTCTCGCTTTGGTATGTGCAGGAGGCTTAAACGGAGCGAGAGGAGCTTTCACATCGGACTCTGAAATCACCACCACCACCACCACTACCACCACAGGATCAGGGTGTGTAGCAGCCATTCTACCTTAGATTCTACAGGACCCTTAAGGATGTCATATGTCGCTTTGTGTGGAGGCACTAGAACGGGAGGATATGCAGCTAGTCATGACAAAAGCTCCCTTTATCGAGAGGGTCAGGTATCTCCTTGACTCAGCGAGGAGCGTAGAGGAGAGAACTCTCATGCAGATTCAGTCAGAGCAGAGTCACCACCTAGGAGAAAGGGTGACAGAGTTCTAGAGCTTAGAGAGAGGTCTTGGAGCCCTAGGCTTAGGGATGAGTGTGCAGAGAGACCTAGAGGCCTGGACAGACCACAACAGTGGATCACATCAGGGAGATCCTGAAGCTTCGGCCCTCACATTACTCAAGTGACATAGGTGGATTTCAGGTAGAGGCTCTGGCTAGTGATCTTGAGCGGTTGCTTCAAGCTTTGTCCTTACTTCTAGCAACACGAAAGCTCGTGTTGCGATCCATCTACTAAGGGATGGAGTAGGAGTATGGTGGAGGTCAGAGGAGAAGAAGATTCATGTAGATTCAGAGACAGTGAACTGGGAGATTTTTGAGGAGAGATTCAGTGAGCACATATTTATCACAGAGGTTCATACAACAAAGGATCGACGAGTTCCATGACCTCTGACTTGCTTCTCTTTCTGTAGCAGAGTATGAGAGTAGATTTTTGGATCTACTCCAGTATGTAGAGTATATCCAGGATGAAGTAAGTGCGGATTCACAGGTTCATCTGGGGCCTAAATTTGGATATTGGAAGTACAGTGTGGATTCACTGTCCACTAAAATTTAGACATGAGGTCATTGAGAAGGCCAATATTGCAAAGGAGACTCGGGGTAAAACCCAACAGGCTAGAGACCAAGTCAGGAGCTGCATTCAACAGATGCAGGATGATAGATAGAGAGTTTCAATACCTAACTTCCTTGTGGTTTGGCCAGGGTACAACACAATCATCCTTTAGGCCATAGTAATAGTAGCAGCAGTAGTCTCACCCACCTTATGGATCTCCACAGAGAGCTGATGCACAGAGAGGTCGGAGTATGGGGCCTCCTCCTAGGGGTCCCATCACAGACACAGGGTGGACCTAGAGCTTAGTCTAGTGGGAGCTCGCCAACAGAGGCCTCAACAGACCACAACTAGATCATCATGATCCACACCACAGGTCTTCTAGGGTATCTACTGGAGGTGCTACTCCTTGGAGAGGATCAGGTGGTTGCTTTAGATGTGGAGTTACTGAACATTTCTAGAGAGATTTCCCTCAGAACCCTAACAAGGGTAAGGAACAGATTTCAGAGCTGACAGTTGGTGACATGGGACATAGCCACAAGATTTATGCAGTGGTTGAGAATTGCTAGGCAGAGCACCAGAGCATAGTCATTGAGACCACAAGTAGCATTGGTGGTATTCCTACCTCTGTATTGTTTGATTCTGGTTCTTCTGATTCTTTCATTGCACCATCTTTAGTAGAGTGATGCAGGCTAGTGGAAGTTAGGAAAGGTATTAGTTGGGATGTTGAGATGGCTTCTGGAGCCAAGATCTCTGTGGACTCCTTAGTTAAGGAGTGTGTAGTGGATTTGGGACCTTTCACCACTACCTCAGATCTCCGTATTCTTCCTTTGGGCTATGTATGGAGTCATTTTGGGTATGGATTGGTTATCTTGCACACCAGGCCAGGATGGATTGTTACCACAAGACTATAGCTTTTACAGATGATTACATGAGTTGAGTCGGTGATCTCAAGGGTTAGGAGACTCATTTCTATTCGCACCATCTCCACTATGTAGCTTAAGTGGTGTGTGCGACGGGGTTGTCAGATGTATGCTGTTACAGTTAGTGACAGATCAGAGGATGGGTCTAGTGGACCATCGATAGATGATCATCCCATCTTGAGAGAGTTTTCTAATGTCTTTCCTAGGGAGCTACCCCGGGGTTACCACCCCCACATGAGATTGATTTTCATATAGACCTAGTTCTTGGAGTAGAGCCTATCTCACAAGCACCTTATCAGATGACCACCCCAGAGCTCTGTGAGCTCAAGTTCCAGCTTAAGGGCCTTTTGGAGAAGGGCCTTATCCATCCTAGTGTATCCCCTTGGGGTGCACCGGTGATCTCTGTTAAGAAGAAGGATGGATCCTTGCAGTTGTGTATTGATTACCACCAGTTGAACAAGGTAATGATCAAGAATAGTTATCCTCTTCCTCACATTGATGACTTGTTTGATCAAATGAAGGGAGCCACGGTGTTCTCTAAGATTGATCTCAAGTCAGGGTACCATCAGTTGAGGATTTCAGAGGTGGACATTCATAAGACCACCTTCTGCATGAGATATGGGCACTATGATTTCACATTGGTGCCTTTTGGTTTGGTGAATGCCCCCGTAGTGTTTATGAGTTTAATGAATGGGGTATTCAGGACCTTTTTAGATCGCTTCGTGCTCATCTTCCTAGATGACATTTTGATATACTCACGTACACATGAGGAGCATGAGGGGCACCTTCGCCAGGTTCTTCAGTGTCTTCGTGAGTAGCAACTTTACGGGAACTTGGAGAAGTGTGCTTTCTTTCAGTCAGAGGTGCAATATTTGGGTCATATTATTTCTAGGGAAGGTATCATAGCTGATCCTTCCAAGATTAGAGCCATTATGGATTGGCCAGCACCCACTACACTGACTGAGGTGCGCAATCTTCATGGGATTAGTAGGTTACTAAGGGAGATTTGTTCAGGACTTCTCGTTAGATTGTGCACCCTATCACTTCCCTTTAGAGGAAAGGGAAGAAGTTTGTTTTGTCGAACAGATGCAAGCAGGCCTTTAGGACATTAAAGGAGTGCCTCACTACATCAACCATTCTTGCAGTGCCAGATCCACAGGGTGAGTTCTTTGTTTACACAGATGCTTCTTTAGCAGGGCTTGGAGGTGTGTTGATGCAGGATGGTAGAGTAGTAGCTTTTGAGTCTCATAAAACTCAAAGATCACGAGCTTAATTATCTAACCCATGATCTTGAGCTTGCAGCAGTTTTGCATGCTTTGGTTAGATGGAGACATTTTCTTCTTGGATGGAGATTCACACTCAGGACTGATCATTTGAGTCTTCGCCACCTCTTCACGCAACCCAATCTCAATGCTCTGTCAGTGGCGTTGGATGGAGTTACTTTGTGAGTATGATATGGAGATAGAGCATGTAAAGGGGAAGGAGAATTTGGTAGCAGAAACTCTCAAAAAATGGAGACATGTGGCTATGGCCACCTCAATGAGCACAGATTTGCGGAGCAGGATTCTTCAGTTGCTTCCTCTTGACACCTTCTACATTACAGTAAAAGCAAATATTGAGTCACACATACCCCTTAAGGGGAAGTTTGATTGTTTTTCCTTAGAGGTAAGATGGTATTCTCAGGCACAGAGGTAGGATATATGTTCCTAGAGATGGAGGCTTGAGGCAGGACATCTTGGTAGATGCACATTGTGCACCCTATTCAGCCCATCCTGGGGTGAAGAAGATGCAAGCTACCTTGAGACAGCTATACCATTGGAGAGGACTTTGTCGAGACGTGGCTCATTTTGTGTCATGGTGTTTAGAGTGCCAGAGGGTTAAGGCCAAGCATCAACATCCAGCATAGGCCTTCTTTATCCTCATGCCATACCAGAATGGAAGTGGGACACCATTTCCATGGATTTCATTGTTGGGCTACCGATGTCGAGATATCACCATGATGCCATTATGGTCACATGGTTGATAAATTGACAAAAGTGGCTCACTTTTCTCTAGTGAAGACCACTTATACAGCTAGATCAGTGGCACGAGTATATTTGGATGAGATTGTTAGGTTACACGGGATCCTGTGGAAGATCATTTATGACCGCGATCCTTTGTACACTTCACATTTCTGGACTACCATGCAGTATGTCCTCGGGACGAGGATTAACTTCAGCACAACATATCACCCTGAGACAGATGGACAGACTGAGCGAGTGAATCAGATTTTAGAGGATATGCTCATGATGTACATGATGGATTAGCAGTCTAAGTGTGAGGAGTACCTGTACTTAGTGGAGTTTGCCTACAATAATAGTTTTCATAGTTCTATAGGCATGTCTCCTTTTCAGGCCTTGTATGGTAGAGAGTGCAGGACACCTCTTAGCTAGGACAGGTTAGAGGACAGAGTATCTCTTGGACCAGCTCTTTTGCAGGACATGGAGCAATAGGTAGTGTTGATCAGGTAGAGATTGCAGGAGGCACATGACAGGCAGAAGAAGTATGCAGATCAACATAGGATTGATCATAGTTTTGATGTGGGCATGAAGGTGTTCCTTCGTGTCAGACCACACAAGAGCCCTATCCATTATGGAAAAGGTTCTAAGTTAGCTCCTAGATTCATTGGTCCTTTTGAGATCTTGGAGCGTATCGACCCTTTGGCCTACCGTCTAGCATTGCCACCCATCTTGTCTCGCGTACATGATGTGTTTCATGTTTCAGTTCTTAGGAGATATATTGTAGATCCATCTCATGTAATGGATTAGACATCATTGTAGGTGCAGGATTAGGGGCAGGTGATGGTGGAGCCCATCCATATCATAGATCACAGGACCCTGGGCCTTCGAGGTAGAGAGATTGATCAAGTACGGGTGTAGTGGGACAGATACGATGAGACTGCAGCCACTTGGGAGGATGCCACAATATTATGAGTGCAGTTTCCACATTTGTTCTAGTGACTTCCAAGAGGAAGTCGAGTCTAAGGGGAGGGGGATGTAGTGCCCACTTCCCTTTGACACTTTTAGATACTGATCTTGATATTGTTGATCTTATTATGGACACTATTATGTTTTGTTTTAGTATGATGGTTAGATGTTAGATCATGGATTATTATTGATCTGGATTCAGTTATTATGCATGATGGTTACTAGAGACATTTTTATATGTGGATGATGATATACTGTTTGACATGGACATATTATAGATGTTGATTTGGACATATGACATTGGATATTTTGGAGTAGACCTAGTATGTAAGATTATTGATGATGATATGGTTGATTAATTAATTGAAAATGATAATGTTATATTCTTGATGTTGTTGTGATTCATATGTTTAGATGATCTTGAGATGTTGTTTATATCATTTTGGATGTTCTGATATGGCCACGAGGCCAAAAGAAGTATTTGCATTTTGTAGGTTAAAATATCACAAAAATGTCGGGGACTGGAGACTAACCATATTGAAATTTTGGGTGAATTCAACAAGGTCACCATGGCAACTGTGTTGTGTGTGTGTTGTGTTAGGTTAGGTATTCCCATGGGGGGGATTTCCATTATATGTGACCATGGGTTTGTGTAATTTATTAATGTTTTTTATTTATTAATGTGGCATGTGTTTATTTTGTGATGTGTTGCCCCTTTTCTTTAGTTGATTATATATGTTGTGTTAATGTTGTGAATAATCATATGTTAAAAAAATAAATAAATCAATATGTCATAAGAATGTAATTAATGAAGTTGTTGATCTTAAATGTAATGTTGTAAGAGTGTGTAACAAATGTGTCAGAATATGTAAGAGAATGTAAGATATATTTTTGGCGTGGAAGACACTTCATCCCTTTAAGGAAATTCGAATTTTTCCTTAGAGGCTATATTTGGAGGCTTGTGGGACAAGTTAAACTTGTCCCTCACCTCTTAAAATTATTCACCAACCATACCTATGGTTTGGAGGTTGAATTTAGGCCTTTTAAATGCATTTTGAAATAACTATTTGTAATTTTTTATTGCACTTCTCTTACATATTTTAAATTTAGTCCTTTTGGTGTATGGGTTATTTTGGAGTGTGTAAGTAAATTTGTCATTTTTATTTATTATGTTTAGCATGTATGATGTTGACTTTTATCTTGGGTTTGAGGAAGAATGATGTGGCATCCCACGAAGGATTCACATCATCCTCTTCTCTTCCCTCTCCTTTAAAAATTTGAATTCCTTGATTGTTTGTGGTTGTTGAAACTTTGTTTATTCCTCTTGGGGGTGCATTTTTTTTGCTTATTGTTTTGGGAGCTTGTTCTGGAAGGAGTTTGGAGTCATTTTTGCATGCTTGAGACATTACTGATTTTGGACTGCATTTGGCTTTTGGAAAGCTTGTGGATCTTGGAACAAAATCTAGTCTGGAGAGATAGGAACTTGAGCCTTTTTATAAATGTTTGTTTCACTTGCATGCTTGTAGGAAATGGTGAATATGTCATGTGTTGTTGGCTGGTTGGGTAGACTACTTAGTATATGGTGTAGGAGAAGGCTATGGGGGTTTCAAATGGGGGGAATAATGGAATGCCAATGGCATTAATGTTATTATGGAGGGATTTTGGGATTGGGATCGACCATGGAAAAGAAATAGATTTCATTTCTTACTCTTGGGGGAGGCATAAGGGAGAAACTTTGGGGTGGCATAAGGAGGGGTTGGGAGGCATAAGGTTTAAGTGATATGATATATTTTATTGGTGGTATGATTATAGGTGGATGCCTAATTTCCAAATTGGGAGGCATAAGTAGCTTCCCCCATAGTTCCTTACTCTTGTTGGCTTCCATGATCAAGCCTAAGTTTTATGTGAATGTTTTCAAAGGTAGTTTTGAATTGCTATTTTTATTGGACTATGTTTCTTATTATCTTATGCATGTGAAAAAATACTACATGCTTGTTTTAGAATCCTTGTTGCCATGAGTTGATCATCATCTCCTATTTCAATATGGTTAGGGCTCAGGGGCTAATGAGGAAGTATGGATTCTACCTTCTCATTGGATGTATTGATTGGGTGGAGAGCGTTGCCTTTCACCCTTCCTTGTTGTGATCAAGATGAAAAGATGGAGGAAATAGCATGTTGTTGTTTTGGAGCAATCAACCAAATACAGTTTGACAGTTCAAAATCTTTTGAGCAAGTAACCATATTGTAATCCTTCCCCACTTGAAGTGGATGAATTGTATAGCATTTTGGTATTGTGAAACCATTTGTCATTGATAATGGAAGATTGAAATTGGATATGTGCAAATGTAAAGGATATTCATTTTACTCTCTGTTTTGGAAAGAAAATGTAAAAGATGTTATATGCATTGTATGTTCATATCTTAGAAATCAAATAGAAGAGAAAAGGTGACATTGTAAAGTGGTATTGGAAAGGAATAAATAATTGCATTGGTATCAAAATTGATGACTACTGTGCTCAAGAGGGAATCTAGAGCTTTCCGAAAAGTCCTAGTTTGTCCAAAACTTGGACAGCTTTTTAGCTCAAGTTAGTTGCCAATTGCAGTTATAGTTCATAGTGGCACTCAAAAGAACAAAACAATTAAGTCTGACTATTAGAAAAAGTTACATTTTAACTTTGAATCATTTTCCCTAAAGATTATCAAGGCCCCTGCCATCCCGCATTCCAATCGGGACCTGCCACGTGGCACCTCGATGGGCCGGACCGAACTAAAACTTATCTTTTTTGAGAATTTTGCCTTGGGAAAACTTGACCTTGTTTCCTCCGCCGGCTTGTAGTCAATCAGAGGGCACTACGTGTCATCTAGGAGCATGAGGCAGAGGCACAGTTTGTTTTAATCTCAATCAACCCTTTCTGAATTTTTCTGGAAACTTATCATTTTGACCCCACCGGCTCGTGTAGCCAATGAGAATGTGCCAAGTGGCACCTTGGGGGTAGTAGCGGGGAGGGCTGACACCTTTTTCATTAACACCAGTTTTGACCTTTGGGTATCTCTTCCCCTTCATTTGCTCCACGGCCAATTAGACCGACCGCCTCAACAAATGGAAGAACTTCTTTTCAAGAGAGCACGGAAAGGCATTATGTTTTTAACTGTGTCTTTAAACCCTCCTTGGACTTATTGACATAAGATGTGCTGAGAAGAAGTTGTCTCCCCTATGCTTGACTGGCACGTGACACATGAGCGACCTGATGAGTGAAGCTGCGGAGGCATAGGACCAGATTGAGGAACCTTGTAGAATTTTGGCGAAGTAGATGACTCACCAAGCCTACAATTTCTTGCCACTGCATTGTCAAGTATTACGTTACTCCTCAAACAACTCAAGGTTATTGACACGTATACTCCAGGGACCTGTGAAGGTGACGGAAGAATGATTGACTTTTTGCCTGAGTACTGGGATAACTTCCATAAACCACCCTGTGACCCGCCAACCCATTCAAGGTGCTTTCCCCTCGCCTTCACATTTGTCCCACCTAGGGAAAATTTACCCTAGGAACTCCACTCGCTCATATGCTTGAGTTATGACTTGTGAGATAGGTGGGACTAGTCTTTATAGTGCACAAGAAAGTGCCATGAGTATCAATTTTCCTATCCATTGGGAATGGTTTAGGGACATGTTAGAAGCATCACCTAGGAGAAAAATCTATTTGAAACTCTAAGTCTGTTAGAGGGCAGATATTGTTTTGGGGGTCCAATGGCTCATAACCTTAGGTACTATAGAGATGAATTTCCAAGAATTGTTCATGTGATTTCATTCAGATGGAAGGACAATACAATTGAATGGGATGGTAGCTAAGTATCCACATATTATTATCTCTCATTAGATGCAAAAGGTTGTTAGAAAAGGAGTGGATGGATTTATAGCAAAGCTATTTTCCATAGAAATATAAAATACAAAGTCTTCAATGCCACCCGATCTTCAGAAGTATTGTGGATGCTCACTCATCTACTTTTGATGTAATTCCAAAGGGTCTACCACAAGTTAGGGATCATGATCATGCCATTCAGTTGATTCTAGGGAGCCAAACACCTAACATCAGACCATACAGATACCCATATTCCTAGAAAAGTGATATTGAGAAAATGGTGGAGGAAATGTTGAAGGCAAGTATCATCAGGCATAGCCAGAGTGCATATTCTTCACCAATGGTCATGGCACGTAAAAAAGATGAAACATGGAGGATGTGCCCAGATTACCGAGAACTCAACAAGTACACCATCAAAGATAAGTTTCCTATTGCAGTAATTGATGATTTATTTGATGAATTACATGGTGTTGTTTATTTCACAAAATTAGATCTTTGTTTGGGGTACCATCAAATTAGGATAAAAGAGGAAGTTGTTCATAAAACAACTTTTCAGGACTCATAAGGGCCATTATGAGTTTTTGGTAATGCCTTTTGGTCTTAAAAATGTGCCCTCAACCTTTCAAATCTTGATGAACACTATTTTTAGACCGTTTTTAAAGGAAATTTGTATTAGTTTTCTTTGATGACATCTTGATTTATAGTAAGACATGGGAAGAACACTTATAACATGTAAATAACGTGTTGGAAGTTTTGGAGAAACATACTCTGTATGTAAAGCCTATCCAAATTTTCTTTTGCTGTACAAGAGATAGAGTATTTGGGTCATATTGTATCCCATGAAGGCGTCAAAATTGATCCTCGAGAAGATCAAAGCTATGGTGGAGTGACCAATGCCCAAAAATCTCAAAAATCTTCATGGGTTCCTAGGACTAATAGGGTACTACAGAAGATTTTTGTGGGGATATGGTAGAATAACAACCCCACTCACTGCATTGCTAAAGAAGGATTCCTTCCATTTGATAAATGTAGCCACTAAATCCTTTGAGCAGCTGAAGGAAGCCATGTGCATAGCACCCCAGTTTTGGCTACTCCCAACTTCTCAAAAAACCTTCATTGTTGAATGTGACACTTCAGGATCAGGATTGGGAGCAGTTCTAATGTAGGAAGGAAGACCAATTGTATTTGAGAGTCATCAATTCAAAGGAAAAGATCTACTCAAACATGTATATGAGAAAGAAATGATGGCTATTCTTCATGCGGTCAAGCAATGGAGGCCCTATCTCATGGGTAGACACTTCAAGGTAAAAACTGATCATGATAGTCTCAAATACCTTTTGGAGCAAATGTTATCATATGAGGAACAACAAAAGTGGGTAACAAAAATTTTGGGTTATGATTTTGAAATCATATACAAAAAGGGTAAAGAAAATGTAGTAGCTGATGTGTTGTCTAGAAGGGATACATCTGTAGATGTTTTACTATGTGGAATGTCCATGTTGACGGACCGATTGGGTGGAGGAAGCAAGATTGGAATGGAATCAAGATAAGGATACACAATCTCTAATACAAGAATATCAAGCAAGGATCTATGACATATAACAAATTTAAGTGGAAAGGTAATGCCCTATGTTACAAGGGTAGGTTATACTTGAGTAAAGATTTTAAGTTGAAGCATAAGATTCTTGCAAAGCTACATGCCTCACTTGTTGGAGGACACTCTAGGTTTTTGAAGACATATCATAGAATAAAAAGATAATTAGTTTGGGAAGGACTCAAGGGGGATGTACAAAATTGTGTATCAGAGTGTTTATTGTGCCAACAGAAACAAAGGGGAAACAATTAAGACACCAGGTCTGTTGCAACCCTTACCAATTCCTAGCCAGAGATGGGAGGAGGCCTCCATGGATTTCATCACCGGATTGCCTTGTTCAGAGGGTAAGAATGTGATTTTCGTGATTGTGGATATGCTCACAAAATATGCCCATTTTTTTGCCCTATCACATCCATTTATAGCCAGTACAGTCGCAACTATTTTTTTGGAAACAGTTCAAAGACTACATGGAACCCCAAAGATAATTGTGAGTGATCATGATCCTATTTTCACAAGTAATTTTTGGACGGAATTATTTTAATGTTTGGGTACTCAATTAGCTCATAGTTCATCTTATCATCCTCAAACTGATGAGCAAACAGAAGTGGTCAACAAATTCTTAGAGGGGTATTTACGTTGTTTTGTATCAAATAAGTAAGAAAGGTGGATCAAATGGCTACCACTGGCAAAATGGTGGGTATAACACATATTTTCATACCTCTTCTCAAATGACCCCCATTTTTATCATTATATGGTTACCATCCACCCTCTATCACTTCCTCCTTGAGGGTACAAACTAAGGTCAGAGATGTTGAGGAACGCATTCAACATCAACAACATGTTTTGGATAGTTTGAAGGAGAATTTAGCATTAGCACAAAACATGATGAAACAACAAACAGATCAACACCGTAGGGAAAGACATTTTGAAATTGGTGACTGGGTTTTTTTATGAATCCAGCCTTACAAACAAATGTCCCTAAAGCAACAGAAAAAGGAAAACAAACTTGCTCCTAAATATTATGGCCCTCATCAGGTTCTACAGAAAATTGGTAGTGTTTCTTATAAACTAGAGTTACCTCCATCTTCACACATACACCCAATATTCCATGTTTTATGCCTGAAGAAGGTTATTGGATAGAAATTTGAAGCCCAGACAGAGATATCAAAACTTGACGAGGAAGGAAGAATCATTTTGGAGCGAGAGAAGAATATACAAACATGTACTAAGAGGCTGAGAACCAGAGACATTAAGGAATATCTGATCAAGTGGAAGAATATGAGCATAGAATACGCCACCTGGGAGGATGAATGTTTTCTGCAGCAACATCCAGGATTATTCAACATTAAGGACAACATTGGTTTTAAGGGGAAGGGCATGCTACGCCCTTAACCTATGGCTTGTATTAGGATATGAGTAGCCAACTTGTGGCTTACCCTATCATTTTATTATATCATTTATACTTTCTCATGCTTAATATGTCGGCCTTGGTGATGGCCGTAGCATATGAATAGTATATATATGGGATTATAGGTAGTATTTCATCATCATTTGAGCATTTGAGTCTTGTTCTATGGTTTGGAGGTTGCCCCCCTCGAAGTGGCGAAGCTATTATAATTTCATATTGAGATCATTATTCTGAAATATTGTGTTATTTGGTGTTCTATTGCTGCTCATAATCTGAATTATACTAGTAATTTCATTACAATCCTCATAGTATCTAAATAAAATAAAATAAATATTTACACATATCAAGGTGATGATAACTAAAAATAGAAGGGAAATAAAGTACCTATGTGAAAATGAGCTAAGGTAAACAACCTACTCTAACAGAGGTTTCTTTGAAAGGTATATATTTTTTGATATGTGAAATAATGTATGAATTAATGCCCTAAAATTAAAGACATCAGATTACTTTTTATCATTTAAGCCTTTCTCATATTATATTGGAAGAATAACAAGTGGGATGTTGAACCTCAAACCTTCTGTCATTGAATTCCACCAACATTGAGAGAGAAAATCTCATGTTGAAGAATGACCTAAAATGTACAACTAAGGTGCCCACTCCATCACCAAAAGACATTTCCCTTTGATGCGAATCAAAAATCTTTCAAGTGAATTGACAACCATGTCATGGAGAAGAACACAAAGGAACAATACTTGACTGTATTCTAATCCGAATGCCAAGGTGGAGAGCTCTTGGTTGGTAAGAGTAGATTCAATATCGAATGACACCAACATTATTGGACGACACATCTTCTAGTACAACTACACCAAGGAATGTTGAGAAGTAGGTCACAATGGAAGATTGGACATCAAAATTCCTACTAAAATCATGGGTCATCCTATGGTTCTTTACAGATATTCCAAATATGCCCCTTCTAAATCGAGGTGTGTATTGAAAATTGTTAGCTAACTACTATGGATACACACGTTGTAGAGATTCACCATACTGATGTGAACTCCATCCTCTTGGTTAACACAAAGTTCCTTTTGCAAGTTAGAGTGAATAGTGGATGAGTGATGAGGGTAAACCAGGAAGTGTTTGTTATACCCTTAACCCTAGGTCATATATTGGGATATGGATAGCCGACCAATGGCTAATATAATCTCTTATCATGTCATATCATATTTATTTATGCTTTCATATGCTTAGTGCGTTGGCCTTAGAGCTTTGGGTAGTATAATATGGTATATATAGGATTTAGAGAGTAAGATATTATCAGGATATTGAACACTTGAGTCTTATTGTATGGTTTGGAGGTTGCCCCCTTGAAGTGGCTAATTCATTCTACTTTCATCTTATGATCATTTCTCTATATTTTGGTGTTCTATTGCTATCGATATTCAAATCTATATAAGTAATTTCATTACAAGTGATATAAAAGATGTGATCTAGGCCAAAATTAGGTAAAAAACCCTACTTTTTTGTTTTGGCCATATCTTGGGAACAAGTGCAAAATTTATAAACAAAATTTTACTGAAGTTGTGACACATATAAGTAATATTCTTACAAAAAATTGATGTTTTTAATCTAGTTGTCAAAAGTAGTCACTCCACAAACTACAATTTGTGTAAAATTTAAAAGTTATTTACATTTTTGGAAAGCTCGAGAAAAATAAAGGGGGTTTATTCATTGTAATTTTTGAATTAAGGCATAAATAATTCATAAATTGGACACTTAAATCTTGATTAAACGATTTTATTCTAGAAACCCTGATTTTTTTGCACCATGGGGATGATTTTCTATGGAAAGGGTGAGGTGGATGTTAGAGAATGATGGGTCGAATTTAAGAAGATTTACTTTTCATTTACATGGACATGGTTTCGGTTTTCATTTTTGCTTGATCATCTAACAAAGAGGCGGGTCTCTCAATTGAATTAAAGGTGTTTATATTGGTCTTGGGAGGAAATGGAACAAGTTTTTTTTGGCTAGGTGGAATTAAAAAGTAGGAGAAGAAAGAGAAGAATGAGGAGGAGGAAAAGGAGAGGGAAAAGAGGAAGAAGGAGAAGAAGAGGAGGAGGATGAAGAGGGGGAGGGGGAGGGGGAGGGGAGGGGAGGGGAAGAGGAAGGGGAAGAGGAAGGAGGAGAAGAAGAAGAAGAAGAGGAATGGGGAAGGAGTGTATGCAAGGGGATAGACTTAAAGGGGCTACAGTGAGTGCTAGGGTTACATATATAAAGGGAATTAACCCTTATACTAGGTCATCCTAGGGTTTCCAAGGCCCATGGTTAAGATAGAGGAAGGGACCCTACTGACATATTGGTAGTTGGGTGTGGAGAGGTATGGATCAACAATAAATGAAAAAAGGATGCATGGAATAACATCAATAAAAGTAAATGATAACTAAGGAGCTAATATTTGATAAGAGTACTATACTAACTAACATCAAACATGTATAACACTAATCTAACATAGCACAATGAAGAAGGATGTATACTTATCTTTGTAAGACAAAAAGAGATGGTTAGAGAACTCACCTTGTACCTGTAGGGTGGTCACTGATGCATCTATCTCTTTTGAGAAGCAACACGCAGAGAGAGAGTCACTATTATGTGGAGAAGGGGAACATTGTTCCTTTCCTAGAATCATTATAGGTGACATAATAATGTAATCAACCATCCAAGAATAAGAGTGTCCAATCCAATCCAAACAAGATATAAGGTGAACCAAGAGTTAGGTGAGTAGATGCAAAGATGGTGCAAAATATAAGAGATAATGATAGTCCAAATGATTCTGGCTTCCTTTTCTTATGAGTTTCAAATGAGGTGATGCTATATATAGGACGTTGTTTCCCACTGGTGATGGCATCCGCCAAGGAAAATACAACACTGACACAATCACCCACGGGTAATTGTGTCGGCCAAGGATGATAGAATGAGGTAAGGTGTCGTGAATCTTGAAAATGAATACTTGAAAAGAATATTTGACATAGAAGCTTTATACAAAAACAAGATGGTGCTTGTGTATTTTATTAATATCAAAATCAAGCATTACAATCAAAAGAGAGAGCGGCAATATTTATAGATATTAAACAACTTCTATCTCTTCCACAATATATGGAACAAAATCAACTAAACTAAGTAAATATGCAGGAATAGCTTATTGCCCCTAACTTCCCCTATTGCCCCTCATGGAAATCATCTGGGAATAAAATATGTACGATAGAACATGATCCCACAAACCAAGGGATAAGACAACTAAAAGACAACTCACTAATAATTGACTTTATCTAAGCTAACTTAAGTGATTAAAAAATTACTTTATTACAATATCACTTTAACTCATATGATGAATTAAGTGTTAGTTTATTTCTAACATTCCCCCCCCCTTAATTCAACACACTTTGAAGTGAACATGAGAGAAAAAATCTGAATGCCTCAAATTTTGGACGTGGACGAGACTTTGTGAAGATATATGCACGTTGATGTTCTATCGGGCAATGTTGGAGCTGGATGTTGTTGTTCTGAACATGTTCATGAATGAAATGTGCTTGCACCTCAAAGTGTTTGGTGTGTTCATGAAAAATTGGATTCCAAACAAATTTTATTACTCCTTCATTGTCTACATGTAGGATTGTTGGATCTTTCTGCGGTATTCCCAATCCTTCAAGTATACGTCGGAGCCATATTGCTTCACAGACAACTCCAGCTGCTACACGATATTCTGATTATATAGAGGATCTTAAAACACAAGTCTGCTTCTTACTCCCCCATGATATTGGTCCAAATCCCAAAAAGAATACAAATCCTGAAGTGGATTTCCTATCATCTATGTTTCCTGCATGATCTGAATTTGAATATCTTGTCAAGAAGAAGTTATTTTTCTTCTTGTATTCTAGGCCATAGTCCATAGTTCCTCTAATGTACCTTAGTATCCACTTTTATGCTTTCCAATGAGAAACCCTTGGTTCTTGCATGAACTGTGAAAGATAGCTAATTGCATAGCTAATATCCGACCTAGTGTAAGTCAAGTAAAAGAGACTCCTGATCAACTGTCGATAGAGAGTTGCATTTACTTGTGGTGATGGATCTATTCGAGACAATTTAAGTCTTGTCTCTATAGGTGTGGCAATTGGTTTAGAATCCATCATATTGAACTTCTTGAGTGTTGTCTTGGCATATTTCAATTGTGACACAAAGATATGATTTTATCTTTTCCAAACTTCAAGTCCAAAACAATAATGCAGAAGCCCAAGATTGGTCATGTCGAATGATCATGTTAGATCTTTCTTTGTTGACTCAATCATCCTTACTGATCATCTAGTGATGACTAGATCATCGACATATACTACAACGATGACTATCTCCCCCCCTTGTTTTTTTGAGATAGAGATTAAGATTGTATGGACTCTTTTTGAATCCATGTTGAATGAGATGCTCATTGATTTTAATATACCATGCTTTGGGGGACTACTTTAAACCATATAGTGATTTTATGAGTTTACATACCTTTTCCTCTTTCCATGGTATTACAAAACCTTCTGGTTGAGTCATATAAACTTCTTCTTTTAAATCGCCATTAAGAAAGGCACTTTTCACATCCATTTAGTGTATTTTCCAAAGAAATTGTGCAGCTACAACAAAGATTAACCTGAACGTTTTTATCTTAGTTGTGGGAGCAAAAGTCTCCTCATAATCAATGCCTTGTTTTTGAACATATCCCTTAGCAACTAGTCTAGCCTTGTGTTTATAAAATTTTCCGTCTGCTTTGTACTTTGTTTTGAAGATTGATCTACATCCAATCATCTTTTTCCCTAGTGGAAGATCTGTAAGTTGCCATGTATTATTTTTCATAAGTGACTTATATTCTACATCCATAACATCTTTCCAAGGTTTAGACTGTAGAGCTTCTGAAACTATAGATGACTCAGTAGTTTCAACAACTTTACCCATTATGGCCAAATTGACCTCATTTCGAGCCATACTGCGAGTCCTCATTCTAGTGGTAGATGTGTCGGGGGCACTATCCAATTTTGCATCTCTCATCATACTTGTTACCATTTAGGCATACTTTTAGTGGTTCTTATGGTAGGTTGAATTTCACCATCATCACTATCGTCATCAAAGTGATTACCATCCTCTGTTTTCATTGTAGGGATGATTTTTTCATCATGTGAGTGTATGGAAGGGGCATCTACTTCTTTCTTCTCAAAGAACTCAACATCCTGACTAGTGTATATGTTTCGCTCGGAATGTTTCGGCTCTTTGGGAATAGAGTTGCTTCTATCCTTTCATTCCTTTTAGAAACATATAAGGGTTAGGGCTAGGAGGAATACCTGTTGAATGTCGAGATGGTGTGTGCATACCGTAGAGAGAGATCAGGCTGATTGCGAAGAACTCCTTTTTGTCTTGGAAGGACTACTGGTTATTGACGAAGATGCAGGTCCAAGAACTGTGATGACAAAGGCAAAACTCAGGTAGGATGGCCTGATACCCAGAAGATGAGATGTCTCCCTCCCAATGATCAGATGAGTGTCACAGGGCTCTGGCTATTCAGTTGCAGTCTTGGGCTTGATCTCCTTTACTGCAAACTCTTCTTGTCTCTTCACTTGTCTCTGCTCGGCCAAGTAAAGATCCAGATTCTCTTGATCGCTTCTGATGATCCTGATTGATCCAAAAATCCTTCCGACCTTTGTTTCTGGTTAGGGGAGCCCATTTACAGGGAACCGATGGCGGTTACGTAACCGACGGCGGTCGAGTAGGAACCGGTATCGGTCAGGTGAAAGTGGGCTATTTTTAGTAAAATAGCCAACTTTCCCTCCTTTTCTCCCGAGGGATTAGTGGCGGGCTTGGTCAAGTAACTACAAGGTCGGTTTTGGGTGCGAGAAAGGGGTCATTAGTCATGGGTGTGGATGTAGACCAAGTTATAGGTCTTAATTAGGTTAGTTTAGGGTTAGGACTAGGTCATGATGAGGTGGCCAAATGAGGTGGGCAGGTAAGGTGATGTGGATTTATCAATTACAAGGTAATTAATAAATAATTGTGCAAGGTTTAGGTGATGGGGTTAGGTTGTGAAATGATATGCAAGTCACAAGGGGTCGTAAAACAAAAATTTGGTGTCTACATTAGTCCCTTATTGTCGTATAGCTTGTTTTGTAAAGTTGCACGGACAATAATATGAAGTGGTTTCTCTCTGTTAAGGGTATAGGTAATCCCCCTCAAATCTATCACAGATTGAGATCGCATGAAAGTCAGGGATAGGGTTGATAAAGGGTAAATGGTTTAGAGATGATGGTGAGATTGTGGGGTAGGTCCAAGGAAGCAGACGCACGTTGAAATGCATTAGTGCAGCTAGGGTATATGATTTGACGAGAAAACCAGCAATGCATAGGCAAAGGTCGATAGTTTATCCAAACAAGGGTGATATAATCCTGGTATCCAAGGCATAGGAAGTAGCTCTAGGGTATATAATGGGGAAGGTACAAGAACGTTTAGGCTTGTTCGGCAGTACCAAATGGTTGGTTTGGTTGAGATAAATGTCACGGTCTAGGTCGAGGAAAAGTTGGTCGACAGATCAAGTCAAGGACCCTAATCATGCTAAAACATGAACAGGTGAGCTCAATTGAACAAAAAGCTACATGATGGGTGGATAAAAGTGTATGTTGTTGATGTTGGGCAAGGTATCGAAGTGGGATGGCCTTGGGTCGGGCGGATTGATGAGTGAGGGTCGTGGGTCGAGCCAAGTTGTTGGGTTGCGGCCTTGGGTCGGGCCAAATGGTTGGGGTGAGGCCTTGGATCGGGTCAAATTGTTAGGTTGAGGCCTTGGGTTGGGCCGGATGGGTAGGTTGAGGCCTTGGGTCAGGCTAAGTTGTTAGGGTTGTGGCCTTGGGTCGGGCCAAAATGGTTGGGGTGAGGCCTTGGGTCGGGTCTAGTTGGTAGGTTGCGGCCTTGGGTCAAGCGGGATGGGTAGGTTGAGGCCTTGGGTCGGGCCAAGATGGGTTGGGTTGTGGCCTTGGGTCGGGCCAAATGGGTTGGTTACGGCCTGGGGTCAGGCCAAATGGTTTGGGTGAGGGCCGTTGGGTTGGGCCGAGGATGGGTAGGTTGAGGACCTTAAGTTGGGCCAGATGGGTAGAGTTGAGGCCTTGGGTCGGGCCAAGATTAGTTGGGTTGCGGCCTTGGGTCAGGCCAAATAGGTTAATAAAGGGGGTTGTAGTAAAGGGTGATATAAGCGATGTTTGTGAGAAAAGGCGATTAGTAAATAAGGGCAGAAATTGGAGAAAGAGTTGGAGATAAAACCGATGTCGATTATACTATGACCAATATCGGTTAAGAGACCGATACCGGTTCCTTAGGGCATAATGAAACCGATATCGGTTATAGGTCAAAAACCTATAAAAATAAAAATATGGCCTAGTCATTGTCACAGTTGCAATTTGAAAACCAAATTGAGTTTTCTGACGTGGAGAGTTGATATTGGAGCATTTTTTGATTGAGGTGGAGCTATTTGACTGGAGGAGTGAATTGGTAGTGGGCCCGAGTGAGGAGGAGGCAAAAGTTGATTGGTGGAGGACCCAGAAGAGGATAGTTAGAGCCATGGCACAGCCAGGAGGAGCAGGAGGGGCTGGACCAGCTGGACCACCACCACCCATCCCACCACGATGACGTGTCGTTGTACCGGTAGGTTCGAAACCCCTCGTTGTGCGTATTTTATTACATAATGCTATATTTGGGGTTTTGGGTAGGAATGTACATTTTTTAAAAAATAATTAAGAAATGGACATGATTTGAAAAAGGGAGAGGGTAGATAGGCGTTAAATAAGCCGAGGCGACTAGGGTGGGTAGGTTTTTAGGGTGTTTGGGTGGGTAAATTGGTAGAAATAGGAAAAAATGTAGTTGGGGGGGGCGTGTGGGGTTCGGCTCTTTAAACTTACAGCGACCGATGTCGGTCGCTAAGCGACTGGCATCAGTCACAAAATTTTAGGAAAGATTGGCTTATTTCGGCGACCGGTGTCGGTCGGTCTTTGACCGGTGTCGGTGGGAAGGGGACCGGCGTCAGTCGTATGGGTGACCAGTACCGGTCCTTAGTCAGGATTGTTCTATTTTTGTTACGTCATTCGGTTGTGGTTGTTGGGTTTGAAGTTCTCATAGGGGATGGCATGTTAGGTTGTTTGTTGTTGTGTATGATTGGGTTTTATGTGTTGGGTGTGAAGAGGGAGGGGGATATCGTAGAGGTTCTTAGGGTAAGATAGGTGGGTGTAGATGTGCGTTATGGAGTCGTGGTGTGGTTAGGTGGATAAGAAAGGGGATAGAGAGGGGTAAAGTAGTTATTGTTGACAAAGAGTAGGGATAATACAGTGGGTTAGTTTTGTAGGCACGTCAGCAGCTGATGATGCGAGATAGGATGCTCCCGCTGTTGAGATGGATGCGACCACATGTGCCCGCATCACACTGGGCCATCATGCGTGAGGTGGGACTTGGTGGAATCCAGCGTTATAGGGCCATAGAGAGAGATCACAGTTTGATGGTCGCCCTCATTGAGAGATGGGATCCGGCGACCAATGTGTTCCATCTCCCTACTGGGGAGATGACTATTACATTAGAGGATGTGTACTGCATCCTTAGACTGCCGATTGATGGAGAGGCAGTCTTTCAGGTGGATGCAGAGACCGCCATGGATAGCATCCTACACGTATTTGGGGATGCGGCTGCTCTACTGACATATCACAGCGCAAGCATCGCGTATGGGGATATGTACCGGGCCCACCGCCATGAGACACGGCTTGCCATGCTGATGATGATTAGGATCACCTGCTTTGTCCTCCCAAACTTAGAGGGAGGCCGCTTTCCATGGGCGCTTATGGGGGTGCTATATGAGATGGTGGAGGAGCACACATGTTATGCTTGGGCACCAGTATACCTGGTATAGTTATACCGAGAGTTGTGGGGCTATCGCCGGATGAGGTGATTCGGGATCTTCTCGACGTTTTTGCTTCACTGTTGGGCATATGAGCACATCATATGCATTAGGCTAGTAGGACTACCCTAGCAGCTAGGGCCACAGGTCGTATACAGATATGGCTTTCAGAGGTGGTTAGGGGTCGTGAGCCAGCCACGAGTAGTGCTTTTAGGGTAGGACGTTGCTTATTACAGAAATTTATTAGAGGGCCTGACAGCGGCAGATATTGTATGGAGACCGTATAGAGGTCATCACCCCCATGGAGGAGCCTGATCACAGCTGAGATGGGTCTAGTATACATTCTGGATTATAAGACGGAGGCCAGGGGAGTATGAGTGGATACCCCTAGAGAGGGTACGCAGGCAGATGGGGCTGTGATAGGATGAGCCACCTCCCTTCCCTCAGTATCGGAGGGATGATGTAGAGGCCCCACTGCCTGCCCCACTACCTACACCATAGCCCGTGGACCTAAATTGGGTTGCTGAGAGGCCTGGAAGATGACATTGTAGATGATGCTGGTCGCACAGGCACATTTTTGGTATCATGGACGGGGGAGAGAGCCGCGAGGAGAGCACAGCCCGTACAGCCTGACTTGGCAAGCGGTGATAGTAGAGAGAGATCAGCTGAGGGGCTAGGTGTAGCTATTATAGGGGTAGTTGGCTGCTACACAGGCATAGGTAGGTGTGTTACAGGGGCAGCTAGCCCAAGCTCAGGTACAGGCACAGGCACAGGCACCACCAGCGGCACCACCAGCAGTACCGGCATAGGTACAGGTACCGCCCCAGCCACAGGCACCACCAGCGGCACCAGCACAGGAACAGGCGGGCCCTAGTAGTAGGTTTCAGGTGACCAGCCCCAGTACCTATGGTGGCTCAAGAGCATTATATGGAGGCTAGAGCGAAGGCCCAATACTATCAGGATATTCTTGATGGTACCGAGGCTGATTATCAGCCATATACAGCACATAGAGCAGAGACCTCTCGGAGCTAGAGATCTCAGGGAGGTGCAACCACAGCTGGTGGGTCTGTGACAGACAGGAGGCGAGAGGCAGCGCAGGGATCAATAGGCAGACAGGCATGAGGGCAGTGGAGAGAGCTGAGGGGTCCCCCTGTATATTTTATATTTGTGTATTGGACATGGGCACCATTCTGCGAACCGGTTGTGTTTATAGAGGCCTGTGTGCCTATATATATGTATTCGTTCATTCATTTATTGTATATACCGGCCTGCGAGCTCGAGTACAGGTTGTACAGTTGATACCGGCCTGCGAGCCGAGTATGTTTTTGATATGAGGGACCGGCCTGCGAGCCGAGTCGAGATTATTGACAGTTATTGCGGCCTGCGTGCCGGCTTTGTTGTATTATGAGATCACAGAGGCCCCGATGCAGGGCACATTGTATATTTGAAACTTTGTATATATATAGATATGATGTTTTGACCCACATGCTGTGCGTAAAATGTGTTAAGTATTTTGTCGATGGTTTGTGATATGTGATGTATGATGAGTTTGATTTACATGGTGTTATATATTAATGATGTTGATGTCTTTTGTTGATGGGATGTATATAGATATAAATGATGAGTTGAGTTGACATGTTGTATTATGAAATGTTGTATGTTTTGGTTTTGTGAAATTGAATGTATGTAGCTGTTAAGTTAGATCCAAATGGTGTATAAATTGATGGTTTTTAATATTGGTTGTTGATGGCTTGTTTGTTTTTGTAATGTAGATAGATGATATTGATGAAATTGTAATGAGAGGTGGATTTAATGTATGATTATAGATAACGGTGTTGTTATGAAGGAAAAAAGGGACGGCGCCACAAAAAATTAGGTAGAAAAATAAAGAAAAGGACTATGTTTAAAAAAAGGTAGGTATATGACCGATATCGGTTAGATAACCGATGTCGATGGTAAATAGACTGATGTCGGTTAAATAACCGATACCGGTTATCTTCAGAAAAGGAGCTTTTCTAAAAATAGAAAAGTGGGGGGTGGCAACTGAAGTTCTTATTTTAAGAGCCATGCAAGAAGTTAAATACGCGAATGCGACGCTTTTTGACGCCTGAGACAAGTAATTGCATGAGAGAATTGAGTGATAAGGAGAAAAGAGACTGGGAAAGTGAATGTGATCTGAGATTCAGAAGGTAGAAAGGCAAATTTGAAAAGGGTGGTGAACATGGCAGAATGAGGAGAAGCATCCAGCAGGCAGGGACGAGAGGGAAGACAAGTGCCACCTCAAGCTGCTGCAGCCCAAGAGGTAAATGTTTTGGTAGTAATTTGATTCTTGCATGTGATAAGGGAGAGTTAAGTAGATAAAGATGAGAAAGAAAAAGGTGATAGACAATGAATCGCGATAGGGTGAATGTAATGGGGTATGTAATCAGGGGTTTTCAGGTATGCTTGTATGTACAGAGAGGGGTAAACGATCAAATTATTGTCGTAGGTGGCGTGTTTAGGCAAGGTGTATATAATTGACAGTGACCGATAGCAGTTAGAGGATAACCGGTATCGGTTATAAAACTGCTACTGGTTGTTTATAACCAATACCAGTTACTGCAGGAATTTCCAGAGTGTGAGAAAAACCTTTGGGGATTTGATGGATTGAATGGTTGTTTGTTGTTTGGATGTATGCAGGCAGAGGCAGGGTTGAGGATGAATGATAGTGTACCAGCGCTGTTGTCACGAATCCGAGCGGATGTAACACCGGCTGAATGGACACTGATAAATCGTTTGGGGTTAAGTGGAATCCGCTATTATTCACGAATCGCTCGTAACCATGCTATGTTGCAGGCGTTGATTGAGAGATGGAATCCAGAAAAGAAATACCTTATATCTACCAACAGGGGAGATGACAGTGACATTGGAAGATGTGTTCCGTATTTTGAGACTCCCAATTACAGGAAGACCAGTATATCAGGCATTACCTAGCGCGGCGCGGGGAGCGATAACAGCAGTATTTGGTCCATACGCACGAGATTTGACACAACGAGGTTTGACATTCACGTATGGTATAATGTATGCAGCACACCCTGAGGAGACAAGGTTAGCAGTGATATTAATGATAGCGGTAGGGTATTACGCGTTGCCGAGGGCGGATGGGGGAAGATTTCCAAAAGCATTGATGTGTGTTATTTGGGAGATGATAGAAAGGAACGTGACTTTTGCATGGGCACCTGCATATTTGGCGGAGCTATACAGGGGTTTATGGGCTTGTAGGTGAAATCACAGGACGACACTGGATTGTTCATTTTTATTACATTGTTGGGCCTATGAGCACATTGTTTGTGTGCGACCAATAGGCCGACCCATCCAGTCAGGAGAGACCGGAGTGCAGAGGTTGGGATTCAGACGATGGGTCCAGACAGAACAAGAGGCAAGATCCCAGGCCGTGACGGGTGACATTGAGTATTATAGGCAGGTATGGGAGATGGTGACGATGGCGGATATCTGTTGGAGGCCGTACGGTAACTATATGGTGACAGAGCACATAGCTGAGGAGTTGAGGGGTGTAGAGCGATTGAGGTGGATCGCAGGGCATAGGCCGGGTGAGTACGAGAGGATTCCTCTAGATCGTGTGCGGCGACAATTTGGATTTGTGCAGGATATACCCCTGGCTTATAGACCATATATGAGGATCGACGCCGAGGCAGCATTCTCACCTCCCCGGCCGACACCTCCAGAAGGGCCAGAGGAGATAGCAGCCGATCGCAGGGTAATGGATGCAGGAACGACAGAGGCCTATAGATTATGGTGGGTAACAGAACTGCGAGGTGTACGTGATCGTCCTGACATAGCTAGGATTACAGCAGAGAGAGATCGTCTGCAGAGATTAGTTCATCAGCTCCGAACGCAGGTGAATGAGGCAAGAGGATTGTTAGCGGTTGCGGAGTCACGAGCAGAGGGACTAGAGGTGAGATACCTCCATGCGAGGGAGCGTATTCATATGTTACAGGAGAGATTGGCAGATCAGTGGGCGGGGTACCAATAGCCGTGGTACCTTTGAGGACAGAGAGGCCTGGCGAGAGGCGTCGACGATCACGATCATCCCCTGGTTCGGGATGAGGCGTGAGGGTCTAAGTAAATGTTAGCAAGGTATAAGAATAAATAAGGATGCCGACCTGCGTGTCGATGATAGAGAAGATGTATTTGTTTAACATCTAAATAAAACTGGATATGTATGTTGATTTGAGTTATGATAATAATAAGAATGTTTTCGTTCTGACTTTCGGTGTTTTGAAAAAAGGATAAAGAGGAATGTGATTAAATAGAAATACACAAAAATATTTACACATGATAGGTTATGGTAGGGGATGGTCGAGCTAACCTTGGGAGACCCCATGTCTCCGAAGTGCTGCCTACATAGCCCATTGCACAAAGCAAGGAGGGGCCTCAGACCGATGTAGTTCTCCCTTAGGATCCAGGGAGAGGTGAATTCAGGCAATTGTGGTTGTGGTTAGGCAATTTTGTTGGTTGGTAAAAATATTGATATTGGTAGGGTAATGTTGTTGGTGTTGGTAATGGATTGGACGTTGTTGGTGTAGGTATAAGGGAAGCGAAAGTTAGCCTACCCAAGTGGTAGGGAACCATGTCCTGATTAAGATCAACACATAATCCTAGATGCGAGGCAAAGAGGAAAGAGTGTTCCGTAGGTGAAAAGAGCTAAACAAACCACATAATAACGTAGAACCAGCTTGAATCCCTAGGTACCGTGCATAGACGAGAAGTCAATAGGTGAAAAGAGTTGTATGATCACAATATATCGATTGTACGTCACGTCCCTTGAGTTTAAACAAATGGTGAGGTGAGGTGGATGGTATAGCTGAGGTACGGAGAACTTGGTACAAAGTGAGTGTTCTGACGAAAGAGAACCTAACCTAAATAGACAAGTCCATGACTCAAGAGTTCTTTTGAATGTGGCTTTATTTTACTGAATATAGACTGATCGATGTGGGAAGTCTACAAGGGATATTGATTGTATTATTCTTGAGGTCTTCACGAAGCTGATCAATGCGAGAAGCTTCGGCTAAAGGCTGACTGTGTATAGCTGTCCTTCAAGGGAACAGTCTATTTATAGTAACAGCTATGATTTTAGTGTATAGTTGTCCTTCGGGGGAGCAGTCTATATATAATAGCAGCAATAGTTTGGCATATAGCTGTCCTTCGAGGGAGCAGTCTATATATAATTTAGATAGCTAGATGTCCTTTTGGCGTGAAGCATCTAGTTTGGTAAGAAGTTTGACTCAAGAAAATCCCATAAGAATGTGTTATTTTAATACTTTGAAGTCATGGACTAGACTAAAAAGGGAAGGCATCGTTAAGGGGAGGTGAGAATCAAACTATGTGAGCTTGATTTTATTTTGAGATGTAGGAAACAAAGTGTATGTAGCGGTAAATGAGCTCAAGGGACGAGCGTTAGGTAGATAAGAAGTGATATAACACTAAATTCAACAGTAGAATGGTCGAAGATGCAAGGCATTAAGGGGTTCAGGCTCAGGTTTACCGTTAAGCGAAGCTAAACGATAAGTGCCTGATCCATAAGTGTGAGTGATTATGTAAGGCCCAATCCAATTGGGAGCAAATTTTCCACGTTTGCTCTTTTCTAGTTTGGTTACATGTTGATTCTCTTTGAGGACAAGATCACCAACCTTAAAGGTACGCTCATGAAGTCGCTTATCATAAGCACGTTTGATGCGTTTCTGGTAGATTTGAAGGTGATCAAGAGCCGTAAGACGACGCTCGTCAAGAAGCTCCAATTGGGCTAACCGCTCTTGGCGGAAATCATCGTTGGTAAGAATATCCTGAAGAGATATTCTGAGGGAGGGTATTTGTATTTCGAGAGGCAAGACAGCCTCGGTACCATATACCAAAGAAAAAGGTGTGGCATTAGTGGAGGTACGAATGCTAGTACGATAAGCCCAAAGGGCAAAGGGGATGTGATCGTGCCAATTTCTTCCGGACTCATTGACAACTTTCATAAGGATTTTGGTTAGGGTTTTATTAGAAGATTCAGCTTGTCCATTCGCTTGTGGATAATAGGGTGATGAGAAACTAAGTTTGATACCAAAGTTGTCACAAAGGTCTTGCAACAACTTATTTTTGAAAGATTTTCCATTATCTGTTATTAGGTGATGAGGAACACCAAAACGACAGATAATGTGGTGGTTAATGAACTCTACATTTTTTTCTTTTTTAGTTGAAATGAGCGGAATAGCCTCCACCCATTTTGTGTAATATTCGGTTGCTGTGATTATCCATCGGTGACGTTGCGAAGAGGACGGATGAATCTCACCAATAAGGTCTAAACCCCATTGTGAGAAAGGCCAAAGATCTCGGGCGACCTGTAGCGGGTGGCTTGGAGTATGTTGAAGGTTGGCATGTTGTTGACACATAACACAACGCTTAACATATTCGTAGCAATCGTTATTAAGAGTAGGCCAATAATAACCTAGGTGAAGGATTCGTTTGGCCACGGCAAGGCCGCTAAAATGTCCACCACAAAGACCGTCATGGACCTGTTGGATGGTATAGGTGACCTCCGCGCCTGTGAGACATCGAAGGAGGATGCCATCAAAGCCACGTTTATAAAGGAGTCCCCCCATAACGACATAACGAGAAACGCGTTTAAGAAAAGCGCGTTTTCCGGTACTAGTAAGGTCAGGTGGGAGAACGGAGGTTGTAAGGTAGTCGTGAAATTGGTGATACCAGGTATCCTGAGAATTAGCAGACACATTATTTATCATACAAACAACCGGGGCTGAGTAAGATGGGGCAAAGAGTTGTTGGACCAAGACGAAAATGTCAGAGTCAGTTGATGAAGCTGGAATTTGCGAGGCTAGGCAAGCCATAGTATCCACAAATTTGTTAGTGGAGCGGGGAATGGTTTGGATAGAATAGTGAGTAAAGAAGGCTAGAAGTGAATCCACGTAGTGTTTGTACTTTTGAAGTTCCTCATTTTTACATTGGTAGATGCCCATAACTTGATTGACTACCAATTGAGAGTCGCCAAAAATATTGATAGATTTGACACCTAAGTGTAACGCAACCTGGAGACCCAGAACAAGGGCCTCGTATTCCACTGTATTATTAGTGCAGGGGAAATCGAGTCGGAATGAGAGAGGCATAGGCTCAGCGTCGAGAGGAATGAGAACAACGCCGGCTCCTCCGCCGTGTTGGCATTTGGATCCATCGAAGAAGAGGGTCATTGGATACGACTCCTCCCTGAGTGAAAGAGTGGCGATGAGTTCATCGGGGAATGTAAAATTGGTAAATTGTTCCCCAGGTAAAGGGGCTTCCGCAAGTTGGTCTGCGATGGTTTGTCCTTTGATTGATTTCTGGTGGACAAACTCAAGGTCGAGGTCGGCGAGGAGCATAAGCCATCGGGCGATGCGTTGGTTTAGATGAGGTTTGGCATACATATAATGGATGGGGTCCGTGTTAGTGATGACAAAAGTTTTGTGATTCAGAAGGTAGTGTCGGAGTTTGGTGGCCACGAATGATAGGGCTAGGCACAACTTTTCTACATGTGTATACCTAGTCTCATAGTCCACCAAAGTATGACTTATATAATAAATGGCTTGTTCTCGATTCTCGAGTCACGATGTGCAAGCATGGCCCCTACAGCGTGGTCAGTGGCGGAAAGGTAAAGGTAGAAAGGGCGGTCGTCCTGAGGTGGGATAAGCACGGGTGGCTGCAAGAGATAAGCTTTGAGAGCTTCAAAGGCTTGGTGGCACTCTTCGCTCCATTGAAAGTCAATGTCTTTTTTAAGGAGGTGATGGAAAGGTTGACATCGATCCGAGAGTTGGGAGATGAAACGCCGGATAGATTGGAGCTTACCTTGTAAACTACGCAATTGTTTGAGGTTAGTAGGTGGGGGCATTTCTAGGATAGCTTTGACTTTAGATGGATCGACCTCAATGCCACGCAAAGAGATGATAAAACCAAGAAGTTTTCCCGAAAGGACACCAAAGACACATTTCTTTGGTTGAAGACGGATAGAATATTGTAACAGGCGATCAAAAATAATGGTTAAAACATCGAGATGTTCACTGCGATGTTTAGATTTGCCAAGAAGATCATCGACGTAATCTTCAAGGATAGTGTGCATAATGTCATGAAAAATGTAGGTCATAGCCCGCTGATAGGTTGCACCAGCATTCTTAAGGCCAAATGGCATTACACGATAACAGAAGGTTCCCCAAGGAGTTATGAAGGTAGTTTTATGTTGATCGGCAGGGGCAACCAAAATTTGATTGTATCCTGAAAAGCCATCCATGAGAGAGAGCATCTCATGGCCTGCAGTGAGATCAACAAGTTGGTCAATACTAGGTAGGGGGAAGTCATCCTTAGGGCAAGCGAGGTTAAGATCTCAGAAATCCGTGCATATCCGAAGTCCCCCCGTCGCTTTAGTGACAGGTACTATGTTAGAAATCCATTGAGGATAGTCAATAGGCAGGATGAAGGAAACAGAAAGGAGTCGTTGAATCTCTTCTTTGACCAAGAGGGCAATGCATGGATGCATTTTTCTTAGTTTTTGTTTAATTGGTTTGGAATCGGGTTTCAGAGTAATGTTATGGACAGCAATGTCAGGATCAATTCCTGGCATGTCAGCGTAGGACCAAGTGAAAGCTTGGTTGCGAGCACGGAGAAAGGTAGTAAAGGTGACTTGTTCTGATGCGTTAAGGGATTGTCCGATCTTCACAATGTGAGGATCTTCCTCTGTGTGTATGTTGATTTCTATAGTAGACTCGTTCAGCATGGTTTGAGTTTCAGATGGTAAGGCGCGTTGAATATAAGAGTCATCCGCACCAAGGTAAGTGAGGATGGAGTCATCATCCTGGCACTCAACAACGTTAATTGAAGGTGAGTCCTCTTCAATCATATCTGGATATAGAAGGGGAATAGAAGAGGGGTCCTCATTATCGCGTTGATAAGTGAGAGGACCTAGGAAGATAGCATTTATGAAAAAAAAAAGTTAGGAGGGATAGATTCAGGATCTATCGACTCTGTGGGTGACGAAGGCAAAATGGGTGATGATGGTTCGGTAGGGGTGACGTTGTCATCTTCCAGAAGACAACTGACACGAGGTTCCTTCGGTGTAAGTGTTCCCAGGAAATCCGAGACCACTACGATCATTGTGTTTGCGAGTAGTTACAGGAATGATTGTATGTCGGCCTTGTTCATAAAGACCAAAACCAAAGCCTTTCCAAGCACAGCGAGTCAAGAAGGTAAGGGCGAAACGATGATTTG
This sequence comes from Taxus chinensis, assembly GCA_019776745.2. Taxonomy (NCBI): domain Eukaryota; kingdom Viridiplantae; phylum Streptophyta; class Pinopsida; order Cupressales; family Taxaceae; genus Taxus; species Taxus chinensis. The sequence continues at coordinate 1,525,935 of CM034154.1, forward strand.
TCAGGTATTGAAAATCAGATTGGAAGGGAACCACGCCAAGAGGAGGTTCAGGGGTTACGGAAGATGCATCGACACCCCCATATGTTAGGTTAGTGCGGCAATGAGGTGGTCCATAGGGGATTACTTCCCCCACACGACGGTCATAGGTAGGATGTGCATGTACCTGTCCGTACTCCTGCGGGGTATGGAAAGAACTAACGTTATATAGGCGATACTCCCCCAGCGTAAGGCGTTGAAAAACATCTACTAAGGGGTCTGCGGTTGGGATGTTAGCTGCGGGAAGGGAAGTGGTTTTTGCGACGGTGATTTCATGGGTTGAAGGTGTAGGTGCTGTTGAAGTGAATGGTAGAGGTGTGGTTGAAGTGGATGGTTGGGTTGGATGAACGGGTGTCTTGATTGGTACAAGCACATCATTAGGGCGATATAACATATTGCAGGTTTTGAAGGGGGGAGGATCAGCTTTTACAGTGTAGGATTTCCCCTCGTACTCAAATTTTATGCATCTATGTAAGGTTGAGGGAACGCATCCCATAGCCCGGATCCAAGGGCGACCTAGCAATATATTGTATTGGAACTCTCCCTCAAGGACATAGAAGAGTTCGGGTAAAGTACGTGGTCCTACACGAATGTTAAGGATCACGGTGCCTAAGGTAGAGGTAATAGCATCATTGAATGACCGCAACATGATGGGGTTGGCACACATGTAGCTAGAAGGGATATTCATTTGTTGGAAGGATTTTGAAGAGATGATGTTTAGACTAGCGCCCCCATCAATCATAACACGACGTACCCGAATGTCCCGGACGTAAGCTGAGATGAAAAGAGCAGGGTCAGGATCTTCTGTACCAAAGTCAACAATTTCGTCTTCGGAGAAACTGACAGCAGCAGCTTGTTGTTCAGAAACAGAAGTGGTTGGGGCGGTAGATTGTTTAGTGAGGGAAGCAACGTGATTGGGTGTTAGAATGGAGGTAACAGGCAGGGTTTCATTAGGTAAGACCTCAATCCCTTGAAGAATTTCAACGAGAGCTTGTCGATGAGATTCAGAAGTCTGAATGAGATCATACAGTGTCATTTTTACAGGCGATTGGTGAAGCTGTTTGATCATAGTTCGGTGGGAAAATCCATTAGAGACGGGGTAGGCGGGTCCACGAATAACCACTTTAGGTGGTGGTGCAATCGGGATGTTGGACGGAGAAAGAGATGCTGCATGTGTGTTTTCTTTCGCTTTCCCATTGTTTTTCTGCCCTCGAGTAGCAACACTAATCATATTGATCTCGTGAATACGAGAGGAGGAAGATGGTAGGGATAGGTCATGGTTTTCGAGAGGTGGGGCTGTAATAATGATAGATCTTGGTGAGGCGGGGACAGGTGGTATAGGAGAGGGAATTGAAGCTAAAGGTCTCTCCTCTTCGTAAGTTGTCTTTCTTAACCTTTCTATCTGAGAGAGGTGACTGACGAAGGATGGCTTTTAAAGCTTTGCATCCCTCCACATCATGTCCTGGTGTGTGGTGGTAAGCGCAGATTTTAGACTCATCATAACCTATAGGTCGAGGTTTAGACGGGTCATAAGGTCTAAGTGGGGGTAGGGAAATGGTCGCATTCTCTACCAACATAGCAAGGATTTTGGCGTAAGATCCTTTGAGTGGGTCAAAATCGGAGGAGGATGAGGGTATTGATTGAGCGGGTTTTGGTAATGTTTGGGCATGGTTGGTTCGTACGGGTGGTGGTTTAGCCAAGGGGTGTTGACACGTGGTTTTAACTAAACGTGGTTTCTTTGGCGCAGGAGCTACGTTTAGCTGGTTAGATGATGAGGCTCCAGATGATGTGGTATCCGGAAACAATGGTGACAAAAGAGGAGTGACGGAAAACAAGTCCTTTGATGATGAAATTTGTTTAGGGTTGATGGGTGGACAGGATACGTGGGGGTGACAGTGTTGATATACCCTTAGATCTCTGTATGGGTGGAGAAGGCGTAGGTCGTTTTAAAGAAAATGCAGGAGGTATGATATATTGATGCAAGGTGGAGGGATGAGGTCCCAATATGGAAGGTAGGTGTGACGATGATGGTTTTGATTGTGATAGAGGCACGGATTGAGTTTGTCTCCTAAGTGGAGGGGCGGCTTTATTTTTGGATAAATCTAGTCGCTTAGGCGGGTGTGTTAGACTGGGTATTGGTGAGGTCCCAAGTGTAGGGGAAGATTTGGTTAAGCTGACAGAGGTGGATGAGATACTTGGTAGAGATGAGGGGGGTGAGATGAGGACATAGGCATTTTGAGTTTCTGTAAACACTTCGGGTATATGGTAGAGGTGTCTGGATCGGTCATCTGCATTTGAGTAGAATAGGGGGTACTCAAACGTTCCCATAGGACCTCGTCTATCTTCTGGAGAATGACAGTCTTCAGGTGTGAATTGGAATTTTTGTATGGAAGAAAGGTGGGTTGTGATTCCGGTCCACTGTGGGTGTGATACAGGGGGTAGATGAGGCACTGTATCAATAGGTGTTAAGAGGTCAACCGGTCGCTGAAAAGATTTAGGCGATGAAGAACTAATAGGTAGGAGGGCATGTTTGAGAGGATCCGTCATGGTTAAAGAATTTGGTGATGTCGGTGCAAGGGGTTTCTCGTCTAAGGATGACAAAAGGAGTGGCGAGCCTTCCTCTTGTGCAGCAAGAGCGGTAGAGGGAGACGTTTGGGAAATAGATAGGTTAGATAACATCCGTTCGCAGTCTTGGAGGGATGTGGTGTAAGAAGACTCATCTATGAGAAGAGAACTCTGGGCAGTTAACTCCTTTATAGGTAAAGGAATGATTTCGCTTTGGCTTGATGGTGGTGAAGGAGGTTCGGGCCCCTGTGTCAGTGAAGAGGCTTGATTCAAAATTTTCTCGATAGAGGCTTTTGGCTGGGAGTCGAAGACTGCATGGATCTCATGAACACTCTCCTCGGCTAAGATATCCTGGTTTATGTTACTGTTAGAAGAGTGATTCGGGAATGGTTTGTTGAAGATTTTCAAATTTCGGTTGGCAGGGGCGTTAGGATTATCGAGGGCTATATCCCCCACATCAACCATTTCCTGCACTATGTTTTTCAACATCTTGCAGTTTTCATGACTATGTCCTTTTACGCGGTGAAAGTTACAGAAGTCATTTTTTTTGTACCAAGAAGGTATAGCGCGGGTGGAGTCAAACCCGGAGTGAGGTTTAACAGGAGGTAAAGTGATAGCTCCGGCTTTGAGCAATTTTTCCAAGATGACACCATAAGTTTCTCCCAAGGGAGTGTAATTGATGGGCTCAGCTTCATACTTATAGGTGGTTTTTGGTGGGGTATTAGACGGTGGTTGGGATTTGACCATCACCGCGTGGACAGCCCCTTTTGATTTCGAAGAAGTGGATGGGTGAGGAGTGGTGGTGTTTGGTTTATTGGTGGAATCTGGAGTTCGGAAATTGGGGTTTTTGTTGCGCAACCGCAATTTCTCTTCTTCTAAGGCTCGAATTTCTAGTTTTCGAGCCATGGTAAAGGCCTCGTCAAATGTGTGGAAAGTTTGAATTTGAAGGGTAGGAGAGATGTGCTTAGCGCATGCCCGCGTAAAAAGTTCGATAAGTTCAGCCTGAGGCAAGGCATATGTAAGTTGGTTGATAAGGCCCCGCCATCGTCCAATGAAATCTGCGATAGATTCATTTTCGAATTGTCGGATGGCATAAAGGTCAGTGATAGATACTTTCTTGGCAATGTTAATGGAGAAATGATCCAAGAAAGATTGGGCTAGTTGGTTAAAAGAGAAGATTGAGTGCTGGGTTAAAGCACTGTACCACTCCAAGGCGGGTCCTGATAAGGACATGGGAAAGGTGCGGAGTAACAAGGCATCATCATGAGCAATCAAATAACAAGCATGTCTAAATGATCGCAAGTGTTGTTGAGGATCCTCTTTACTATTAAAACGAGTAAATTTCGGCAAATTCCCATTGAGGAGGATATGAATGAAGGGGGACAGAAGGGTGAATAGGCTCCCGACAAACTTGCTCGTATGTCAAGGCGCTACGACTTCCCGAAACAGAAGCCTCCAGATTTTGCATTTTGTCCATCATTTGTTTGATGAAATCTATGGTTGGATGAGATGATGGTGTGGTTGTGGTAAACAGAGGCAAATTGGGCCAAGGGCCTCCGCTAGACAATGGTGGGGTTAAGTGTTGATAAGGTATGGAGGATGAATATGTTGAGGCGACCGAATAGGGATGTCCCATATAAGATGTTGAGGTCACTGGATACGTGTATGGGAATGAAAAGGTGGGCGGAGCTTGAGAAGGAAAGCTCGTGTGGATAGGTGGTAGAGAGCAAGTCATGAACGGAGCAGTCTGCAAGAGAGATGAGGTAGGAGCAGTCGGCGGTAATGATATGTGGGGTCCAAGATTAACCAAAGGAAAGCCAATCTGTGTCGTATGAACCTCTGAAGCCGTCGGGGTGGGAGACGGGGCTAAAGATGCAGGAAGGCAATGCGGTGTTATTAGGCGGAGTGGGAGCTAAATGAGCAGCTATACTAATAGGCATGCCAACAAGGAGTTGACCATCAGGTGTACGGTCAGGGGCATGAGACAAATAGTATTGTACAGCGCTAGGATTAGCATCCAGAAATTTGGCAAATTCCTTATCTCCTACAGGAATTTTGGGGATCTCACTGGTGTCCGTAGGGTTCCCTATAGAATGTGAAGGGGGTGATTCAGGCAAAGGCACAGAGCAAGCATGTGAAACCATGGCAGAGGCTTGCTTTCGAGTGATAACAACCATGGACAGAAGTACACAGTAGGGTTTTAATCTGTCAAGAATAGAAACAGACTCAGAATGGTGAAATTGGTAAGTTACTGTTTTGTCAAGAAACTGTAAAAGACAGTAATCGATATCGGTTTGGTAATCGATGTCAGTTAGACTATAGCCGACGTTGGTCAGCTAACTGATGTCGGTGTAATAAGACTGGTATAAGAAAAAATACAAGAAGCTGCTGATTTGATTAGTTAACAACGCTCAGTGCATTTATCAAATAGTTCTAAGGTGATCACAGAAGACAAAGTATGACAGAGAAAACAGAACTGAAAACAAGCAAGATGCATACGCAAATCCAGAGACTAACCCTAGGGTTAATTTAAATTATCGTGGGCTTATGCCTTTAGACATAGAATGATGTCAGAATCCTAAACAAAATACTTAGGGGAAATGTCAAGTTTGTTTTGGCTTATAAGGTTACCTCAATTGGGCGGAGGAATACCGCAGAAAAGGGAGGGTGTTTTGAGCTGTTGAGTTAATTGTGAAGTGATTCGGTATGTGTTGTGCAGTGAAAGTAAGATTAATTTCCAGTCAATACCATGGATATCACCCCCACATGTATGACCTGTTGCTTAATCTATGTTCACTAGAATTGAAAACAGCAAGCAAGAATGTGATGCACGTGTTTTTAAAACCCAAATCGAAAATGATATTCGATGAAGCAAAAGAGATGACTTTCACTAATGCAAGATGTAAAAGTAAAGCAAGTTTTTTTTATCAAAATAAAACAAATACCTTGTGAATATCTTTTAGAAGAAGAAAACAGCAGATATGCTCCCTATATGAAAGTAAGCAAGAAAGAAAGAAACCCAAAATGGGTCCCACCGAGAGTGCCAAAATGTTTCACTCAGAATGTTTCAGCTCTTTGGGGAATAGAGTTGCTTCTATCCTTTCATTCCTTTTAGAAACAGATAAGGGTTAGGGCTAGGAGGAATACCTGTTGAATGTCGAGATGGTGTGCGCGTACCATAGAGAGAGATCAGGCTGATTGGGAAGAACTCCTTTTTGTCTTGGAAGGACTACCTGCAAATAAGAACACAAGACCACAAGGTTCTGATTAGACAATAAATGAGGGAACTGCCTTGGGCCCAAGAAATATAAAACTTCCTTTCGAAGGTGGTCAATTCCCCTGCTAATATGAATTAACACCAAAGACTGTAAAATATCAATTTAATTGCTTCGTTGAAACAGGTGGGGGGAAAGGGCTGGTTTCTAGTTTTGAGTCACAATAACCGATACCCGGCTCACTGTCAACCGATATCAGTAGGGTCTTTGTTTTTGGGACTTTTGGTGAGGGTCGGTTGTAGGATAGTTGTGTTGTTTGTAAGGCTGGTATATGAGTAGGATTAGGTAATGGGGTGATGAGAGGTAAGTGGATGATAGTTAGGTATAATGTGTTGCTGGGTAGTAGATCTAGGAATAGATTTTATGAGGACTGTGATTCAAAAGTCTAAGAAATGTTACTAAAGAGGACATGTAAGATATAACTTACTGGTTATTGACGAAGATGCAGGTCCAAGAACTGTGATGACAAAGGCAGAACTCAGGTAGGATGGCCTGATACCCAAAAGATGAGATGTCTCCCTCCCAATGATCAGATGAGTGTCACAGGGCTCTGGCTATTTAGTTGCAGTCTTGGGCTTGATCTCCTTCACTGCAAACTCTTCTTGTCTCTTCACTTGTCTCTGCTCAGCCAAGTAAAGATCCGGATTCTCTTGATCACTTCTGATGATCCTGATTGATCGAAAAATCCTTCCACCTTTGTTTTTGGTTAGGGGAGCCCATTTACAGGGAACCGATGGCGGTTACGTAACCGACGGCGGTCGAGTAGGAAACGGTATCGGTCAGGTCAAAGTGGGCTATTTTTAGTAAAATAGCCAACTTTCCCTCCTTTTCTCCTGAGAGATTAGTTGAGGGCTTGGTCAAATGACTAGAAGGTCAGTTTTGGGTGCGAGAAAGGGGTCATTAGTCATGGGTGTGGATGTGGACCAAGTTATAGGTCTTAATTAGGTTAGTTTAGGGTTAGGACTAGGTCATGATGAGGTGGCAAAATGAGGTGGCAGGTAAGGTGATGTGGATTTATTAATTATAAGGTAATTAATAAATAATTGTGTAAGGTTTAGGTGATGAGGTTAGGTTGCGAAATGAGATGCAGGTCCCCGGGGGTCGTAAGACACAAATTTGGTGTCTACAGTATACCCTCCTTGTTCTTAGATCCATAAGTCTGTAGCCAAGTGTTTCATCACTTTATCCCAAGAAGATAAGTTTATCTGATTTCATATCAAGCTTAGTTATTTTTTTCTTAGGAATGTGCATACTCGCTTTACATCCAAAAACTATAAGGTGTGAAATAGATGGATTATTCCCTGACCATGCTTCCTGAGGTGTTACTCCATCAAGAGCTGTAGTGGGAACTCTATTTAGTAAATAGACTTCCGTTTTAGCTGCTTCGGCCCAAAATATTTTTGATAAACTTGCATCATCAATCATACATCACACCATATTCATGATAGTACGATTTCACATTTCAAAAACACCATTTTGTTGCGGTGTGTGAGGAGGAGCCATTTGATAAAGAATGCCATGTGTTTCCAAAAATCATTGAACTCATTGCTGGTCTATTATCCCCCTCGATCTGAGTGGAGTGTTTTTATTTTCCTACTAGACTTTGTTTCAACAAGGGATTTAAACTTTTTGAAAGTTTTAAAAGCTTGGTATTTTTTAGAAAGACAATATATCCACATTTTTCTTGAAAAACATCAACAAAGAGCATGAAATATTGAAACCTAGAGTGGCTAGGTCTCATTGGTCCACATAGATCAGTATGCACCAAGTCAAGTTTTTCCTTAGCCCGAAATGTACTATGTTTGAATGGTGTTCTATGTTGTTTTCCTGCTAAACAATGTTGTCATTTATTTGTACCATTTTTTAGAGGTGGTAAACCCCTAACCATGTCGTATCGACGAAGTGTGTCAAGATAACAAAAACTCACATGTCCAAGTCTTCGATGCCATAGTTGAGATGATGATGTATCCTTGGATAAAAGTGCTTGATCATTTCATTGAAAAAAATCCAACTGAAACATTCTTCCCACATTCGAATATTTTGCAACAATTTTTGAGCTTCGTGACTTATCTCAAATTAGGCACATCTTTTTACCGCCTTTACAATCAAAGTCAATTTTGAGATTGTGATCTAATAATTGACTTGTGGATAAAAAAAATTTTGTTAAACTAGGGATATAAAGAACATCTGTAATTTTACAATTATGTTTCCCAAGTGGTAGTGAAATAAAACCAATGCCCTCAACATTGTATGATGTATCATCACCCAAAGAGACATGATTTTTGGTGGGTGTTTTACTCATTGTGAAGAACCAATCTTTCTTTCTTGTCATGTGTCGAGTTGCACCTGAGTCGACATACCAAATTTGATTTGTAGAATTGGATACTTCATTTGACTGTGTAAAATATAAGAAGTGATCATCATCAAATTGGTCTTCATGTTTGGCTACATTTCCTTGTTGAGTTGGTTTCTTCTTCCACTTTTGATTATTTTGTCCCTGTTTACTCTGTTGTTGGCCAAATTTTATTTGTTGCCAATTAATATTTTTACCACTTGATGATCCTTGTTGGAATGTGTTGTACCAATAATTCTTTAACTCATGTCCTTTTCGACCACAAATAAGACATTTTTCTTGGTCTTTTTGACCTTGTTGAGTATTACCTTGCTTCTTAGGTTGTTTACTATACTTAGCCCATTTTTTACCTTTTTGATTAGAAGCAAGTGCCTACTCTTCAGCTTCAGTAGTTGAGTGAATAGATTCCTCTTGTTTTAGCATATTCACTAACTCTTCAAAAGTTATTGTTTGACCAGTTATGTTTAACGTGGTCACAAAACTCCTATAAGGAGGAAGAGCTCTCAATACAATAGGCACGAGTGATGTGTTAGTTACTTCTTCTTCCAAAGCTTGAAGTGATGCACGCAAATTTTCTACTCTTCTAAAAAACATTTCAACTTTCTCAGTTGGTTACATTTTCAAGTTCAATAGTTGACTCAAGAGATGAAGTATTGTGTTCTTATTTTTGGAATCATATACTATTTAATACTTGTCCCAATATTTTTGTTATTGTTGTGGTCTCACGAATATAAGGTTGTACCTCATTTGAAACACTAAAAAAATATTATTAACTTTGCTTTTGATTTGCACCATCAAATGTAGCTTGTTCTGTAACATCTGTTGCAGATCTTGTTAATGTACTAGACACAACATACCATACATTTTCAAAATCAATTTGTGCATAAATATTTGTTTTCAATGCTAGATAATTATAAGAACGCAAAATTTGAGAATATGGCAAAAAGAATTTTGGTTCTGTAATTGCGGCCATTGTGAAAAGTGATAAACAATAGAAGAAAAAATTGAACACTTATCCCCCCTTAAAGCATGCACACCCCCCCAAAAAATATTATTTTATTTATTTTTGGACTCCTTTTCGGCCGTGTAAAATCTTAACAATGAATTTTTGGCACTATTGGCCCTGTTACAAATTTGGCTTTGTGGCCGATTTGCAAAAATTAAATGGCTCTCTTAGCCAATTTGAAAAAAAAATTGGACTCTTTGGCCTCTTTTCAAATACAAAAAATCTAATTTTTGCAATTTTTACAAAACAAATCTTATTAAAAATTGGACCAAGACATAGAGCTCGCAAAAACACAAACTTAAAAAAATGACACCCTAATCCGAGTTACCAATTGAAAGTTATGACTTTTTAAAATTGTGATTTCAATATCTTTCCCGGCCCCTTTCCAAAAATGGATTCTTTTTATACTTCTAATTTTTTTCACAATGTCCAAAAGGCTTATTTGCATGTGTAGTGCATTTTAGGGCGCAACTGCAATTCAACCACTTTGCCTAAGTGTTATAATAATCCTTGGGTGCCTTTTTTATTATTGATTTCCTCCTTCCTTTGACTTCACGCAGGTATATTAACTGGCACACAATTTTGGATGTTGAATCTTTTGTAGGTAGTGTTGAATTTATTTCTTCCTTTGTGTTGGATTTTTTTTCTTTTTCTTTGTAGGCACGTCTTCTACTTCTCTTGAATGCTCTTGAACTATGAATGCAATCTTCAAGTTGATTGGAGGCTTCAGGAAGTCACTTTGGAAAAATATCTTCTCACAGGGACAAAATTTTCTTTCCAGATATATGAAAAGACAACAAAGAGAAGAGGAAGTAGAATTTATGTGGGGAGCTTGAAAATCTTGGGTCCCCACAATACAAAAAAAATGTATATATATATTTTAAACTACTTCCAATTTTAAAAAAATTGTAGGTACAGGTAATTTTTTTAAAAAAAGCCAAAGAATGAAAAAATGTCACCTTCTACAACAAAGTTGCATCCAGGTCTGCAAGGGCCTGTGATTGCACTCTAGGTGTTCTTTAACTACAAATCAACTATGAACCGAGGTTTGGATTCAGGTAGGGGATGTGAAATGGATGGGGGCATCTATGGTACCTCATAGCTCTGTAATTTCTCCAGATCTCCCTAAACTTCCCTAAAACTTCCTACACTCCTCTCTGGATCAGAGGCGGTTAGTTCATGTCACGAAACTCACAGGGAGTGTCAGACACACATGTCAACAATCTCCCCCTAACATTACCCGGGTGAGTTTCAAACTCGAGACCTGTCGCTCTGATACCATTTGTTGGACCATAATTTCCATTAGACCAAAACCTGCATGCATTAATCTCCTCTACAATCACCAAAGTTAAGATCCACAAGAGGCAGTTACTCCATGTCACGAAACTCACAGGGAGTGATGGATGCATATGACAACACTTGTTAGCATACGAAAACAAAGTCATTGATAAAAGAATAAACAATTTCTACCTTCAAATCTATTTCTAATGAAGCCTTTCCATACATGACTAGAGGTGAACACATCACGCGTGGATTGGAAAGAGAGAGTCCAGTAGGGAAAGGTAAGGGACAACTGGTGATCTAGATCCACAATCTATGGAAGAAATTCTAAGTGGTGTAACTTCTGCAGAGTCATAACTTATGCACCATAGCTCTAATTTCCCCTATCATCAAAATGCATCCGGAAAATATATGCAATTCGTATAGAATATGGTGAAGGGGTGCAAAAAATTTTGCAGCAAATTTTGACCCTAAAATTAGCTTCTAAAGGAATCAAAATGTAATTTTTGTAGTACTTTCTAAAAATAGTACTTTCTTAAAATAGGAATTTCACAAAAAAATTGCATATGTAATTCATGGAAGGTGAACCATCTCGTCTCCCTTAAGATTGTTCACCTTCCACATTTTTCTATATGTATCTTCATATTTCTAAAATTAGGTATATAAGTATATGTAACCCAAAAGGGAAGGACACACATCTCCTTGCAGAGATATCTATTGTAATCTCAGTCTTTTGAATAATATACATCTCTTTTCAGAGATAGATTTACTATTTACATCTCGCACAATTTTATTATGTCCTTTAATCCCCAAACCCCTGAGTTTTGTATCATTGGTATCAGAGAAAAGTTGTTTTGAGAAAGTATGATTCCCAGGACAAGCTCGAGATATAAGAAGCTTGGGTGGTCCATGCAATATCCTTCAGAATACTTGAATATTCATTGCAGGTGACCTCAAATGATAGACAACACAGAGGAAAATTATCCTCTCAAAAAAATTGTGAATGAATCTCTCATAGAGAAAAAGGAGTAGATGTTACAACAATTCACCTAGATCCTTTAACATCTACAAATGAGAAATAATGCCTCCTCCTCTATGAGTCATCCCTTTAGCACCCACTGTAAACATGGCGGGGATGCTTAAGGCTCACCACATATCATAATGGATAGTGTTTCAAAGGAGGGATGTGATGGAGGATCCACAGACACATGGACACAGATTGGGGCAGGTCCCAACACCGTAGGAGAGGGAGCCAGATAGATAATACCATGGTTAAGAGAGCATAAGATGTGACAGCCAGGCGGGGGGTTTTTGACATCATTTGGAGTTCATATTATCGTGCATATGAGACAGAGGCCCAAACCACAACATAGAGATGGGATGATATTAGTGAAATCCGTAGTTGGTGGGTACAATATATAGGATCCCAACCTCACTATGATGATGAGACGGAGGAGGTATTGGGCAGCCGAGGAGATGGACAGACGATCTTGGAGCAACCCAAGAACCCATGTATGAGTGATAACATGTTAGTTAGTTGATTTTTGATAGAAGTATGTGATGTTATTAGTGATGTATGTCACTTTTTGGTTTTACACAGTGGACAGTAGGAGGAGTGACACTTGCTGATTGAGAGTGTCCATCATGATATCCTGGACTCTGTGTTAGATGTTCATGATACTATAGTGATGGTGGATTCAGCAACAACATCAGCTGGGGATTCAGTGTGATCATTCCATTTAGTGGGAGAGGCATCCAGGACACTACAACGATATAGAGATGCACATGTGCATGCTTCTACCGACAACATAGATGTGATGTTGCATAGAATCCTACTACAAGCACAAGTATCTCTGGTACAGGAGCATACAACTCACCTAGCAAATGCCTAGAGAGTTCTGGAGTGAATTACTTCATTAAAGACCCATCTGGGGATGGCACATGGAGAGGCCTCTGAATCCCGATCTAGGGCGATGCCCCTAGCTCATATAACAAGAGCAGATAGCATGGCCCTATCGGCCCAAAGCATCTAGAGACCCCCATAGGGGGAAAGGATGTTTGAGTCATATTGTAGATGAGCTAGAGCCATTTTGTATGATTTTTTGTCGATGTATGAAATTGATTTGATATATATGATGATATTTTATTATATTTGGGTATTTAGTGATGTGATGATTTATTGACCATTCTCCTACTTTTTGCATGTATGTATGTGATAATACCATGGTACTTAGGGATAATGATAATGAGATAGGTAAATCCAACAAGAATGGGATCGATAAGATAACCTAATTCATATAATGTGAAAAATCCAAGAGGTAGAAAAAGGCAAAGACATCCAACAGTAGGATATCAAGGCATAGATAGTGATGAATCTAAGCAGAGCGAACAACCCAAGCAAGGATGAGATTTTTGAGACATTGTAGATAGTATGATAAACCCAAGGGGGACCGAGAGTCTAAGAAAAGGTGGAAGATGTTTGTGTAAAACCCACGTGGGGGATGAGAGACCAAGTGAATGTGAGATATCAGGAAAAATAAATAAAGTAAGATGTAACCATGGTGTTTGTAGGTGACTAGCCATAAGGGGAAAAAGATTGTAGTGTGTCCATAATAATATCATCAACTTGATGCAGAATATGGATTCGGGCATGGGTCATGAGGTCCTTAATAGCATGGTGTGTAATAGCTACCTGTCGATGGACTTCAGACTGTGTGGTAAATAAGGTGTCATCTATTCGGCCCTTCAACCGAGTGAGGACACCACGTAAAATGTCATCAACAGTGGTGTGAGGCTCAGGGGGAGGTGGAGGCCCATATGTAGGTTGTGGTCTAGGTGGTATATGGGAAGGTGGGTGGTTCTAAGAGGAATCGGCCCTACACTTCTGAGTGCATGAACAAAGTTCATGAATGAGATGTTTTCTATGTATAACTCAACAGTCAACGTCAGTATGTGCGCAATACCCATGATGAGAGTAGAAGAAAGGAGTTGAAGAAAAAGGTTGTGTTTCCTTTTAGTTTTGTCACATTTGACTTCAGATCTTAATCTTCATCATGTTGCATTTATAGGATCTACAAAAAGAAACATCATGCCCTAGAGCCTCGTGTCATGTGCAGTATGGCTCAGTCATAGTAAACTTGGGAGCCATAAGGGAATGACATAGGTAAAGGTGTCTCGTAGGTTGTAGAGGGCCAATGGTAGTGTATGATAGGGGTACCAATGTAATGGGTGAGGATGGCACTGATGGAGCAATTTTTCACCCAGTCATCGAGGCATGATAAATAGGATCATCACTGATGAGATCATCAACTTCATTGTTAAATTTGGTAACTCGATCCAATTATGTCAAATAGAATGGGTCAACTAAGTCGATGTTCATATGTGAGTATTTATCTAGTGGATCAATCTATGGCTCAGACATTGGTGAAGAAGTGTCAATAGCAATCAGGGGCTCTTCTTGTACTAAAATGACATTCACATCTTGAGTTATTTTGGTGCTTAGGACTTATTAGTAGTGCTAGACTTCCCTATCCCGAATCTGGGTATAAATGGATAGATGGATGTCGTCTAGAGCATAACCATCATCGTAATTAGAGATGAAAGAATCCACCGTGTAAGATTCAGCTATGGTTTCAATTTGAACCATACGCTCTCGCAAGGGTTGTGGTGTTTGTGAGATAACTACAGGAATTGAAGGCTCCTTTTTGCGAGGTCGTGAGGAAGGAGGCAACTGAGATATGATGAGTTTAGAAAGATTAGAAGTATTAATTCTAAGAGTGACTTCATCGAGATCATTTTCATCTGATTTCAAGAGATCGAGGGCATGCGCCTGACCAATTCAGGATGACTGGCATTGCAACGAATAATATCACCAATCTCCTTTTCAGAATATCTATAGTTAAAGCATTGATATTCTGAAAAGGAGATTGGTGATAGTTCATCAAATGTGGGAAGCTTGGATGTCCCTTTTTGTTGAAGTGTATCATAATTTCAAGAGTTATTGTCCCTTTGAATCTTATAAATAGCTCACTGGTGAGTGAATTCACACATTAGCATGCAGAAGAAGCGATGACACACTTATGATGAGTCCAAGGATGCCTTAGAAGAATGCTATAAGATTGATTCAATAAAACCTGAATATTTTATTTAAATCTAAATGCAAAGATCTGCTATAAATTTTGTATAATGAAATATAAATGCTAAATAATTTATTTAATATTAACTATCAAAGGGAATGAGAGGGAAAGGTACTTATCTAAGTTTCTTTTATCCCAAAGTTGATCTGGGCTGGAGAAGATGATGGAATAGATGTGTAGACAGTTGCAATCAGGTACAAAAAAAATGTAGAGATGCCTGAAATGGCTAGATATAGGTGCCTAGGCAGGGATAGGGGCACTTGCAGGCACCCAGGTCCTCTATGTGGCCACCTAGGTCTATAGAAAAGGTCTTGATCTAGCTTCGACAGTGTCACTAGGGCTTTATTGTCCTCTCAAAATTTTCCCCTCTTTTGAAAGTTGAAAAATTGAAAATTTTGAATTGACACCCTTTAGTGATGTTCTAGTGAAGTGAAAAGTTGAGGAGATAGTAAAATTTATGTTTTTTGGAGTTATTTGGGTGATTTGTGGGTTTGTCAGACATTTTTGTCCCTCATGTCCCAAGTTCTGCCGAGTTTTCTGTTCCCTGATCACCCGCATCAGGCCCTTCATGTACTTTTGTCCCATCTGTCCCAAAAGCATTTGTGCCTTCTATCCCCGCTTTTCCTGCATCGTGCACGTTGGCCGAATCACGTCTTCGCATTCCTCACATTTCCAAGTTTCTGGACCGCCCATGCTCATTTGGCTCACATTACCCGCAACGCCCACGTCGGCCAGATCACTTCTTCACCTCATGTCCCAAATGTACCAAACCTTGTAGGAACTTCAAAAGTTACAGTAGAAGATGAGAAAGAGGTGCCTAGCACTGAACCTCCTAGTACCACAGATTACTCTGCACAAGAAGCTCTAGATGCCTCACTCACCTCTTTATTGGAAGCAACATTGGTGAATACCTTAAGTGCCATGGGTTCACTTACTCTTGGACCTCTTGTCCCTTCTTCTTCTTCTTCTACTTTTGCATGGGTACAACCCTTGGTTGATAGCAGGAAGAGAAAACCTTCCCGTTTGATAAGGCCCAATTTTGTTGTTGTGGCACCTTTGTTAGGCACTACTCCTCCTCCTCCAGCAAAGAGAGCTAAAAAAACTTCAAGGATAATGATAGATGCTCAAGGCCAACAATTTCTAAAGGTTGCAAAACCTAAGGTTGATAAGGCAGAGAAAGATCTATTAGCCTCTGACCTGGAACTTTCTAGAATTCCCATGGGAGAATCTACTCTTGAGAGTGAGGTACATAACCTCCAAGAAATAGTAACCAAGGTTATTGAGAGAGTGGAAAAGGGTAAACAAACTATAGAACAGTTGGAAGAACAAAATCAAGTTCTTTCCAGCTTCATCAAGTCATTATTGGCTAAGGATAAGGTTTTGGATCCTGCTCCACTAGCTACCTTCCCACCTCCTATGATTCTCAGTCAGGATGAGGTTCATAGTATCAAGGATATACACAGATATTCCACTTATGGAATGGCTATGGAAGCCATGGTTGATGACATGACCATTGTAGGCTTGAACTTCATAGAAGAGGCCTTCAAAGCCAATGAGAAGGTGGTCAACCTGCAACAAAAACTCTCCTCCTCTATTAAAACTATGGACAAAGAACCAAAGCTTTGGAGTAGTTACATCATATATCTTCGCCTGATGGGGACAGGATGATGAAAAGATGTTGTTGGCAAGTAAATTTTTTGATGATGCTAAGGACAACTTGTCAGGGTCATGGGTGTTCAGTGTTGAATGGAAAATAAAAGTTCTGGAAGAAGCCTTGGGAGAACTGAGAAACAGTTGGCAGAAGGGAGAATATTTCAAGACTTGTGTGGCATCTACCTTTAAGGATATTCATTGTCATCTTCATGATGAAACTTTAGGTGTTCCTTTCTCTCTCCAAGAGATTAAAACTCAGTTCAGGACATTTTTCGAAGAAGGCCTGTTCAAAGAAGAATTGATTACCAAAGAGAAGATAAAGAATATTTGCTCTCTTCAGTCTGCCATTGACGAGGCTAATAAAGAATACCTGGAACATACCAAGTTTGATAAGAACATGGAGAAATGTCTAGGCACTTGGTCTCATGCCACTGCCAACACATCAGTCCCATGAGGTAGAGAGATAGATGAGGCATTAAAAAGATTCAGGCAACAAATTCTCAAGTTAGTGGGCCCTCCTCAGCAATACGTGGATGTTTTCTCTCCTAGTTTCTCCTTTTCTCCTTCTTTTCCTAGAATTGAGCTCATTGTAAACTAATTAAGGACATTGTGTTGAGCACTTCCTTAATTAATATTTTAGTTAAAAGAAACGGTTACCAAGTGTAACCAATTTGTAAGCTATATAATGGGCTCTCTACGCCATTTTTTGGGGTTGGAACTCTATTTATTTTTTGAAAGTGTAAAGGAGTAAAAGCTATCAATACAAGAAGATCTCTCTTTTTGTTTCCATCTATTCTTATTCTTTCATTTCTATCTGTTAAAATTTATTGAATCATTCATCTTTTTTACTTCAAGAAGCTTTGTATTCTTGTGGATGTCATCTTTGGAACTTTGTGTCTATGAAATAACATCCCGTGGTTTTAATGCAAATGATTATGTTCTATATGATTCCCTTCTGGCATGTGTAAGGAATTATTTTGTTATCTATATTTCCTGAGAAGTGTTATTCTGCCTCCTCCCATTCCTTAATTCTTCTATCCTTTTGTATTGATGATCTGTTATATCAAACACTATCATGATATCAGAGTTCCTCATTAAAACTAAATGTGGTACATTTGTAAATAGGTTTTGTCCTTTAAATAAGAGAACCTCTCCCATCAAAGAGGAGGGACTTTCTGTCCCATGACTGTTCTTTTCAATAAAGTCCTTATTCGACAACCAATAGGCTTCACACTTATTCACTTGTTATCTTTATGTGGTTGTAAAATAATCGTCGGAGCTGTCATAAACCTGCAATGAAATAATGACATGTAAAACCCTTAAACATACATAAAATCCTATAAAAAAAAGATGTAAAATGAGGGGTCAAACTATCCTAAGCCACCACAATGGTGGACTTACAACTGAGTGTTGCACTACATCTCAGACCCAATGAAGTTCTGTATGCATGTGTGTAATTGTGCTCCTAGATGGCCCTCATGCCAATGACGCCAAGATATCGGGCAATAGCTAGATAAAAATGCAAATGTGTGGATGGAATAGAATGAACTCCCCTTCCTATGTAGTGTGTATGTAAAGTAATATGTGCCTAAATGTAGTCCCTTGCTCTATGTAGATAGTTAGCCCTTGATAAGAATTGTATGCCCATATAATGGTATGTATGTTGTGTCTATATGGATCTCTTGTTCAAATTTCAACACTACTGAACCGACATGCCAACTAGTACCTTGGGAGATGAGATGGAAAACTGAAAAGACCGACCTCAAATGTCAAAAATAAGATCAAACATAAAGAGGACACGGGTTCCCAGGATGGGCAAGAACACCAAATGCTAGTGTTTAGTCCTGGGCACTAGTGTCCATAGACAAGTGACAAAAAATGAGTGAAGACTGACAAAAAGGGATCCCTGTAACCTGACCAGAACCATGTATGTGAGTGACAAGTGTAACAGATAAAATCAATAAAGACCAACAAGAAAAGCGAATGGACTATGGAATGGGTCATCAATGAATACTTTCCTTACGCAAGATCCATATATAAAATAACATACTTGGCGGTGTAATAATAGTAGTAAGTGTGTGATTTTGTGTCTACAAAGATAAGGGAAAATTGAATACCATAACTTTGACACTGGCAGTCCTAGGGGGAACGATGATGGGTAACCAAATACACCCCATCAGAGGCATATGTCGGTGATTATACCCTTGGAAAATAGTCCGCGTGGATTTTAGGTTGTCGATAGAATAGTTGAGAGCTTTGATAAAATTTAGTGAGGCCCCACACATGATTGATCCCTCATCAATGAGAACACACTTAATTGAAGTGTGACTAATCTGAACTGAGATGAAAAGTGGCGTATCATCTACATGAAGAAATATCTCATTCGGGATCGTAGAAGCGATGGGAAAAAAATACATGAGTGAGAATTTGTAGTGAGGTTAATATGAATGGAGAGTTCCTCACATTGTCAACGAATAATTTCTTCTAAAGCATGCAATGTAGGACTCTGCTCCCAGGAGGGAGGAAAAGGGATGCTCATATCAAACAACGTAGTCATGAGACACTCACGATGGTGAGGCGACGTATGCATAAGTTCCAAGAAGGGAATTGGACCAGGAATTTGGGCAAGTGCTTCGAGAGGATCCCATTCATCGTGAGTGGACTATGCAGTAGGTTGAGAGTGTTGGGGGTTCTAAAAACAAAGCCAAAAGGAGAAGGGGTAGTTAAAGAGACTTTTGAAACTAATTTTTGTTTAGTTCCTACATCATCAGCCTTGCAATTTGATTTGCATAGGGGTCGATGGTGTCTATATACAGGAATATAGATCTAGACACAATTGACCTTGTAGGAGAATTTCCACAGGGGCTGATGATGTCTAAAGGAGGCAAATTTTTTTGTTGAGGAGCTTGATTTTGAGGCATAAAAGGTTATATGACTTTGTGAGTTTGAGGTTGGAATGTTATAGGATATATTGGTTTTACATAAGCTATGACATGTTTTACATCATTTATTGCAACCATATTTTCAAGAGGGTAATCCGTGTCGACTACATTGGTTATAGCATTCTCTTTCTTCTTAACAATTTCAATGACATCATGATTAGGCATAGGATTGAAGAATATTTTTATCTTATCATTAGCCTAGTTGTTGGCTTCATGATGATCCTTCTTTTGAGCCATGTCATGAGCTTTGACCACTTTGGTCAAACACTCGTGAGTGATGGTGTCACAGTCGAAGTTGGCTCATAAGAAGAATATGATGACATCCATTTAGAGTGCACAAAATTCTCATGTGAGTGACCCCAATTAGCGTGCCACCAAAAAGACTTTCTCTCATCGTGTCAATGAGGAATGAGTCAAGACAGATCTAGGATTGTGGTAAACGGTTTAAGAAACCAGTGCTTCAACTCTTCCTTATTCAATGGTTGATGAAATCTAGGTTAGTTTTTGTTATTGTTCGATTTTTGGTCAATATTGAAAACAATTCTATTTGAAGATGTGATGAGAGGAAGAGTATTTAAGACTCCGTCGTCCATCGCGTTCTTTTTTTTAGAATGTTGGAGGATTTGGATTTGCTTATTGGTTTGTGTCTTGGGAGGAGCCTTCTCAATTTCCCTCATGAGATGGTCCTACCTTTTGGCTTGTTTAAAGGCCTCTTCTATGAAAGTAGGAGAAAAAGACCTCACCTTATATTGAAGGTGAGGTTCAAGAGCTCGTAAGAACAATTGAAAGAGGCTATCATTGTGCATGTTGTGTTCTACCCATGTGGATAGGGTCTTCTAATGCTTGATAAAGTCTTGTGCTGATTTATTCTCGGATTGTTAATAATTGATGAAAGTGTTGATGTTATTTTTAGGTAGATGGTGATATTGGAATTAATTCACTAAGGCTACCACTAGGGACTCTAGCTCAACTATAGAATTAAGAGGGAAAGTAGGGTACCCATCTAAAACATCTCCTATAAATGTTTTTGCTAGGATTTTGGTGGCAGTGTATGAATTGGTTTTGATTCACTCTTTGTAAAGATTGCCAAAAACCTTGATATGAAGGGTGGGATCAATAGACTCATCGTAAGAGATAGATGGAATAATGCCACCAATATCTATACTAACTATATAGGGTGTTAAAGGATCTTATTGGAATACTCGCAAGATTTTGTTCTTAATGTGGGGTTGAGTGATGGACACCTCATTAGGCCCATTTAACAAAGGAGGGGGTGTGGTACCCCAAGAGCCTATTGGAGGGCAGTTGAATAACTAAGTCGTTGGAACGTATTACTATTGGATGATTTTGTCAATGAGTTGGAGAATGAGGTTGGTATGGTCAAAATTGGAGGCATCTTCAGATGAGACTATTTCAACGACTTTCCCCTTTTCTACCCTATGGTCAAGTTGTTCTGGGACAAATTCAAGAAGGCATTTTCCAAACATTTCTTCTAACTCTCCTTTGTATTGAGGAAACTAAGATAGACATTTTTGAATCTCAAAAGGATGGTCAAAAGTATCATCATTATGATTTTCTTCTTCCTCATTCTCAGGTGGGCTATTACAACGGCTAAAAGGCTTCTTTTTAGGTGTTCTTACGATGCAACAGTCCATACAAAAGGGGAATTTTGCTTTAGGATGATATGTCTCAAGGAAAGTTTACACAACAGATTCAGAGGACCCCATGCCCAAATACTCCAGATAGAGTGTTAATATGGCTAAGAAAAGGTTTGAAAATGAGGGCTACAGACACAATCGACTGTACAAAAAGATGTACATAAGGGCCGAAGGCATCTAGAAGAAAATTTGGGAGGATAATTAGAATCGAACGTGCAAACAAGTTTTCATAGGGTCTGAAGGCATTCAGATATGAGCAAACAAAAATAGTCATGCTCGCCCAAGGGCAATGGTGTCTGTGAAGGTAGGGTTTTCAAGGTTTTGTGGGTTTCTGGGTATTTAGATGAAGTCAAATTTGAAGATGGATGCTTTTAGCGAGATGTGCTCGATTAGGAGGTTTGTAAGAATCATGTCGAGTTTACCAAAGGATGTATGTGGGCCAACATGTGTCTCAATAACATGCACTCCTAAATCATCCGTTCAACAAGGGTATTGAGGCACTGAGTATGAGACACATGTACCAACATACAAGGGGATATACTTAAAGGGGCTATAGTGAGCGCTACGATCACATATCTAGAGGGAAGTAACCCTCATACTAGGCCAACCTAGGGTTTCGAAGGCCCATAGTTAAGATAGAGGAAGGAACCCTACTGAGATATTGGTAGTTGGGTGTGGAAAGGTATGGATTAACAATAAATGAAAGAAGCATGCATGAAATAACATCAATAAAAGTAAATGATAACTAAGGAGCTGATATTTGATAAGAGTACTATGCTAACTAGCATCAAACATGTATAACACTAAGCTAACATAACACAATGAATAAGGAAGTAAACTTATCTATGTAAAATGATAAGAGATGGTTAGAACACTCATCTTGTACCTGTAGGGTGGTCACTAATGCATTTATCTCTCCTGACAAGCAACACATAGAGAGAGAAATTCATTATTAGGTGGAGAAGGGGAACACTGTTCCTATCCTAGACTCACTATAAGTGACATAATAGTGTAATCAACCATCCTAGCATAAGAGTGTCTAATCCAATCTAAACAAGATGCAAGATGAACCAAGAGTTAGGCGAGCAGATGCAAAGATGGCCCAAAATAACAGAGCTAATGACAATCTGAATGATTCTAGATTCCTTTTCTTATGAGTGTCAAATGAGGTGAGGATATATACAGGACGCCATTGCCCGCGGGTGATAGTGTTAACCAAGGGAAATATAACACCGATACAATCGCCCATGGGCAATTGTGTCAGCTAGGGATGGTAAAATGAGGTAAGGTGTCGTAGATCATGGATATGGTTCAACAAAATGCCAAGTGATGAGATGCAAGCAAGAAGATGATAAAATGTCGCATGGGAATAGATTCAATAAAATTTTCTTCATATTATACATACCAACATATTAATTTTCAATCACATTATTTATCAATATGCAATCACATCCTTTAAAAAGTTAGGATATGTGGATGCTTTCACATTTTTAATTTTAAAAAATTCAATAAAAAACATGAAAATAGACATTTCAAGCTAAAAGCCCAATGAAAAACTTAAAAAACCAATTCCAACACAGTTTGTAAAATGATTTGAGAATCATACATATGAGCTTTATGCTTATTGGTTGGAAGTGAAAAAGTTATCGACGGAGGTGAAAAGTATTGTAATCTTGTCGGAGGGTGGAACTAATAAGTGTGGTAGGCTAAAGAGGAATAATCACCCCCTACTAGGGATCAAACTTGAAGTTGTCAATGCCCTTCAAACATTTTTCAACTTGTCATATAAGGGTGATGAAAAATTTACACTTTAAAAAAATTGAAATTTAAAATTACACTTCAATACTAAAAGGCGTTAATATATTATAAATTTTCATTAAAAGGGCGAACTAAAAAAATAACTTGTCATGTAAATTGTATGCTAAGTTAATTTTAATAATTGGTTTAATTATTTTTATAAATAAAATATTAAATAATAATTAGAGTAACAAACTTCGTACTTGTTAGCTTTCTATTTTCTATATTAATTTTTTTTTCACTCACTTCAAACAAATCATTTACAAAGTCATTAGAAAAAAAAAAATCTCTAAAAAATAAGCAATTACCTTACTCTTTCTATTTTCAAATTAGGGATACTTTGTTTTAACTTTTGCTTGCTTGTAAATCATGTTTAGAATTCACTCTTTCTATTTTTCAAAATAGTGAGATTGTGCTTTAGCTTTTGCTAGCTTGTAAATCATATTTGAATTTCCCTTATTTATTTTGTAAACTAGCCATTTAAATTATTTATCTTAATTATTTAATTTAAATAAATTTCAAAATTATTATAAAATGTTATATATTTAATAATTTTAACATTTTTCATATTTATTTTATTTAAATTAATCAGATATATATTGAAATAAAATTAATCTTTTTTAATTTTTATTGTGTTGTTTAATCTGTCATTTACGAAAGATAAAGCTAAACTTAATCATTCAATACAAATTTGGAATAAAGATAACCACCCCGAAATGCTTAGTAACTTTCCCCTAGTCAAAGCCTCAGTCACGACGCAAAATATATATTGATCTAAGCAATATCTCCAATCCGCCCAATTTTTTTTTTAATTTCTGACCCCACTTTAAAAACATTAGAAAGGTTAAAGTTGAATGAAATTTAAACGTGGAATGAACGTGAAATTCATCCAAACGAAATTTACAAGGGCAAGCGATAAATACCCAATTCAATTGAGTTAAGGACTCATTTTGGCTGCGGAATACAGAGAGATAAGAGCGGTGTGGCTGCTCAAAAATCTCTCCAATTTCTCTGCGAAATTTTCACTTTTTTCCGCTGAATTCAAATTCGATTTCTTGATAAAATTTCTGCCAGAGGAAGACCCAATTCCCAGATTTAGAGAAGGATTTGGTGGGGAATTATTTATCAATGGCGTTCTAAATTGTGGCTCTACTAGCACTTTCTTGTTAACCCCAAACAGAGCACTGCATCGATTGTTCCGCTGGATTTACAAATACACAGGTATGGCTCTTCAATTGACTGTAACTTGCCCTGCTGCCTGGTTTGCTACGTCTCTTTCTGGGGCGTGTGGATTCCAACAAAAGGGCAAGTCCAATTTATCTTATTCCTGCGAAAAGAGAAGCAATTCGTACAAAGCCTTCTGGACGAGGAAAGCTGTGGCGGCTTTGAGGGAGTGCAAGCTCGAGTATTGTCCTAAATGGGAGAAAAGAATGCCGAATTCTGGAGTTTCATTTATTCAGGCGTTCTTAGGAAAGTCTTCGAAAACACCCACAAGGTGCTGTAGTCAAACGGGGGTTTCTAGGGTTTCAAAGGCGGATTCCAGGGGTTGTATGGGGGATTCCGGGGTCTCTATGGTGGGGGTTTTTGCGGTTTCTGGGGGAGCCTCTATATTCAGGGCTAAGTCGTCCCCCATCATGCCATTTTTGCAGGGTATGAAATGGCTTCCCTGTAGCGAATTTTTTCAGGGTTCTGTGAGAAAACGGAATACAGCAACGGGGAGCCTCAGGAGTGATGATCAAGGAGGTGGGGATGTCGATACTAATGCCCTCCTGGAAAAGGAAGGACTGAATAGTGCAAAAGTTAAAAAAAAGAACGGCACTGACAGAATTAGTTGGCTGCCTGATTGGGTACAGTTCAGCGCAGATGATGCAAAGACTGTTTTAGCAGCAGTTGTCATATCAGTGCTTTTCAGGAGTTTTGTAGCAGAACCCAGATTCATTCCTTCACTCTCTATGTATCCGACCTTTGATGTTGGTGACCGGATTGTCGCAGAAAAGGTACTTTGTAACCTTTGAAAACTTTTTTTTGCTACTTTTCTCCTAATTTTTGAGAACCCAGTTGCTGCAAGTGTCGAATTCTCGCATGTGGAGATTTCCTATTAAAAATTTGTTCGCATTTATTAATTTTGACGGAATTTAGTTCTTTTTTGCTCGGTAAATTTGGTGAGGTCCCAAGCCTTCATTCGGGGAATAATCTTGAACCACATTCTTAAGATTCTTAAACATAGGTTATGCTTGAATGTAACTTATAATTGTTACACGGCAAACTTCTCGTCCACAAAGCTTAGGACTGCATTTGGGATAAGCTTGGATCACATTCTTAAGTTTCGTAAAGATAAGCTTGGACTACATTCTTAAGTTTCATAAACATGTAATTCAATAATTAAGAAAGATCTATGCGTTTTAAATCTCTGGATCAGAGCTTCTCTTCTTGGCTTAATCCTATCTAATCATAAATATATAAGTCATGCAATAATACCCACAGGCACAGATCTTCAACTGTTGCTTTAAGTGGGCCTACAACCTCTTGATCACAGTAAAAAACCTTTTTATGTCGTGTTTTGCAAATTGGAAAGTTATTCCAACAAGCATCTATCTTTTTAAAGTCATATTTTTAAGCCTTAGTATATAGGAATTTTCCAGTCCTCTGGCTGTTACCTTTTTTTTTTCGGTGGAGTTCATTTATGAATCTTATGTATTCAATTGGTTTTTCACAGAAAACAGCCATGCTTGCTTCTAACCTATTACAGCTTGTTTTGTCTAATAATTTTTTTTTCTCCTCCTTATAGTTATACCTTCTTTAATTAGGTATGGTTCTATGCAAAATTCATCTATGAATTCTATATATTTGATTTGTTTGACATCTAAAACAGCTTAATTTGTTTTTCACCCATACCAGTTTGATTGGTTTTTCATCCATTATAGTGACTCAATATTTGTTTGATGAAGGAACGCAGGATAACCTGTTTGGGTTGTAAATGATGGAATTGTACTGAACACAATTTTTCTTTTTGTACTTAGGGTTGTGTAGAAATCTAATGCTTGCCTCAAAATTCCAAAAATCTCTTACTTAACATTTAGTTGTTGAACTGGTTTGAGTTGACTGTGAGGGTTTGTTGTTACGCTCGATATCTGTTCGAAATCAAATTAAATTTTCTCCAAATAAGCTTTATTTTTGCTCTTTAATATGACATATGTATTTAATTTTTTCAGTCTTATGGGGCAAAGAATAAAAATAATCATTTTCTGCTTTATGCTTATCGGGGCATTTAATGGTTGTTGAAGACTGATGCTGAATATAAACATTTTGATTACTAAGCTGTATCTTATTTTTGCAGGTCTCTTATTATTTTAGAAGGCCAGATGTGGCTGATATAGTGATCTTCAAGGCTCCCCCAGCTTTGCAGGTAATATTTTGTTTTTTTCAGAGGGCCTTCGATTGCAACATGTGTAGATTCAGTAAGTGGTAGTTTCTAAGTTTGAGTAAATTTCATGATTGAATACAGTAAATTTTATTGGTGATTTGGATCCTATCTGCAGGAGAAAGGATACACTTCTGGCGATGTCTTTATTAAAAGAATAGTAGCAAATTCGGGAGATATGGTGGAAGTAAGTCTATTAGCATTGTCAAATTTTATGTAAACTAAATACGCATCATTGTTATATCTGTTTGATGTTTTTAAAGCTCTTAACTTAGCCTTGGCGTTTTTTGTGTATGTATCATGTTTTGTGATGTTCTCAGCATTTGTTATTTGCTTAATGTCATTTCACAACTTTCTTATGGTTAAGGTTTGGGGTTGTTAGCATGTTCTAGAAAGAGGAAGAAAGAAGATCACAAATCTTATTTTTCATTTTTGTAACCTTGTTTATATTTGTGACAAATTACCATGCGCTTTTACTTAGCAGGTGGTGGTGCCCTTAGTGCTGCCTCTGCTGTTCCTACAGTCAACCTTTATAGAATCACTAATATCATGCAAACCTTACAGTAGCGGTAAATATAATGTGATTGAGAAAGGATGTATTGCTTCCTTTTGTTTTAGTCTGTAGGAGCTAAGACTGTGTCCCTAAAGTTCAAAACAAAATACGTACTAGCTGTTTCTGATATTTGTTCGTTTTTTATGTTGTTGCCACGTTTTCTGTTCATGTTCTTAGTCTGAACCCTAGTGACATTGGAATTACATTTAGGAAAACTAATAAATTATACTATTGTTTAATTTGTTAAAAAGTAGAGTGTACTAGCAAAGATACATTATTAACTATTATCTAGATCTCATAACTTCATTTAACACTTCATTATAAAAGAAACTGATCTATCATCTGAGTTTTTGTTTAATCTGTGGCATGTTGTGATTGTCTAAAACTTCACTTTTATATTTTTTTTGTTACTCTTTAGTTCATTTTTTCTACGGTGACTGTTCTGGTATCTCTGCTATAATGGGTAGCACCTCAAACTTGAATACTGGTCACATGGAAAAAAGTTTTAAGTATTGAAGGATGTTGTCCAGGTTTTTGATTAGACATTTCTTCAGACAAGTTATTAGGTTTGTGAGTAAGGAAATTGAACATAGACTGATGCCTCTGGGTGATACAATTGGCGAAGAATTTTACACCATGTATCGAACTATATTAATTGTATGAGGACGATCATTTTGAAATTCCAAATTGTAAGAGAAGATGCTTAGGATAATCATGCAACATGGCAATTCAATAAAGAAAAAATAGATCTGCGTAAAATATAGCTCAAAAATATCCCTCCATTGTTGTATGTTGTGTATTTTTTTGCGTCACTGGAATCAAGCTGATGTCTGTTGGAGCTCATGCAAGACATAGTTTTAAACTTTTAATTAATAACCTTGTAGGAGGTACCAAAATGAAACCATAAGTGCCAGGATACAACTTATTCCAGGAGGCCATTTGTTTACATATTATGACAAGTTTCTTGCAAGTCACTGTAAAGTACTTGATCTTGGCTGGTAGGAGCTTCTTTTGTTTGGAAATTTTGGGTTATGTTTCTAAATCGAGAAATCTAAGAATTTCTCCTTTTATGTCACCATGACCGCATTTTGTAACTAAGAAAGGAAATCAAAAGAGAGGTAAAGGGAATTTATTTTCCCATCAAATCATTCGATGTGTAGTTGTTACTTACCTCAATGGGAGGGCATTTCAGTGATCTAGCAATCAAAGATCTAGGAGGCTAGAATGGAAGGGCCTTTCCAAATTCCAATTATACATCGCAAATATGTTGTCTGTTCTGCAAATGGCTTAAGGAGTTTCATGATTTTCTTGCTTTTATATTTTTCTAATCTTATGACGGTCATCCTTGTTTGCATTCATCTTGCTAAAAAACTAAGTAAGCTTTGACATTCTCACTCATTTAAAATTTCAAAGGCCCAGTTTGTTCATAAGATTGCAACTTTATTTGTCCAAAATCTTTGCACTGAGTATCACCAATAATTTTATCCTTCTGCCTGACTGATTTTTTGTGGTATGCATCTCATAAAGATCGAATTTTATTTTAGCCATAGCAACACTCTTTTGTCTTGAGTTCAATTTCTAATACTGCTTTTTTAATTGTTATTTCTAATGCAGGTTCGTGATGGCAAGCTATTGGTGAATGGTGTTGTCCAAAATGAAGATTTCATTCTGGAGCCACCTGCATATGAGATGCGTCCAGTGGTATTGTCCATATGCCATGTTTTTTTTATTCTTAATTTTGAAGGAAAAGGACATAAGGATAAATTTTAATCTGAGTGGAGGCAAGCATGCATGGGATTCTTCTTTGTTTGTATTTATACTTGGATTCTACTTTTGAAAAGTGAACATATTTAATGGATCGATTATTTTCAACTAAATTACATTATTTGTGCTGGTCACACTCTTTTAGTATTTGTAAAGATTGCAATCTTTAAGTTACGTATCAGGCTAATTTTTAAGAGGAAGCTGACTTTGTGTTAAAAGCGGTGACCCTTTTGGCATCCCCAAGATGGCATGTTTCTACAACTTCTGTTTATAGCATACTTCTAAAATGTCCGTTGATGATTTATGTGCTATGGAATGCATACCAACAGCTGAGCCATTGCCCTACCATTCATGCTTACTGAAGATCATAGTTACCAGGTTCGGCCGGATTTGTATGAAATCCGGTTCGAACCGTATTTTTTGAAGCAACCGAATAAATCCGGTTCGGTTCGGCCTTGTTTTCGCAGGAATTTTTTTTTTTTCCTTTTTTGGCATATTTTTTTTTTTTGTGAAAAAATCGCAAGCATGGAAATATTTTTGCCATTTTTGGAAAGGGTCCGGGAAGATGTAGCAGCAAAAACTTGCATGTGCCATAACTTTCATTCTGTGGCTCTGTTTTAGGTGTCGTCTTCTCTCAAAGTATATATTTTCTCGAGCTCTACGCATTGATGGCAATATTTTTCTTATTTTCATAAAATCCATTTTTGTACCTGTTTGGACCAAGCAACTTGTTGCAATCTTTTGAAAGAATCATTATGATGATGATGATTATGGTAGATGGATGCTTTTCTGTATGATTTGTCTATATATAATGATATAAGTATACAATAATATAAATTTATAATAATATAAGTATATATATTCCGAACCAGATTTTTCCGTATTTTTTCGAGAACTCCGAATTTTCGGATTTTTTTGCCCTTCCGAATTTAATCGGATTTCCGAACCTGGTAACTATGCTGAAGATTGAGCACGTATAACAAAGGGTGACAAGTTAGTTTTGTATTACGATAACCATAGAATACATCTTCGGATGGATTTTAAGTGTCGGGTAAAATTATTGGCATTTAACACATATAACAAAGGTTAACTAGTTCCATGGTACTATGACCATAGAATCTTCAATCTTCATTTGGAGGAGCTGTTGCATCAGGTAAATTTTGTTGATGTCCAAGTTTGACAGTTAGGGGCAAGTGTTCTAAGTTTTATATTTAATCAAACTTGGAGACAGTAACTCTCTTGTCTCTTGTCACATCATGCATAGCATTCTCATAGTTGAAAACAGCCATTACGCATTTGTGCTCATTCTGGTCATGGACGAGTCCAACGTATTTGTGTTCATTCATATACACAAAATTGAATTAAACTGCCTACCTTTTGAAGATAATAAAGCTTAAAGAGATCCACTCAAAAGCCTTATGGAGGCTTGTAGATCAGCATTCTTTCCCCAAGGAAATTTTGAACTCTAGCATCAGATGCTTATTTGAAATTTGTCTATTTACGACTATATGCTATATTTATATCCCAATGACATTCAAAGCATTAACCTGAATATAGCCTTCATTACTTGTGAAGTTGGGCATCCTATAACTGTTGCAATCCCATTCTTGGTGATTGTTTTGATTCTTTTGTCCTATTTTGAAAATAAATCAAATCTTGAGAGCAGGAGGTGGGGCTTTTGTTCGGTCTTGGCTACCCTGGGTCAAACTTTTTAAACTGGTATATGGGGTGGTGGCTTTAATCTCCCTCGGTTTTGAACCTAAGACATTTGCATTTAATGCCACCTGTCCTCTAAGGGAGGATTGTTTTATGTGCAAATGAGAGGCATTCATGTGATTGTGTTTTTTTAAGGTGAATCAATTCAGAATAGGTGTGCTGCTGAAGTTTCGTGTTTCTTATCAAATATTAATACCATCTTCAAGTACTGTAAATGGGATGCTTTGGGAGATTGGTTCATGTGGCAAGAATATTATATGTTTGAAGTCTTTGATTTATCTTTTAAGTAGTCATTGTTTGCATTTAATGCTTCTTTTAGTAAGAAATTGTTCTGGAATGCGGTCTAGAATAGTTAGCAAATAACTTCAAGTAATGTAATAAACGTGATGGTATGTTGCTAAAGAATGTGTATATTTATATTTATGCAGATTGTGCCTAAAGGCTATGTTTTTGTAATGGGTGACAACCGCAATAACAGCTATGATTCCCATGTCTGGTATGTTTTCACACTGAATATTTTCTTGAAATCTCCTCTCTCATTAAAAGCATCAAATTTTCCATATTAAATGGTCATTTAGCTGTTACAGAGATTTCTTCTGAAAATTTTAATTGAGACTAATTTGATTCTGTTTCTAATTGCATTGTAGATGCAATTTTAGTTTTATTCTCTCCATCTTTGCCAAATCCCATTTTTATCTGATACAGTGCTAAATTTGTGACTGTTTTTTTTATGGAGTCTCATGAAATATCATCTGTTAGAACACTCATAGGTTGCTTTCATTTCAATTGAGAATTGGGATATTTGATTCCCAGACAGACTTTTTAATCTTATTTCCTTTTTATCTTTCAGGGGACCACTTCCTGTGAAAAATATATTGGGGAGATCTATACTCCGCTACTGGCCTCCAACTAGAATCGGAAGCACTGTTTATGAAGTGGAGACAACTGCAATATCAGATCGCAGAGTAGCAGTGAAAATTGCATTAGCAGATGGCAGAGCAGCAGCTGATGCTGTTAAATAATTTTTGAAGTCAATTTCTGAATCATTCTTCATTGGAAAAAGAAGCAATACATGGTGTTGGAATTATAAGGTTGGGAGGAAACACTGAAAGAGTGCATGGTCTACATGATGCTGTTTAAGGACAACTCGGTGTCAAGGTTTTTAGTTTAGACATGCCAAATAGCTTCACAGAGCATGGTGGATGGCACACTGGATCATTCTATAAATGAAATCACCCTGAGATTCCTCTCTCTGCAAATATGATTAAAATGGAAGCACATCTTTGCATGTGCTGCCGATTGTCCAATTTGTAATCATCAGCACATTTATGTGGCTGCTATTTGGCCAAAAATACATCAAAGCAGAGATTGAAATAAACTTGATGGTGATGGATCCTGAAGCAAGATGCTATTTATTGGTTTAACTGATTGTTTTACTTATTTAAGGTGAAAGATCTGATATTTCTATGGCATGGTTATTCAGGTGCCAGGTTTGAGTAATATATATATTTTATTTGGACCGAGGAAAGGTGGAACTGCTTTTCTACTTCAGTGCTTAGACACGGTTCTTATATGTATGGGGCTTTTTCTTGCATTCCAAAATAAGTAACTGCATTTGACAATCCAAGAATGAAGAAAATTGAAGAATTTTTGAACAATTATTTACCAAAAACGTAAATATATAAAAAAGGTACTTGTTATTTTGAGCTATAATGAAGTTTTTTTTTGTCGAACGTGTCTAATTATTTGCATCTTACTGTACCTCTCAGTATTTTTATTTGCTTCTTACCCTCACCTTTTAATATTCTGGTTGCCTTTCAATATTTCAATTTTATTGACATTTACAGTAAATAAATGGAGCTTCATTACCTGCACCACACGTTGCGTTAAGCGCAGTCACTGCTGCATAGTAGGGCCATTCTCTAGACTGTCTCATGTATTTAGGCCAAAACATTTGAGAAGTTCATACGAGGCAAAATCGAATGTTTTTCAATTCTGCTCAAATAGTCTTGATTTTCAAATATTATGTTATTGTCGAACTTCCCCTGAGCTAATTCATGACTAGGCAAAGTAGTAAGTTTTGTACTGCCCGGTATCTTGACAAAGAATGACGCCTGATAAAGAGAATAAAATATATATACCAATATAATGTATATGACATAATAACAAATATTGCATCGTCTAAATTAGTTGTAATATGAGGAAATGAACAAAAAGGCGAACCATTTCAAACTCAAAATGCCAGATGGATCTAACTATCGACAATGATGCGAACTATATAAGAGAGTATTCACACCAGAGTCCATAATATTTAAAAAAATGCTTCTGAAAAAATTTGTGTTAAGAGATATTTTTGTTCAGTACTTGGGATCAAACTCCATGATCTATTCAGGATGAGAACATTTTTCATCGAGTATGATCCAAAACCTCGAGCAAAAGTTTCTTGAGAAGATTTTTTTCTGAAGGATGCTACTAATTTAGCTAACAAGACTACAAGAAAAAAAATGCAATGGGGCAGTTTGTCTTTTACAATTTTTTTTTGAGAAATTCAGATTGAGAATACTCTCTTTTTGGAGCCAAAAATTTACAGATGGATATAAGAATCAACTATGATGTTGCTAGTTAAACAAGTGATGCTATGCAAAAATGCAATTGGGCAAAAACCTTTCTTTTCTAAAAGAAGACTTTCGAAGATATCCATGAAGCTGTACAAGTTTACTGTGCTTGATTAGAACTTAGTAGTGGTATTGAGACATTTACATGTTGAAATGACTTATTATCATTGCAACAGAAAATTATGTGTATGGGAACATGTCTGAGTCTAAGTAGAAGGTTGTGTTGTCGTATCACATCGAATAATCATTGTCACTAAAATATTTATTTTTTTTGTCAGAGGAGGAGATACTAAGCATGGATCAAGTTGCGTTTGAGGCCCAAACAAATTTGATGGAATGAGTATGCTCATACCAATGGATGCTTAAAAGACATTTAAGGATCAAGATACTTGTCTTAAAATTTAAAGCACCGTCATTCCGAAGCCTTAAATGGTTGGTGGATGCTCACACATTTTTAAAGCATGCTCATACCAATGGATGCTTAAAAGACATTGAAGGATCAAGATGCTTGTCTTAAAATTTAAAGAACTATCTTTCTGAAGCCTTAAATGGTTGGTGGATGCTCACACGTTTTTAAAGCATTCAGTTTCTATATCTAGTTTGGAATGTAATATATCTTCCATCGACATTTTGGTGTTTCGAAGACATTAATCTCCGAATAAAACTTACGAATGTTTGGTAAGCAAATTCGGGTTTGCAGAGAGTGTTAGGGCTTGCGAGTTTGTCTTGGCTCTAATCTAGGGTTAGAGTTAGAAGGATCGAAACCCTAGTACACACTTAGTAAAAAGTGTAACAAGTAATAGGCCATGCATGACATTCTTTGGAGTTCACTTCGGAATGGTTGGAATTGGCCCCTCATTGGTGAACATAAGTGTGCTTGTATACATTCTGGTAAAAGAAGAAACAAAATCTAAAGATTCTAACCTTTGTCAGCGAGAGTGGTCCTGTGGGAACTATTTAGAGCTAGTTTTTGTTATTCAGTGTCTTTAGCAGGCAGGAGCAATGGAGACGAGGTCTTGATCGTTCTACCAGGCTGAGATTTGGGGTAAACTTAAAGTGAGTAGGATTAGCCTCATCGGAGCTATCATTAGTAGGTTTATAGTGCTTGGTATCTCTAGTGGGGAGGAGCCCTAGAAACCAGGTCCACCTAATGATCATTCGGCTTGACTAAGGCCTGGTGTAACTTTAAATAACAGAATCGGTTTTTGGTGGAGCTATCATTAGTTGGTGTGTGTGGCTCGGTATCTCAAGCGGGGAGGAGCCATAGAGACCAAGTCTTGCCATTGGTTGCTCCTTGTTGTCCACTCAAAATTCCCCTGCTCTTAAGAAAGTGAAAATTTAAAATTTTGAGTTTAAGTGTCTTTTCTGCTGTGCTGATAATGTTAGAAGTCGAGAAATTGAGGAAAATCTGCATTTTTGGGTCATTTTGTGTTTTTTTCGGGCCTATCGAACATTTTTGTCCTGCATGTCCCAAGTTCAATTGGGCCCTCTGTTCCGCGATCAGCCAGTTCACCGGAAGTCTGTTCTTTTCGGGCCCGTCGGGTCTTTTTGTTCCAAATGTCCCAAGTTCGCCCGGACCAGTTGTTCCATTTTCGTCTGAATCGGCCGAGTTGCGTACTTCGTGTACTTTTGTCCCGTGTGTTCCAAGAGCATTTGTGCGTCTTTTCCCCGTTTCGCCCGACTCGGCCGAGCCGCGTACTTTGCGCTTTTGCGTCCCAAATATCCCAAGTTCGCCTCGACCAATTGTTCCATTTTCGTCCAATTCGGCCGAGCCGCATACTTCGCATACTTTTGTCCCGTGTGTTCCAAGAACATTTGTGCGTCTTTTCCCCGCTTCGCCCGAATCGGCCGAGTCGCGTACTTCGCGCTTTCGCGTCCCTCATGTCCCAAATGAACCAAAGTGCTATTTGTGCTAATTTTTTCCGCTCTACCCGAATACCTTGCTCTTCAAATTAGTATGTATGTATTAAATGCGCATTCATTGCCTTTCTCTCTCCTAAACGGCTATATAACAAGTGAACCCCCTATGCGTTTTGCACATTGCTTTCCTGCTATCTTTTGCTCGAACCTTTGCAATCTAAATTCCTGCGCGTATATCTATTTTTCTCTGCAATTCCTTCCCAAGTCTAGCTTGCAGCTTCGCCCTCCGAATTACTACTAACATGAAGATAAAATTTCAAGGGCAAGAACAAATCTCACTGCTAGAGTCTGCCGTTCTTGATATCGGGGACAGTGAATTTTTCCATCTTGACTTTAGTGATTTTTGGTCGAGGATAACATACGCAAACCCTACGCCAATGGCACAGATGATTCATGACAGCGGTTTGGCTTTCTGGTGGTTTCCCAATCTCTGTGCAATGTGCAGATACAGTGCTTTCATGCGGAGCTCATTTCAACCCTGATTTGAGCGAATTGATTAATATACACGTGGCAGAGACATAGCCGAGGCATTAAAGAGATTCAGGGAGTGGATTTTGAAAGTCAGTGGGTCCCTCCCAGTCATAAGCACCTGTCTTCTTCTCCTTATTCCTCTCTTCTCTTCTGATTCTTTTTCCCGGATTTATTGTAATAAGTTGAGGTATTGTGATTAGCAATCCTTAACTAATATTTAGTTAAAAGAAGTAGTTACTGAGTGTAACTGAATTGTAAACTATATAATGGCCTCTCCTCGCCATTTTGAAAAAAAAAAGAACTTGGCTTATTTTCTGAAAGTGTAAATAAATCATAAAGAAATCAATACAGAAGGACTTTTCATTCTTCGTCTATCTGATCTCTTTTATCCCTAAGCTTTTCATTTAATCTTGTTAAGATCATTTGTCTATATTATATTAAGAAGCTTTGTATTCTTGCAGATGTTATTGATAGAACTTTGTGTCTTTCAAATTTCATCTTATTAGTATGATACAAGTGATCTTGTTTCAATTCACTGTACCTTCGCATGCATAAAGAATTACTCTGTCATCTATAATTCCAAATGGTGCCTTTCTGCTCGTTCTCGTTTTCTCATTCCTTAGTCCTTTTGTAATTGATGATCCTTATAGAAAACACTTTCGTAAATATCCAAGTTCCACAAGAAAATCATGTTTTGTATATGTGTAAATAGGGTTCGTTTCTGAATAAGGGAACCTCTCCCATTAAAGAGGAGGGACTTCTTGTCCCCCGACTGTTGCTCTTCGTGAAGTCCTATTTGATGACTAACACTCCTTCAAGCTGAAATCTAGGGTAACCCCTAGTGGCAAGTTCTTAGGCTTGTTGGAGCTATCACTAGGTTTAGGTCGCTCGATATCTCTAGTGGGGAGGAGCCTATGAGATCAAGGATCGCTAGTGCTTGTTTCATCTACCATGAAGCTGGAAGTTGGAGGTGTTACCACCCTGGTGTCAACCTGTCGTATAAGATCTTTTCGCTGCAAAAAAAAGTAGGGAATTTAGATTTAATGCATAAATGGGGGCTGCCCCTACAAAATGCATGTAGATCAAGGCACTTTGGGGACTTTGATGAATGTGGGAGCCTTTACGTGTGCCTACCCAAAGGGGTCCCTTAGAGCCGTGTTTGGAGAAACCTGAGGGTGATGGACTTGTGGCAGGTGTAACATTGAAAAGATTGGAGGGCAGTGAGACTTAAGCAATTCGATATGGATGGGCAAGCACATTGTTGTCAAGGCTTTGATGGTGCAATTTCTTCCCAGGTTTTGGATGATCCAAACCTAGAAGCACGGGGCAATAAGACTAATCCGAGTCTAGATTCAAGATTATTGTTAACAGTAGAAAAGTTAAAACTACTCTAATAAATGGAAAAATACAACATGTCGCCATACCGAAACAAATGATAAAAAATAGAATTGAAAATCCTAAATTAACACAAGGGAGTGAATAACAACCAAAGTGTAGCTGCAATTGGAGGGACCACCCTTGTCTCAGAGGGACTCCCGCGAGATACATGCAGAGGAGGTTCGGTCCATCGACTTGATCCTCTGAACAAGGGGAGCTTCTAGAGGTCAAGTTCTACTAAGAAGGAATAAGCCTAAGTTAATCCCCAGGATGGAGTCGACCATTCATTGGGGGGCAGTCAGTTTGTGCCCACCTAGATGACCTCGTGAGGGCCTTACGTCTACCATAAGGGCGAGGGGGAGGGTAGTAGGTGTTCGGGTGGGGAACATCATCACGGGGGTGAATCCCTGCCACCCTCGCTAGCCCAAACTCAATTGAATACCTTAATTGGTAATGGAAGGCCCTCAGCTCTTCGCAGCTGGGACTGACAAGGTACCAGAGTGCGTGGGGTGCGTTCAAATGTTGCCCGTAGATGTATCTAAGACATGTTCAGAACACCCTACAGGGAACTTTGAGCTGGGTGGGCGCAAAGAGTGGGTTTTTCTAACAACGGTCAGTCGCTTGGGCTCTCAAGCTAACATTAGGCTTCCAGGTGAGAGGCTAAACTTTGCTCCCGCACGTCGTCACGATGTGGCCCCTCTTCCATTACCTCTCAAGGTCCTAAGGACCATAATGCGGTATAAAACATTGATTACCTCACGATTGTCATGAGGGGTGCTGGGCACTTGGTTTATGATGTGCTGTTTAGGTTCTGAGCTCAAGGTTTGTTTAGGGCCCTTTTGGTCGTTTATCTATTATGTGGTCACATGGTCAAGGATGGGTGGTGTGGCTGGGTCTTTTCGCTTTGATGTCACAATGTCTCCTTGAGCTCGACGTCATGTATCGTCTCTTGGCTTAAGAGATGGTACCCGTCCTAGGTTGTCAGTGTGCATAGGTCTTTCCTCAAGCGGGTGAGGAACAGGAGTCCTATGTGCATCTCCCTTTTGAGAAATTCCTAGTTTGAGGATGCGCAACAAAGGGATCATGCTTTGCCACTGGGAACGTGAATGGGTTCATGTCTAAGAAGCATGACATCTTTCAATGCACCAAGTCTGGAAGGATGGGGAATCGTTGAGGTTCAAAAGTCCATGGTCTGGGAGGATAGGTGGCCAATCTTGATTTTTGGTATGGTGGTCTTGCAAGTTCGAGGGGTAGCTAGAGAGATTGGCCAGCGGGGGGGGGGGGGGGTGGTGTTGGCTGTCAGCAAAGAGTTTCGATCCTTTCAAATTAGGGCGTTGGATCCGTTTCAGGTGTGGGCTCAGGTCTCGCATGAGAAGTTGGGAAATGTGGCCTAGGTTCTTTGGTAGTGTCTATGTCCCTCATCCCAGACATGGAAGTTGCAGGAGGCAAGTCTTTGGGAAGATCAAAGAGGCAGTGTGCACCTTTCCAAGGTCCTACAGTCGGTTCTTTGGTAGTGTCTATGTCCCTCATCCCAGACATGGAAGTTGCAAGAGGCAAGTCTTTGGGAAGATCAAAGAGGCAATGTGCACCTTTCCAAGGTCCTACAATCGGTCTCCCACATTCAATTTGGTGGATTGGAACACCCCTCTGATAAATTGGAAAAATGGACCCACAAACTTGGTCTGCAAGTTCTCCCAATAGCCGGAGACTGTCAAACCTTCCACTCATGCCTAGGTCATGGAATTGGTGCACCTGATCATATTACTGTGAACTAGAGGGCTTGTGAGCTTGTGACCCATGGTAAGGTGCGTTAGATGGACGGATCAGACCACTAGCCCTTGCAAGCAAAGTTTAGGGACCTGAAGTTCGAAGGGGGGGTTAGGGTAGTAGTGGTGCCAACGAAAAGAAGTTGCAAGGACAACATTGCTATTAAGAGGGAAGAAATAAGGTTGTCTAACAAATGGACGACTTTAGAGGGTTTGGATCTAGAGGCAGATGCAGAGAAGTTCGTGGAGGATAGAATCAGTAGCTTCAAGAAGATCTCTTGGTAGGTGGTAGAGGACGTGGGGGTGGTGGGGACCGCAACAACCCCCAAGCCATGTTGTGGCTTTTAGATAAAGTCCAAAATAAAAGAGCTTATTAAGAGGCAGAGGAAGTGTTATTAAAGAATTCTGGAGGCAAGAGTTGGCTTGTAGCTTCACAAGGAAGTTGTGTGGGGAGGCTGGAGAGGTAGTTAAAAAGGCGCGCACCATGGAGAATTAGGCGGCTTTCCAAAAGAACCTAGAGAAAGGGAAGAAGCTTATGGTAGAGAACAAACAAAAGGAATTATGGAATTGGCTGAAAGCTCTTATGGGTAAAGGGGACAACGGGAAGTGTAATGCCCAACCAATGAGGAATAGTGATGGTGATCTCATCACAAACCGCTAAGAGGTCTTAGAGAGTTGGGAAGCTCACGACAATAAACTTCTCTGCGACCCCACAACTAAAGATATGGATCATTGGGGCAAAATTCCTTTAATGGAACACCCCCCTTTAACCTCTATTAATGGCCTCACAGAGTGGAAAGAATTCCGATCAGTCGTGAAAATTTTGGAGTACCATAAGGTAGTTGGTGAAGATGGGTTGCCCCTGGAGTGGTTCAGGGCATTGTTTGGGAAAAAGAAGCTTGGTCGGCATGTGAAGTGGCAAAAGTACAAGGCATGTTAGAGT
The DNA here is from genome assembly GCA_019776745.2 of Taxus chinensis. Lineage (NCBI taxonomy): Eukaryota > Viridiplantae > Streptophyta > Pinopsida > Cupressales > Taxaceae > Taxus > Taxus chinensis. The sequence goes on from CM034154.1 coordinate 1,565,183, forward strand.
CCTTTGGCGGTGGTTTGCGTAAAGGTTATGAATTGCATTTGGGAGTATGTGGTGATTCCCAAAGATTTTAACCCAACAATTCTGGTCTCCATCCCTAAAAAGGGAGATACGACACTTTATGACAACTAAAAGGGTATCTCCCTTATAAATGTGTTGCTAAAAATCTTCACAACTGTAATCATTAATAGAATCAAGAAGGAACTTGAGGAAAGGAAGTTCTTCTCAAAAAGTCAAGCCGAGTTCAAGAGGGATGAAGAGTGTGTTGGACAAGTTGCAACACTCCATGAGATTGCTTTGAGGCGAATGAAAAAGCTCAAGAAACTTACATATGTGGTGTTCATCGATTTCAAAAAATCATACAATATGGTCCTGCACAAAGCATTGTTTGGGAAACTTCAGGCAATGGGAGTGTGACGAGTCTCGTTGTTAACTCTTCATTTAATCAAGTTGATTGTTGATGTCATTTTGACCAGAGCATTGTCCAAGATTGTATGCAATAAGATTCCTTAGTGGAATTAAAAATTTCCTAGTTGGGACTATCTGTTTGGGAGGGGATTGCTAAGTCTTAAATATTGGAAATGAAACCTAATCTAGAATTGAAAATTATACACAAACAGTACACGAATAAAATCAGTCTTGCAGAATTGAAACACACAATCCTTGAATTGCAATGACTTGAAGTAAAGACACACTTGGAGAATTATAAATTGAAGGGTTTAAAATAAAAACAAAAATTAAATGCTGAGAATTAAATCATACATTGCAAGAAATTTAAAATTGTAAAAGCAAAGAAAGTTTACTAAACAAAAAATATTGTTTAATAAATTCAACATATATTAGTCAAGAATAAAAGATACAACAACAAATAATAGAGACTAAATTGTATTAAACACAAATAATCACATTCATATATATTAACACAAAATTAGAATAACCAAAATAGAAATATTGAAAGCTTTGAGTCTTGGGGTGAGTGTGCCCTTGCTCTCCCTTTGATCAAAACTACATTGTGCACACTAGATCACCAAAGCAACAATTTTATTTACTTCAAGAATTCCAGATCATACAACAAATTGAATTACAAGATACTGATTTCTGACATCCCTTTTACAATCAGTGAGTGCGGATTATATCATCCTGCTCCCTCAACTGATGCCTACAAAACAACTAGAGGAATCCTAGAATCTACCTTATTTAGATTATTGATGGAGAAGTTCCACAATATCTCCATATTTCAAGATGAAATGATGTAGAGAATTGGGGAACCGATTGACTCTATAGATTTACTTTACAATAAAGTACATATATGAAAATAAATTATTATGATGATCCATTCTATAACTAGTATTTCCTAATTTTAGTGTGTGTTATTCTTGAATGGATGCATGTTCCAAGCTAGCAAAATTTTCATATCTTCAAGGTTTGTTGATGCCAGTCGGCAGGATCTTGATAGTCAAAGCCAAGTATACTCCGAAGCCAAAGGGAAGCCAAAGCTACCAGGAAACTTCGAAGCCAAAGGTAACTCCGAAGCTACCGGATATAGAATCTAAAGCCACAACTATCTGAAGTGAAGACTCCGAAGCCACAAGAGACTTTGGTGAAGACTCTGAAATCCATACAAAAGACTCTGAAGTGATACTTTGCCGGGAGACTCTGAAGCTTAGCAGTCTTGAATTTCCAGGCCATAAATTCTGCATCTTGGACAAAATCATACTTTTCTTGACCTGTATACACAAAACTAAATGTTTTTCATGATTTTTAGTTATAACAAAATGGTGGAACAAATTCACACACACTAATCTAGTAAAATACATATATTCTCTACTTTAGATTAGGAAAAAGTTATAGAATGCACTTATATTCAAACAAGGGGGAAGATAAATAATGTCATTATTTAACATTTAATGAGTTCAAAATTCTCCCCCCCACTTACTTGTTTGCAAGTCCTCTTGCAAATCATTTTCAATAGTCTGGATCAAGGATCATGTCTTCCATAGATTTTCTTAAATCATAGGTGCTATTATGATATTCCCAATTGTCCTTTAAAACAAAAAATCCTTCATTTTCCTCCACCTTCTGCTCCCATTTTCCGAATTCTTTTGTACCTTGTGTAGAAGATTCTTGCCATGAGGGCATAAGAAAAAGAATGAGTGGTGGCCTGAATCTCATCCCAATCCATTTGCGACCTTGAGTCTGACAGATGTCTGGAATCATGTTTTCTATTGACATGGCCCTCCTCATAGACCACTTGAGATTTGTAGGAGAGAGTAGCTCCCTCCTTTTTAAAGGAATATTTAAGGTATTCCACCTTTTATCACAAGTTGTCATTGCCTTCGCAAATTCTTGTTGTTGGGAAAATTTATGGACACTTGCAATGCTCTTCTTTAGCTCCTTTATATGATGTTCTTGAATCTTAGGTTGATAGGCCAGAGCTTTGAATGTTTTGTATTGTTCAACAGGTTTGGGATACTGAGGTCTCATGCAAAGTCCCTTTGTTTTTACCTTTTGAAAGTAGTCCTCGGTCCTTTGATCCCAAACTATTTGATTTTTCATAGTAGATGAAAATGCTCTCAACTGGGATTCTCCAACATACAAATTGATTAGAAAATCAGAGATGTGGCTTAGCAGAAGATTGCACAAGTGAAATTCACACATTAGGTTTTAGTGGTCAGGGGAGCTCTTAGTATAAACCTCCAAGAAATTTGTTTCATCCTTTAAATCAAAAGGTAAATCACATGCAATTCTAGATAACTGCCATTTGAAAAATTGCTCTTGTAGAAAAATACTAAATGCTGAAGAGGATATTTTACAAGCAAGAATTTTTTCTCCTATGGCACAAGAAATTTGCAAGGTATTCTTGGATTTTTCTTTTTCTTTTTGAATTTCCTTTTTTGTTTTCTTTCTTCCTCTAACTTAATTTTGTCAACTTTTTATTTTGAATATTTAATCTTTCTAAATCATTGCATATGCTTTCCCAAATATTTTTGACTTCATTATAACTCATTGAAGTCTGGACCTCCAAATTAATTTGTACTTTTGTGCTCGAAAAATCTATTTCATCTTTTTCCTTACATTGCAATTTAAGTTCCTCTATTTATTTCTATAAATGATGAAATAAGAGTTTCTTTAGTTTCTACCTTTTCTTTGAGGAATTCCAATTCTTCTTGCTATTTTTTTATAGTTTCCTCTTTCTTGGAAAGGAGAGCTCGTTGGATTTGTTCCTCCTCTAAATTCTTCCTTGTTGAAGTAGGGGACTGAGGTTCTTCTTCTTCCACCATTGGAGATTTACCTTTCTCTTCATGAGAGGTAAAGGGTGGTGCCATTGATTCTGCAATATATTATATAGTCAATTCTTGAATTTCATCAAGAATTATTTGTTCTTCTTCTACAACTTCCTCAGTTGCTAAATTTATGTTGTTTATGATCTCAGTAGCCTCTTCTAGGTCCTCATCTTCCTAAAATATTATTCTCATTTTTCTTTTTGGTGGAACAACAAAGGAGGATTCTTCTCTCATCTTCCTCAATCATCTTGTTCTTTTAGCTATTGAGTCAGATTTCCTAGTGGTAAATCTTTGAAGTGTCTACAGAGCTAGAAACTTGGGGATTTTCTACATGATGAGTCAGGTATGAAGTTTCTTCAAATCATGACTTTGGTGTAATAATAGAATAAAGGAAATTTCTTTTCTTTTCTGGTGTTTTGTCCAATTTATTCAATAATGTATCCCATACCTTCTTATCTTTCTTTCCATGTAATGGAGTATTGACACATTAACTGAATAAGTCCTTGATGAAGAATTGGACCTCCTTTCTCCTTATATCTCTTTGAAATATTTTGAATGCTATCATACAAAAATTAATAGGAAAGTTCATTTTATGCCCTTAGTTTTCTCAAAAATCCCTAACAGATGAATTAAAATCCTCATTATACACACATCTTAGAATGTTGTATTTGCCATCATAGGTGAAGTATTTGACTACCTAGAATGCAAAAACCATATAGGGTTATGGGAGTGTTTATCTCTTGATGCCTTTTGCAATTTTTGACCTACTTATGACTACTTCAAGTTCAGGCTCCCCTTCCTCATGAAGAATTTAAATTAGGTCCCTAAAAGTGGACCTTTTTTGCAATTTTCATTCCTTCACAATGAATTCCAATATATTTGACTAATAACTTGACTCACTAACATGAATTTTGTTGCATCTTACCTTTGATGAATCTTCTTTGAGGTTGGTGAGGAATTATTCAATTAATGATTCTTTGTAACCTTGGATTTTTTTTCAAGAATTCCAACCATCCTGAGCGTTCAAATACGTCCGCTACTTGTGCATCTTACAACATGCTTGTAGCTGACTTTGGCTTAGAATACTTCTCGTGTCCCATTTTTAACAAAACATGTGTCTTAGAAAACAGTTTGAAGCGGGGTTTGAGTTGTCTTCTTGTTGCTTTAGAGTTGTGAAGTTGATTCAGTGACAAGTTGGAGGATTAATTTTATAGCATTTAAACCATTACTAGATATAATGCCTAACATGACATTAATAAATACATTCATGTAGAACTTGTCACTTCATCAACTGTCCAACGCATGTGAAGACCTTTTTCCCATTAAATGTAATTATTTCAAGAGAGAGATGTTGAAAGGTCTTTATGACATTTGATTCTAAGATCTGCCTCACTTATTCAAACAATCATGACATCTTATAACTTCTCTAGTAATCATATACATAGAAAATAAAACACTTTTTACCTTCAATAGCGATGTGACTTTGTATTCCTCATTCCATGTGTCCTACAAAAAAAGAAAATTTAGTTAGTGTTTGAAAAGTTAAGAAAACACACTTTATTATTTTTGGTTGAATGCTTAGTGGGAAAGCCTCCATTTCTGGTTTTCAACTTCCCTTATTAACATTTTTAATTTATTTTTTTATTTTTATATTTTTTTTAAGAAATGAATCGTCATTACTGGTTTTCAATTCTTCTCCCTTATTAGCCTTCCTTATTTTTCAAAGGTTGACCATGATGGAAGAACTAGGTTCTTCTTCATAGTAAAATTCACCTCCTGATTGGATTTGATGTAGAAAATATTGTTTATTTAATGACTTATGATATACCTTCAATCTATGTCCATTGACCAAAATATTTTTAGTGTTCCCATCTATAATGAAGAAGTTGAATTGATCCATTGTCAAAACTATTTTTTCAATTTCATATGGGCCTAGCCATCTAGTTCTAAAATTTCCATGGGAAATCTTGGTATTTAGAATCAAACAATTAGGCTCAATCCCCCTCTTTGAGCTTCCTTCCTTTGATGTGTATATCATTCCATTTTCTTCTTTGAAACTGTAATAATTCAATTTGATGCAGTGCTTCCATCCTCATTTGATCAAGTTCATTCAGCTGAAGTACTCTTTGCTATTGTGCTTCATCTAACTCTATCCCAATCTTAATGGCTATCTTGAGTGTCTGTAGTTCAAACTCAATGGGCAAAAAAGAAGTCCCTAAGTTTCTCTTTTGTCAAAAGTAACACCCTCTCATCGTTGATTTTGCTAAAAGTGATGCCTTCTCATCGCCGTTTTTGTCAAAAATGACACCTTTTCATCTTTGCTTTTGTCAAAAGTTCCACCCACCATTTGGTGTTCTAGCACCATAGTTATTCCCTAAAACCCTCAAACTCACAAAAAACTACCACATACTAATTGTCCTCCACTAACTGCCGATTGATGTTCCCGCACTACTACCCATAGATTCACAGTCTAATTCTAGTGTACCAAACCACTCAATGGGAGAAGAAAAATTCATTTAATTTTCCTCTTCCTCTTCCTCTTCCTTATAAGCATACCTCTCTCAACGCCCTCAATGGGTGCAATCTTGGACACACGGCCTATTAAAACCCTATCTCATCCCTTTATCACCCTTATAACTCTTCCAAAAAGTTGATATGTGGCCAACAATATGCACACATCACCCTTTTTGTCATCCATTGATCTCAACCGCAATAATCCAAAAAATAGCTCGAATACTTTTTTTAATCAAAACACATCAAAAAATAGCTCCATGCCCATGGATTGCTCCTCTCTATCATCCAATGGGGCATAACCAATATACACATCCTCTCAACATATTCTCATAATGTCCATGTATCATTGGTTAGGGCATGTTTTGGGTCATCGTGGTCCCTATCAATCTTCCTCCCTTGCATATATCATTGCCTGGGGCAATATATATCACCTTAAAACAACCCATCAACCACTCTCTTGCATATATAGTTTCATGGGACATCAATCAATCTTACCCCCTTGCATCTCTCACTACCCAGGGCATCCAAAACAACCATCGACCAATCATTACAACTCACATAATTAATGATTATGGGCATTGTACCAACTTCATCCTAACTTGTCGACATCATTATTTCTAGCGCTCATTCATTTTTTTTCCTCCCCACATGACACCTCGAGGGGGCATCACCCTTCTTTAATTTTTATTCTTTCTTCTTTGAACAATTATTACTTCTTCTAGTCGCAATAACTCTTCAAAAAAGGACAAAATCTATACACCTAAAATTAATCATTATTTTTTTCCAGAAATATACGCCTCTTAATATTACTAACACTCTAGAATACTATGCTAACATTCACCTTGTTGTCATGCTAAATGTCTAGCTTGAAAATTTGAAATTTTTTGCATTGACAACTAAGACCACACTCAAAAATCACTCAACTGGGTAATGTAAACTTGCCCTCCGACCAATTGTTGACTATGTAAACCCCATCATTACTGAGAGGGATGTGTTAAATGGATTCTTAAAGTCCATTTTATGTGCATGTAAGGTGGTGGGAAAAAGGTCATGGGTTCATTGTGATCCTCTTTGAAATAACTACTCTCGAAGGCCTAAAAGGGCCTATTTTCAAGACTTTTACACCTAACGAACATCTTGGGGATGAACTAGGAAGATATAGTGCATCCAAGAAATGTGTGAAATAGATATGATATCACTGGAGGTAGTTCAAAGAAGTTTTGTAAGGAGAAATAGGTTTAGGAACAAACTATGTAACACTGGGCTACTTTTAGCATAGTGTAGGGAAATGAAAGAAGTGAAAAAGCTAGTGAGCTCAATTTGGATGTTGCAGAAGCCTCAGGTATTTTTGTGAAGTGAAAAAATGTGCATTAGATAGATAATAAGGTCTAATTCACATTGAAAAATGTTTCAAGGGATTCTATTTTCTGAATTTTTAGATATTATCCCGATAGTGCATATGAAAATCCCCGATGCCGACAGAGATTCAAAGGAGCATTCCAAGAGATATGTAGAGAGTTGATACCTGATCCAAATCCAAATGTTACCTAATAAATTATCTCTTCACCCAAAATGTATCGGTGCTCATTTTCATCATCATACTTTGTGGTGGAAGAAGTCCCTTTCATCGGTGCACAGGTTTGACCAGAATAAAAAATGGGGGAAAATTCAAACTTTCATGAATATTTTGCTCCTTAAACCTATGGGAATGATCTCATCAGACCTTTTTGAGTCAAAATCATACAAGTTTTTTCTATGGACCACCTATGGAAGCTCTCGGGGCAAGAAGTCACTCCGATAGGCTATTTTTAGTAGTGCAATGGTAACACTCAACTTCCAAAAGTGGACATGGCATATTTTCAGACCCCTGATGCATTTTTTCACTTTTTTACTTGGTGCAAAGGTGAAATAGGTGTAAAAATTCACGCCTCCAAGGTGAGGGGAAGTGTTTTAAAAGTTGTGTCACTTAAAATTTGACTCGAGTGGTTAAAAAGGTGTGTTTCCTACCTAACCCCACCTAACCCCCTTCTCATGTTGAACCTGACCCTTGGCGCACTTGGGAAGCCTTATTTCAACTTTTCACCTAGTGAAAAAGTGCACGAGGTGAAAAAAAGTGCGCCACTATGCTCTCTCACCCTCTTTCATCACTTAAACTCATGATTTTCATGTTAGGGAGTTATTTTCCACTCACGCCATTGAATCATCATGTCCCCTTATTCATGAGAGCTTGACTCATGGGGAATTTTTCCCATTATTTCTACACTTTTTCACCATTTCACATCATGATAAATGTGTTAAGGTGTAATGGAGCCTCCCAGACCCATTTAGTAATTTTTAACTCATCTCTCAACCTGAGTGAAGCTAGAAGGTGACCCAAGGTGGATTTAAAGGTGAATGTTTTATCAACCATTGAGTTACAATTTAAAAATTAAGCTATCATCCTTAGTGAATTTTTTGAATACATTTTTCAAATTATCTTCTTCCATCCATTCGTGCTCCTTGCTTTAACATATTCCATGATCAGATTACACTCATCCCAAAAACCTCTTGCCTGGAAATCACCTTTTTACTCATATATCACAAACCCCTTCTCTGTTTTCCATTATATATTGGAATGAAGGTTACTTGAAACAACTGCCTTTAAGAAGAGTGTCTACATGCCCCTATTGCATTAAAAATCTCTGATATTTTCTATATCCTCCATGAAAATTTTAGTAAAAAATATCTTGTTTCTCACATTTACGCAACTCCAGTGACTCAAAATCCCTTGAAAATTGGAACAAATCCTTGAAATGAAAAATAGTAAACTTCTGCGCGTGGTTTCATTTGAATATGACACCATTAATAAAAAATTCTATTTTTAGTAAGTAATTCATTGATAATAATTAATATTAATATTAAATATGGGATAAACATGTGCAACCAAAGACCTCCGTGCATTCCCCTCATGCTCGAGACACTTCAAAATTGGCAAGATTGACAAAAATTGGGAAAAATTGGCTAAAATGAGGACAATAATGATGAATATTCTAAAACTAGTAAATGGCTAAAATGGGGGTAAAAATCATCACATTTCAATTCCTTCACTCATCCTACAATGGTTATTAGAAATCATATGAGCTTATCTCCACTTAAGTTTCAAGTCAAATTTCCACATATTCCACAATGAGGTGAGCATAATGTGCCAAAATTGGAAAATGTCAATTTTTGTCCCAATAGACCTATTCCGATTCATTTCACATTGATTACATAGATCAATTAGGTGGATAAGATTTATTTTTTATCTCTTTATTCTTCCCATTCATCACTCTGGAATCATGGAAGTATTTGTTCTCATGTTTTACTCATTATCAATTACTCATCGTAGTGGCATAAAATCAAGATCAAGGTTGTGTGGACAATGTGCATCCAATTTATCTCACGTAAATGGTTGATCATGAAGATGTAATAATGTCTCAAGGACTAATAGGATTATATCCTAAAATCTCAATGAGATTAATTCATCCTTAATTGCTCTCAATGGTATTCTTCTTAAGTGTTCATCACTTTCCATCTTCGCAATGCATCCAAACAATGATTGTGGGAAAGCACATCGTTTCAAGTAGTAATTCGTAAGGGGATAAAAGCATCCAAAAGGAGAAATCCTCATCAGCAGCCCATCATCAGTGCATCATTATAGATGGCCATCATGGAGATATTTTTTCATCTTCAAAATTAGTGGAATCTTATCTTCATCGATGGCGGAAACATCTTCATCCATGGTTTGAAGCATTTCCTCTCTTCTCTCTTCACTCATTCTTCTCCCTTCTTCTCATCCCCTCCATTTATAATTCCTAGTTATAGTATGATCATGGTGTTGTTTTGTCTTATTCACTCAATTTACTCTTTAATATTTAGATGTAATGTAAAAAGTCCCTTCCCCAAATTTATAAAGAAGTGAACTTAATCTTTCTCACTTCCTAGGATAGGTGAAAGAGTCACAAGATTGAATGGGACACATGAAGTGTCATGTGCGGGGTAAACGAGGAGTCGTGAATTATAAAGCTATATATTTGGATATGATCTCATCACTGTCAAGGGATGTTTAATAATATTTACTATCTCCCATACTCTTTCTAGAACATAAGTGATCAAACTTCCACTATTTCCTTTGCTTCGGTTTGCTCTCCACCTCAATTATACTCTATGAGAAATTGTACTTATTAAATGTTATGCTATTAAGACTTTGTGATTTGTGTGTTTTTTTCCTTTTTGATTCTCATAGTGTCTTCTCATTTAATGCAAGTGAAAATACTTTTGATTTTATGTTGGAAAAATCTACATTATACGTTATTTGCATTGTGCAAAATACCTTCTCATATTGGTATACTCTTCTCGCATTTCTCCCTGAAAATTCTTAACTTGTGTTTCATGCAAGAATTTTTGCATAGGTATAGGAAAGTATTCATGTGTGATCTTCAGTCATAATTCCATCCCCAAAATATAGATTATTATATATATACTTCCCTATTTTCAATAAATGGAGCTACGTCATATCAAGAAGAGGGACTTATTTCCAAAGCATGGGTGAAATCTCACAATTTTTCCAACCCAAATAAATTATTTTGACAAATAGTTTTTTGGTGCCCATCGATGGGGAATAAAATTTCATATTCTATACCCAATATACAAAGCATAAAATCCATAAAAAACATATTCCAAAAACCAATAGAACAAACTAAAATCTGAAAAATCCAAAAAATAAATTCCCATCGATTCCGAAAATCTGCAACCCCTTTGAGAAAAATTGATATTGATAACCTTTCTTAAATCTATCCCCTTTTCCTAGATTCTCCTACCTTCCACCACCATTCAACTAAGAAGTAAAATAAGAAGAAAAAGAAATGGAAGAAGAGAGAAATACCTCAACTAATTTTTCCATAGGGAAGGAATACATGTCCACTTGATCTGGACACCTCCTCTTCATGATCTAGTAAAATGTTTTCGCAAGAACTTTCCAATTTTCAAAGGTGACAAAACATAACTTCCTGAAGATAAACATGAATTTACCTTCATCAAGTTTCATGTGGAATTCTTAGAATTGAACATCAAAGAGGTTTTTGTGATACTCTGTTCATGGAATCAATATCAAGAAACTCCTACTAATAAGTGGTCTTGTAAATCCTCTTGACTCTCCTGTACCTTTCATAACACTATTGGGAACATTGAATTCTCAAGTGAAGAAGAAGAAGAACCAAAGGAAGAAGAAGAAAATGTACAGCCAAGAGATTTCCAAGAAATACCTCATTCAAGGCCTAGTGTAAATGTTCCATGGGGGAGGAAATATGTGGTCCACTTTCCCTTGCACTGTCCTCTTCATGATCTACTAGAAGAAGTTCTCCGCAAGAAATTTCTGAAGTTCAAAGTTAATGCACACACAACTTGGATTCAATAGAACACATCTCATGATCATTCCCAGGAGGATCAATTCATCAAGATGATCTAATCTTTCTTGGAATCAACATAGAAAGATGTTGAATGTGAGGATTAATTTGTGGAATCACTCCATGAAAAATGTTACGAATAAATGGTTAAATATCTCCTACCATAATTGGATCGATCAAATAACAGGGAATGATATCAAAAAATAGTTTTTAAGAAAGGTTTAAATCTACTGAAAAGATTCACTTCAAGAACTCATAGTACAATTGGTTCAAATGAAAAAGACCTTATTTCCCAATGAGACTATGAGAATTGACTTCATAACTCTTTTATAACAGAGTTTCTCAATAAGGACCTACCCTTTGTAATAAGGTTTTCCTTTCGATGAACAATGTGAAAAGATTCTTCATCAACACCTCAATTACTAAGGTAGGATATAATCCTCATGATAAGATATTTACCTAAGAATACCTAGGTTAGCATAAGCTCATAGAATAAATATTTCATTGAAGTAAGATGATGACCTAATAATTAGTGATGAAAAAATAAAGAATCCAATCATATGTTCCAAAAGCAAAGGGTTCAATTTTACAAGGAAGGCACCACTGACTCTATTGTTCAAAAATTGGCAAATGAATTGAATGTAATAAAGAAACAAATAGTCTCCAAATATTCCTCTTCAAAATCAGAATAGGTAATCACATTATTGGAGCACCCCAAAGGCTTTCCTTGGAAGCTTCACTTGCCCAAACATCTTGTGCAACTCAGAATGATGAAGAAGATGAGACAAAATATGAGGTGTAATGTGCAAACATCAGGAACTTTTAATATTCATATGATGATAAAGACTCAGTGACTGGATACAACTATGCGGTGTTCACCTGTTCCAAATATCAAGCGAAGGAGGAAATATCTAGTAATGAGAAATAAAAATCAAAGAACCCTCCACCAATGACTCTATAAAAGAAAACATCAAAAGGAGGATCACTTTTCTCCTCTCCTGTGCGATCAATAAAGAATAATCCCAAATTCACCTCATCTAAATACAAATCCCCTCTTCCAAATAAGTCTCCATCTTGCTTTCATGACAAGTCAATTCCTAATGTTGTCTTTACCATTTCTAATAATGTGAGTAAAAAGTGCCAATAATTCCCTTCTTAAGAGTACTCAACCTCATGTTGCTACTACCTCCTCCACAAATTCCACTTCTTTATGATTATCCACTTTAGATATCATTGACCATATAAAAAAGCTAAAATCTAGATCTCTGAATATGAATATATAAGAACTCATCCTAAGCAATTTGAAAATATTGTTCAATTTGTCAAAGAAAATAGTTGTAAACCACCTTTTGTAAGTACCAATCCTAGAAAAAACCATATCCCATAACTATCTTTCCTCTATAGCCCCCACCTCCGAGTAGATAAAACCATTCTATCTTGCCTTACTGATCAATGGGTATAGACTAAACAACTGCATCGTTAATTATGGAGCTTCAAATAATGTCATGCCCATGAAAGTTGACAAAATCCCTTGGACCCCACTCTTACACCTGTCCAATGGTTGGTGCTATTATATGGAGACCAAGGAAGTTCCCCTTGTTGGTCAAGTTAAAAATGCTCAGGTGACCCCTCACAATACTTTCTAAGATAAGAAATTCAGCCTCCAAAAATACTCGTAACAATACATTCCGGCTGTCATATGACATCTTGACTCAGTAAGAAATTTTTGTTGGGAGATAGGTTGGATTAATGAAGTTTTGATTTTTCATATACTGCAACTACTAGTCAAATGTGTGATGAAAAATCTTACTTCCTATTATAAGGATGAAATACATTGTTTAGAGAGAAGCTAGCCCGCAAGCAGAAAGTTTATGCTAAGAATCAAAATCTACCAGAATTACTTTGTAGCCTTAGCAGAATATGTAGAAAGTTCCTTTCTTGATTGGTCGAAGTATACCACTTCCATTTTGTATAGACTTTAACATTCAATCTGATAAGGATGATGGATCAGGAAGATTCAAGTGCCATTTAGAATGGCAAGAAGGTAGTCCTCAAATGACAATTTTGTGTAGAAAAGGAGGATGTTACTAATCAATCTAGGCATGAAAGATCAAAACATTAATTTAATGATGAAGAAGAAGTTTTCTCCTTCATATCTGAAGAAGAAGATTCCATTAATGATGAAATGTACAAATAATAAAGTTTTCAAGCCTCTCAATAGAAGATGTAGGTAATGAAGGAGAAGGGATAATAGTTTTTAATGAATCTTTAAAAGAGCCAAAATAAATCTCATTGCAAAATATATTAGAGGTTGCATACATAATAAAGGACCCTCAAATAAGTCTTGAAATTCTTAATTCAAGCCATGGTAATATGTAAGGACAAGTATGATGCCAATTTTCATTTTTTAATTTGATATGACAAATGTTTCACGATGAGATAGATCAAAAGGATGAACTTAATAAGCATCTTGAAACTTCCATTAATGCACATGAATGTGGAGATGAAACTTTATCCTTCCCTTTTGAATAAGACTATTATATACAATATGAATTAAAAGAAAATGACATGTTTAAAATCATCCCATAAATAGTTTCATGTATGAAGATAATGTCTCTATCACGGAGGAGATCATCGCATCCCATGAAAGACTTGATGAGACAATGTATGAGAAAGGAGAATGTATTGATCAACCAAGAAGTCAACAAGAGGCCATTAATGATATGGAACAATTCAAAATCCATATCAAGAATCATCCCATAGGGTTAAGGACTATGGAGCACCAGGAAGGTGAAGATCAAATGCCCAAGAATGAGACTAATGTTAAATGTGATGAGGTCGATATAATTGATAACTGTAAGTATGAAAATCATGGGATGAAAGATAAACAATTATCAACACGGATAAGCAAAGAAGAGGAGTTTACAACACTCGTAATTATAAAACAATTGAGGAGGGGTTCCTATTTCATCGAACCAATGAATGGTTTTGCAGAACATCATCATTTGAAGCTTCCCGTATCCGGGTAACACATTCTAAGAAGAAGCACTGCATAAAAATCGGGTTGTCCCCCACATACACCATAGGTGAATATAGGTTTGTGTGTTTCCCTTTTTTTCATGTGTTTGTTTTTTTCGTGTGTTGTGTTCAATAAAGATGTTTTGTCTTGTGCACGGTGGAAGTTGCGGTCATCGGCAAAACCATTCATCAGTGTTTTAAACACTCATTCCAAAGCATCTGTGAGACAATTTGAAGGAGTTTCACACAAGTTTGAAGATTCAGAGTTTCATTGCATTGGAGCTTTCCATCAACAAGGATCATTGGAATTCATTAGGGGCAACATCTTCTCTTCTTCTTCTCTCTCTCTTCTCTTCATACCCCCAACTTTCTCTCTCTTCTCAATGTTCTAATTTTGCATTGGGGTTGCACTTTTTCATATGTCTTAGTGTTCCTAATGCAATAAGTCACCTTTATGTTATAAAAAGGGACTTAAAAGTTTCCTAGGATGTTGAAAAGTTTTAAGTTGTGCAAGGACATATGAAAAGGCATTGGGGGTAGATGATGAGTCACCTCTCATTCTATAAATTATAAAGTCATTCCCATTTCAAAGGGTTGGTGATTGATTTTTTAAAATCAATAGTGTATTGTACTTTGAGAGAACAAAGGAGACAGTCATTTTCTTCCATTTTACCCCTCACTATTTTTCCTCCATTCCCACACTATGTACAACTTTTGTTTAAGTAATTAATACAATAAGAAGGAATTTCTAGCTTTCTTTGAATAAGGGGTTTCTTGATACTTTGTGATCAATGAATTCTATTTGGTCTTGTTGTTATTTGCAGAGTTGTTTCTTCTCATAAATGCATGTGTTGAAATTTATAACTAGTGTGTGCAGGAATTTGATTTTCTACCTGTAACATTAGTTATCCCATCTCATTTCTCACTCCCCTTTCCCACTTTACAGACAAAGTCCTCTATAGCAAGAAATTTCTAGCTTTTTCGTAGGGTTAGTGGAGTGCCCCTGTTGGATCCCTGGCCGCAAGGCCACTAGGAAAATCCACCTTTTTACTTATGCATGCATATACAACAGTTGTTCCTATTAAGTAGAGGGACTTAGACTCCCAGAGCGTTGGCAAGAAACCCATAACTTTTTTCCCAAAAAAATTTCTTGCCAACAATTTTTGGTGCCCATCGTAGGGCAGACTTGGCAGCATCTGCACCCAAAATATGACCGCAAGGTCCCAAAATACAAAAAAAACAAATATTGAAAATTAAAAAAAAACATTGTTGAAGGATACATTGTTAATCCCTGCACGTGATCCTTCATATTCCACATTTTCCTTTTGTGTTCCCACTGCAAGAGTTTCAAAATTTTGGAAGAAGGAAGATACACCAAGTTGAGCAGGTCAAGAGGTGTTGTTGATTCCAATTTCAAGGCTTTGCAAAATCAGCATGAACAAATTAGAGATAATCCATACTTATTTTCTCAAGCCTCCTCTCCATCCGGCTCTTCAAACAGTTCACCTAGCAATCCTATCAAAAATCCTGTTGATAATCCCCCTTAAAATTCTCCCATTTTTCAACCACCATTGAGCATTGAGTTCCTGGAGGAAGAAGAATTTGTAGAAGTTGAAGTGGAAATAATGGCAAACGAAGTAGAAATACCTCAATGCATTGTTCCACGGGGAAGAAATACATGGCTGCTTGCTCTTAAACCACCTCTTCATGATCTACCAACAAGTTCCCGCAAGAACTTTCCAAAGTTCAAAGGTTATGGCACACAAATCCTTGAAGAGCACATATCAACCTTCACCACATCATGTGGGATTCTTGGTGTCCACCATGAAGATGTCGTTGTAATATTTTTCATGGAATCTCTCCAAGAAAAAGAAACAGAATGGTTCTACCTCCTACTTGCCTGATCCATCACTTGCTGAAATGACATCAAAAGGAAGTTCGAGAAAAGATTCGGATTTATTGAGGACTATCAAACTTCCTTGTTCAAATGGTACAAATAAGGAAAGGAGAAAATGAAACTATGAGAGAATTTGTGGCTCATTTCGACTGGTTTCTCCACAGGATACCGATGGAGGATTCACCATTAGAAAACAATTTCAAGAGATTATTTAATAGTTCTCAATCACTAGAGGTAGGAATTTTCCTATGAAGAGTTCAACCGAGGGATATTGTAGAAGCACACATATAGCTAATTGAACTTGATGACGATCTCATCTTATCTGGAAAGATCATGAATCTCTTAAAGGGTAAAGATCGACATCCTAGAGATGAAAGAACCAATCCTTTATTGCAGAAAATGTTAGAGTAGGTATTTACCTTAGCTCATGTTCACCTAGGTACTTTATTTATCTTTATTGTATTTATCCTCACCCACTTATGTGTGTGGATATTTCTTTTATCTTATTTAGATATTAGGAGATATTATCTAGTTGTTAGGTATAATTCTTTCTTTGATCCATGGTATTGACTAGCTATTTCCTTGATCTATGGTATTGACTAGATCCTTGATGTCTAGTTCTTTCCTAAATCTATGGTCTTGACTAGTTCTTTCCATGATTTATGGCTTGATCTACGACCTTGACTAGTTCTTATATTGTTATTCCTTGCCTATATAAGCAAGGCCCATTCTCATTGTATTTCATTGAGTTCCATAATAATATATGATATTGCTGCTCATTTGTTTGCAAAGGTTTTATGTAAAACTATTCTGGCAAATTGCTTTCATATTATTGATCGTGGTGTTTGATTAACATCTGTGTTCTTGGCTTGGTACGATCTGGTTATCGTTCCTTTCATGGTATCAGAGCTACATGACTTGCCATCACACCAAAAGCTCAAACTGATGGTGTGACGGCAAGTCATGTAGCTTTGATACCAGGTAGTTAAGCGCGCCGCCCCCAGAGTAGTTCTGGGATGGGTAAACAGAGCAAAATAAATAAATAACAGAGTAAAATATTAAAAAAACTTGTAACTTTTGATCGGAAGTTTGAGCAAAAGTGATTTTTTTTTCATGCTCTTTCCATTGGAAATATTTATTTTGAGACTTGCACTATAATTATAAAGTGCCAAATATGGAGGAGTGTTGTAATCAATTGTGGACGCAATTTCGGCTAAGCCCGACGTCCTAAAATTTTGGGAGTTACATTCTTCTCTATCATGGATTCTAAGAATGATATGCTTTTATATTAAGTATGTGGACTTCAAGAGGATATTGTAAAATTTGTGGAAGAAAATAGATCACTCAAGAAGCAAAATTATCTTCTACAACCACTCATTCATGATAAGGATACAATAATCCACTCCCCTGCAGCAACAAATTGCTAGCCTATAGCATCACCATGATATTGTGGACAGCCATATCCATGCTCCTAGTCCAATTGCTCCTGTACCCACTAACATTGATATGTTATTCTTTGAGCCTGTTCCTGCACTTGATGCTTCTAAACCTGTGAGGCTTGTTACTGCATGCTCTTCCACATTTTTTCCTATTATAGTACCACATGTTGTGTATCATGTTTCTACTCAACTGCATGGCCTTTTTTAGAAGCGTACCACTGCCTTCAGTTCTCGCATGCTCTGTTTTATGGGTTTCACTGGCAGAGGTATTGGCAGACACTCACAAGGTATTGTTTCCCCTCTTCCACATGTTAAGTGGAATTCTCGCCATGACATTGGTTTTCATGCAAATACTTCATTGGGATCACACATTGATAGAGCTCCTTTGTTTGTTCACTCAACTCTTTTTGAGGATCATGAGCAACACATGAGTTCTACAGCTTCACTTAGGCTTGAGAAACCTGAGATTTCAGCTATCAGACATGATCAACCTGACACACATTTTGATGTTCCTTTACATGCACCCATTGTGCATTTTACACCAAGTCATATGCAGGCATCTTCTTCATCCATCTGTGTTGATTTGGGGTGGATATCTGATCACTCATGGTGGTGACATAGGAATTCGTTGAGAGGACTCTACATGCATGGCTCCTCCACCATTCGGCCTCTTGCTCCACTTTCTATACCTTCTGCATTGTGATGCTTCTTGTTTTGAGCATTTTTCTTTAGCAGGTGTAGTGTATCTCTCTTGTTTGTTGAGAGATTTTATATCTGTATTTTTTACACTTTTGGCATGTTGACAGTATCTCTTGGGGATCTATTCTAGTGTAGTCCAGTGTTAGTTTGTCAGTGTTCAAATAGTTGTTTTGAAAATTCATATAGATTTATAGTGTCCATCCACCCATTCAGTAGTATGGGAGGGTCTGGTGTTGATCTTGCTTCTTCGGGTTTTGTGTCCTTACCTTGATACCTTAGCTTTTCTTGGATCGTGACACTCTGGATTTTGTGTCCCTACCTTGCTGCTTTGGTTATTATTCTTGGATCGTGAATCACCTATTTAAAGCAGTTGATCAAATTTTGTTTGGTGTTTTTTGCACTTTCGACATCACTCCATTGACAATATCCTTATATGGATCTATTTTGGTGAATCCCAGTGTCAGTTGTTTTTGAGTTTTGTGATCGAGCAGTGGATTCAGACCACAGTGCACGCCAAACTTCTTCAGCATTGTATGAGATTTTGATCCGAGCTTCTTGGGATGCCTTGGAGCGGGTTTTTACTCTATTTACTTTGTTGTTACTAGTTTTGGGTACCTTGCGGTGTCCCTTTTTCCCAGTTATTGTACATGAGTACCTCATCAGGCCTAGTTGTCAGGACTCATACTATGGACCTGCCACTTCTATTTTGGCCCCTAGCTTCACTTAAGGGGGGCTGTTAGAGTAGGTATTTACCTTATCTCATGTTCACCTAGGTACTTTATTTACCTTTATTGTATTTATCCTCACCCCACTTATGTGTGTGGATATTTCTTTTATCTTATTTAGATATTAGGAGATATTATCTAGTTGTTAGGTATATTTCTTTCCTTGATCTATGATGACCATTGACTAGATCCTTGATGTCTAGTTCTCTCCTAAATCTATGGTCTTGACTAGTTCTTTGATGACTAGTTATTTCCTTGATTTATGGTTTGATCTACGACCTTGACTGGTTCTTAGATTGTTATTCCTTGCCTATTTAAGCAAGGACCATTCTCATTGTATTGCATTGAGTTCCATAATAATATATGATATTGCTGCTCATTTATTTGCAAAGGTTTTATGTAAAGTTATTCTGGGAAAATTTCTTTCATCTTATTAATCATGGTGTTTGATTAGCATCTGTGTTCTTGGCTTGGTACGATCTGGTTATCGTTTCTTTTAGAATGTGGATGATGATAATGGCATTAGTTGAGGAGGGAGCTATTTCCACATATTCATTCTCAAATCAAGCCATGAAGAAATCAGATCGCAGGATCTAACAGAAGGCTATGTCCTCATGCACTATTTTGTGGTCATTGCAAGTTGTAACAGTAAGGAAAATGAAGAGTTTTAGCTTGACAAGAGAAAGTATGCTACGGTATCGATTTCCTTGAAAGTGATGATTTAACATGTTGAACGATATACCAATGACAATTCTACCAATATTCTAGTAGGCGATAAATTAAGACAAAGAAGATGGAAGATTCTCATGTGTGGTATTAACATTTTTCAAACAATTTTTTGGAAGGGGGGCTATTCCTCCACTGTTGCATAGAAAAATAAGGCCTGATATTATGATACTGGTGGCGAGCCTCATCTCAAGGTAATCATGGAGTCTCCTAAAGCTCTCACATTCGCATGGAGTCTACATTGTCGAAGCCTGATCCTATAGTAAATGAGAAGTCTCCAATAATTCCAAGTAAGTTTTCTAATGCCTCTTCTAATTCTAAATATAAATCTACTCCTGTAAAATCTAGTACTTTGAAAGCTCCTATTATACCTTTCAAGATCCCCCTTGTTCCCCAAAAATCTACTCCTACTTCTAAACTTGTCCTAAATCCAAAATTAGTCCCTTCATCACCCTCGCCTGCATCTACTCCTTTTGACTTCATAGAATACAAAAACAAAGCCAAAGTGCAAATTACTGAAACCGAATATTTGTGGAATCACCATGAACAATTTGAGAGATTCATCCAATATATCAGGAATGAAAGTTTGACACCAATGTTGTAACACCCAATTCTAAAGGACCACTACCAAAGCCATCTACACTTCCCTCACATAACATGATTTCCTTGATCGCATCCAAGACTAACAAGTTCAATCCTTACTACGTCTCCCTTCTTGTTGGAGAATATCGATTGAACAATTACATAATATTTTTTGGCGCCTCAGATAACGTGATGCCTTTGAAGGTTGCCAAGGCTCTCAAACTCACCATGACTCCACCCGGCGACTCTTGTTACTCCCTGGAGTCAAAAGAGGTCCCACGTGTAGGGAAGGTTAAATATGCATAGGTAAATCTCGCCAGATTTCCAGACAAGAAAGTTTAAGCGATGGTTTTGGTAGAAAACATCTTGAAAACATTTGGAATGTTGTTAGGTCGAAGCTTCTGCTGATACGTTGGAGGGAAAATTCAGATGAACCGGTCATTTGAAATCATACCCGTGAAGGGAGACATGGAGAAATTGGTTCCAGAGAAGAAGATGAGGCACACAATGTGAAATTCCAGAAGCCCAGAAACCAACATCTTGTATCAAGATAACAGGTGGATGAAATACTTTGTGACCGAGGAGGAAGAGGATATTCCTATCTTGATAGGGCCAGACATGCCTTCTCGGAGAGGCATGGACCTTGAAGAAGCATTGAGGAGATTTGAGTTACAAGAGGGAAGCCCCGAATTGCCAGACGATGCAGACCATGAAGAAGAGGAAATGGTTATTGATGATTTTCAAACAGAAAAGTCAGCTTATGTGCTTATCCTTGATGAAGATATTTTATCACTCCCATTCGAAGATGAGGACTCCCTTGATCACATCACCTAGGAAGAGACAAGACTAGCTTATGATGAGCCCATGAAAGGTTTGAAATAACTATCTATATAAGAACTGATAAGATCCACGGAAGAAACAAAAGACCATGAGCTCAGTCTTGGACTCTTGACGCAAGCCATGAATCTATAAGACAAACACGAAGTTGACTTGGAAGCCTCAACCAGTGTGAAGATGGGATATGTTGAAATAAATCTAGATGAGAAATATGATGCCCCTCCTAAGAAAATGGTTGATGGATGTTATGATTAAATCGTGGTGTTTTCTTTCCCATTTGAAGAGGAAGACTCCTTCCATGATGAAGAAATTGAAGCAAGGAGTTTTGAGGCCTTTGAAGCTAAAGCTCCTCTTGACGAAGGAGTGATAGAATGTAACGATTCCTAAGATGATGAAGTAATCCCTTTGGATAGTTTCCTTGAGCTGCAAAATAAAGATACTTCAAAGGCGTACCAAGATGAGCTGTAGGAAGTAACAAATGAGATCTTCGTACAAGAACTATTGGATGTAGTAGAAGTTGTGGAAGACCTCGAGTTGATTCTTGATCTCTTAAATTGTGTCATGGCCATACAAGACAAGTATGAGATTTCCTTTGACCCTCCCACCAATACTCAAACACCTCATAGTGGAGTAGAGATAAAGGATGAATCTAAGGTTTCTCATGGAGAAGATATCAATGAGCATAGACTCGAAAAATAAAATAACTCAGAATATTCAAGAAATTTTAACGAAAATCAGCTTCGGTGCAGTGATGAGATGCTCAATGAAGAATCAACTATGTGGATAAACACGGAAGGAAACTGACACCATGAAACTGATTTCAAAGAACATGAAGGTAATGTAATTTCCAGGGGAAGGCCTGAGCATCAAGAAGATCATGTAGAGTCAATCCTACCAAGTACACAGACAATCATGGAAGCACCTTGCTTTCATAAATAGTTAAGGAAAGGAGACTACTTTCTTGAACCAGTCAATGGCTTCGCAGAGTAACATCACTCAGGGTTTCCCACTCAAGGGTAACTGTTGAGGAATGAAAAGTGCCTCAATGAAAGTGGGTTGTCCCCCACTGTGTACTATAGGTAATTGTTAGGTGTGTTTCCATTTTTGTTGTGTGTGTTATTTCCTTTCCGTGTGTGTTGTGTGTTTCCTTTCATTTTTGTTGGTGTTTGCGTGTTTCCTTCTTCACTCTCTCTCCCCCTTGTTGTAAGTTGTACATGACTCCGTAGGGCCCAATGGATAAGGCACTGTTCAATGGATTATATGGTCTAAAGTTGAGATTATTGATTCTTCATGGCATGTCTTCACTGTGCTCAATCAATGTCATGTCCCCAAGATAGAGCCAGTTGTTTTCATGCAAACGTGCAACAAGTAAATTGTCAATTTCCAAGCATGAGAACTATACCCCTGTGCCAATATTTTCATGTTTTACTCTTCTGAGGCACCACAGGTATACCTAGTCAGTTTCGATGACCTCCCAGTTGATGTTAACACATCCCCCTATGTGAATTAGGAAAGTCAATTCAATCCCCCTAGGTGATTTTAGGAGTTCTTGAAAAGTGCAATCTCTGGGTAGTGTTGGGAAGGGCTATCATTGGCATTCCTAGAACTGGAACAACCCCCTGGATCGGAACGGAGGAACAAAATCCAACACAAAGGTGAAGTAAAGGCCTAGAAACAACATGGAAGTGATTTTGGAATTTTCAGGGAAGATTTCGAAGGTTTGGAGTAGTTTGATAAAAAATAGAGTTCATAGGCCTAGGCAATGCACAGGTCAAAACAACTGCTGAGATTCCGGAGGTGATTTCGGGAGCTCTGAATGGAGTTAGGAGAAAACCAAAAAATTGTAGGGAAGGGAACTCCAATCCCTACAAGATGGTGAAATTATTTTTTTCACAACACTTTGGCGTAATGGGTTTGCAAGTAGTTTTCCTCATGCATAGGTGGAGTACCAGATCAAAAATACACTTTTCAGGGATCAAATGGATGAATCAAGACCTGTGACCCCCACCATTGGATTTAGAAGGATATTTATACTCAATATCATATACAATTTCATCAAAACATTCCATCAAGAGCTCAAGATATTTTCATCGCAAGTTGTCATCAAGGTTCGGGAGTTAATCAATTTTGATGAGGACTATTGTCAGCTCCAGGAGCCTGACGGGACTTTGTGTCCCTCAAGGTCAGGGACATCAAGGTTGGGAAAATGTGCCTAGCCCCCATGAAGCCATCTAGACCCACATACGACCTCCAGGATTTCCAATTCAACCCCCAAGTGCTTGCGGGAGCTCAAAACCTTCATCGTCAGATCTCTGCCACATGTCATCACCTTTCTCGCCGTG
Organism: Taxus chinensis; assembly: GCA_019776745.2. Taxonomy (NCBI): domain Eukaryota; kingdom Viridiplantae; phylum Streptophyta; class Pinopsida; order Cupressales; family Taxaceae; genus Taxus; species Taxus chinensis. The sequence continues at coordinate 1,588,666 of CM034154.1, forward strand.
GAATTTGATGTCCCTCATGTCCCTTTGAAGTGAGGAACATAAAACATAAAAAAATGTGCCCATCCCCTAAGGAGACTCCTGATCACTCATGTGACCTCTTCAAGAGTGAATTTCCATCCTCAAGGTGCTTGTCAAGCCTTCATTCTCAACCGTCATATCTTTGCCACGTGTCATCACCTTGCTCATCGTGGAATCTAATTTCCCTCATGTACCTTTGAGGTGAGGTACATAAAACATGAAAAAATTCACCCCATCCTTGTTATGCATTTTTTTTGAATAATTTAAATCTGGCACTTAGCCATTTTCCCCCCAGTTCTTCTTCACAGCTTCATACCTTGTCATAGCTTTGTTCATGCTTGTCCAGACACCCTGTCCACCATTGTTGCTTCAAACTAGCTCCTCCACGGCCATTAAAAACCTCCACTCCATGAAAATACACAAGTATCAAAGGAAGGATCGATCAGAAGAGTTGAAGAAACGAAGAATGAAGAGAGAATGAAGATTTTTTGCTAGATAACCACGAAGTCACCCAATTGAAAAATATTCATATCTTTCCAAATACAAATCAGATTGAGGTGTTGTCTTTTGCAGAATTCCAAATTTTTCAAGACGATCAAGATGCAAAAAACAGGAGGTCGAATGGTGCCCTGAAACATTTGTTCAAACAAAATCCCCATTTCGTGCACCGGCTCACATTTGTCAGATTTCCCATAAATCCAGTAATGAAACAAGCTAAAAACTTGCACATGGACTCCAAATGAAAAACCTATCACAATGGAGTTGTTTTCGTTGCGAATGGAGACAAAAACCAAACCTACAAATTTCAAGCTCCATTAATGGCCACTATGGCAGCTCCGTGCTCAAAGCCACTGCAAGGTGGAAATTTTAAATTTTATTTCCAAGAATTCTAGTGAGCGAAATTATGTGAAATTTGGAGGAAATTATCGTGACAAAAAGCCGAGTCCAAAAAAATATGTTCCATCACAAACCGAGAACCGGAAATCCACTTTCCAAAAATAGTAATCTTTCCTACACAGGCTTCCTATCTTCGGTAAGTCTTCATCAAAAGTGACTGCAACAATTGTGGGGAAGGCAATGTGCATCGAAGGTCACCAAGAATTCAGAATGAGTGTTTAGAGCATAAAATAGTGAAAATGACCACTTACTAAAAATAAAAAGTCAACCCAAGAAGCGGTCAAGGCAAAGGTAGTGTGCCCATGATTGAATGAAGAATTTCATCACATCAAGATGGTCAAGAAGAAGCAAGAATCACCTCTTACTGTAAATAGTAAGTCCCCCATTTGGGTACTAGCTATTAATGGCAATTCATACTCAAGGGGATTTTTTCGTCGCGAACGGAGACAAAAACTAGACCTATAAATTTCGAGCTCCATTAATGGCCGCTATGGCAGCTTCGTGCTCAAAGCCACTACTAGGTGAAAATTTTAAATTTTATTTCGAAGCATTCTAGTGAGTGAAATTATGTGAAATTTGGACGACATGATCATGACGACAACCTGAGTCAAAAAATATGTTCCATCGCAAACCGAGAACTCGAAAACGACTTTCTAAAAATAGTAAGCTTTCCTACACAGGCTTGCTATCTTCAGTAAGTCTTCATCAAAGGTGACTGCAACAACTGTGGTGAAGGAAATGTGCACCGAAGGTCTCCAAAAAATCAAAATGAGTGTTTAGAGCATAAAATAGTGAAAATGACCACTTACTTAAAATAGTAAGCTTGCTATATGGGTGCTTACTAAAAATAGTAAGTCAACCCAAGAAGTGGCCGAGGTGAAGGTAGTGTGCACAAGATTGAATGAAGAATTTCATCTCATCAAAATGGTAAAAAAAGCAAGAATCACCTCTTACTATAAATAGTAAGTCTCCCATTTAGGTACTCGCTATTAATGGGAATTCATAGTCAAGGGGTAGTTTTGGAATAATGGGGCATAGAGGGATGATCATTCAGGTCAACACCATCATTCGAGATCATCCATGGGCATTGCTCATAGGTAATTCGAGATTCATCTCAGAGAATTAAACAGTGTCTCTTGACACTCACTTCATGGCTCAAGTTGCAGGAGTATCTTGTGTGGGGTGGAAGTTGCGGTCATTGGCAAAACCATTCAGCAGTGTTTTTAAACACTCATTCCAAAGCATCTATGAGCCAAGTTGAAGGAGTTTCACACAAGTTTGAAGATTCAGAGTTTTATCACATTGGATCTTTCCATCAACAAAGATCATCAAAATTCATTAGGGGCAACATCTTCTCTTCTTCTTCTCTCTCTCTTCTCTTCATACCCCCAAATTTCTCTCTCTTCTCAATGTTCTAATTTTTTTGTTGGGGTTGCACTTTTTCATGTCTTAATATTCCTAATGTAATAAGTCACCTTTTATGTTATAAAAAAGGACTTGAAAGTTTCCTAGGAAGTTGAAAAGTTTTAAGTTGTGCGAGGACATATGAAAAGCATTGGGGGGGTAGATGATGAGTCACCTCTCATTCTATAAATTATAAAGTCATTCCCATTTCAAAGGGTTGGTGATTGATTTTGTAAACTCAAGAGTGTATTGTACTTTGAGAGAAAAAAGGAGATAACCATTTTCTTCCATTTTCCCCATCACTAGTTTTCCTCCATTCCCACACTATGTACAACTTTTGTTTAAGAAATTAATACAATAAGAATGAATTTCTAGATTTCTTTGACTAAGGGGTTTCTTGATACTTTGTGATCAATAAATTCTATTTGGTCTTGTTGCTATTTGCAGAGTTGTTTCTTCTCATAAATGCATGTGTTGAAATTTTTAACTAGTGTGTGCAGTAATATGATTTTCTACCTGCAACATTATTTATCCCATCTCATTTCTTATTTTCATTTCCCTCTTTATAGTCAAAGTCCTCTCTAGCAATAAATTTCTAGCTTTGCTGCAAGGTCAGTGGAGTGCCCCTGTTGGATCCCCGTCCGCAAGGCCACCAGGAAAATCCACTTTTTTACTCATGCATGCATATATGACAATTGCACCAGTTAAGTAGAGGGGATTAGAATCCTAGAGCGTTGGCAAGAAACCCACAAGTTTGTCCTCGATAAGTTTTCTCACCAACAGATACAAGAACCAAATCATCTTCATGTACCCCATAATGTGTTGAGTATGGGACATCTTCATCAGAGTCATCATTTGGCTGGGTTGCGACATGTCCTTTCTACTTCTTTCCATGAGGAGGCCACTTGGATTTTTTTAAATCACCTTGGCTAGAAGTGCTCTCTTCTTCAAAATTGCAATGTGTGTGACCATTGTACCAACATTTCATAATTTCGTGCATATTCGTGGTGAAGATGTGACACCATTGATTCACCTTTTGAGACTTATGCTTCTATTTTTGCTTCTGTGGTTACGTTTGTGTCTATTTCTCTTGTTGTCCCTTACAAGGATTCAGACTCTTCTTCTTCCTTGAGATAAAATCTTTGTCCTCAAACTCTTCTTCCACTATCTAAATGACTTCTTCCTATTGCAGAAAATTCAGTAGTTCGGGAAAGCTCACCTCCTTTTGTGTGATGGTCAATGTGGTGATGAACGTCTTGAGCTGGGAGGGAAGAGCTTGTAGTGTGAGTGGGATAACCAACTTATCTTCCACCACTTCTCCAAGTGCGCTAAGCTATGCTCGTAGCTCCGCAACACGAGACAATACTTCTTTCACCTTCTCGCCTTCTTACATACTCATGGTATGAAAATTTGATTAGAGATGAAGATTTTTTTTCAAATTCTTTGCTTCGTAGATCATGTAAAGAGTATCCCAGACCGCCTTTAATGTTGTTACATTCTGAATGTGTGACTACACCTAATCGGATATGCTCAGAGTGATTAACATCAAGGTTTTTGAATCATCCTTATCATACTTCATTTGTTTATCTACATCGGTGGGAAGAGTGAGTGCACCGGTTATGATCTATCAAAGATATTAAAAGAGGAGAATAGTCTCCATCTTTGTCTTCCATGAAAAAAAATTAGCCCTTTCAAGAGATGGGCATCAAAGAGCGATATCTTCAGAGAAGACATGACTTCAAACAAAAAACAGGGATAAAAAATTCTGACTCGCACAATATTAGTAGCAACAATCTTTTACGCCAACAAAGAATGCACATGTCTACAAATTTATTTCTTTTCTTTATGTTGCACGCCAAAACACCACACAAATCTCCTTTTCCATAGAAAATAGGCTAAATTACATACATTAACAATGCTTTTCTAAAGTATATTTCTTCAATACAGGTCTACCAATTTCAACACAGGGTCTCTTATCTTCTCTAATTACCACGCAGGCTTGCCAAGTTTAGACGGATGAGGATCTCTTGAACACTAAAGCATATTTTAGAACAAAGGAGAATTTGTTTTCCATGCTAAGACAAAGTATGCATAATAGTCACTTCCAAAACTCATGCAAGTGATAGGCACATCCAAAATAACTCCAAATAGGTCTCTCACACTTTAGCATTGATTTTTCTTCCTCGCAGGTCAAAATATTCTCCACACCAAGGAAAGACTAGATCCTATGATTACTCCTAAACTCCACACCAAACATATTCGATGATACTTAGTTTCCACACACAAGATGAGAATACGCCAGGGCTTTGAACCAATGCTAGATGAAGGATTAGAGAATACATATGATTTTTATTTATTAAAAACATCAACAAATGAACAAAATTTATATAAGCATAAAAAAAGTTTGATAGAACTGTCAAATGGTTGAAGGATGCCACAAAGGCATGAAACCAACTACAAGTCAGTAAACAAAACAATGTATTATTTAATTAATTTGCTAACATTATTTTCCAAATTACCAAGATCAAAAAATAATTCTCCTTCCAACTTATATTTCTTCTATGAATAATCCTCATACTCATCATCTAACTGTGAGAGTAATCTATGAGAGGAGGTTAGTATTGGCCCTCATTTCTTTGGAGATGATTCAAATGATGACTTCTCACAAACCACATCTCTACTCTTATATATATTATTTGTCTCAAGATCCATGAGATGATATGCTTTTGTGGTAGAACTGTACCCTAAAAATATACATTGGATTGTCTTTGCATAGATATTTTTCCTCTTCTTATTTGGGACATGCATATATGATGTACAACCAAATACTCTGAAATGAGAAATTAAAGGATTATGATTACTCCATACCTCTTCTAATGTCTTGTATTACAAGATCTTTATAGGTTACCGGTTTAATAGCTATACAGCTTGTCTTGAACTTCTTCTTCCCAAAATATGTTCTCCAACTTAACAGTGGAAAGCATACAATGAGACATCTCCATGACAGTTTTATTGTGACATTCTACAAATGCCATTATTGTCGGGGTGTATATGGGGAAGTCAAGTATTATGTGATGTTTTTCTCCTTCGATAATGTCCAATAATTTATTTAACATAAATTCTCCCACTCGATATGAGTGGAGGAAAAGAAGGGGTTCCCCAGATTTGTTGAACAACTCACTAATAGAAGATCTAAAAATTAGAAAATGCTTCTCTCTTATTCTCAGAGAAATAATACCCATGTCTTTCAAGTAATAATCATCAATCAATAACTAAAAATATTGAAATCCCTGAAAATGAAGCAGGAAAGTGTCCACACATATCGATATGTATGACCTTGAAATGGTTCTTAGCATGGAATGTACTCGACTTGAATCGGATACCTAATGTTGTTTTTCCCTCCAGGCATCCATAGACAGATAGGTAATGAAATGGAGAGGTAGTGGAGTAATTCCACATAGCCTTCGATGTCTCAGAACTTAGAGTTGATTTAGGGTTTCAAAAGAAAGGTTCACATATCGATATGTCTAAAGCGCAGTGGACTCCAAGAAGAGGCAAGATATAGCAACTGCAAAGGATGAAACTACATCTAATGAAAATAAATGATCCTCCAAAAAAATCTATTAAGTATCATACCTTCTTGTGATATCAAACATGGTTTAATGCCAAAGTGAAACATAAACTCCACCTTAATCTTATGATTCAATAGCTAAGAGACATACATGAGATTTGTAAATCAGAGGACCAATATAGAGCACCTTCATGAGACTATTGCTTCTCATCCCAAGAGGAATGTGACATTGTCTATTCTTCACATAAGCAACATACTGAGTTGTTTCCTAGAATTAGTTCCTTGATCTCCAGTGGGTTGCAAAATCCTTCAATAAATCAAACAACTTCTTATCGCCTGTCATGTGTTTTTTGGCACCAGAGTCAATCAGCCAAATATTTTATGATGGCTGCGAGGTTTGGGAGACTATAACTGCATCTTGTTCATGTGCACCGCAATTTACTGATTCTAGGACATCTTCATATGATTTATCATTTGGTTGGACTACAACATGTCCTTTCTGATTCTTAAGGTGGGGACGACATCTAGATTTTTGTGAATCACAATGAAATTATGTGCTCTAACCGAATTCTCCATAATGCCAAGCATTGTAATATAACTCCATTATACCAATAGTTCACATTGTCATGCATATTCTTGGTGCAAATTCCATGACCATTGATTCACTTTTTGAGACTTGGCTGCTTCTTTGTTCTTATGTGGCTTATTTTGTGATATGAAGCTTCTCTTGATTTGATCCCTTGCGAGCTTCTAAAAAATCCCAAAGGGAAAAACTGCCATGAGATCAAAACTTTTGGAATTCAAATTCTTCGAATGCATAGTCTGAATCAGACTTGTTCATCTGTTGTAGAAAGTTCACCATGTTGGCAAAGGCCACCTCCTTTTTTGTGATGGTCAATGTGGTGATGAATGTCCTGAACTAGGAAGGAAGATCTCGTAGTATGAGAGGGAGAAGAAACTTATCTTTCACTAATTCTCCAAGTGCTCCAAGCTGAATGGCCTAAGATAGTTCTGCCACACGATAGAGGAATAACTCCTATACTTTCTCATGTTCTTTCATACTCAAATTTATGAAGCTTTGACTGGAGATGGAGGATCTTTGTCAAGTTCTTTATCTTCGTAGATGGTGGATGTGAGTATGTACAAGATGAACTCCCATAAAATTTCCCTATGTATATATGGTTCCAACTCAAAGGAAAGTGGTGAGAATGGTAAAAAACAACTATTGATATTAGGAATATTGATTGACAAGGTATTGTTTTCTATTATATTTATAAAGTATGTTACTTCAACAATTGGAGCAACACATCCCTTCCTTCTTCCAAAATATATAAAAATGGGGATCTGGATCATATTTTTCTTTTCATCTCCCCCCTCAATGCCCTTCTTCATCTTGGCATGAAAAACAAATAATTTTGGTTGAAAATTTTCAACTGTAAGCAGCTAATAAAACAGTTTATGTATGCTAGTTAAACTCATCTGGTCACTGATGATAGAGTTGATGATAGAGAGGGATATCAAAAATCCCATAGAGAGTGTTACCTCATTGAAGGATTTGTTATGTTAGTGTTCATTTAGGGGTATTTGAGATCCAAATCATAGTTGAATGCTCACTTGGATTAGATTGGGATGAGGGGCTTGTTTTGAGCACCAAGAAGAGCTTGGTAATGTAAAGGCCAAGTTGTTTGAGAATACATGTTTCTAAACAACTTGTTAATTAGATAATATATATCTAGTTGAGTGATGGTTCCAACTTGTAATAGAGAGCTTGAGTATCCCACCAAAGCTTTGAGGTATATGCCTTGCAAAGTGCCTTGAGATAGGGAATAAGTTGAATCTATACAATCAATCCCAACAAGAATGGAAATCATCTTAGGGTATGCAGTGTTTAACCAAGGTGGATCAAGATTGCATCTAGGTATGTGATAGGTTTTGGATCAAGTCACGAGTTGAGGTTGAATTCCTTTCAAAAATGTAACTCGTGGAAGTAATTTTGAGAAATTTTTTAAACTAGTTTCATGGACATTGCAAATGTTGAATTTTGATGTACTAATTAATGTAATGTGTACAATATAATATCAAGAACATTAGTTGAGAAGGGTCTTGAATATTGATTTAAAAAATATTAAAATTTGTAAAACCTTAGCTATTTCAGAGTCACATATGATAAATAAAATGATAAAGTATAGATCTGACCCAAGAATATAAGAAACCTTAGGTGCAAGAGAGAGAATAGAAGACAGCTGATTTCGCAATAAATCCCGAAGTGTGATGGACTAGAAAACTAGTAAATAGGAGGAGCAAACTGTTACAATCACACCTAGAAAATTCTAGAAATTCTGGATATGCCTAGAATGGGGTGCCTGGATTAGGTCAGTGGCATTGAAGACCTCTGTTAGGCACCCATGATTACAAAAATGGTCGAAAATTGATTCTTTTTGTGTCACAATATGGTCGCTTTAATATTCATTTTTGGTTGCTTGTGTGTCACTAGATGATCATTATATATGCCCATAACCTGCAAAACAAATGGTATCATGTAAAACCCCAAAACACATCAAATCCTTAAAAAATGCAAATGGGGAGTCAGACTGACATTGCTGGTCACCCGTCAGAGTGAAATTACGACCGAGCACTACAGTACATATCAGACTCCATGTATTTCTTATGTGTGTGTAGAAATCATGCCCTATGATGCTCTTGTACAAGATGAACTTGAAATAGCGAGTGATAGATAGATGTAGCAAGAGCCTCCCTAATGTATATGTGTGGCACTGGAAAAATCGTAAGCTGACCCTCCTGATGCCAGTTATTATGCAAAAAATGCAATTCCTCTTTCCCTAAATAAAAAAGTGAGTGCTATGATGGATGCTTTAATTATCTTATAATGTCCTGATCGTAGATTGTAATGAACATTAGGTGATGATAGTAGATGCTTAAAGCTTGTACTCATCTTTATCTATGGCCATTTTAGCTTTAGTATTAACATGATTCCCTTATTTGAATTTCAAAATTTAAAATGATAAATATATATTTTATCCAAACTTACATTAAGTAACTCTATATAATTAAACATAAATTTGAAGTTTGAACAAAAGGGACAAGAGTTTTTACGGTGGGGAAAATCATTCGAATCTTAGGTTTGAAAACAAGGTTGGGGTGGGTGGCTTTAATGGCCACCTGCCATAAACATTAAATATCCTTCTCCTTGCGTGCCGAAGCTAGCACCAAAACTGGGCCGCCTGTTTTTTTTCATTTATTGCAACTAGTATTTCACAAATCTTAAAACTCCCTACACTTGTTCGGTTTTGCCACAGTTTTATACTGTCCTGGCCACACAGGAAACAAAACGGTGGTTAGTAGATGAAGCCACAGACTAGAGGAGCAGGCGTGCTGACCCGTTTTGTTCGGCCCTGGCTGCGTGAACAGGGAATGGTGGTTAGGCGAAGCTACAGGCGGGAAAAAATGGGCGTGTTACCTCCACTTTCATTGGGTGCTGCGACGTGTGCTTGTGGCAGGGTCTACAGTAGTGGCCTGCACAATATGGCAGAAGCCTTCTTGGAGTGCTTCCAACCAAGCAGGTTATCCAACTATGTTGTTATCTGTTCAGTATCGAATGCATCCTCAAATTCCGGATTCGCCTCCAAGATATTTTATCAGTCGATTAAGGAATAGTGAGAGAGTGCTATGAGGAGATCCTGATGAAATTTATTACCACAGGACTCTCTAGCTGAGACCTCACCTATTTTACAATGTAGCTTGTGGAGGAGAGATCTCACAGGAGGTGGATCTGTTTCATAACAGAATAAACATGAAGCATAGTTTGCTTTGCAATTATATGGACGCCTCGTTCCGCGTAGAAGGTGGGTACTGTCTTCAAATACACGATGATTATTCATGAGATGTATCATCGATCTAAGCTATTGCATATTATATGTATGCTCGCATTTTATGTGCCTGCTGGTGCAGTTTGATTCGGCATTGATATGAACGTTTCAAGGTCTTAGGAAGCACCGTATTAGACTTATACATACGTAGGTCTATTTGCATATATATTAATTAATAGTATTACTTGGCTGTAGTTTATAATAATATACTTTGTTAATATAAAGGGAATATTAATAGTACATTAATATTAATATAATTTAATATTAATAAATCCATTAGTTTTAGTGTTACTTAAATATGAATAATATTCAAACTATTAGTTTCATTTATTAGGCATTAAGGAGTATTGGGTATTGAACTTAATAAGTTTAGAAGTCTTTGCATTAAAATTTATTTCTACACAATTTAATAGGGACATTTACATGGGATTTCAAATAGGTTTGATTTCATTTTTTATTTATTTTTATATATTGCAATATGGATTTACAATAAATTCTTAAATGAGGGAAAACACATAATAGAGCTAGGACTTAGATTACTTCATTGGCATAATGAAAACTATCTAAAAACTTAAGTCATTCCATCAAAAATACAAGAATAGATAATGCACTAATATTCTCACTTTTCAATACATCTTTTTTAAGTAACAAAATGAAATTCAATATATATATATATTTTTTTAAAGTAAATTTCCCAACATTCCTCAAGAGGGTTTTCAACAATATTTCCATTAAGTTTTAAAACAAGAACTACTAACATTTCAACAAGATCAACACATTCATAAGAGGTTCCAAGCCAAGTTAAAGGAGAATAAATAGATTGTCTTTCTTTCAACTTTTAATTCCATCCACATTACAACCTTACTAATGAAGTTCAATACAACTTTCCTTCAAAATCTTGTTACAACATTTTCCACTTAATGTGGGAACACATTTACAATAATGGAAGCTAAAATACAAAGCAATATTACACTTTTCCTCCACTCAAGGTGCGTAAAAATACAAGGTGGTTTCACATTGTCATCAACAAGGCTCCAATGCTACAAACATCAACAAGGTAGCTCCTCCAATAGTTTACTTGATTCACAACAAAATAAGGGGAGAGGCAACACTCTCCTCCCAACCAAGATACCCAATGGAGGAGCGAAGCCATCCTCTCCATTGGCCCCCCAAGCCCCAACCACATCACAATAGGAGAAAATCTATCTTATGACAACTAATAGCTTCCACATAACTTAACATAAAAATTTCACATTCATTCCATAATCCTTCAAAACAAAAATCAACATCTCAACAAGAGGGAAGACAATCACAACAACAAGTCACAAGGCTCATCAAGAAAGCCGTAAGAGTAAGACCTATGGGGAGGCCACTTATGCCTCCTAATGGGAATGGGTGTCACCTAAAAGCCTCCAATGCAAAACACAAATACCCCCTAACAACTCTTATGCCTCCCTCAAGTACCCCTTATCCCTCCATTCACTCTTATACCTCCCTCAACTCTTATGGCTCCCCCCAAATTAAGAACAATAAGAAAATGCAAGCATTTCTCATACTAGGTGGACACCCAACCCAAACTCCCTCCTCAAGAAAATAATCTCTTATGCCTCCCTCAATTAAACTCCCCATAGTCTCCTCCCACTCCCAACTTAGGCATTCTACCCCATTCCCAACAAGCATTTCAAATAACAATTTTCAAAACAACATATATATACTCATTCATATAACAAAAAGAAGAAAACATAATACAAGCAAAGGTGAAGCTCCTACCTTTCCATGGTAGAGCTTGCTCCAAGTATGAAGTCTCAAATCCCTCCAAAGATCAAGCAAGCATCCACAAGCTCCAAAAAAATTCCCACAAGTATCAAAAAGTTCCAAGAATCCACAAAACTCCTTCAAAATCCTTTCCTCTCCAAAATACCAAAGACTAAAAATGAAACTTCCAACCCCCAAAACAACCAAGAGGAACAAATAAATAGAGAAAAGAGAGTGAGGGATGATGTGGTTCCAAGTAGGATGCCACCTCCTTTTCCCCTCCACTCCACATCATTTGGTCAACTTCATATTCCAATGCACCATTAATGAGTGGTTGAAAGAAAGGCAAGCACCTTACACACTCAAACTAAGCCCACTCCCCCAAAGGAAAAAATTAACTTTTGAAAGAAAGTGCAATTAATTTTTTACCCTTTTTATCCCCCAAAAACACCTAAACGACCCTATATTTGGCCTTCTAACCCATAGGTAGGGTTGGCATGGGGTTTTAAGAGGTGTGGGACGAGTTTGGCTTGTCCCACAAGCTTTGAAATTTGACCTATAAGGCCAAATTCGAGTTTCCCACGAGGGGTAGAGTGTGCTACACTCAAAACTCAAACACACATCAATCCACACAAAATCCCAAGTAAATCAAGTCCTAATAAATGAACTCTCTTTTGGTCATATCCTTTAATTAGTTTAGGAAAAATTTAAATTAGTTTAATTAAGACACTACAACCCATGACTAATAAAAGGGTAAACTCCTATCCAAAGAATATGAATAATAACAGAAGTAAAATTTCACTTACTAAGAGCAACACATACTAACATAATAAAAAAGGGAAAAATTAAAACAAAAACAACACATGACCCTTAGGTCACAATTTTTTTTTTTCCTAACCAAATAATTCTAACACACACACAATTACTTGTTGCCATGGTGACCTTAGCTAGATTCTTCTTGAATTCCGATGTGGTTGGTCTCCACTCCCCCAATATTGTTGTGAATATAATATACCTGCAGAACAGAGAATACCTCCTTCGGCCTGTTGGCTGCATTAAAACATTCATGCCAAATATACAATATAATATAAAATAAACGACACATGATTTACTGTCATCTATGCAAATATGATATCACTTACACTTTCTAGCACATTTCTATTCCACATTTCATTTATGTCAAAACGATCATCACATTAGTCCAATTATCAAGTTCTACTCAATATGATTAAACATATCACATGTCATAATTAAAGATAAATAACCATGTCAAAAGTATACAAATATCATCATCAAATGTTCACCAGTAGACCATATGCATCATATAAAGATCAAATCAATAACAGTCCAATGTCTATGATATCTACTAGCATGCTAAATCAAGAAGCCATAATAAATCCGTAAGTGAAGTAATCAGTCTCGAAAGCAACAAAACAAAATGGTGTCGAAGGGAAGTGGGCACTACATTCCGTCTTTCTTTCTTAATTCATTGAAAATACCCTTCTCTTCCTATGAGAGTGCATTATAGGAAGTTATATTAGGAGGCTTCGTGTACCCATTTTCAATAATTTCCCACACATTCTGATCTAAATAACGCTTTCATGGTTAAAGACTAATACTTGTAATTATTTTCTGTAAACTGAGGAGTCTGAAGACTTGAAAGAGATGCTCCTGATGTGGAAGTCATCTAAATTGTTTTTAACCAAAAACTTGCTCTACTACCAATTTGTAGAATTATATTTAAAATAAAAAACATCGAACAACAAATACCAAATTTAACAAAATTGTAAAGTATAACAAAAATTTGACTCTAAACATCATTGCTATGCAAATTTCTTCAATTATGTATGGTTGCCAACTAAGCTACAACTTTTTTCTTATAATCTGTGTATGTGTCCACAACAATTACAATTGCTTCACAATATATGCAGAACACTTCTCCTAAAAAAAATCTTTATAAAACTAGTGCATGCATTCAAAAACAAAGTTTTGATTTATTTTGCTCTTCCTAACATAGGAATAAATCTAAACTTAATAGTTCTAACAAAACAACTAAAACATCTAAAAATATAACATGAATGCATATATTAAAGAAATTTTCAATTTACCTACAAGAGAAATTATCTATATTCTAAAAAAATTACAAATAAAAAAATTAAAAAAATATTCCATTCCTCTACAATACAAACTCAATTAGAATATAAAAACAATAAATATCCCAAAAATGAAATAAAATAAAGTATATATATATATATATATATAGATATATATAAACAAGACTAGTTGAAAAGATTTATTAAATTTATTAAAATACCAATACCATAGTTGGTTACTAAATATTGCTATAGTTCTACTGACACGAATAGCTAGAACATTGTAAGGAAGAAAACATTAACATACTAGGATCATATGATTGACTAGATTATACATATGTAATAAGACTACTAGAGGTTGTCATGATCATACTTTATTAAATTGGAGTACTTTGGGAAAGAAACTTGCCGTTGATTGAATACTGAGACTTTAACTGCGAGTCCGATAATTGTCTTTAATGAGTTTTGATGTGTTTGAGGCTGTTCTTTGCCATTTTGTTGGCCTTTGTAAGTTTGATGATCTGTGTAACAGAGAAGATGTCATCTATGAGGAGAGGATGAGATTTTTCCAAGCAGTCATGAACATCGGATATTTGGAACTCCTCATCAATCCCAAGTCCAAATTTCACCGTATATCTTCCCACTGCAGCCTCTTCTGCTAACACATTGCTAAGATTAACAGAGTTACCAGTACTGACATCAACCATAACCATATCATTGCCCATTTTGTGAATCAACAGGTTTTCATCACGACACTTGATCTCTACCATCTGAGCACCATCTCCCTCCCATTTATTGTTGATCGTTATCACTTTGTAGTGCTTCAAATTTTCTGCATCAATTACTACATTTGCATTTGCGGCAGTCACCACACAAAAGCCCAAGCCGATCACTGTGGGGATGCTAATTTCTGCATTTAGACTAGTACTCTGCAGCAACAGCGAGTTTCCTTGTACCTTTACAGCTGCAAATCTCCCTATTTCTGTCATAGCACCACTTTCCTTGCGCACAGTATAAAGAGCGTCTTGGGCGTAGATGTAAAATGTGCCACCGTCATTAATGCTCTTTCCAATCCACATTGGATGATCTGACCATTTTAAATCTTTTGCTATTACTGTCTCCCCAGATGAGATGTGGTACCATTCAGGCACAGAATGAACAGAATCACCTTGCAGCACAACGACATCAGTATGAGACCATTTTTTTGCCAAGTTTTCCATGTCCACTTTGAAATCACGAGTAGGCCTACTAGCTTGCCATGACTTGTCCACAGCCACTAGAGTTGCCATGCCACGGTGGCCACCAACAAGTAGAACTACACCACTTTCAGTGGTGACATGCAAATTGCCATCAACCATTACAGTTTGTTTCACTTTTTCACCATAGAGCATTGTTTCTGCTTCTGGAATCTTATTATCTCCCTCGCTGACTGCAAGCTTACCTTCAGTATTCACCAATGCAACTAGAGCTCCACTGCCCATGAGTGGTTGCATGTAGAGAAGGCCGTTTTCTATGTCAAATATCAAAGCATCATTGCCAAGGACGCCGAAAAATTGCAGTTGTTTTCCATGTAATTTTGACGAAGCAATTACTACTATTCCATCCTGATACCAGATTGGAACCACTTTGTTGTTATTATCTTGTACACCCATCACGGAAATCAATGTGGCTTTTTTCCCGTCCAAGTTGGCCAAGTCAAGCCACCATTTTGGATGTGCTCCGAGCCAATGTTCATTCACAGCCTCGAGGTATACAGAGCCATTCAGTAGCACACGCAAAATTAAGCCGGCCTTGGTTGTTGCGAAGACCTCGCCGTGAACATTGAAAAGATAGGACAGGCCTGCAACCTTAATTTGTTTAGGTTGGGAGTCGTTGGCATAGCCAGGGCCTTGTTGAACATAAACGGACTCTTCCTTGCGACTGTAGAAATAAAACACCTCTTGGCCATTTACTTTGTGAGAAGAGACTGTCAGAATGAGGTCGTTAGGAACTGGCCGTTTGAGGTTCGACCGAATGAGGCTGTTATCGCTGGTCCGGAGCCAACAGCAGAATTGAACGCCACTTTCATCTTTGCATAGAGCACTCACAATCGGAGCGTTGGAAGGAAGAAGGAGAGTCTGGTCTGCAAATTTAGTAAACATTGTCATTGCAGACTGCCTTTCTCTGCCGCCGACAAGATCATACAAACTAAGTTTGTCTTTGGTATAGATCCGTCTAAACATGTCTGAATTACCGATCACAGTAGAAAGTACCATGTTGTCTTTATGAATCTGGTACATAATTTGCTCCACTCCCAGCTTGCCTGCTTGATTGATTGGCGTAATGGCCAGCAACACAAAGGTACCATACTGCGAGACGCTTGATATTTCAATCTCCGAATCCTCAAGCTCTGTAGGAGTATAATACTTGGCGGTTATCCGGCGTGTCTCTCCATTCACCCGCCACAGACGTTTCTTTTGGGTATGAAAGAAATAAGCATCGTCACCAACAACGGCCCCGAGAACAGCATCCCTGGTGATGACGGCATCCTCTCGAGCGTTTGCTGCTGTGTACACCTGTCCTGTTGGCTGTTCTCCTCCCCAATGTCCATCCGAGCTGAGGGGAACCTTTATGATTTCACGGCCTATGTCCTGTTCCACGTCTATGTAGAGCATCCGATTGCCAGCAACATCATAGTAGGCACGTCCCACTTCACGCTTATGCCCCTTTACAGCTTCCACAGTATAATTGTTTACTAACACAAAGTGCGCAGATATCCTGTGTTCTTGAGCCATCCTCTGTAGATGTTGTTGGAGAGTTTCATTCTTGTCGGTCCATTTACTGGCGTCTTCTGATTGGATCAATGCTTGCTGAGACGCAAAGTCCACCAATGAAACCTCGCCTCCAGGAGAGATCACCAAAAAACTTTTCATTTTTCGGCCGAGGAGATCAATGGTGATGCCACATACCTTTACCCAATCTTTGCCAACTTCAATCGAATCATCTCCCAGTGTGCTGCCATCGATAATCCAGGTTGTCTCTTTAGCATGTGAACCGCTTGTATTCAGTGACACTGAGTATCCTTTGGCAAGGCCTATACAGTATTCTCCTCCGCTGCCTTCCACTTCGTAGCTGAGGTATCCATGTAATTTCTGTGAAAGCTCGGGATACATTTGCAATCTAATGGACCGCTTGTCCAGAACAACAGCTATCTTTGTCTCTACATACTCGAACATAATTTTGTGGATGGTATTATGTGAAGGAAAGATGTAAAAATCATAGTCAAACCTTTCATCTTCTTCCAACCGTCTAATGACGTCAAAACCTCTGTCGTGGCGAAAAGTTGTGAAGGGCAATAACTCGTACTCGTAGGTGATGAACGACTTGGGAGTTATAGGAAGTATTAGACAATCAGGATGTCCATCCATCTTGATCAGGCTGATGTTGTCCTTATAACCAATCCCTTCTCTAACATTGATAGCTTGGGAGCGATCTTTAACCATCCGAGGCCAGTCTCCAGGCCAGACGAAGTAATTCTGTCTCCCAGACCCAGTGGAGCCATGACGAGTTCGATATATAAACTGGCTATCGAAACCAACTTCTATTTGATTGTCCGCCATTTTTATGCTTGTCACGACTGCTTCGGGCAGAGGCACCAGTGCTGTTGCTTTTTCATGGGTTTCGTATTTATATCCGCCGCCACTGTAAGACTCGTCCAGGGTAGCAAAGTAGTTGCCCACTTCTTTGGCATTTTCAGCGACTCTGCCGAAAGTTTTAACCAAGCCTCCAACCCCAATTCCCAAACCACCTAAAATCACGCCAGCTCCGCTCAAAGCCATGGCCACACCTGTTGCCCCAGCTATTCCTGCTCCGAGCCCTGCAATTCCAACCACAGAGCTTGCCAAGTCGAA
Source organism: Taxus chinensis (assembly GCA_019776745.2). Classification (NCBI taxonomy): domain Eukaryota; kingdom Viridiplantae; phylum Streptophyta; class Pinopsida; order Cupressales; family Taxaceae; genus Taxus; species Taxus chinensis. The sequence continues at coordinate 1,606,181 of CM034154.1, forward strand.
AGCCAACTGAGTGCCGAAAGTGGCCTTGTCAATATCGTTCTGAGCCAATGACAGCTCGTAAGCATCCAAGCCCACATTAACGAAGCCGAGTAAAACTCCAACTCCTTCTGTGGCAGTGGTTTTTAAAACTTTGCTGAATGTGGAGAGTGAAACCTCCCCTGCTAGTTGCTCAGCTTCGAGTGCAGTCTTCACTAGGCCAGCTACCTTGTTAATATCTATTACGCTCCCGTGTGCTACTTGGACCATGTTCACGTAAGAGTGCACTTTCATGGCCAGTGCTAGCTCACCATTTATTGACTCTCCTGATTGTGCGCTCACTCCACGGTTGAGCCACTCTATAATCGTCTGCACAGCAAACATCGCGTTCAGACCATCGATGGGTTCGCCTTCCAGCTCGGCATGGGCTGTGAACTTTCCATTTTCAAATTTGAAATCCTTCCTGAGGGCCTTCCATTTAGTGCTGAGATAGGATGCGAACTCTTTGAATGTTTTATCCTTGGTGGAAACCCAGCGTGTCTCTAGTTCAGTGTTGTTGCTGTTAATATACTGCATTGTGGAAGACCCATCTGTACTTTCATGCAGAGTGTCCAACAACGGTGCCCAGTTTCCTGTTATTCCTTCCTCCTGCGCCAAGCGAATAGATGCATCTCGCCATCGAGCAGTCCACTCATACGCCTCTGCCGCAGTAATAGCGGCTCGAAGGTCCAGGTCTCCAGCTAAATGAGATTCTGCGATGCCAACCACGTGTCTTCTTTCTCTTTCGTCAAAAATGTCGCCGAGATCGATCCCGCTGCTGATTTGACTCGCAGTGATTCCTCCATCAACACGAGCTTTTCCCATCTTATCACAATCGATTAGTACCAATTTGAACGTGGGTTCTTCTGCCGTGTTGAATGCTGCGTAGTGCTCTGCAAAGCCACGATCCACAAAGAAGCAATTCATGGCCCGGTAGAGGTTGGACTTTTGATCGAAACTGGCCATCAGAAAATTGGGGTCATAGAAGTAGAATTTTCTCTGGTTGTCAATCACTGTAACACCAACGAGCATGCTATGTGTTTCGGTATTCAAAGCATAAACCTTGCTTTTTTCGGACATCCGCAGTTTGTCCACAACCTCAGTGATGGTATACATTTTGAGCAGTGCAGTGGATGCAGAATAGGCCTCCGCATTAGCGTGCAGACCAGCAAGGGCGTCTCTCAAATACATTGCATTTTTCTGTTGAACAGGGGTCAATTCAACTTCGGAGAATTCTCGGAGCTTGTCGAGAAATATCTTGGCAACATCTTCTCCAAGTAGAGAGTGCCACTGCCATTGCCCGTACGAGAGGATAGCAGCGCCCTCCGAATTTGTCTCCAACATTGCTTAGAAAGAAAATGTTGAGGAGCAGATTCAATAAATCCTGTAGACTCTAATTTGAAATCATTTTGAATATCGTTGTGCAGTTTGAGCAAGGACTCTTGGTCGCTAGCAATGGATATGCGCCTGCACAACGCACCTTGCGCTTCTTCACTTAGATCATGAGTAGTCACAAACAATTCTTTCATTTGAGAGGAAGTCATGGTGGATTTGAAATGTGGTATATCAATGCTGCCATAATGATGATATCCATTCATGAACTGTGTGTTCTCACTGCGGCTACTCAGATCCTTCTCCATTTCTGCATAGCGTTCACTGATGGTATAGTTGCGCGGGTTCTTGATTGCCTCCCTCGCTTTGATTTCCATTTGATCCCGTACCCTTCTTTATCTGTAACCACAACCAAATCTTGTCTAATTTTTCTGACTCGTCCAACATTCCTGTGTAATTGCCAAACAGCAAGCCATATTTCGAGAATTTATTTTGCCAACTCTTAAGATCAGATTTCTTCAATTGTGCAGCCTCAGCCAGAGCTTTTTCATAATCTTCCTTCAGCACTTTCTGGATGGCAACACGTAATTTGTTCCATTCACTAATTGAAGAATCATTTTCATCAAATTCGCCGGTGCCTTGATATGTACCGTCCTTGGCTGTGTCTATTATAGCAGGATCTACGTCTTTGAACGCCTTTGCGAGACCCTTAATCCTTTGCTGCATCCATGCGCGGTTATTCTCAAAAGATGTTTCCAGTCTCAATCTATTCACACTGTCCTTTACATCCACACGCAGTTGCATAATGTTGTGAAGATTTGGATACTGCTGTTAAACAAACAATTTCCAGGCTCCGTCTCGAAACTGCATACAGGCCACGGCATATCCAGCAGAATACTGACCAACAAACTTATAGTCCTCAAAATCCACACACAGTACGACATTGTCATAGAGAATCGCACTGTTGGAACGATAGTCGTGGTAGACACGGTATGTATCATTATTGGGGTGGGTGACGACGAGGGAGCAGCCGGTGAGTTTAGACGTGAAGAAAAGTGTTCCTTCCTTTACGCCTGTGCTTGGAATGTCCAGAAATTTGGCGTCGTTTCCCTTGTTCTCTTTGTACCCAAGGAAGTAGGCCGATATGGTGTCGTCTGACGCCTTCTCGGCCACCGTAAGATTGAATGATTTTTCTTTCACTCCAGGAACCAATTTGACAAGCAGGTCTTTCTCCGCTATGTGGTCGGAAACTTTCATGCCCAGAAGATACTCCTTTAAAAAGGATTCTGGATCCTCAATTAACGCTTTAATATCAGCAGATAACTCCGGAGCCATGATTGGAAGACTGACTTGCTGTATTACAAAATTACAACACCAATATGAGAAAATAGTTAAACAACATAACAAATAAATAAAAGTGCATGCCCAGAAGGTACACCTTTAAAAAGGATTCCGGAGACTGACTTGCTGTTTTACACACAGGAGATAACTTCATTTATTACATCAGCCAATTTATCATGATACATGAGTAAAAATAGTTAAATGGTTGTTTGATTAAACAAGAGTAATAATGCTACTAAGTACTGTCGTACTTAAAATGACAATGTACAGTATAGTAGTATATTGGAAAAGGTGAACTTATAAGGTTGGATATAAATTATTAGTTGCATTTGGTGAAAGAGTGTTAATGTCTCACGAGTAAATTCATGTCTCAAATAAAATTATAGTAATGGCATTCCCTAAGATCGTGTCTCATTCAATCATTTTGTGAAACACTTAGTGTGCATACATTAAAAATCTGCACTTCCCATGCATATGTATAAGAGTATCCTATAAAAGTTTGCATGTGAAAAACTTGAATTCCTTGTCATGGATATGGGAGTGCATTTGTTAAACCTTTGACAAGCCTTCTACAATAGTCAAGGATATCTAGAAGAGTTTAGAACGGGAATGTTTGTAGTGAGGAGAATGTATACTGTGAGCAACATAAAGCTAGGAAGCTTCTCTTTTGGGGATTTGAATGGTTTTGGTAATAAAAAGTACACTTTACAATCACCTTTAGCATTAATGTAATATTCATGTGACTATGAATATATTTAATTGTCTTAACAACATTGTTTATTAGATACTGCTATGAATCTAGGATTGCAGGGCAAAGGATATACATTATGCACGCATTTGGCTACGGAAAAAAAATGCAGGGAACTGGAATCAAGCACTTTATTAATAAAATGCTTTATCAATTGGTGGATCTGGTCGGCTCTCACGAAATCAATAATGGTGCATGTTTTTAAACTATGTATAAATCTACATTTTGGTGCATTGTATATCTATGATTTCAGTGAGAGTTGTGCGGTAAGAATAGGTGCTCAGAATGAGTGCAAAATTAGCTTCGTTAGTCTTAGCTTTAACTGTAGTATATTGGGCTACCGAAGATGCAACAAAAGTTCATAATTATAGAGATGCTCTGAAAAAATTGATCCTTTTCTTCGAAGGGAAGAGATCAGGAAAGTTTCCCTTCAATTAGAGAATGAAATGGAGAGGGGATTTGGCCCTCTATGATAGAGCTAGTTGCTTCTGTTTTATTATATCTTTTATGATGTTCTGACATTGACAAACATACTTAGTGATAGTTTTTGTCATAGGGGGGCTTGACGGGAGGATATTACGACGACGGAGATAATGTGATATTTGGCTTGCCAATGGCATTTATGACCACAATTCTGTCATGGAGCGTGTTGGAGTTTGAAGTATGGATGGGCGATAATCTCCAACATGCCAGGGATGCCAATTGTTGGTAGCGGATTATCTGCTCAAAGCCACTACACAAAATATATGGTAAATGGTGAAACTGTCTTTATTCATCTATTTTTAGTTTAGGAAACTGAGCCAACAAGGTAACAACAGAAATATATTTCCCGTATTGGAGATTTAACAATGGAAAATTATTCTTTAGGATTAGGATTAAACTATTCTGAATATTTTCTTTTCGCTCTTGGTATGGTCTTTTAGTGTTAGGAGTTGATGGTGGAGATATACTTCCTTTGGGAGCCTCACTTACCAGAAACCAAACTTTAATTTCTAAGAATGATACCTTTGAATTGGGTTTATTCAGTCCCAATGGAACCAATAACTTGTATGTTGGTATATGGTATGCTCAAATCTCGGAGAAGACAATTGTTTGGGTGGTTAATAAAGAGACTCCCTGCAAAAACATGCTTGACATTTTGGAGCTGTCCACCAATGGCTACCTCAAATTGTCTGATTCAAAAGGAGGAGAAATTTGGTCCAGTGCTGACAATCAACAAGCTGAAGCGACATCCAGAGCTTTGATATTAGACACTAGTAATTTTTCTATGTTAAGCGGCCAAAACTCTTTTGATATTGTTTGGGAGAGTTTCAGGCATCCAACAGATACATGGTTGATGTGGATGAAGTTGTGGCAAGACATAAAGCTCACTTCTTGGAAACGTTTTGAGGATCATGTAGTTGGAGCCTTTGTTTTACACAAGAATCCATCCCCGGGAACGACAGAGTTTCGTATGTGCCATAAAAATGGTGTTGCCTATTGGGCCACTTGAGAGTGGGTTGGTAACCATTTCACCAATATGTCAGGGTCAGCATCGCAATTTATAATTGTGGAGGAATTCGTTCAAGTTTCTAACTTAACCATGTATGTGAAATTTTTGATTGTTCTGAACATTCATGTGATGTTGGAGTGGGAAGTTTTGAGCAAGAATGGCGACTTGTTAATTTACTTCTTCATATAAAAGAGTAGAATATGGTCTTTGGTTTGGTCCGCACCACAGTACAAGTGCAACGTCTATAGTGTATGCGGGCCTTATGGAGTGTGCAATGCTAAAAAAAAATCCAGTCATGCAACTTTCTACAAGGTTTTCGCCCCTTAGACGACTGTGTGTGGAATTTACATGAGCGGTTGTCAAGCAGTTGTGTTTGGCATAACCCATTACACTCCTCTGCTGCAAATGGCACTACCATAGATGGATTCTTACAACTCAGAGATAAGTCCATGTCCGATAAAAAAACTATTGAATTAATCTTTGTCGTACACGAGTCTTTAAATAAATTGTAATAAATATTATGACATCATTTTTTTCTTGAAAATGTTGAAGGCTACAATAACATCTCTATTTATAAGCCAATTAAAGTGAAGATAAATAAAAATTTGTAATTATCTTATTAAAAAATGTACAAGTTTATTGATATTTTTTTATTAATGTGAGACATTTTTATTTATTTGTGAAAATAATAACAATTTCTAATTAATTGAAAAACACAGATATTAATAATTGATTAAACAAATTTGAAAACTATAGTGTAATCTGCATTTAGCAATACTAATAAAAATAAACTTTGCCAAAATTATTTTTGTAATTTAATAATTAAGAATCTTATAACAACCAAGCAAAAGAATTAACTACATGAGAGTATAAAGATGTTAGAGACATGCATGATAAATACAAACAAATATTACAAATGGTTGCATACAGAAAGTGTTCGCCACATAAATTGTCTTGTAAAATAAAGGATGTACAAACAAACCGAATATTTAAATGAAAGAGCTCTTCTATTTAACACTTCAAAAGTTTCCATTCAAAATTGATACAGTTCAAGTATGTTCATTCATTAAAGATAATAATAATGATCTACTCTTACTTAAAGGATAATATTCTTATAATCACGGTCATGATTTTCGAAGCTTATATTTTGATTTAAAGAGTTAATAAACAAAAAATGTGAAAGAGAGATTTTTAATCAATTTTTTTAATTATTTATTTATCAGTGATTATGGGTTATATTATGAGTTATTTTTTAGTTTAATGTCATTTCTACATATAATTTCTTCAGCATCATTTCTAGTATTATAATTAGAAGATGACTTGTTTTGTTAGAGTCAAAATTGATTTAATGTATTATATTATGAAGATCTAGTATTAATGTTAATTTAGATATAAATTCAGAAAAAATGTTGTTAATTGTATTAAAAATTAATTAAAAATAATAATATTATCAAAGATACTCTATGAAAATTATTTTTGATTTGAAAAAATCATTAAATAAAATGCATTAATATTATTAAGGGATGATACAATAAAATATAAGCATCATATCCCCATCAAAATATAATTTACACATCAAAATAATAATTTATATAATATTTATTACATTACCTCATAATTAAAAAATCAAAAGACTTATTAAAAGAATTATAGTTTAACTAGTAAGAAATTTGATGAGTTTTGTAAATACTTTTTAAAAATAATAATAATAAAACATGTTCTTATATTTATATTAATCTTAGGTCATTAAGCCACTTATGTAGTACATTTACCACTATTATTCTCTTCTCCAAATTCTTTAAATCATGCATCTCATTCTTTTCTCCAACATGTAGTGTTGCACATTTTACTGTCAATTAGTATTTATGAAACTATTTGAGTACGTTTTGAATTCGTACCTAACAAACAATCTTATTCATCAAAAATGTTGAGTATATTATGAAATATTGATGTACTTTATCCTTTCCCCATTATTGATCTGTAAATGTTAGTGACTACAGGGACTTCCTTTTAATTAAATATTAGAATATACGGTTTAAACAAGTTTTATAATTTCAGTAAACTCTTTTATCAACTATTAATTAGCGATTATTGGTTTTGCATCAAGTGTATTTAGTTCACTGTCATTTCAGCTTACTATCTCGTTTGTATCATTTCTACTAATTAATATTAGACGATATTTTGATCTATTACAAATAAAAAATTGATTTGATGTATTACAATTTTAATAAATACACCTGTTAATTTAGACACCTATCTAAAATAATAATTTCTAACTGTATTAAAAGTAGTTAAATAATTAAAAAAAGTACAAAAAAGAAATCTCCCAAACTGTTAAAAAAACATAAATAATAAATATTAAGTCATTGATTGTGTTAAGCCATTGCACAACAATTCTCACACTTTTCTACGGCGGAAGCTATTCTCCACACAAAATACACCACTATTACAAAGGGGTCTTTTTATATGTAGTATAATAGTGGTGCAATTTGTGTGAAGAATAGTCTCCGATCTTTGCCACATGGGCTACAAATGTCACATTGATAGAAATATTTTGTGATACTGATTGATGCACTAAAATTGATTGGTCACATGCATCATAAGATATTTCTTTTCTCAATTTAAATGTACTTCCAAACCTTGTGAAATTACACCAATGAATCTCCAAACCTGACCTCCCATATACTAACAACAATATCCAATCACATTTATATTCAAATAAAATTTCTGTTTAACATTTCTTTTCACTTGTCCATACAAGAATTGAATTGCCCTATAAATTTACAAATATCTTAGCATAAGACAAGTGATGGCTCTTGTGTTACCTCTTCTAGTCATATGTAACTTCCACGCATCTTAACTCCCATGACTATCATAGAGATTTGACAATTTCTCTCTAGCTTATCTTATTTTACATAAAAAAATTCATTCATACTTTATTCTTTTATTGTATGCAACGACGTATAATTTATCATCAATTGGTTTCTCACTATACACTTATAAATAGAACATCCTATAACATCCGACCTCATAACACTAGTGATTAGAAAAGAAGGGGACAAAAAAATAAATATATTATAATATATGAAAGTATAAAACTATAGATCTTTCTCATGCACCCTCAAAGCCGTAAATAAAAAAAAAAGTAGATACTAAATGTTTATTACAATTTGTTTGTATATTTAAATGAATATAAAAAATAAGTTGGTGTATATTCAAATAATATCAAATTAATTTAGATTAACTATTATACTAAGTTTGGTTCCGCATTTCTTTAGGTTAAGAATATAATAAATGGATTTTATCGCCACCACCATTAAAAAAAATTCACTGCTATAAGCTAATCACTTATTTCTATTATGTGCTCAATAAGGAAAGGGGATCTTTCCTTTTTTTTTAAAGTTATATATACACCTCATGTATATATTTATATATTGTACTTTGAGTTATGTTAGATGAAACATGTATCGAAACTATGGTATATTCTAATTTACTTGACTCTTTCTTATTGTATTCTCTGAAATTGTGGGGAGCAATCAAGATCAAACTTCAGATGAAAGGGCTAGATCCTCTCAGCCCAATTCACCGTAATTATTCTAACCAGATTCTACTCTAACACTATCTAATATTAAACTAAGAAACTCCAAGGAGACATGGTCAAAGAGGAAGAAAACTGAAATAAAAGAGAGGTGATAGACCAAATTGGAAAACAGATCAATTTTCGCTCTAATAGACAAAGATGTAAACATACATGTGAAGATTTAAAATATGCACACAAATTTGAAGGGGAATAAAAGAAAATGAATGAAGGAATGAAAGAGGGCAGGGGATATTCACATTAAACATAGAGAATTTAGGGCACACTTGGATTAATATCAAAACTTAACCACTTACAGACATGAAGCCAAGGCAATAAATCCTCTCACGTGAGTTACAAAAGTTGTAAGAAAGAGCTTTGCAAGATCATAAGGAGCTGCAAATTCAACAGAAAATAACCCGTATTATGTGCCAAAATACTTACATTTATAGTTTTTTAGAGAGAAGGGATATGAGATCAATCACATCCAGTGATCAATGACATCAATCATCTGCCACCACCAAAGACCAATCACAAGTCAGGTATAGGCACATGAAATTGCCCCAAATGCACACCATCAAATCGCCAGTGCATGAGGACAGTGCCACTCAGAAATAAATTCGGGTTGGTGGAGTATTTGAGCATCTGGTTCAAAACATGCGCGACTTTATCATGCCTAATGAAACTTAGATGATTTTTCTTGATCCATGGTTGCATATTCCATTTAACAACTTCCGCACTTAGCTATTTAATGCTCTTGCTATGTCACCGAGGTATTCTTCCCTACATCATGACTTCTTTCACTTGTGACTATGTTCCTTTGTTCTGCGGCCTCGATAAATTCCGCATTCAACCTACCTTCTTCACATGTTGCGACACTTCATCTATTTTCTCTTCCAACTTTATCCCTATGAAGTCTTCAAAAGCTCTATGGCATTCATAACTTCGCAGAATAATACGTCTTTAATGTTCATGAAACACTAAGTTTTTTGTTCCATGGCTTCCAACCTTAGCCACATTTACACTTGCTTTTTTTTGTCGTGTGTTGTCCTGCGACACTTTTTCCTTGCAACATGGCTTCTCTTTAGTAGGACACATGATTTGCTGCGTGGAATTAACCAACTCCATCGAATTTCATATTTTCCAAGTTCACGTAGTACTAACATTTGACCAGTTTTTAGTAGAACATTGAATCCTCAACTCCTTCATTTCATAGGTTTTCAATTTGGAGTTGCCTAAGTCTAAAAATTAGATGAATTGTTCAAAATAACATGGGTTTTATTTTGGACAACATTTACCATTACTTATTATGTTGTCTTGTTTTAATTCTTTGGACTGTGTTTTTTATTTAAGGGTAACATATTTTTTGACTAAGGCCCTGCCCAAGAACAAAAAGGCCTAAAGCCTAGATACAATGATGAATACCAAAATATGAAAAAAATTTAGAAACAAGCTGTCAGGAAAAAGAAAAAGTATAGCTTCTACATAACACTAACTTCGAAGAACTGTAGTCAACCCAAAGGCGAAGATTGTGATATGAGTTTCATATGAGATGGGAATGATTGCGGTTTAGAAAAGACTCGTTTCTTGGTGTAGACCACCTTCCAATCCTCATTGTTACCACAGGCATGATCGCTTGGGAGAAAAATATCTAAAAAAGAAATAGGTTGAAAAGGAGACCTAGCAGGAGAAGAGGGGGTTACCCTTTCCTTGACCTTTGTAGTGGGGTCATGGGGAATATGAGTCATCGAATCAACAAGAGACATCTAAGAGGGGTTCACAATGGGTGGACAGACCACCCAAGAGGGGCTCAAATCAGAATCAAGAACACAATCTGAAGAGGCATTAATGGTTAAATTTCAAGGGAGAGAATCCATCCACCAAGTAGGATTGTTCCCTTTAATTTTTAGAGTGACCACAATCCATTAACACGTGTCCCATTTCAAAACCCCTGTGATAATAGAAAGCCAAGATTTCATAGTCCAGTCTTTGGGTCCATGTTTTATCCCCAATTTCTTAGGAAGGTCCTGGGAGATGTTTAAGTCCACTAGATTTCGGGTATAGGCAGTATGCAGCTATAGGAAGGTTACATCATAATTTTTTTTAAAGGCCCCCAACTTATTACCAATGGCTTCAAGGAAAGATTCATCCTATAGTTACAAGGGAAGGCCTAGGAGCCCAACCCAAATGGACATTGTGTCAAACGAGCCTTTCAATGGATCAAATAAGAGATACCAGGGTTTAGTCATAAGACCATACTGATCCCCCAAATCCAATACAATTTGTGTATAGTTTCCCGATCCTCATTACATTAAAAAACAACAATGAAATATGCTTTGGAACAGGGATATAGTTCAATCTTACCCTTTATTTTAAGGCTTCAATGAACCATTCATGTCGATGAGAAAGTTTGGGCAAAAAATGGTTGAACCTGCAAATGAAACCTATCCTGCTATATTTCTCTTCCAAATCCCGAACCTTAAAGAGAACATTATCTTCCAGCTTCAGGACAGGGGTGTCAATATCAGGTTACAGTGGCTTTTCTTCAAATGGGTGCTGTTGATAGGTCCAGCAGCGGCCGCAGAAAAAGATTTCCCTTCTTTCCCTTGGCTTCTCTCGACCACACCATGCACAGATGTGGCTATGGAAATAATTTTCCCTGTTTCTGAAACTCTCACACCTATTGGCGACTTCACCACATGGGAAGGAGAAGAGCCAGTCGTTCCAATGGTGCCCTGTTGAGGATTCGAGCAGGGGTCGCTATTTTCTTTTACACCAAATTTCAGACCTCCCTTAGACGAGCCGCCTCCATTAACAGACTCACATCCTTCACCGCCTGGGCGAGTACCTCCATCGCCTGCTCCATTAATGTGTCCTACACCACCTGGGCGAGTTCCACCGCCGCCATCTCCATTGACGTATGCGACCAGATTAGGGTTAGGGCACGGGATCTTCATCCTCCATTGCTTTGGACTGTGTTTTATACATATCAAAATGTTTACATTCTAAATAGTTTCTTCGACATTTGTATTATTAAATCATTTCTTCCATGATGATAAGAGGTACAAACAACAATCTTACATAAAATTGAGAAATTTAATATAAGAGTGATCCTCAGACAATCCTTGATGGATGCAACTTTATATCATATTTTAATGTCTTAACTTAAATTTATTAAATGTGGGATTCCTTTGGCCCCTTCTCATAATGGACAATGGCCTCCAATAAGAAACTTATTCTTTTTCCTAAACGTTTGGTTAATTTCACGATTAGGATTTTATCTATAATCATTAGTTTCAACTCTCATAAAACTTTTCATTTGGTGGGAAATCACATTTTGAGGACATTTTTCATAAGTTAATATTTTTGAATTGAAGATGAACTTATTCATGAAGCTAAGAAAGATAATATAGGGTTTAAAAGTAGGTATTTTGTGTGGGTGAAGTTAATTGCATATAAATTTAAGAGAAATCAATATTTTTGTGCTTTAAAGAATAATTTTATTAGCAAGAAATTTCTCAATTGTCCAGTTGGAAATATTCCTCTCTTAGGTATGGGCTAAGTTTCCCCAAATCCTCAATTTGTTGGAATTGGTTGATAATGGTTAATGAGTGTTCCTTAGCTAAAAAAAAATCATAAAAAAAAAATCAGTATGTTTAAAGACATTTGGAATTTATTGGTAATTAGATTATAACATGGGATGGTCCAATTATTAAAAAATCCTTTCATCAAATTGAAAATGATAAACTTGTCTTTGATTTTATGATATCATGATCAATGAAAATCTACTTACTAAGATGTCTACAGGGATTTGATGATGGTAGAATGGTACTAAATTTTATTAATTCCATATTAAAGCCGCCTATTATTTCTATTTTAAAATGTTTAAACCTAAAGTGGAGTTGTAATTTAACTGGGCATATCTAGGTTCAATATGCACTAATGTTTGGGAAGACTTGGTCTAGTGCTAACTCCTAGCTTGGAGTTTCACTTCAAGTTTTTTTTTTTTTTTTGTTTCAATCGACTTGAATTTCTTTGGGAGGTTAAATTATCTTGCCTCTATTATAATAACAAAGAAAATATTATCCATTCCTGTTAGTAATGCAAGTCAATCAAAATTATTTGGAATCAAGTAAGACATGATTTACTAACCCTCTTCACAAAGCAAATTGTCTTAAATAATCTTTTTTTGGATTGGGAATATCAAACAATAAATTTCATAAACATTTAGACATATTGTAATCATGTACATGTTTGAAAAAATATGTGTCAATCTTGTTTTTAAATAGCTCTACTTCTCAAGTTATAACTATTTGTCTTCTTTATTATTGTTTTTTCATCATATCTTACATATGGAACAAAGCATAAGATCTATTCTTCTTCTTAAGGAAGGAATTGGAAAAAAAGATGAAAGAGCTCAAATTGAAATTGAGGCAAATAAACATGAAGGTTTATACAAAAAATAAAATAACACAACAAATATATGAATGTTTTCTTGAAATAAATTTTAGTTTTCTAGTTTGGGTAATGGTTGTATATTTCCTTTTACAACTATTGGTTATGTGAATGGTTAAGGGTATTTGTTGTTGTTTACATATTTCATCTATAATGGTTGAACTAGTCGTGTTGTAGTTGTTTTCTTTTTTTTGGTGTCTTTCACCCTTTAGGGTTTTGGGCTTTTACTAAAGTGTATCATTTTTTCATTCGTATGCATCATTATATATGTATATGTGTATGCATGCGTAAATTATTAATAAATAAATAATAGATAGTGCTAAGTTCATGTTGTAAATTTTGTGGAATGAATACCCCTGTAATTAAGTCTAAGAATTTTATGCAACTAATCGATGGTAATATTTTAGACCATGATATTGGTTCCAAAAATATTTATAACATATATTTTAAAGAGAAAATGAAATAATTTTTAGTAGAAAGTTGAAAAATTAAATTTGTTGTATTTTCTATGTTTAATAATGAAAAAATTTCTAATATCACTTGATTTTAGTTTTGGATCCAATTATAACCGATAAAATAGATCTACATAAAAACTATGAGTGGAAAAAGATGGAGATCTCAAAAAAAATTGTATGCACTTATGAAATATTAAAAAATTAACACTCCACAAAAATTGTCTAGAACTTTTGAGGTGGCTACTTGGGCAACTAAAAACAAAGAGCATCTACATTTTGAAGCTATTCAACGCTTTCCCAAGGCTATGTGGTTTGAAAAATCCTGAAATTTCAAATTTAATTGCCCTTCAAATCAAAATACTGTCATTTAAAAAAATAAAATTTAACATTTAAAAAAAAATCATGATTGCTTGATACCTATCAATTTAATTTTTGTGTCTAAATTATATATTTATTATTTTAAAATATTTTTAAAAATAAAATATTTATATTATCATTTGAAAACTATAACACAACGGTTTTTTTTAGCTTCAGCTAAATAAATCATCATATTTTTAAATCCTATATTTATATTTCTCTATTTATTTGAATTTTAAATAATTGTAAATAACATCCAACTCTTTTCGGACTCCCAAATATAAATGTGATAAGAATGTGTTATGTTTGACTCTTTAATATAATATTTTATTTTATTTCATTAGTGAGTATGAAATGTAGTATATTTATTCATCATATAAAAGACTGTTAAAATAACCACCGGCACAGAAAACGGGAAACTTGTAGTTGTGATATTTAACCCGCACACAGAATCTTTCTCATGGAAACCTGTTTGGATCAGGCTACCCCACTTACCTATCCAATTATGGAGTAAGGACTGTCTGACAACCATTGGCAATACCTTGGGAATTACACTCTTTATTGATTCTCAAACCACTAATTACACCCATACTACCTATGCCCAGATCCTGGTGGAACTTGACACTGATAAAAATCTTCCTGCTACTATCGATCTTAGAGTGCAAAATCGAACTTGGTCACAAACTCTTGATTATGAAGGTCTACCTTCTGATGTAGAAGATGTTTTGGCTTAGGACACACCTCTACTGCTTGTGGGATGGAAAAACGACAACATGAAAAGCGGAATTGGTGGAAAGATGCACTCCCTGAGCACCTAATTTTTGATGCTAAAAGGGATCTTGAATCAAAAGTGGAAACAATGGCTGTATCCAAATCTGCCCTTGAAACCCCTCTATCCGAAAATCAAAATGTTAGCAGCATGAAAATTGCTCAAGTTGTTGAGGGTAACACAGAAAGTAATAAGTTTGTGGCTGTCCCATTTGGGACATATGCGACTAAGGAGAATACCCCTCCTTTGTCTCCTCCTTCAGTAGTGGAGACTCCAGCAGGCTGGGTCACGGTTAACAAAAAGAAAAAAAAATTACCCTGAAGGAGAGCTATTCGTCTGGATGATTTCTTCGTGAGTGTTCGGCCGAAGTACATTGTTATCATTTTTGTGGCCGAATCACTGCGTGTTTTCTTTCCATGTGTGTTGTTATACCTTTGTTGTTTGTTCGCTGTTCAGCAGTTGTTTATTTGCTGCTGAGTTGCTGGTTGTTGTTTCTTCTTTGCAGACTGCGTTCTGCAGTTGGTCCTTATTGTTATATCAGGATGTTGATCCTTTTCTTTGTGCTTATTTTTTCTATTCTGGCTTCTGAGCCTTGTTGCACAAGGGTATAGTCCCTTTCAAAAAACTATTTGCCAATAATAATAAAAATAATCTTTTATATAAATGTTCCGACTCCCGAGTACTTTGGTAGAACCGATCAAATTGTGGAGTTTTATTATTGAAATGTTTAAGAGTGCTTTGGTCGAAAAGATCACAGCGTTATTAAATATTATATAATAAATTACCTCTATTGACAATAGAATACTTCATCCAATTAACATAGGAAGAACAAGGACTAGGAAAATAAAACTTAAAATTTAAAAGATGGCTGCCTTGTGAGGTGATGCAAAACTAACAATTTACATGTATGGCCTTAGTTATGTCTAAGGCCTTATTATGAGGTAGTTATAAAAAGTATACATTTATGAACATATAATTTATTGTTGAATAATTAGAGTGTGGTTTGGTTCGTTCATTTTGAGAGGTGGTTCTGGAAGGGAAAGGAAGTCAAATCTATGCCGTGTGCGGATAGTACTTATTTTGTGACATTTGGGGAGGATGTTTTAGCATCCAAGGCCTTCTATCAAGAGCATGTCCTTATATGCATATTTAATGGCTTCTGAGCCATTCTTCCAGCTCTATACCCGTGGATCTGAGAGCGCTAGCTTCCACTTCTTGAAGGAAGGTTAAACATCTATCTCTGTGCAAGAGGTATTTTTATTGTTGTGTTCTCCATGATTTGCGATAAAATTACCATTTTTGGAGGCCTTTGGGAATGCCAATCACACTATTTGCTCATGAAAACCTGGTTCCCCTCATTCAATCATTTCACCGAAACATTCTCACTCAAACCCATTTGGGTCAGAATGCCATACCTTCCTTTGCAATTTTGGGACTCCGAATGTCTTGTGTCCATTGGAAATGCCATGGGAAAATTCTTGAATGTTGATTCCCACACCTTATATTTCATACATACTACTTATGTTTGAATCCTTGTTGACCTAGACTTGTCAAAGAACCTTCTTACCAACATAGAGCTTAAATTTCGGGACAAAACATGGACCCAACCCCATGAATATGAAGGAATTCCCTTTAGATGAAGAAGATGCTTCGTTTTGGGGCATATTACTGCAGACTGTCAAATGGTGAAATGAAAGAATGGGATAAATTCTTGGTGGAAAGATGCCCTCTTGGATCATTTTGTATTGGATGCAAATTCAAAGGAGGATTTAGTTTCAAACATTAATTTGGAGGATTTGGTGGACTCAATTCCTGAAACACCACCAAAATGTTTTTGGTTGCTTTATAAAACAAACAAAACTGATGAAGAGGCTGAGGAGAACATTCCTCCTTTTAGTGTTAATTTTCAACCGATAAAATCTATGGAATTTCTTGTGCATGAAATCTCTGATCCTGAGGTTGTTGGCCTTGTGGATGAATGGAACGTGGTTCAAAAAAAATATTTTATAGAAATACCAGTGCTCCTCTTAACAATAATCTTAGGTCACCATTAGCTTGATTGTATTCTTTTGTTGTTTGTGTTGCCGGGCAAGTGTTGTTATCTTGTTTCTTGGGTTATTTATTGTAATACTTGGTGTTCCAAACCTTTTTGTTCCTAGGTAGAGTCCCAGTGTAAAAAGTTCTGTTTGCCCTTTATCTAAAAATTAGCCAAATGGGTTACATATTAGTGGTGGGAAAATGAGTTTCACACTAGTAGTGAAGGTTATAGTTTCACAAAATCCTAGGCACTTAAGAGTGGCTATGTGGAAAACTCTAGGGTAGGTGTAACAAATGTCATTATAAACTACATAGAAGACACTGTATGATATTATCAACCCAAGCCCCTTCTAATGTATACTTAAATATCTACCGTAAAATCCCATGTGCTTGGAGTTAGTGGTAATTAATAATGTGTTTCACACCATTGGGCAAGGTTACATCCCTTGAGACCCTTGGGAAACTCAATGTGTCCATGGGAACACTTGTAGGTAGGGGTCTAAATTATCATTGTGACCCATGTGAAAGACACTCTCTAATCTTATGGGTCTAATCCCATCCCCGTGTAAAATTTGAGTTATGTTGGATATTATTTACCATTAATTATTTCTTGATGGGTTTTTAATTAGTGGTGAGAAAGAACCATTTTTACTCTACTAAACAATGTTTTATTCCATGAGATTTTAAGAATTTAAAGTTGCTGTGGAAAAACCTGGAGGTAAGGGTCAAACATTTCTTATTAAAAAACATAAAACACACTATGATATTATGGATTCATGAATATTCCCACCTAAACTTCGAGATCTACCCTAAAATTAAATTTAAAATAAGGTTAATGGGTTTGGGATTAGTGTTGGTAAAAAATAGTTTCACAACAATTACCAAGGCTCTATTCTAATGAGATCCTAGGAAAATAAAAGTGTCGATGTGAACGCATGGAGGTAGGGTTCAAACTTCTCATTGTCAATGACATGAGATACACTTTATGATATGATGGAATGAAGACTATCCCGTGCATGCTTCAAGCTATACCTTTCTGCTACAACAAACCAAATGAATCTTCTGGCGCAGGATAGTGAAACAAATAAGGTTGTGCACCCTATTTATAGCTATTCTTTCGGAACTCAAACCTGGATTTTAACAGGAGTTTAATGAACAATGAAATAAATAAGTAACCTGCACTGAAATTTCTCGTCTTCAAAGGTGATGTCACATCTTTACCTGCATGTAGCCGCCCCAACTTGTTTATTGGTCAAAGCCCATTTTATTGTTTATTATTTCGTGCATGTGGTATTTTCAAAAGATTCCTGTTTTATCATCTAGATTCAAATTAAATATTGATTTTAAAATAAAAACTACTAGATTAACATGAAACATTGTCTTTTATATAAATGTTTTGAAAAGAACCTAACGAAGTGTGGACTTATATTATTGAAATGTTTAAGAATACTTTGGCTGAAACAATCAATGCGTTATTAAATATTATTACGCTGAAGGCATTCCCCCTATGGGAAAGGCCTTTGCGGACGTTTCTGAAATTGAGTTAAATTTGATCGTTTGACGACCATCTGGACATTTTCAAGTATTTAATAGTTTTTTTGGGCATTTTCTCATTTTTTGCAACTATGACTCGGTTTATCTACAATAAGCCAATCACTAGCAGTGCGCAAAAATTGGTAACTATGATATAATATATATATATATATATATATATATATATATATATATATATATTTGTAATGCCCTTGTTATTAGATACACAATTAGTAGGGTTAGAGCTACTTGAGTTGGAATGACCGGAACTGTGGTTTCAATCTTGTCTAATTTGCTCGCCTTAGAAGTTAGGATCTAATCATTTTGCTTATGTGATCATGAAAGTATCCTCAAAAAGGGTTTTTCCTCGGCTTTTGGAGAGCTGCAAATGAGTTTGACGCGGGAATGTTTGCTTTGTCGAAGTTTTAAGATCTCTGTCGTAGTTTTTAAGTTCCCATTTCTCGACCATATGGAGTCCGCCTAGATTTTTTTATTATTTTAATGCATGTTCTCCTTTGCTTTGTTTCTATATATTGACCATAGTAATGTTGTGCTTCGAGGCATGTCTTCAACAGGTGACCAGAGGCTTGGCATTTGCAGGTAATGTTTTAGCCTTCCACTTCATTTTTACAGTATAATAGAAATTATTTGATTTACAATCTTATTCTCTAGAACTAGATTCCCAAACCATACATTCAACAAGGAGAAACAAAATTTTGTGTATCAATTTTCCTGCATCCATATAGTTTATATCAAGGTGCTCACTCACCTCAATGAACACTAGCAGAGCTCCAAACTTTAGTGCATTCTCAAACAAAAAACCAATATTATTTGCAAACAAGTCGATTGTACCCTCATTACCAGTATAAATAAAAATGGGAGCCTTCTTATTTGCCCCACCCCAATGCTTGTCATTGATAAGGTATCTCTACTGAAAAACTTTATATCCTTGGGGTCTGTATGTGAAGTGATCTAGAATCTGAGAAAAGTAGCGGGTCTCATATTCCACCATGGGATGTTCTACTTTTTTTCCAGCATAGAATTTGATCTTGTTCTACTCCTGTTGAAAATACTTCTTCCATGAATACCCAATAGAAGAGGAGGAGGATCTCTAGCACATAGGCTACCTGTTCATGCAGTTGCCAAGCATAAAAACAACACAAGGAGGCCTGCATGAATACTAGCTATGGCAGTGCTAAGAATGTACAGGATCACAAGCCCCACATGTATTCTCTGTCAGTTAGGGAAATATTGAACCTTAGGTCTCTGATATTTATGTTATTTGGGTTTGTTGGGATTGACATTAAATATCTTCAAAATCTTCAATTATATTTAGATCTCTCATGGAATGCATTAGGAGGGTCTTTGCTGGAAGAGATTGGAAAAATTACATTGGTTACATACATAGACATTTCAGGCAATAAGTTTTGTGATGCCATTCCAACTGTAGTTGGAAGTTGCGTAGGATTGAAACATTTGAATCTATCAATAAATGCCTTAGATGGCCTTATTCTAGAGGCAATGGAAATTTTGAAATATATCATTGACTTAGAGCTTTTGTCAAATTTCTTAACTAGTCCACTACCAAAACTCCTCAAGAAACTTCAAGTGCTTTGCTATCTGAATCTATCTTCCAACAGAGTCACGGAAGAAATTCTAAAAGAGGGGGTTTTTCGCTAATGCCACTGCTATCGTTTTACTTAATGGAAATGCTGGCCTTTGTGGACCAAGGAAATTATTGTTACCTGAATGTCCAAGTCAAAAAAGTGCTTCACATTTCAAAACAGAGATAGTGGTAGTTGTTAGTGTTAGTGATTTTGTGATATGTTGTTTACTTTTGGTTTTCTTATGGATATGGACTTCAGAAGTAGTAGATATACCACTAGCCATTTTAGAAAAAATTGAGCACCTCAAAATTTCTTATGGATATATTTTTAATGAAATTGATGGATTTGATGACAAAAAGTTTTTAAGGGTAGGCAACGTTAGATTAGTGTACAGAGGAGATTTGAGATATGATAGAGTAGGTGATGTGACATTGATGGAAACTTAGATAAAATATTTAGAACCTTGTTAATACAGTTTGTGACTGAGCCACTTAGTTGAGAAACTTGATGATGTGGGAAGTAACATTATAAATATGAGATTGGTTAATACATCATTATATTTTGATAGAGGACATCTTTGCATTATATTTTTAAAGATCTCAAAATGAAAATCGTGTGGATGTCATTTGCTCTCGTTAAGGTTTTAATGTGTTGGACCTTCCTAGGCAAGGGCAAGCTCAAAAACCCTATTCAATTCTCACAATATTTAGACAACATAAGTTCAAGTTTGTTTACCAAAATCTTGCAATGGGAAACACACAATGAAACAAGAAGAATGGAAAAGGGACCGCATAAGCTATATTAACTTTAAACCACTAGTAATAGACCCACTATTAAAACACAGTAATGTAATTTCATGAAACTCCAAAAAATGCTTCTCATCAATACACGACTAGCAATATATCTCAGTTCAGCAAACAAGAACTTCAAGTGCTTTGCTATCTGAATCTATCTTCCAACAAAGTCACAGGAGAAATTCTAAAGGAGGGGGTTTTCGCTAATACCATTGTTATCATTTTACTTAATGCTAGCCTTTCTGGACCAAGGAAATTATTGTTACCTGAATGTCCGAGTCAAAAAAGTGCTTCACATTTCAAAACAGAGATAGTGGTAGTTGTTAGTGTTAGTGATTTTGTGATATGTTGTTTACTTTTGGTTTTCTTATGGATATGGACTTTAGAAGTAGTGGATATACCACTAGCCATTTTACAAAAATTTGAGCACCTCAAAATTTCTTATGGATAAGAAATTGGTGGATTTAATGACAAAAAGTTGTTTGGGGTAGGCAATGTTAGATCAGTGCATAGAGGAAATTTGAGATATGATAGAGTAGGTGATGTGACATTGATGGAAGCTTAGATAAAATATTTAGAACCTTGTTAATATAGTTTGTGACTGAGCCACTTAATTGAGAAACTTGATGATGTGGGAAGTAACATTATAAATATGAGATTGGTTAATACATCATTATATTTTGATAGAGGACATCCTTGCATTATATTTTTAAAGAGCTCAAAATGAAAATCGTGTGGATGTCATTTTATCTCGTTAAGGTTTTAATGTGTTGGACCTTCCTAGGCAAGGGCAAGCTCAAATACCCTGTTTAATTCTCATAATATTTAGACAACATAAGTTCAAGTTTGTTTACCAAAATCTTGCAATGGGAAACACACAATGAAACAAGAAGAATGGAAAAGGGACCACATAAGCTATATTAACTTTAAACCACTGGCAATAGACCCACTATTTAAACACAGTAATGTAATTTCATGAAACTCCAAAAAACGCTTCTCATCAATGCACGACTACCAATATATCTCAATTCAACGAACAGAACTTCAAGTGCTTTGCTATCAAAATCTATCTTCCAACAGAGTCACGGGAGAAATTCTAAAAGAGGGGGTTTTCGCTAATGCCACTACTATCATTTTACTTAATGGAAATGTTGGCTTTTATGGACCAAGGAAATTATTGTTACCTGAATGTCCAAGTCAAAAAAGTGCTTCACATTTCAAAACAGAGATAGTGGTAGTTGTTAGTGTTAGTGATTTTGTGATATGTTGTTTACTTTTGGTTTTCTTATGGATATGGAATTCAAAAGTAGTGGATATACCACTAGCCTTTTTACAAAAAATTGAGCACCTCAAAAATTCTTATGGATATCTTTTTAATGAAATTGATGGATTTAATGACAAAAAGTTGTTAGGGGTAGGAAACGTTAGATCAGTGTACAAAGGAGATTTGAGATATGATAGATTAGGTGATGTGACATTAATGGAAACTCAGATAAAATATTTAGAACCTTGTTAATATAGTTTGTGACTAAGCCACTTAGTTAAGAAACTTGATGATGTGGGAAGTAACATTATAAATATGAAATTGGTTAATACATCATTATATTTTGATAGAGGACATCCTTGCATTATATTTTTAAAGAGCTCAAAATGAAAATCGTGTGGATGTCATTTTATCTCATTAAGGTTTTAATGTGTTGGACCTTCCTAGGCAAGGGCAAGCTCAAATACCTTGTTTAATTCTAATAATATTTAGACAACATAAGTTCAAGTTTGTTTACCAAAATCTTGCAATGGGAAACACACAATGAAACAAGAAGAATGGAAAAGGGACCGCATAATCTATATTAAATTTAAACCATTGGTAATAGACCCACTATTAAAACACAGTAATGTAATTTCATGAAACTCCAAAAAATGCTTCTCATCAATGCACGAATAGCAATATATTTATTTTTCTAAAATTCATGTTTTTAACAATATCACAATAACCGGTGAATGAGTTGCAGAGATTCAAGTTAGTATTACATCATATCAACATACAATTTTAATTTTTAGAAATAGTGTGACCATTGACTAGTGATTGACAGTTTTTTCTTTCTTTACCATTTGTTCTTTAGTGTCCCTGACTTCATAATAACACCACAAAACCTGTAAAGATATCATTAAAACCTAACACATCTTCTCTTTTTCAAAACTTTAATATGAGTATACTTAGTAAGGTTTTTCTTTTCTTTCTTTAATGCATTCAAATTTTGTTTTTTGTGTACATGGCAGAGAGTTCTTCGAACACAATCACATTTAGCTCCAAACTATGATGTGTCAACTGAAGGAATCTTTCACGCCATTAAAAGTGATTCAATTTTTTCACAAATTTGGGTGCCCCATGTGACAGAAATGCCTTAAATGGTTAGACATTAAAGTATTTTACATCAAGATTGTTGATCATATGTTAGAGTGTTTGACGGTCCATTATGATTGGAAACTGAGTTAGAAGCATCAAACATCAGAATCTTGTGAGTCTGCATGGATATTTGATTTCTCCACATGAAACCTGTTGTATTATGATTACATGGTAAATTGACCTCTGTGGGACATCCTACACTGTGAGTACAACGATTATGCTATGAAGAAGAACGGAGGAGTCAAGACTACTATCACTCAACAAAAAACAACTCATCGTAAATACTACCCTCTACTTTGATAGCAGCTCCACTACTACTTTACTCAAACTTCTTGTATCCAAAGTGATATCAAATGTATTCATGTTTAGTGCAAATAAAATTGGCCACAAAAGGCAACCACTTATGATATAAAATCTGCAAATATACGGAAGTCTTCATGTATTCATGTTTAGTTCGAATAAAATAGTCCACAAAAATCTACCACTCATAATATAAGATTTGCAAATGTGTATGTATGAATTTGTAAAAAAATTGAAATGTATAGATAGAACCTTTAAATGTAATGCTTCACCTATACTCCTACACTTACACTATCAGTCACACCCCTCATCAACATCAACTACAAAAGTAATAACTATCCCTCTAAATCAAATAACATATATTGTTCAGCGTTCACTTTGCATAGTACACATACGATTGCTAGTATAATAAAAAATTGATATTGACAATAGAATACTTCATCCAATTAACATAGGAAGAACAAAGGACTAGGAAGAGCAAATGTAGCATTTAAGAGAGGGATGTCTTTTGACGAGAGACATAATTAAAAACATGGATTTACTTATGGCCTTGTTATTTATGTGGTTACAAAAAATATAAATTCATGAATATATAGTTTAGTGTTGAATAATTAGAGTGTAGTTTTATGTTGAGAGTTACTATTCATGTTGGAAAAATGGTTTCATATTAACAAAATTATTGCTACTTCTAAAATTTAAAAAAATTCTATAAAATTTCACCATTATAAGTGATGTTCGACGACGACGGAAAGAGGGAAGACGACGACAAGATTCAAAATTCTGCAGGGCGGGAACTTGCAGCTCATGGCTCTAATTCTTCGGAAGGGTAGAAAATGGGATCTTGAGCAGAAAGGGTTTTATGACGTGCGCATGATGCCTCCCCTCTCCATGCTCTGAACCATGTGTGGGATAAAAATGGACCATCTCTATTTGTTTCAAATTCATTGGTGAACAAGGAAATAAATAGTTATGGTCTTTCTCTAATAGGGTGCTTTGCTGGTATTAGAGCCAACATTGACTCGTACAATCTGGGCAAGAAGAAAATGGGAATCGCTTAGGGGAATTGAGGTGGTCACCATCTCCAATAGATCCTTCATGTTCCATTTTAGAGAAGAAGATGAATTCTATAGAGTTGTTAATGGTGGTCCTTGGTTCTTTGGAGAAACAATGTTGTACCTATCTAGATTGCATCTGGGATTAGACTTGGGAAAAATTGAACCTAGTGCCTACCCTATTTGGGTCAAATTCCCTACTTTGGCTCTGGAATAGTGGGAAAAATGTGTGCTTGTAGGGATTACAAAGGCACTAGGGGGTCTGCTGTTAATAGATTCCACAACTCTTGCTCAGACTAAAATGGTAGCGGTCAGGTTTTGTGTCGACATGATCCCAGATAAGTCTTTTCCCTTTATTATCCATCTCATTTCATCTTAGGGAGCTATGGATCAAGTTTTAGAATATGAAAAATCCTATTCTATAGCAATTGTAGGGGAGTTGGTCATATGGCGAGCAGTTGTGTGGTTTCTGAGCTCATAGAACATGTGGCCGGCTCTGATGTTGCTCCATAGGCATGGATGAGAAAACCACAGGATGTTTAAGAGAAACTTGTGGTTGAAATGGATGTGAACAATAGACTGATGCATGGGGGTTCGAATTCTATTCATGTTGTGCAAGGTAGTCAGAAAGATGATAAAATTGTTATGCGAGGGAATGAATAGTTAGAGACCATTCTGGGTGGGGCCTTTGTGTTATCGATAGGGATTGATACGTCAGAGGAGACCAATGTGATACCCCCTATTTTAGAACATAATACATGCACTCAAAATGACTTTGTTCAAGTGTCATCTTTGGGCAAAATCTACTGCATTCCATATGGTGTGGTTATTTTTCCCATTGGTCAAGATACAAGCACATACCTAACTCTTGCATAGAAAAAGCAATGTTCTATGGTGGAGAAGGATCAAAATGATTCTGATGTAGCTTCAAATGATACGAGAAACATTATGGATAGCTCGATTGCCGAGGAAGATTAGGACTACTAAAGAGGACGTTGATGGAGGCTCTATTGAAATCCCAACTGCTGCTAATATCATAGTCGTGCTAATGTTTGAAGAACCTGGGTGTTTGGAGTCAAATAATGGTTTGAAGGATGATACATTTGTGGAGAAAGCTCCGTGTGAGCCTAATAGACTCAAAGTACTCAATTTCTATGAAGGGTTGCGTTACCATGATTATATTTTTAAAACTTTTGGTTTCAAGAATCATAATGAACTTATCAAACAAGAACTAGAGGAAGACGGATGGAATAAAGTACTATCAAGGAAATAAAAAAGATATTTTCCTTCTCAGGGTTGATTGCCCTCTTAGTTTTTGTCCAGTTTCTTTTTATTGTATTTAAGTTGTTGATTTGTAGTGTTGTCTATCACTGTTTCTCTGGCTGTTGATCAGTTGTGCTATTTTTTCTCTTGCTTTTATCATTCCATATGGGTGTTGATCTTGTGTTTGTATCTCCTGGGTAGGTCCCCAGTAAAAAAGCTTTACCATTAATAAAAAATGAAAATAGAAATAAAAAAATCTTCAAAATTTTAAGTAGCTACATTTTATGGGGGCACAAAAAATAATTTAGTTTTAAGCTTTTGATGATTTTTTGTGACACTTGGCATTTATGTTTAAGCTTCTCTCCCAATTTTTTCTTTTAATAATTTATTTAAGATTCATAAGACGATACATTTACTAGTGCTAAAGACTCATGTTTTGTCTCTGTTGGTCATCAAATAGGACTTTTTAGAAGAGCAACAGTCAGGGGACAAGAAGTCCCTCCTCTTTAATGGGAGAGGTTCCCTTATTCAGAAACAAACCTATTTACAAATGTACAGGACAGGATTTGTTGGTTAAACTTGGATACCACGAAAGTGTTTTCTATGAAGGTCATCAATTACAAAAGGACTGAGGAAATGAGAGCATGGAAAAGAGCAGAAAGGCAAACATGCAGAATTATAGATATCAGAGTAATTATTTATGTATGCGAAGTCACCGTGAATTGAAAACAAGATCATTCGTATAGAACAAGTAAGATGGAATTTAAAGACACAAAGTTCTGTAAATAACATCTGCCAGAACGCAAAGTTTCTTAACGTAACACAGATTCATTATCAAGGAAACAAAGTTCCTTCTTGGTTATGCAAGATCACCGTGCTTGCAAAGTTGAAGAGTATGCAATCGATGAGACTAACGAATTTGAGATAAATGATATTCACAAAGAAAACAAATGAAAGCTTAGAACAGACAGAGATCAGATAGACAAAGAAAGGAAAGTCCTTCTGTATTGATTTCTCTATAATCTATTTACACTTGCAGAAAATATGCCAAGTTTTTCCTTTTTTCAAAATGGCGCAAAGAAGGCCATTATATAGCTTACAATTCGGTTACTCTTCGTAACCGTTTCTTTTAACTAAAGAATAGTTAAGGACCGCCAAATCGCAGTACCTCAACCTATTACAAAGAAAACTGAAAAAG
This sequence comes from Taxus chinensis, assembly GCA_019776745.2. Lineage (NCBI taxonomy): Eukaryota > Viridiplantae > Streptophyta > Pinopsida > Cupressales > Taxaceae > Taxus > Taxus chinensis. Next base: position 1,632,910 of record CM034154.1, read on the forward strand.
AAAGGGAAGAAGAGAAACGTATGGGGAAGAAGACAGGTGACCGGTCACTGAGAGGGACCCATCAACTTCAGAAACTACTACTTTAATTTCTTCCACGTCTCAGCTATGTCTTTGCCACGAGGGACACAAACGAATTTTCATTTTGAAGATGACAATGGATATCTTTGAAAACTGATATAACCGGCGTCTTGAAAGCTTCGTCTTTCTGCCAGCTGTCCTTGGAATTTGATCTTCAGATTGATAATATTAGAGCCGCAACTTAAATTCATATTTAGCATATTCGGGTAGAGCGGGAAAAACTAAGTATGAATTGCATTAGGTTCACTTGGGACATGTGAGACGCGAATGCGCGAAACACGCGGCTCGGCCGGTTCGGACGAAATAAGGAGAAGACGCACAAATGTATTTTGGGACATTTGGGACGAAAATGTGCGAAGGACGCGGACTCGGGCGTTTCGGCCGAAAATGGAACAGCTCGCACTTTTGGCTTCGGGACAGTTGGAACATGAAAGCGCAGTTCGGGCGGATCGGCCGATATTGGAACAACTTGCACTTTTGACTTTGAAACACTTGGAACAAAAATGTGCGAAGTACGCGGTTCGGGTGATTCAGCCGAAAATGGAACAGCGTGCACAATTTGACTTGGGACAGTTGGGACGTGAAAATCGGGCGAATCGGCCGAAAATGGAACAGAGTGCACTTTAAGTTTGAACTTGAGAAATTTGAGACAAAAAGTTCCGGAGTACGCGACTCAGCCGGTTCGGGTGAAATTGGGACATTTGGGACAAGAAAGTGCGAAGTACGCAGTTCGGGCGGTTCGGCCGAAATTGGAACATCTCGCACAGTAACTTTGGGACACTTGGGACAAAAACTTCCGACGGGCCCGAAAATGGGACAAATTCGGAGGTTTCGGCCGATCGGGGAACAAAATGCACTTTCGTACTTGGGACAGGCGGGACAAAAATGTCCGACAAGCCCGAAATACTTACAGAATGACCCAAAACTTAGATTTTTTCAACTTCAAGACTTTTTTCACACCACCAGCTCGACAGAAAAGACATTTAAACTCAAAATTTTGAATTTTTTTTTTTTTACTTTTGACAGAGCAGGGAATTTTGAGTGGACAACAGCTGGCTCCTTCTGGGGATGACTTGGCATAAATTCAAGGAATGAGACAAGGGAAGAACTTATACAAACTTGGTGAATCAGACCAGTGCCTTATCCCTTGGGTAACGGGGTCAAAAAACAGACCAACACAGAGGGCAACACACAAAAACAACAGAAGGGAAACACACCAAAACAACAGAAGGAAAACACTGTACAGAATATACAAAGGGACTCCCTAGTCACCTAGGACTTGAACAACTTGAGATACTGCCCACTATAAGGAAGTGGGAGAGAAGAACCATCCATGTAATCAAGATAAAAGGAGTTTTCACCAGCAAAGTGCCTGATCTTGAAAGGTCCGAGCCATAGGGAATCGAACTTTCCATGGCTGCCACGAGGTTCATGCCTTTTGTCCCATAACAGTACGATGTCTCCAACTTGGAAATCTCTGAACCTAGCTTTCTTGTCAAACAGGACCTTTACCTTCTGCTGGTGAACAGATATCCTATCAGCAACCACCAATCTGTCTTCATTCAGCTTGTGCAGGTACATAATTCTCTTGTCCAGGGCATCTCTGAAACTAGTATCCTCGATGGCCTTCATTAGATGCAAGGCCGGCAGTTCCACTGTCACTGGCAATTGAGCTTCAACTCCATACACCACTTGAAAAGGGGACATTCCAATGGCTCTTTTAGGTGTGATCCTGTCTGCCCAAAGAGCATCATAGAGCTTCTTGTGCCAGTTTCGTTGAGACTCATTGACCAACTTCCTTATGATAGTCACCAGATTTTTGTTAGTGGATTCTGCCTACCCATTTCCCTGGGGGTAGTAATCTGAAGAATGAGCCAGAGAGATGCCATACCTGTAGCAGAAGTCCATTATCTCAGCTGAAGAGAAATTTGAAGCATTATCTGTTATAATCTTGTTAGGTACACCATACCTTACCAAGATATTCTCCTTGATGAAGTTGCAAACCACTTCGGAAGTAGTGCTCTTAACTGGAATAGCTTCCACCCATTTGGTGAAGTAGTCAGTGGCAGTTAAGCACATGAGTGTGACCAGCACTAGAAGCAGGATTGAGTGCACCAATGAAGTCCAAACCCCACTGTTGAAATGGCTCCTCAATCACAACTGGCTTGAGAGGCAAAGAAGCCAATTTAGGTCTTCCCACAAAGGTCTGGCAGGCCTCACATTTATCCACCCACTTGGATGCATCTCTGAACAAAGAAGGCCAGTAGTATCCTCCACGGAGTATCTTATGAGCAGTGACCGTTGATGAATAGTGCCCTCCACATGCTTGATCATGAAAAGCTGAGAGCAACTTTCTCTGCTGTTCCTTATCCACACACTTCAAAAATCTCCCATCCAAGCCACGCTTGAACAAAGCATTTTCCCACAATACATATTGTGCTGATCTCAATTTAACAGTCCTCTTTTCTTTGGCAGTTAAATGAGAGGGGCATTCCCCATAGGTGAGAAAATGGGCGATGTCAGCATACCATTCATCAACTGAACTAAGGAACAGAACAGTAGGAAGGTCAACTTTCTTTTCCAGCAACTCATGTTTAGCTCCTTCAGCAATGAGCTCACAAAGACCTTTTCCACAAACCAGCTTGGTTGGTTTGATATCAATGTCATACTCTTGGACCTTAGCCACCCAGTTCCCTCTCTTGGATCCAAATTCTTGTTGTGTAAGAATTGACTTAACAGTTGTATCTGGAACCAACACCATAGAGTGAGAGTTGAGGATATAGAAACGGAACTGCTTAACAGCTTTGACTACTGCAAAAGCATGCTTCTCCATCATGGTGTATTTTAACTCATGATTCTTTCAGGATATAGCTCATGAAGGCAATTGGTAGCTCATGTTTATCAGAGTCTTCTTGGGTTAAGACAGCAGCCAGGGTATTATCTGTAGCATAGCAATAGATGATGAAATCTTTGCTGAAATCGGGACAGGCCAAAACTGGAGTTTTAGCGATAGCTCTTTTGATACCTTCAAAGGATTCCTTTCCTTTAGAAGACCAACCAAATGTTTGCTTCCCTTTCATCATCTGAGAAATATTCAAAGTTAATTCAGCAAAATCAGGGATGAACCTTCTTAAAAAATTGATCTTACCGAAGAAGGAGTGCACGCCCTTTTTACTGGTTGGGAGAGGAATTTGCTGGATGGCTTGAACTCGTTCAGGATCAATCTTAATACCATCCTTGGAGACAATGTGCCCTAATAGTTTTCCCTCTGTAACACAGAAGACATATTTTTTAGGGTTCAGAGAGATTCCATGCTCTCTGCATCTCAGTAGAACTGTCTCCAGGTGATCAAAATGATCCGCTCTTGTCTTGGAAAACACTGTCAGGTCATCAAGGTATATGACAATACACTTCCCTTTCAAGCTTCCAAAAGCCAGATCCATAGCTCTCTGGAAAGTGGCACCAGCATTAATAAGCCCAAAAGGCATTCTCTTGTAGGCAAAGGTACCCGAAGGAGTGGTGAAAGCTATCTTGTGTTGATCTGCAGTATCAACGTCTACCTGATTGTATCCAGAGAATCCATCAAGCATAGATAACATTTCAGATCCTGTTACTGCTTGCAATATTTGATCCATCATAGGCAAAGGGTAATTATCTTTCAGAGAAGCCTGATTCAGGTTCCTGAAATCAACACAGATGCGGATCTCACCATTTTTCTTCCTGACAGGCACAATATTTGCAATCCATGTTGAATGGTGAATAGGAAAGATAATTTTAGCTTTCAACAACTTTTGTATCTCCTGAAAGATGGTGTCAGCTACTTTGGGGTTGTATTTTCTCTGTTTCTGCTTGAAAGGATTCATTCCAGGCTTGAGGGGGATAGAGTGTTGCATATCTTTTGGTTTGAAAGCTTTCAAATCTTCATAAGAATATGCAAGAACGTCCTTATACCTTCTTAGAAGATCAATTGCTTTTCTCCTTTCATCTGCTGTACAACATTTTCCAATATTTACTAGCTTAGGGTCATTAGAACTCCCAATATCAATCTTATCATACTCAGCTGATTGCTGAGGTCCAGTAGAAGCTTTAGATTTCACATACCTGTCATGCTTATCAAATAGTTCCTCCAAACTCACCAACCCTTTAGGAATCTTGTTTCCTTTGAGATTGATGCATCCATCTTGATCTGTTTCTTCTCCTTGGGTGACGGCTTGGTCAGAGGACACACTCTCACGAGGCAGGTTGTCACTTCCCTCAAAATACAGTTGTTCGAAATTACCCTTGAGTTCCAGGAAGGAAAGCAAATGCTGGTCATCGTTGAAAACTTGCCAGTTATTGGTATTGTCAGGTACACTAGGCCGGTGGACCATTTCAATAGTGAACTTATCCTGAGAGAATTCAGGATGGGGAATCAGTAGTGACCCTGAGACAGCCAGTGAATCAGCCCTGCTGTTCTTTTCTCTAGGTATTGCTTCAATAGAGAAAGCATCAAGGAATTCAATGGAATCCCAAACCTGATTCCGGTAATGCTTCAGCCTCCCATTTTTTACCTGAAAGAGGTTTCTGACCTGCTTCACAATCAACTCTGCATCACCACGAGCCAGAAGGTTCTTCACACCTCGTTCTTTGGCCACTTGTAGTCCAAGAATGAGAGCCTCATACTCTGCTATATTATTAGTGTTTTCAAACTGTAACTTAAATGAAAAAGGATGTAGGCATCCTTCAGGTGACACTAGTAGGACACCAGCTCCAGAACCAGCTGAGGAACAACTTCCATCAAATTCTAAAATCCAAACACCATTGGGATCTTTAGGTGATACTTTGGAGGGTTGGATTTCATCAGGGGACAGAATCATGTAATTACCATGCCCCATATCCTCATAGAGTATTTGTGCCTTAGGATCATCCGTTTTCTGCACAATATACTCAGACTGCTTCTCAGGTAGTAACTTCTTCATGTGTCCATTGACAGGTATGAGTGCATGTGACCAATCCATTTGAATCTCCCCGCCCACATCTTTACATAAGTTTCTACTTAGCAACATTCCATAAGAAGGAGGAATGTCTGCTACTAGGATGGTAGCCAAGACTTTCTTTTCAGGCAAAGCAGCAAAGGCCACTTGTGCATCTTTAATCCTTCCAACCAAAGGCACTTCTTTACTCTCCATGGAGTAGCAGGATCCATAAGTACGAGTGAGGGTCAAGCCTAAAGCATGAGCTACTTTAGCAGGCATCACATTATCTGAGGCTCCAGAATCTATGACACAATTACTGAGCCTATGGCCAGCTATGAGAAGTGTTACATAAAATGGTTTAATTTTGTCACCAGGGGAGGTGACAGCAGCTACCAGACTTGGCTGTGGTGCAGAAGGAGGAGTAGGTAAAAGGCCTTTAGAAGTGGTCTTAGAGTTGGAATTAACAAAGTGGATCATTTTGGCAAAGGCTTTGGGATGGGTTTGATAGTACTCAGCTTCTGAGATTTGTACCTTGGTCTTTTTCAGGTGATCAACAATATCAAAGGATCCAGAAGTGGACGGGCCATCATCATTTGGAATTCTAGGCTTATCAACTTTAGGAGAAAAAGAAGAAGCAACTTTGGTAACTGGATTGATAGGACTCACCTTCTGTGTAGACGAAGTAGGGATAGGAGATCCTCTTCTTGCAATTACAGGGATAGTTGCCGACTGCTCCTTGGATTTCTTAGGTGGCTGGGTCACCTTCTCCCTCTGCTTTGTCTGTTCTCGAGTCATGACAGCAAAAGATTCGCTGTTCATGTCTGCTACCACTTCATCATAATCATCAATGCCCTCAGTGGTAAAGAAATTAACCCGAGATCCCTCAAGTTCCTCTGCTTCATCATCAAATTCCTCCACAAACTCCTCGCAAGCTTCATCATCATCTGGCTCTTCAACTTCACAGGTTGCATTCACAGGAACCTTAACAGGAGGTCCTTCAAGTGCTAGTCTTGTGTGAGGAGCAGGCAAACGATTTCTGGGCTGAAAATTTCTTCTTGGAACATCTGCATACGGGGCATGCTGAGCCAACTGTTTCTTTATAGCGACAAGATCATTTGCGAGTTTCTGGACTAATGGATCAGTACTAGGTCCAGGGGTGGAAGAGGAAGAAGCAGCAGACTTAGATTTGGGAGGGTCTCTTCTCAACTTCCCTGACATGATCAAGTCATCTTCGATACTAACAGCCAGTTCTTGATCCAGAGCTAGTGTTCCGAGATTAGCCCTTCTTAGTGCATAACTAACTTTGGGCGATTGAGCATTTAGGAAGAAACACTTTTGAATTTGGTCGACAGGTCGGGTAGGCGTTGGAATTTTATTTACCAACCTGTTGAACCGGGCCACAAATTCCCTCATGGGCTCTTGTGAATCTTTCTTTATCTGAGAGACCTGGGCAAGCAAGGCATGCACATCTTCTGCCGGCTTGAAACGGTTCTCGAACTGAGTTCTCATTGTGTCCCAGTCGGTTATAGCACCGGCCGGAAGGTGATAGAACCAATCAGCAGCATTATCTTGTAACGTCTCAACAAACAGCCTTACGGAGACGTCTTCATATTCGACTCCCAGAACTCCACATGCAACAACGAAGGCTGCGATGTGTTCGTCAGGGTGCACTTTGCCATCGCCTTTGAATTTGGGGAAGTTCTTCCGGTTTCCTCTGGGTAACTCATGCAAAGGCTGAGCAAGGGCCAGAGGCCCGACACGATGACCCCATGGTAATGGTGCCGCCATTCTTGGAAAAACGGCTTGGAGAGGAACTGTAACACCAGCAAGGATCAAAGCTCATAGATTGGGACTAGCAGGCTCTGAAGGAATACCACCCGTAGGACTTCTATCTTGAACAGGTGGAGTGCTTGTCGAACGGGTCCTTCTATTTCTTGTTGAATTTGAAGGGAAAGGAAAACCTTGCTTGTCCTAAAAGCTGAAACTGAGAGTCTTCAATACCAAGGGCCCTTCTCCCTCGAGTAAAACGCGGAGTCACCAGATCAAAAGATGATCAAAAATTACAGAACTGGAATGTGATTTTCCCCAGCGGAGTCGCCAAAAACTGTTGGTCGTCAAATAGGACTTTTAAGAAGAGCAACAGTCAGGGGACAAGAAGTCCCTCCTCTTTAATGGGAGAGGTTCCCTTATTCAGAAACAAACCTATTTACAAATGTACAGGACATGATTTGTTGGTTAAACTTGGATACCACGAAAGTGTTTTCTATGAAGGTCATCAATTACAAAAGGACTGAGGAAATGAGAGCATGGAAAAGAGCAGAAAGGCAAACATGCAGAATTATAGATATCAGAGTAATTCTTTATGTATGCGAAGTCACCGTGAATTGAAAACAAGATCATTCGTATAGAACAAGTAAGATGGAATTTAAAGACACAAAGTTCTGTAAATAACATCTGCCAGAACGTAAAGTTTCTTAACGTAACACAGATTCGTTATCAAGGAAACAAAGTTCCTTCTTGGTTATGCAAGATCACCGTGCTTGCAAAGTTGAAGAGTATGCAATCGATGAGACTAACGAATTTGAGATAAATGATCTTCACAAAGAAAACAAATGAAAGCTTAGAACAGACAGAGATCAGATAGACAAAGAAAGGAAAGTCCTTCTGTATTGATTTCTCTATAATCTATTTACACTCACAGAAAATATGCCAAGATCTTCCTCCTTTTTTTGAATGGCGGAAAGAAGACCATTATATAGCTTACAATTCGGTTTCTCTTCGTAACCGTTTCTTTTAACTAAAGGATAGTTAAGGAATGCTAATCGCAATACCTTAACTAATTACAAGGAATACGAAAGGAATAGGAAGAAGAGAAAAGAATGGGGAGGGAGACAGGTGTCCAGTTCTGAGAAGGACCCACTGTCTTCAGAAACCGCTGCTTGAGTTTTCCTCCACGTCTCAGCCATGTCCTTGCCACGAGGGACACACCAGAAATTTCATCTTGAGGATGACAAACGAATATCTTTGAAAACTGATGTAACCGGCGTCTTGAACTTCGTCCTTCGTAACTGCTTCTTTAGTTCTCCCAAGCTTCTCCAGGAGCTTGATCTTCATATTGATAGTAACAGAGCTGCAAACCAGGCTCGGAAAGGAGTTTCAGAGGGAGGGCACATGCGCGGGTTTTCAAATTGCAAGGGTTCGAAACAATGTAAGAATTGCAAAGGAGGTTTTGCCCGTTATATAGCTGTTGAGGAGAGAGAAGGATAATCAATGCGCATTTGAATTCATACGAAAAATAGCATATTCGGGTAGAGCGGGAAAAACTAAGTATGAATGACCGTTGGTTCACTTGGGACAAGTGAGACGCGAATGCGCGAAACACGCGGCTCGGCCGATTCGGCCGAAACGGGGAGAGGACGCACAAATGCATTTTGGGACATTTGGCATGAAAAAGAGCGAAGTGCGCGACTCGGGAGTTTCGGCCGAAAATGGGACAGCTTGCACTTTTTAACTTTGGGACATTCAGGACAAAAGTTTCCGAAGTACGCGGTTCGGGTGTTTCGGCCGAAAATGGAACAGAATGCACTTCGGAACTTGGGACAGTTGGGACGAAATCGGGTGAATCGGCCGAAAATGGAACAGAGTGCACTTTAAGTTTGAACTTGAGAAATTTGAGACAAAAAGTTCCGGAGTACGCGACTCGGCCGGTTCGGGCGAAATTGGAACAGAGCGCACTTTTGAAATTGGGACATTTGGGACAAGAAAGTGTGAAGTACGCGGTTCGGGCGGTTCGGCCGAAATTGGAACATCTCGCACAGTAACTTCGGGACACTTGGGACAAAAACTTCCGACGGGCCCGAAAATGGGACAAATTCGGAGGTTTCGGCCGATCGGGGAACAAAATGCACTTTCGTACTTGGGACAGTTGGGACAAAAATGTCCGACAGGCCCGAAATACGTACAGAATGACCCAAAACTTAGATTTTTTAGACTTTCAAGACTTTTTTCACACCACCAGCTCGACAGAAAAGACACTTAGACTCAAAATTTTGAATTTTTTTTTTTACTTTTGACAGAGTGGGGAATTTTGAGTGGACAACAGCTGGCTCCTTCTGGGGATGACTTGGCATAAATTCAAGGAATGAGACAAGGCAAGAACTTAGACAAACTTGGTGAAGCAGACCAGTGCCTTATCCCTTGGGCAACGGAGTCAAAAACAGACCAACACAGAGGGCAACACACAAAAACAACAGAAGGGAAACACACCAAAACAACAGAAGGAAAACACTGTACAGAATATACAAAGGGACTCCCTAGTCACCTAGGACTTGAACAACTTCAAATACTGCCCACTATAAGGAAGTGGGAGGGGCGAACCATCCATGTAATCAAGATAGAAAGAGTTCTTACCAGCAAAGTGTCTGATCTTGAAAGGTCCGAGCCACAGGGAATCAAACTTTCCATGGCTGCCACGAGGTTCATGTCTTTTGTCCCATAACAGCACGGTGTCTCCAACTTGGAACTCTCTGAACCTAGCTTTTTTGTCAAACAGGACCTTTACCTTCTGCTGGTGAACGAATATCCTATCAGCAACCACCAATCTGTCTTCATTCAGTTTGTGCAGGTACATGATCCTTTTATCTAAAGCATCCCTGAAACTGGTATCTTCAATGGCCTTCATCAGGTGCAAGGCCGGCAGTTCCACTGTTACTGGCAGTTGAGCTTCTACTCCATACACCACTTGAAAAGGGGACATTCCAATGGCTCTTTTAGGTGTGATCCTGTCTGCCCAAAGAGCATCATATAGCTTCTTGTGCCAGTTTCGTTGAGACTCATTGACCAACTTCCTTATGATAGTCACCAGGTTCTTGTTTGTGGATTCTGCTTGCCCATTTCCCTGGGGGTAATAATCTGAAGAATGAGCCAGAGAGATGCCATACCCATAGCAGAAATCCATTATCTCAGTTGAGGAGAAGTTTGAAGCATTATCTGTTACAATCTTGTTAGGTACACCATACCTTACCAAGATATTCTCCTTGATGAAATTGCAAACCACTTCGGAAGTAGTGCTCTTAACTGGAATAGCTTCCACCCATTTGGTGAAGTAGTCAGTGGCAGTTAGCACATGAGTGTGACCAGCACTAGAAGCAGGATTGAGTGCACCAATGAAGTCCAAACCCCACTGTTGAAATGGTTCCTCAATCACAACTGGCTTGAGAGGCAAAGAAGCCAATTTAGGTCTTCCCACAAAGGTCTGGCAGGCCTCACATTTATCCACCCACTTGGATGCATCTCTGAACAAAGAAGGCCAGTAGTATCCTCCCCGGAGTATCTTGTGAGCAGTGACCGTTGATGAATAGTGCCCTCCACATGCCTGATCATGAAAAGCTGAGAGCAATTTTCTCTGCTGTTCCTTGTCCACACACTTCAAAAATCTCCCATCTAAGCCACGCTTGAACAAGGCATTTTCCCACAATACATATTGTGCTGACCTCAATTTAACAGGCCCTCTTTTCTTTGGCAGTTAAATGAGGGGGGCATTCCCCATAGGTGAGAAAATGGGCGATGTCAGCATACCATTCATCAACCGAACTCAGGAACAGAACAGTAGGAAGGTCAGCTTTCTCCTCCAGCAACTCATGTTTGGCCCCTTCAGTAATGAGCTCACAAAGACCTTTTCCACGAACCAGCTTGGTTGGCTTGATATCAATGTCATACTCTTGGACCTTAGCCACCCAGTTCCCTCTCTTGGATCCAAATTCTTGTTGTGTAAGAATTGACTTAACAGTTGTATCTGGAACCAGCACCATAGAGTGAGAGTTGAGGATATAGAAACGGAACTGCTTAACAGCTTTGACTACTGCAAAAGCATGCTTCTCCATCATGGTGTATTTTAGCTCATGATTCTTTCAGGATATAGCTCATGAAGGCAATTGGTAGCTCATGTTTATCGGAGTCTTCTTGGGTTAAGACAGCAGCCAGGGTATTATCTGTAGCATAGCAATAGATGATGAAATCTTTGCTGAAATCGGGACAGGCCAAAACTGGAGTTTTAGCGATAGCTCTCTTGATACCTTCAAAGGATTCCTTTCCTTCAGAAGACCAACCAAATGTTTGCTTCCCTTTCATCATCTGAGAAATATTCAAAGTTAATTCAGCAAAATCAGGGATGAATCTTCTTAAAAAATTGATCTTACCGAAGAAGGAGTGCACGCCCTTTTTACTGGTTGGGAGAGGAATTTGCTGGATGGCTTGAACTCGTTCAGGATCAATCTTAATACCATCCTTGGAGACAATGTGCCCTAATAGTTTTCCCTCTGTAACACAGAAGACAGATTTTTTAGGGTTCAGAGAGATTCCATGCTCTCTGCATCTCAGCAGAACTGTCTCCAGGTGATCAAAATGATCCGCTCTTGTCTTGGAAAACACTGTCAGGTCATCAAGGTATATGACAATACACTTCCCTTTCAAGCTTCCAAAAGCCAGATCCATAGCTCTCTGGAAAGTGGCACCAGCATTAATAAGCCCAAAAGGCATTCTCTTGTAGGCAAAGGTACCCCAAGGAGTGGTGAAGGCTGTCTTGTGTTGATCTGCAGTATCAACCTCTACCTGATTGTATCCAGAGAATCCATCAAGCATAGATAACATTTCAGATCCTGTTACTGCTTGCAATATTTGATCCATCATAGGCAAAGGGTAATTATCTTTCAGAGAAGCCTGATTCAGGTTCCTGAAATCAACACAGATGCGGATCTCACCATTTTTCTTCCTGACAGGCACAATATTTGCAATCCATGTCGAATGGTGAATAGGAAAAATAATTTTAGCCTTCAACAACTTCTGAATCTCCTGAAAGATGGTGTCAGCTATTTTGGGGTTGTACTGCCTTTGTTTCTGCTTGAAAGGCTTAATTCCTGGTTTGAGAGGAATCGAGTGCTGCATATCTTTTGGCTTGAAGGCTTTCAGATCTTCATAAGAATATGCAAGAACGTCCTTATACCTTCTTAGAAGATCAATTGCTTTTCTCCTTTCATCTGCTGTACAACATTTTCCAATATTTACCAGCTTAGGGTCATTAGAACTCCCAATATCAATCTTATCATACTCAGCTGATTGCTGAGGTCCAGTAGAAGCTTTAGATTTCACATACCTGTCATGCTTATCAAATAGTTCCTCCAAACTCACCAACCCTTTAGGAATCTTGTTTCCTTTGAGATTAATGCATCCATCTTGATCTGTTTCTTCTCCTTGGGTGACAGCTTGGTCAAAGGACACACTTTCACGAGGCAGGTTGTCACTTCCCTCAAAATACAGTTGTTCGAAATTACCCTTGAGTTCCAGGAAGGAAAGCAAATGCTGGTCATCGTTGAAAACTTGCCAGTTATTGGTATTGTCAGGTACACTAGGCCGGTGGACCATTTCAATAGTGAACTTATCCTGAGAGAATTCAGGATGGGGAATCAGTAGTGACCCTGAGACAGCCAGTGAATCAGCCCTGCTGTTCTTTTCTCTAGGTATTGCTTCAATAGAGAAAGCATCAAGGAATTCAATGGAATCCCAAACCTGATTCCGGTAATGCTTCAGCCTCCCATTTTTTACCTGAAAGAGGTTTCTGACCTGCTTCACAATCAACTCTGCATCACCACGAGCCAGAAGGTTCTTCACACCTCGTTCTTTGGCCACTTGCAGTCCAAGAATGAGAGCCTCATACTCTGCTGTATTATTAGTGTTTTCAAACTGCAACTTAAATGAAAAAGGATGTAGGCATCCTTCAGGTGACACTAGCAGGACACCAGCTCCAGAACCAGCTGAGGAACAACTTCCATCAAATTCTAAAATCCAAACACCATTGGGATCTTTAGGTGATACTTTGGGGGGTTGGATTTCATCAGGGGACAGAATCATGTAATTACCATGCCCCATATCCTCATAGAGTATTTGTGCCTTAGGATCATCTGTTTTCTGCACAATATACTCAGACTGCTTCTCAGGTAGTAACTTCTTCATGTGTCCATTGACAGGTATGAGTGCATGTGACCAATCCATTTGAATCTCCCCGCCCACATCTTTACAGAAGTTTCTACTTAGCAACATTCCATAAGAAGGAGGAATGTCTGCTACTAGGATGGTAGCCAAGACTTTCTTTTCAGGCAAAGCAGCAAAGGCCACTTGTGCATCTTTAATCCTTCCAACCAAAGGCACTTCCTTACTCTCCATGGAGTAGCAGGATCCATAAGTACGAGTGAGGGTCAAGCCTAAAGCATGAGCTACTTTAGCAGGCATCACATTATCTGAGGCTCCAGAATCTATGACACAATTACTGAGCCTATGGCCAGCTATGAGAAGTGTTACATAAAATGGTTTAATTTTGTCACCAGGGGAGGTGACAGCAGCTACCAGACTTGGCTGTGGTGCAGAAGGAGGAGTAGGTAAAAGGCCTTTAGAAGTGGTCTTAGAGTTGGAATTAACAAAGTGGATCATTTTGGCAAAGGCTTTGGGATGGGTTTGATAGTACTCAGCTTCTGAGATTTGTACCTTGGTCTTTTTCAGGTGATCAACAATATCAAAGGATCCAGAAGTGGACGGGCCATCATCATTTGGAATTCTAGGCTTATCAACTTTAGGAGAAAAAGAAGAAGCAACTTTGGTAGCGGGATTGATAGGACTCACCTTCTGTGTAGACGAAGTAGGGATAGGAGATCCTCTTCTTGCAATTACAGGGATAGTTGCCAACTGCTCCTTGGATTTCTTAGGTGGCTGGGTCACCTTCTCCCTCTGCTTTGTCTGTTCTCGAGTCATGACAGCAAAAGATTCACTGTTCATGTCTGCTACCACTTCATCATAATCATCAATGCCCTCAGTGGTAAAGAAATTAACCCGAGATCCCTCAAGTTCCTCTGCTTCATCATCAAATTCCTCCACAAACTCCTCGCAAGCTTCATCATCATCTGGCTCTTCAACTTCACAGGTTGCGTTCACAGGAACCTTAACAGGAGGTCCTTCAAGTGCTAGTCTTGTGTGAGGAGCAGGCAAACGATTTCTGGGCTGAAAATTTCTTCTTGGAACATCTGCATACGGGGCATGCTGAGCCAACTGTTTCTTTATAGCGACAAGATCATTTGCGAGTTTCTGGACTAATGGATCAGTACTAGGTCCAGGGGTGGAAGAGGAAGAAGCAGCAGACTTAGATTTGGGAGGGTCTCTTCTCAACTTCCCTGACATGATCAAGTCATCTTCGATACTAACAGCCAGTTCTTGATCCAGAGCTAGTGTTCCGAGATTAGCCCTTCTTAGTGCATAACTAACTTTGGGCGATTGAGCATTTAGGAAGAAACACTTTTGAATTTGGTCGACAGGTCGGGTAGGCGTTGGAATTTTATTTACCAACCTGTTGAACCGGGCCACAAATTCCCTCATGGGCTCTTGTGAATCTTTCTTTATCTGAGAGACCTGGGCAAGCAAGGCATGCACATCTTCTGCCGGCTTGAAACGGTTCTCGAACTGAGTTCTCATTGTGTCCCAGTCGGTTATAGCACCGGCCGGAAGGTGATAGAACCAATCAGCAGCATTATCTTGTAACGTCTCAACAAACAGCCTTACGGAGACGTCTTCATATTCGACTCCCAGAACTCCACATGCAACAACGAAGGCTGCGATGTGTTCGTCAGGGTGCACTTTGCCATCGCCTTTGAATTTGGGGAAGTTCTTCCGGTTTCCTCTGGGTAACTCATGCAAAGGCTGAGCAAGGGCCAGAGGCCCGACACGATGACCCCATGGTAATGGCGCTGCCATTCTTGGAAAAACGGCTTGGAGAGGAACTGTAACACCGGCAAGGATCAAAGCTCATAGATTGGGACTAGCAGGCTCTGAAGGAATACCACCCGTAGGACTTCTATCTTGAACAGGTGGAGTGCTTGTCGAACGGGTCCTTCTATTTCTTGTTGAATTTGAAGGGAAAGGAAAACCTTGTTGTTCTAAAAGCTGAAACTGAGAATCTTCGATACCAAGGGCCCTTCTCCCTCGAGTGAAACGCGGAGTCACCAGATCAAAAGATGATCAAAAATTACAGAACTGGAATGTGATTTTCCCCAGCGGAGTCGCCAAAAACTGTTGGTTTTCAAATAGGACTTTTAAGAAGAGCAACAGTCAGGGGACAAGAAGTCCCTCCTCTTTAATGGGAGAGGTTCCCTTATTCAGAAACAAACCTATTTACAAATGTACAGGACATGATTTGTTGGTTAAACTTGGATACCACGAAAGTGTTTTCTATGAAGGTCATCAATTACAAAAGGACTGAGGAAATGAGAGCATGGAAAAGAGCAGAAAGGCAAACATGCAGAATTATAGATATCAGAGTAATTCTTTATGTATGCGAAGTCACCGTGAATTGAAAACAAGATCATTCGTATAGAACAAGTAAGATGGAATTTAAAGACACAAAGTTCTGTAAATAACATCTGCCAGAACGCAAAGTTTCTTAACGTAACACAGATTCGTTATCAAGGAAACAAAGTTCCTTCTTGGTTATGCAAGATCACCGTGCTTGCAAAGTTGAAGAGTATGCAATCGATGAGACTAACGAATTTGAGATAAATGATCTTCACAAAGAAAACAAATGAAAGCTTAGAACAGACAGAGATCAGATAGACAAAGAAAGGAAAGTCCTTCTGTATTGATTTCTCTATAATATATTTGCACTTGCAGAAAATATGCCAAGTTCTTCCTCCTTCGAATGGTGGAAAGAATGCCATTATATAGCTTACAATTCAGTTTCTCTTCGTAACTGTTTCTTTTAACTAAAGGATAGTTAAGGAATGCTAATCGCAATACCTTAACTAATTACAAGGAATACGAAAGGAATAGGAAGAAGAGAAAAGAATGGGGAGGGAGACAAGTGTCCAGTTCTGAGAAGGACCCACTGTCTTCAGAAACCGCTGCTTGAGTTTTCCTCCACGTCTCAGCCATGTCCTTGCCACGAGGGACACACCAGAAATTTCATCTCGAGGATGAAAACGAATATCTTTGAAAACTGATGTAACCGGCGTCTTGAACTTCGTCCTTCGTAACTGCTTCTTTAGTTCTCCCAAGCTTCCTCCAGGAGCTTGATCTTCATATTGATAGTAACAGAGATGCAAACCAGGCTCGGAAAGGAGTTTTAGAGGGAGGGGACATGCGCGGGTTTTCAAATTGCAAGGGTTCGAAACAATGTAAGAATTGCAAAGGAGGTTTTGCCCGTTATATAGCCGTTGAGGAGAGAGAAGGATAATCAATGCGCATTTGAATTCATATTTTGAAAAATAGCATATTCGGGTAGAGCGGGAAAAAATAAGTATGAATGACCTGTTGGTTCGCTTGGGACAAGTGAGACGCGAATGCGCGAAACACGCGGCTCGGCCGATTCGGGCGAAACGGGGAGAGGACGCACAAATGCATTTTGGGACATTTGGGATGAAAAAGAGTGAAGTGCGCGGACTCGGGATTTTCGGCCGAAAATGGGACAGCTTGCACTTTTTAACTTTGGGACATTCGGGACAAAAGTTCTGAAGTACGCGGTTCGGGTGTTTCGGCCGAAATCGGGGAACAGAATGCACTTTGGAACTCGGGACAGTTGGGACGAAATCGGGTGAATCGGCCGAAAATGGAACAGAGTGCACTTTAAGTTTGAACTTGAGAAATTTGAGACAAAAAGTTCCGGAGTACGCGACTCGGCCGGTTCGGGCGAAATTGGAACAGAGCGCACTTTTGAAATTGGGACATTTGGGACAAGAAAGTGCGAAGTACGCGGTTCGTGTGGTTCAGCCGAAATTGGAACATCTCGCACAGTAACTTCGGGACACTTGGGACAAAAACTTCCGACGGGCCCGAAAATGGGACAAATTTGGAGGTTTCGGCCGATCAGGGAACAAAATGCACTTTCGTACTTGGGACAGGCGGGACAAAAATGTCCGACAGGCCCGAAATACATACAAAATGACCCGAAACACAGATTTTCTCAATTTTCACGACTTAGGCACTTTAGAGGAAAACACTCATAACTCAAAATTTTGAAATTTTACTTTCATTAGGGCAGGGAATTTTGAGTGGACAACAGTCTCCAAAGAGAAAAATAAAATATCACGAGACCTTATTAATACTAAAATATCTTTTTTTTTTCTCCCACACTTGCTCAAAAAATCTAACATGCCCCTTACATGAGACCGTAGCCTTAGTCCCCACTCAACTTATTTCTTCATGAAAAAGTAATAGTTCAAAAATGACAATAAAATTGAAAATAAATATACTTAGTAAAATAAAGAAAAAAATGAATGAAAAGGCACACTTATAACGTCTCTTTCTTTCTTATTTGTTTTCACACTTGCCAACTTTCCATGTGAATTATCCTTCCGTTTGTTTCTTGTTATCACGTAAGAACATGGAAATTATACAAAACTATATGGGTTGAGAAGTTATTTTTAAAATCTTGGTCGGTTAATGCATCCTCTACTTATCAAGATAGAGCAGACCGTGACATTATTAATTGTACCTGGAAACCACATGTATAGAGGAGGATTATTCCAATTTGCATGAAAGGAAGATCAGAATGATAAAAATGGATTAAACCTTAAAATTTTGGTCGACGGAAAGAAAAAACATCACGAGTTATCTACCACTAAAGTCATTAGAGCCCATAAAGTTTTCCTGAACTGGAAGAGTCCCCCAACCTACCTTGTCTCGGTCAGCATTATCCCCCTTGTTTGGCGTGATATTTTCCTAATTTCCTATTATCCCTTGTCTCCTTGAAAGTGGATGCATGGAGATGCTTTGGGGAGTGGGATGCCTACAATTCCTTTCTTTTCCTTATGAGCTTTTAATTCTGTGTTGTGTTGTTTTGACCTGGGCATTCTTGGTTGGTGTAAGTGCCTTGAAAAATAGCCGCCTGCAGTTAAGACTGTATTTGTTTATTCTTTTTTTTTGTAGAAGTCTTGTTTTTGTAGTGGTGGATGCGCCTTTCTCCCTGGTTGGTGGCAGACAACATTGATTGGGGATGGTTGTCTCATTGATTGTCTTTGCCTCAGTTCCTGCTTCAGCCTGTACCTGGTCCTTCTGTTAATGGCCACTCAGACTATTCCCTTGTTTCCTTTTTTTTATTGGAGGGCATAAGCAAAAGAATGGGATGAAAATGTAGCTGAAGGCGAACTGAGATGAGAGAATAGGAGATCATGTTGGTGGTGGTCGCAGTAGGAGGCAGCAGGCACATTGCAGTAAGGTAGAAGCCCTTTTGAGTGCCTCCAACAAGCAGGTTGTCCAACTATGTTGCTGTCTGTTCAGTATCGACTGCATCCTCAAATTCAAGATTCTCCTTCAAGATAGTTTATCAAAATCGACTTTGTGACAGTGAGAGTGTACCAAGAGACCTGATGAAATGTAATTGCAAAGATTCACTACTGAGACCTTGCTTGTTTTACGTTGTAACTCATGGAAGAGTATCTCATAGAGGCGGATCTGTTTTATATCAGAATATTCACAAAGCACAAATTGTCTTGTTGTTTCTTTCCTTCCATTTCTGCCCTATTGAGCTCCCCATTTAATCCCAATTTACTGTCTTGATCGTAGAGACTCCCCTTCCACCATCCACAGGCAACCAACTCACGTCTACTGTTTGCTTCCAAAATGCATTGTTTTAAGTCACAGCTTAACAGGTTTTAGCATATGATCCTGGTATCACATACTTAGAAGCCACCGAACTCAATGTGTGACGGACTACTGTATAGTTGATGGAGCATTTTACCCGTCCCATACTACAATACTGGGACGACAGATTGAAATTATAAGGCTCTTGATTTTTTCTGCCGGTAGAGAGAATCTGTTCATCTGCTAGATTCGATCCATATGGTCACACAAATTCGACAAGTTTTTGGTGAAAATTTGGAGATAAACAGAGGAAGAACACTTCAGCCTTTCGAGGGACTTTTTTTTATCAGGTATTTGTTTGGAAAACCATTTCAGCACTTCATATGGTACAGTTTACAAACACAGATATTTTGGCAAACAGCTGATAAATGCAACCAGCCTGGCCATAGAAATTCAGCAAGTGGTTTAGCCGAGAAAACATACTATATAGTTGAAATTGTAATATTGGTCTAATTAGTAGCTTAGGAAGAACACTGTATCAAGTTTTTTTTTTCATATGCAGTGCTAGACAACAGTGCAAATGGCCACGACAGTTGCACCTCTCTGCAGTTGGCTTATTGCCGCATGTGTTTCTAGGACTGCATTTGAAGTGTATAGCGATGAGCCAAAGGCTACGTCTTCTCCTTTGGGAAGGAGGGCTAAAAGGCGAATTGGACGTTCCAGACAGTTGTCAGCAAGTTACTCGTCGAGTCTACCTTGTAAGGATCATGCAGAAGTAGGAGGAAGTTTGGTTGCCCTGTGTGGTTCAATCCTTCAAGGCTTGGGTTCGTGCTTTTCCTTTGAAGCATGTCCAGAGTACAATAGCTCCCAGTTTTTTTTGTATAAAGACAGCTTCTTTGGATCCAAACCTATTAAGTTTTGTCAGAGGCAGCAGAAATTAAGAGCTACAGGCAGAGCAATGGCTGTTGCTGTGCAACCTGTGAAGGATCCAACAGAGAAGAAGAAAATCGCTACCAAGCAAAGAAGGGCAGCTTGAGACGATCAATACATGGGAGCTCATCGAAGGGTTAGAAGATAATACTGGAAGCAGTCCTTTGGTTGTGGTTAACGAGATTGCCATGAAGAAATCTGTCGATCGAACGCTGGACCGGTCATTTTCTTTTCACAGCATCAAGGACGTTGAACAGCTTGCCAAAGACGATCCCAAACGCTCCGTTTAGCACAGAGTTACTCCTGGCGTGAAGCTCGCCGACGAAAAGCTCAAGTTTTCGTCCAAAGCGATGGAAGAGGTAGGAGGGCGAAGCTGAATCTGGAGAAAAAGGTAAGATATTTCTACACTTTTCTACTGTTATTTTATTTAAAAATATTGTGAAATCGAACCACTTTTCCTTGCATTGATTTGTCAGTTGGATGTCACGATGGGAGATTTCCCTTTTTGCTTGTTTCTTCTTGTTTTAGCTTTTATCGTTGACTGTATGTGGGTCAAAAGGATGCATGTGCCTTCTCCTCTGAATGTTATGTTTCTCTTACTCGAATGATAGACCTTCGTCTGTTTGTTTATGTATTAATTCTTCTCGGCAATTGAGTTGCAAGTTATTATGTTGATCAAACTAGTATGTTCGATATCATGGAAGTAAGTTACGATAACTATGAAACCCCCTTCCTAGCACCCAAGTTTGTCCTTGACGTTCTTTGTTAGCTCCTTCGCAAGTTCCTTTGATAACCTTTTGGCATCGTGAAAGAAAGGTTGTAGGATTGTGTGAGCAATGCGTGGGCTAGCCAGCTTAGAGTTTTGGTATTAAAACTGGTAGAATGAAAAGGTTTGTTTGCAACGTGTTTTTCCGTCTCGCGTGTTTAGACTCTTATACTATCTTTCATCTTGTTTCTAGGCTTTTAAGGCCATCCTCAGGAAGTGCCTTGACCATCCCTATCAACTTGAACCATAACTAGCTTTTCGGATCAACTAAGCTGGAGGTTTCATTGTGCGAATCCTATACCTCGTTGACACTAGAATAGTTGGTCTAATCCCCTCTCAGAATTATTGTTGATGGTGCTCTTCTATTTTTCCTAACTTGCATTATTTGCTCCCTTGTAATGTTAACGCTATTAATTAATATTGGTCGGTTTTTATGCACATAATTACCATAATAGTTTGTGATGGAAATTTCCTTAAATGTGACTAACCTTCGGGAAAAACTCAGCTTTCATTTGATAGTCTTATGGATTCATAGCGGAAGGTTTTGTTTTGATAATGTCACTTAGAAGTTATGTTTGTATCTTTGTGTGATGGTTGACTGTGTTACCAAGGGTTGCCTTAAAATATGGTTGTTTCGGGAAATGGATAATTTATTTTAAATTAACCAAACATTAGTATTGTAGTGGAGGTATGCAAATCTTTAGTGTTATAAAAATTTGTTGATGACGTTATTGTATAATCTTGTTGGACGGAACCCCCTTCTTCTCTCACGTGTTTGCTATTAGCCTGTAAGACTTGGACCCTTCTTGGATGATTGGAAAATCTTTGTAGTTAATGGTCAAAACTAGTATACTTTTCCTTCGCTTCGAAACTTATGTTGTGTGTATACTCTAATTGATTTCCGGTTTGAAACTCAATTATACATGGCTTTTTGTGTTAATTTCTGAAACTCGTGTTTCCCCCTTCTTGGGCCGATCAACTCTTGTTCTCTTGGAAAAATATTATTTTAGCCTATGCGTTTGGTTCCTTTGATAAATTTCTAGATGACTGGCATATATATCAATTCTCAATCTTGTAATTATTGTGTAATTACTTACTTGATGGGGATACTGTTTTTGCTAGATTGTTTGTTTTCTCCTTATAGGGCCAAGGGCCATTCTCATATGATTGTCACTTTCGTTGCATTTGCTCCTAACTGAAGTACAAGGTCTTCTCCTTCTTTGATTGACATGTTATAGACCTTATTATAACTTGATGTGTACGTAGTGTTTAGAGGTTTGACCCAAATTCTTGTAATAAAGTGTTTCTTTTCATGATATTGTTAGATAATAGTTATGGTGGTTTTGTGTAGCCTTATCTTGCTCAGTTCTCGTGAACTGACTCTTGTAGAAAATTTGCTGCAGATGGATTTTGGTTTAGATGAGGGATAGATTTGTAGACTTTTTTCATCAACCTCAGTTGAGAAGATCCTTTGCTCGAAACCTTTTTGTGTTGTTCAACTATTGTTAACGTCCAGTGGAAAGTTTAAAAGAGGATTAATGTCTTAGTATAAAGTATTGTGGACTTTGTCATCTGAACCTTGGAAACCTTGTATTGTTTGACCATCATTGAAATTATAAGAAAATTTGGTTATTGTGGTTGAGTGACGTGTGGAGTATCAGTATTTTAAGAAATGATGTAATCTTGTTTTGTTCTCGTAAATGAGTGTTGCTTCAACCTTGCCTTGAGAATAAATTTTGAGTTAAACCTTGATATGACTTAGTAATAAAGTGTCATAAGTAAACTAACATGGGATTGTTTAATACTTCAGGAAGTTAAATTAAAAGTTGTATTCAAATAAAGTAACGTAGGGGTCACCAACTTGAGAGCAAGAAATTATTTAAGTAATCAAGGGCAGGACTATCATTGCAAGTAACATTATATAACTTGAAATCCCTAGCTACACTAATGAACACTATCCCTTTCATGGTGGAATTCTTAAGCGAACTAAAAGGAAATCTATGGTTAGATCTGGAAGATAATAAGATTTAATAAACAGGAGAAAACAAAAATTAAATCATGCAATCTATCTCTCAGCCATTTGGAAAGTAAATTTTTACTCTTTGTTAATACTTTTAGCGAAGCCTAAGTAAAGTTGTTGATAATTCTAGTTAAGATCCCTAGCTTAAATTAAATACTGGCAATAACTAATGAGGTCCTAAAGATGTTTCATCTCAACCTTCTCCCTCTAACCCTTTTTCAAGGCACCTTATATCTCTTCTCTTAAGTGTGTTGAACTTAAAACCATGTTGTCTTGTGGGCAAGAACGGATCTTAGTAGCGGTAGTGGTGAGTAGATGGCCTTGTGGAATTTAATTACTCCTTTTTCTTGATAAACGAATTAAGCAAATAAATGTCATAATAGAGAAGATTTAAAGATAATTACTCAGTGTCAAAGGAATAAACTTGGCTTGGCAAGTTGAATCATACGAATCATATCTTGAGCCTCCTTGAAAACGTAAGCTAAGAATTGCAAGATGTCTTTTTAAAATAAATAACCCTCAAGAATATATCATTGTGGTTGGCCGTAACTATAAGTGTGTTTTGTGGTTGGACTTCAATGTTGTTCTGTCAAAAAGAGAAAAGTAAATTGTCCTTGATAGGTGTGAACGTTTCCGTGCTGCCTTTATGGTCATCCTTGTATCAGGTTGTTCACAGTGTTAGTGGTATCCTTGGTGACAACATGTTGCGTCATGTTATGTGTGGAAGCAAGTCAAAAAAAATTTATCCTGTATTTCACTGTGTTGTTTGTGTGTGAATTTATGGGTCGTTACAAAACCGGCTAGGGACAAGTGAAGTCTTTGTGAATCACCCCTTGACTTCAGTTTCTACAACTCTGATAGTGCATCTTGCAATGGAACTCAATCTGTGTCACTCCTCTCCGCTAAATATATCAAGTGAAAAATACAATGTCCTATTTACATATAACGATACCAACCTCACCCAAAAGAGTAGAGTCTCCGGGGAATGCTGCTATAGAAAAAAATTGTTCTCC
This sequence comes from Taxus chinensis, assembly GCA_019776745.2. NCBI lineage: Eukaryota > Viridiplantae > Streptophyta > Pinopsida > Cupressales > Taxaceae > Taxus > Taxus chinensis. The sequence continues at coordinate 1,656,283 of CM034154.1, forward strand.
ACCCAACCATAAGGATGCCTCACAACAAGCTCCCCTGTTCTTGAGAACGGGGATTGAGTGGAACAAAAACTCTTCCAGTAGCGCGCATGACAAGAAGGCTTCACCCTACATGACTTTGCATCAGCTCAATAAAGTGCATTTAGAACATACAAATATATTCTTTTGTTTATATTTACTAAACTATTACTACATATTATTTGTGCACTAGAATATAATGTCGTATGGATCCAACTATTTTTTTTAGTTATCATGACATTATGACATCTTAGCTATTTTAAAAATAAAAGAGATGTATGTGTATTTTTCCCTATTTTTTTATCACCTTGATAGCAATTCATATATCTTAGTAATTGACTCCCATCAAGTAAACTACTAATTTTAAAGTTTAACATATATAATGGTAATAGGATGTTTATACAATTTTCTCAATAGAATAAAATGCATAGTTATTTTGTAGTGCCCACTCCTCTTCAGCACTTATTATATTTTGATTTCGATCAATGTTCACTATAGACATGGATATTATTGTATCATTTTGGTTTAGCATGATGCTAGATGATAGAGATATTATGACTACTGATAGATTGCGATTCATAGTATGATTGTGTGGATTCTTAGATGCATAGATAAAAAGTTTATATTGATGATGATGATGTGTTGTTAGCATATATATTATTGACATTCAAAATTCTTGCCGTGTTGAGTAGGATTTAGCATTTGAACTAATCTTGTGATCTTGTTGATATTGATAAAAAGATAGAATTGAGATGTTGTTGGAATGTTAGACAAATAATAACATTGTTTAGTTGAGATGATAATTTAGTTATATGAGGATGTTTATTGATTGATATGCGTATATTTTATCTTTGATGTTTTTGATGCGGCTACGAGGCCAAAGAAGGTATTGTGGGATTTTGCAGGTAATAAATCACAACAATTAAAAGGGGGATTGAAGACCAACCACTACAGAATACTAGATGGATACAATGAATGTCATCATGACAACTTGTGTAATCTGTTATGTTTGTTTTTTTTTTTTAGGGGGTCCCCATGAGGGGGATGACCCCCAATTGTGACCATGGGCATGTGTACAATTCTTTCCCTTTTATTTTATTTATTGTGGAGTATGTGATTTAATTTTTGATGTAATTTATTTAATCATTGTTGATTAATGTGTCTTATTAAGTAATTTAATCATGTTATTAAGCTATATGGGGATGTGACAAATGGAGTCATTTATTACAGTTGTCAGTGTTTTGGTCTATGTGGTTTTGATTGAGTGTAAGTGACTTTGAGTGTTGTACACTCTACCTTACCTTTGAGTGATTTGGGCTTAAGGGCCATTTTTGGAGGCTTGTGGGACAAGCTAAAATTGTCTCACACATCTTAATTTCTTATACCAGCCCTACCTATGGATTGGGGGGTTAAAAATAGACCCCATTATGTGTTTTGTAAGACAAAAAGTGACATTTATTGTACTTTTCTTACATGGGTTTTAAAGTTTGTCCTTAGGGGGTGTGGGTTTGGATTGTGTGTGTAAGAGGCTTGTCATTCCTCTCAACCACCAATTTATTGTGCATTGAGGTTGAGGTTTGAATTGTGATGTGGAGTTGAGGATGAATGATGTGGCATCCTACATGGAGCCACCTCACCCTCCTCTTTCCTTTTTCTATATATGCAAGTTTAATTTTTTGTTTGGGGGTTACTTCATTTCATTTTGTGCTCTAATATTTTTCGAGTTGGAGCGTTTTGGAGTGCTTGTTGATTTTTGGAGCTTGTTAGAGTTGGATTGAGCCTTAAGGAGATTGGTGTGTGACTCTTTGATCAAGCTCTACCATGGAAAGGTAGGAGTTATACCCTTTTTTATTTGTTTTCCCTTATATGTGTATATTTGTATGTTATTGAATGTTTTAACATGCTTGTTGGGTTCTTGGGTAGAATGCCTAAGTATGGTGTAGGAGAAGGCTATGGGGATCTTATATGTATCGAGGCATAAGATTTTATTTTATGTTTTGGGAGGGAGTTGGCTTGGGTGCCCCACCTTGGATAATAAAATGCTTGCATTTCTTACTTGTTTCTTCTGAGGGAGACATAAGAGATTTCAGGGAGGCATAAAAGAATGTGGGAGGCATACGAGGATATTGAGGGAAGCATAAGAGTTGTGTAGGGGTTTTGAGATGTATATTTTAGGGTTTTAAGGTGGGTACCTAATCCCATTGGGAGGCATAAGTGATCTCCCCATAGATCCTTGCTCCATTGGCTTGCATTTTCAAGCCTTGTGTATTTTATAAGTTTCATGTTGTGATTGTATATCGTGTTGGAATGTGTCTTGAAATGGTTGTTAATATTTGTATTGTGATGTTGAAGCATTGTGTAGTTTCCATGAGTTGGATCCATCTTTTATTTAATTTTGGTTGGGGCTCGGGGGCCAATGAGGATGATAGCTTCGTCTCCTCATTGGATTTTTGGTTGGGTGAAGAGTGTTGCCTCTCCCCAATTTTCCTTGTGATTAAAGTGAAGAAAAGGTGGAGCTCTTGTGGAAGACTTGGGATTTGGAATATTTTTGGAAATTAAAATAAATCCTTCATTGTAGAAATTTTATTGTAATTCCCACTTAAGGTGGAAGACTAGTAGAATTGTATTGAAAGAAAAATTGTATTGTATATTTTGTTATTGAGTTGTAATATCATATTTGAAGAAAGCTCATTAAGGAATGTGTTTTTCCTTTCTCTTCAAATTAGTTGTATGTAAAGGAAGGATTTAAATGGATATCATGTTTAAAGTTTACCTTGTGTTGAAAGAAAAAGAAAGTTCATTATTATTTGTTGAAGATGCATTGTTGTAAAATGAAAGGAAAACTAGTAAGTTGTAAATCATTGAGAAAGTATTCTTAGTAAATCTTAAATGTATAAAATTTTCTTGTGCTTTCCTTGAGTAGATGGTTTTATTAGAAATGGGAAGATGCAATAAAATTTTAATTAAGTTATTATGTTGATAATTGCAATTTATTGTGGAAAGGAAAACAACAATATTAGGAATAAGATAAGCTCATTTCTTACTCTTGAACTTGAAAGAAATTTTGTTGGATGAAAATCAAGCCCTTTGAGTCACGTAATCCAAAACCCACTTGGTTTGATCCTAATGTTAATTTTTCCTATCATCATGTCCTTGGCCACACTACCGAGCATTGCATGACCCTTTGTACTCTTTTCGATAGCCTTATGGAAGAGGATGACCTCTTTGTCGAAGAGGATGACACCAATCATGTCCCGTCCTTATCGAAATCTAACATTCCCATCAAATCTAAGGCTTATAAATCCACCTTTTTTGCTACTCCACCTCTAGATTATCTTTCTGCCAAAGAAAATACTCCTCTCTACATAGACACTATCTGTATTTCTATTAGATCTCTCCCTTACGAGACCCAACCATCCAATTCATCCAAATCCAAGGTTATCATCATTGCTCCTCCCAGTGAACCCATCATTCATCCTCTGTCATTACCTCCTTTCTCCAAAGCTAATATTTCTATCCTGGTCGCTCCTAATCTCACTTCCATCAAACAGACCATTGTAAAACAATTGAATCAAGTTTTTGTTAATACGTCCCTCTACAAACTTGTCCAAATATATCCCAACCAAAAATAAACTCTTATTGAATCTCTACAACACATCTTCATATCATACGATGAGCCTTAACCCATTGCAACTCTAGTTGATGCTCTCAACATGTCCACCACCATGTCCTTCAAGGATTATGAAAAAAATGATCTTGTAGTTGTTTTCTTATCACTATAGAAATAGAAAGTACTTAAATTTAGTAATTTTAAGCATGGAATGAATAAATGGTATAAACCTTCAACTGGAGAATTTAGGAATATAAATTCAAGTCAAGGATAATCTTTAAAACACTCTAGTAAAACTTGTTTTTAGAAAAGTTACGGAATTTATGGTTTTGTTTTCAAAGAATAGGACCGCCGCCCTGTGTAGAACGGCGGTCTCTGAACTGCTGGTCAGATCAGAGCGGTGGTTCGTGAATCTTCACCTATGTAGGGCACTAGCCCCAGCACCACCGACCTGCTTTGGGCAGCGGTTTCATCGCTATCAGTAGAAAAATACAAATCCGTGACTGGGAAATTTAAAACTTTTTCTACTAAAAATTTAAGTCTGCAAATTTGTAGAGGAAATCACCAGCAAACCATAAGGGCATAAATTCATTTTTTAAAACATGTAAATCTTGAAATGGGCATTTAAATGTATGGAATCTCATGGATTTAAAAATGAAGTAGGGTTTAGCCCAGATAGAAAACTTAAAAATGGAAATAACTTGCTAACAACTCCAAATTTAGAGTGGAAACCTCTATAATCTTCAAATGGGAGATTTTGCAAAAACAAATTTATAAACTAAACTAAGCTAAGCTTGATTCTAGTGAAATTATTCATGGATTCTTCCTTCCTTACTCCCATGGCTTCCATTTCTCCAACTTGGAAATTAAACAAAAGAAAAGTGACCAAATGAGGAGGCTAGGGCAAAGAAAAAGGTTTAATAAGATTCCATAAGGATAGTTAGGGTTAGTATGGAACCCTAAGATCTAGTGGCCACACTTGAGTTGATCCAAGGGTTAAGAATCAACCCTAAAAATTGTTAGGTAAGAATAAATATTATGGATGTTTAAATAACTTAATGTTTGTGGAAATGGGTGAAGGGGGCCATTTAATACCATTGTAAGTTAAGTCATTTATTTAGTTCCTAGTATGTTTTAGTAATTATTTAAATGGAATTTAAGGCAAATGATTTATGAGAACTAAGATAACCATGGATAAGAGTTGATTAAATGTGAGTTGAATGTTAATTCCTAAGGGGGAAACTATTTAACCTAGTGAAAGAAATTATTGAACACTTATCTAGTGATGATAATTAAATTAACATTAGAACTGGATTAAGAATAATTAATTAATAGTCTAGACTGGACCTATCCTATGAAATACAACTTTTATAGTAGGAATTAATTAAACGTATATTAGGGTTTGACACCCTTGTAACTTAAATCAGAATTTTTTTGCCGCAACTTTTTGGATAATTGTTTAAGGATTAATGTGGTTTTAGAACATCGAAATTGTGGTGATTGCACTTGGTATCAGAGCCATGGGTTTAACGCTGGGCCCCCAGACACACTTAGAAACATAAGACAATAAGAAAACATAGCGCAACTCTAAACCTAGATCACACAACTTGCATGATAGTTTAAATGAAGAAAAACTAGAAAACTACAAAAAATATAGAGTAATAGAATAACTCTCACCTTGGTCTATGTAGAAGGCGCAGACTAGATGAGGGGTTATTGCACATGGATTTAGACTTATCACCCCCAGACCTGAAAGTAGAAACCATATTGCCTCATATACTTCAGACATTACAGGATTTTAATGTCACTATACGTGGAGGATCTTTGGAGGGAGACACAACAGACATGAAAGAGAGCCATCAATAGAGGCTTGTGCACCTTCCTGACATAGTGATGAGCATAGGGCAGAGAACTCCCATGTGGAGTCATTCAGATGAGATTCACCATAGAGAGGTCATGGAGACAGGGCTACATGACACATGGACAAATCTAGGAGCCCTAGATAGCATGATGATCGTGTCGAGAGACCTAGGGGTAGACATTCTACAGTGACAGATCACATCAGAGATATTCTAAAACTCCATCCATCTCATTTTTTTGGGGACACTAGAGGATTTTAAGTAGAGGCATGATTGGTCAACTTGAGCTGATGATTGAAGTTATGTCTGTGTACCAGAAACATGAAGGCTCATGTTGTCATCCACCTTCTGAGAGACGGGACAAGGTTTTGGTGGAGGGTCGAGGAGCAGAAGCTCCATGTGGATTTTGAGATAGTTACTTGGGATCTCTTCAAGGAGTGGTTCAGGAGTAGATACTTGTCTGGGAGGTTCATTCAACAGAGGATAGATGAGTTCCATGACCTTCATTAGACATTTATGACCATGGTGGAGTATGAGAGCCATTTCCTGGACCTACTTCAGTATGTGGAATATATGCAGGACGAGTAGGTTTGGATCCACAAGTTCATCAGGGGCTTGAACCTGGCTATTTGAGGGGCATTACACATTCATTGCCCACAGACTCTTGCAGAGGTTGTTAAGAAGACCTACATTGTGGAGGAAACTAGTGGGAAGATGCAGCAAGTCAAAGATAGAGTACGGAGCCATATCTAACAGATGTAGGATAGCAGGTTGAGGGGGTCATCTCCTCCTCTTCATGGTGGACATGGTTCTACACATTATTAATTTATACCACCACAATAGCCACCTTAGTAGTAGCAACAATAGACTCACCCTCCATTTAGGCCTCCACAGAGATTCAATGCTTAGAGGGGAAACAATACGGGGCCTCCTCTTAGGGGACCAGTCAAGACTCAGGTACCACCTAGATCTCAGTTAGTAAGATCCTGTTAGCAATGATCACAACAGTCCATAGAAGGATCATCAGGATCTATGGTACAGACCACTAGAGTACTGGCAGGAGCTGTTTCTCATTGGAGGGGACCTTGTAGTTGCTATGGGTACATAATACTTGGGAATCATTGGAGAGAGTTCCCTCAGAACCCTAACAACAAGGGTAAGGCACCAGTTTCAAAGCCTACTATGGGTGACATGGCTAGGAGCCATAGGATTTATGCAACATTTGAGAACTGTCAAGTAGAGCACCAGAGCACGGTGATTGAGATGATAGGTAGCATTGATGGCATTTCTATTCCTATTTTATTTATTCAGGATCCTCAGATTATTTTATTTCCCCATTTGTAGTAGAGTGATGCAGGTTGGTGGCAGTTAGGAAAGATCAATAGTTGGGATGTGGAGATGGCTTTTTGGAGCCAAGATCTCATAGTGGAATCCTTAGTCAAGGAGTGCATAGTTGACCTAGGACCCTTTTCCATGACCTTGGATCTTTGTATCCTTCCATTGGGTTCCTATGGGATTATTTTGGGCATGGATTGGTTATCTACACATAGGACTAGGGTTGATTGTTACAGTAAGGTAATATCATGTGTAGATGATTTGGGAGTGGAGTTAGTGATAGTTGGAGTCAGGAGACCCACCTCTATTCACACCATATCCGCTATGCAGCTTAAGCGGTGTGCACGATGAGGTTACCAATTGTTTGCTGTCACGATTAGCGACAGATCAGAGGATGAGTCTAGTGGGCCGTCACTTGATGATCATCATATCTTGAGGGAGTTTTCTGATGTCTTTCCAGGGGAGTTGTTAGGGTTACCTCCCCCACGTGAGATAGATTTTCACATTGATTTGGTTCCAGGAGCAGATCCTATCTCACGAGCACCTTATAGGATGACTACCCCTGAGCTCTATGAGCTCAAGTTGTAGCTTGAGGGCCTTCTGGAGAAAGGCCTAATTCATCCTAGTGTATCCCCTTGGGGTGCATGGGTGATTTTTGTAAAGAAGAAGGATGGATCTCTACGATTTTGTATCGATTATCGTCAGCTGAACAAAGTAACAATCAAGAATCTTCACCCCCTTCTACATATTGATGATTTGTTTGATCATATTAAAGGTTTCACAATATTCCTAAGATAGATATTAAGTTTGGATACCATCAGTTGAGGATCACAGAGGTAGATATTCATAAGACAACCTTCCGTACGAGATATGGCCACTACGAGTTCATAGTAGTGCCTTTTGGTCTGAAAAATTCCCCCGCATTATTCATGAGTTTAATGAATGGGGTATCTCAGGAATTTTTAGATCGCTTATTTCTCATTTTTATTGATGAACTTTTTATTTACTCACGTATGCGTGAGGAGCAAGAGGAGCACCTTCGCCAGGTTCTGCAGTGTCTTCGTGAGCAACAACTTTATGGGAACCTGGAGAAGTGTGCATTCTTTCAATTAGAGGTGCAATACTTGGGTCACATCATTTATGGGGAAGGTATCATCATCAATCCTTCCAAGATTTAAGCTATTATGGATTGGCCCGCACCAACTAGTGTGACCGAGGTGCACAGTTTCATGGGGTTGATAGGTTACTACAAGATATTTGTTAAGGACATTTCTCGTATTACGCACCCCATCACTTCCCTTCAGTGGAAAGGGAAGAAGTTTTTTTGGTCTGATGGATGCAAGAAGGCATTCAATACACTGAAGGGATGCCTTACATCAGCACTAATTCTTGTAGTGCCAAATCTGCATGGAGAGTTTTTCGTTTGTACATATGCTTCCTTGGTAGGATTAGATGGGGTATTGATTCAGGATGGCTGTGTGGTTCCATTTGAGTCTCACAAATTCAAAGATCATGAGATCAATTATCCGACTCATGAATTAAAGCTTACAATAGTTGCGTATACTTTGGTTTGATGGAGACATTTCCTTCTTGTTTGAAGATTTATACTCAGGACCGATCACTTGAGTCTTCGTCACCTCTTCACGTAACCCAATCTCAATGCTTGTCAATGGTGTTGGATGGAGTTGCTATGTGAGTATGACATGGAGATAGAGCATGTGAAGGGGAAGGAGAATGTTGTTGCTGACTCTCTAAGTAGACAGAGACATTTGGTTTTGGATACTTTAGTGGATACAGATTTACAGAGAAGGATTTTGCAACAACTTCCTCATGACAGTTTCTACCTTGCAACTAGATCAGAGATTGATTCTCAAAGACCCCTTACAGGAAAGTTTGATGGATTTGCATAGTAGATTCAGATGGACTTCTCATACACAGAGGTTGGATCTATGTACCTAGGGATGGAGGTTTGAGACAGGATATCTTGGCAGAGGCTCATCGTGCACCTTATTCAGCCCATCCAGGGGTGAAGAAGATGCATGCCACCTTAAGACAGCTATACCATTGGAGAGGTCTTTGGAGAGATGTAGCTCAGTTCGTGTCGCGTTTTTAGAGTGTTAGAGGGTGAAGGACGAGCATCAACATCCAACTGGCCTTCTTTACCCACATGCTATATCCAGAGTGGAAATGGGACACCATTTCCATGGATTTCATAGTAGGGCAACCGACGTCGAGATACCACCATGATTCCATCATGGTCAAGATTTATAGATTGATGAAAGTTGCTCATTTTTATCAAGTGAAGACCACCTATATAGCTAGTGCAGTAGCGAGAGTGTACCTAGATGAGATTTTTAGACTGCACGGGATTCCACGGAAGATCATTTGTGACCATGATCCTTTGTACACATCACACTTCTGGACTACCATGTAACAGGCCCTTGGGATGAGTATCAACTTCAGCACAACCTATCATCCAGAGACAGATGGTCAGATGGAGTGGGTGAATCATATTTTAGAGGACATGCTTCGGATGTACGTCATGGATCATCAGTCAAAGTGGGAGGAGTACTTGTATTTGGTGGAGTTTTCCTACAACAACAGTTTTCAGAGTTTGATTAGCATTACACCTTTTCAAGCACATTATGGTAGGGTGTGCAGGACACCTTTGAGTTGGGATAGACTTGAGGATAGAGTATTTTTTGGCCTAGCTTTGTTACAAAACATGGAGCAGCAGGTTGTTTTGATCTGACAGAGGTTGTAGGAGGCACAAGATAGGAAGAAGAAGTATGTAGATCAGAGGAGAGTTGATCGTAGTTATGAGGTGGGCATGAAGGTGTTTCTTCATGTTAGACCTCATAAGAGTCCTATCCATTACGGAAAAGGCTCTAAGTTGTCTCCTAGATTCATGGGTCCATTCGAGATCCTGGAGTGGATCGGTCCCTTAGCTTATCATCTAGCCTTGCCACCCAGCTTGTCTCGCGTGCATGATGTGTTTCACGTATCTATTCTTAGGAGATATATCCTAGATCCATCTCATGTATTAGATTGGACCGCATTGTAGGTGCAGGAGTAGGGGAAGATTATGGTGGAGCCCATGCATATTTTAGAGTGTAGGACCCTGGGCCTTTGAGGCTGAGAGATTGATCAGGTGTGAGTCCAGTGGGATAGGTATGATGAGACTGTTGCTACATGGGAGGATGCTATGTTGCTACGAGTCTAGTTTCCACACCTATTTCAGTGACTTCTAGGAGGAAGTCGAGTCTAAGGGGAGGGGGATGTAGTGCCCACTCCTCTTTGACACTTATTATATTTTTATTTCGATTACTGTTGACTATAGACATGGATATTATTGTATCATTTTGGTTTAGCATGATGTTAGATGATAGAGATATTCTGACTATTGATGGATTGTGATTCATAGTATGATTTGTGTGGATTCTTAGATACATAGAGAGACATTTATATTGATGATGATGATGTGTTGTTGGCATATATATTACTGACATTCAAAATTCTAGTTGTGTTGAGTAGGATTTAGCATTTGAACTAATCTTGTGATCTTGTTGATATTGATAAAAGATAGAATTGAGATGTTGTTGAAATTTTAGACAAATGATAACATTGTTTAGTTGAGATGATGATTTAGTTATATGAGGATGGTTATTGATTGATATGCGTATATTTTATCTTTGATGTTTTTGATGCGGCCACGAGGCCAAAGGAGGTATTGTGTGATTTTGTAGGTAATTATATCACAACAATCAAAAGGGGGATTGGAGACCAACCACAACAGAATACTAGATGGATACAACGAAGGTCACCATGACAACTTGTGTAATGTTGTTGTTTTGTTTGTTTTATTTTTGTTAGGGGGTCCCCATGGGGGGATGACCTCCAATTGTGACCATGGGCATGTGTGTAATTCTTTCCCTTTTATTTTATTTATTGTAGAGTATGTGATTTAATTTGTGATGTAATTTATTTAATCATTGTTGATTAATGTGCTTTTATTAAGTAATTTAATCATGTTATTAAGCTATTTGGGGATGTGACAAATGGAGTCATTTATTAGAGTTGTTGGTCTTTTGGACTATGTGATTTTGATTGAGTGTAAGTGACTTTGAGTGTTGTACACTCTACCTTACCTTGGAATTTCGGATTTGGGCTTAAGGGCCATTTTTGGAGGCTTGTGGGACAAGCTAAGCTTGTCCCACACCTCTTAATTTATTATACCAACCCTACCTATGGATTGGGGGTCAAAAATAGACCCCATTATGTGTTTTGTAAGACAAAAAGTGACATTTATTGCACTTTTCTTACATGGGTTTTAAAGTTTGTCCTTAGGGGGTGTGGGTTTGGATTGTGTGTGTAAGAGGCTTGTCATTCCTCTCAACCACCAATTTATTGTGCATTGGGGTTGAGGTTTGACTTGTGATGTGGAGTTGAGGATAAGTGATGTGGCATCCTACATGGAGCCACCTCACCCTCCTCTTCCCTTTTTATATTTATGCTAGTTTATTTGTTTGTTTTGGGGTTACTTCATTTCATTTTGTGCTCTTGTATTTTGGAGTTGGAGGATTTTGGAGTGCTTGTTGAAGTTTTGGAGCTTGTTGGAGTTGGATTGAGCTTGAAGGAGCTTGGTGTGTGACTCTTTGATCAAGCTCTACCATGGAAAGGTAGGAGCTACACCCTTGTTTTATTTTTTTTTCCCTTATATGTGTATATTTGTATGTTATTGAATGTTTTGGTATGCTTGTTGGGTTCTTGGGTAGAATGCCTAAGTATGGTGTAGGAGAAGGCTATGGGGATCTTATATGTAGGGAGGCATAAGAGTTTATTTCATGTTTTGGGAGGGAGTTGGGTTGGGTGCCCCACCTTGGATAAGAAAATGCTTGCATTTCTTACTTGGTTCTTTTGAGGGAGACATAAGAGATTGTAGGGAGGCATAAGAGAATGTGGGAGACATAAGAGGATCTTGAGGGAGGCATAAGAGTTGTGTAGGGGTTTTGAGATGTATATTGGAGGGTTTTAAGGTGGGAACCTAATCCCATTGGGAGGCATAAGTGATCTCCCCATAGATCCTTGCTCCATTGGCTTTGCATTTTCAAGCCTTGTGTATTTTATAAGTTTCTTCTTGTGATTGTATTTTGTGTTGAATGTGTTTTGAAATGGTTGTGAAATTTTGTATTGTGATGTGGAAGCTTTGTAATAGTTTCCATGAGTTGGATCCATCTTTTATTGCATTTTGGTTGGGGCTCGGGGGCCAATGAGGAGGATAGCTTCTTCTCCTCATTGGATTATTGGTTGGGTGGAGAGTGTTGCCTCTCCCCCATTTTTTGTTGTTTTGATCAAGTGAAGAAATTGTGGAGCTCTTGTTGAAGATTTGAGACTTGGAGCTATTTGTTGAAGTCAAAAGAAATCCTTCTTTGTGAGAAAACCTTTCTTGTAATTCCCACTTAAGGTGGAAGACTAGTAGTATTGTATTTTTAAAAGAAAAGTTGCATTGTATATTTTTTTATTAAGTTGTAATATCATTTTAAAGGAAGTTCATTAAGGAATGTGTCTTTCATTTCTCTTCAAATTGTTGTATGTAAAGGAATGATTTAGAATGGATATCATGTTTAATGCTTTGTGTTGAAAGAAAAAGAAAGTTCATTATAGTTTGTTGAAGTTGCATTTTTGTAAAATGAAAGGAAGAACATAGAAGTTGTAAATCATTAATAATGTATTCTTAGTAAATCTTAAATGTATAAGAGTTTCTTGTGCAGTTTCCTTGAGTAAATGGTTGTAGTAGAAATGAAAAGATGCAATAAAATTTTAAGTAAGTTATTATGTTGAAATAATTGCATTTTTTGTGGAAAGGAAAACAATATATTAGGAATAGGATTAAGCTTCTTTCTTACTCTTGAACTTGAAAGAAATTTTGTTGGATGAAAAATGATCTTGTAGTTGTTTTCTTATCACTATAGAAATAGAAAGTCTTTAAATTTAGTAATTTTAAGCATGGAATGAATAAATGGTATAACCCTTCAACTGGAGACTTTAGGAATATAAATTCAAGCTAAGGATAATCTTTAAAACACTCTAGTAAAACTTGTTTTTGGAAAAGTTACAGAATTGATGGTTATGTTTTCAAAGAATAGGACCGCCACCCTGTACAGAGTGGACGGTCTCTGAACCACCAGTCAGAAAGGTGGTAGTTTGTGAATTGTCACCTAGGTAGGGCGGTGGTCCTAGGACCGCTAACCATCTTTGGGTGGCGGTTTTATCACTGTCGGCGGAAAAGTACAAATCCACGACTGGGAAATTTAAAACTTGTTCTATTAAAATTTTAACTCTACAAATTTGTAGAAGAAATCACCAGCAAGCCATAAGGGCATAAATTCATTGTTTCAAACATGTAAATCTTGAAATGGGCATTTAAATGTATGGAATCTCATGGATTTAAAAATGAAGTAGGGTTTAGCCCAGATAGAAAACTTAAAAACAAAGAAATAACTTGCTAACAACTCCAGATTTAGAGTGGAAACCTCTACAATCTTCAAATGGAAAGACATTGCAATAATAAATCCATAATGTAAACTAAAATAAGCTTGGTTCTAGTGAATCTATTCATGAATTATTCCTTCCTTGCTCCCATGGCTTCCATTTCTCCAACCTGTAAATTAAAACAAAAGAAAAGTGACCAAATGAGGAGGCTAGGGCAAAGAAAAAGGTTTAATAAGATTTCATAAGGATAGTTAGGGTTAGTATGGAACCCTAAGATCTAGTGGCCACAATTGATTTGATCCAAGGGTTGAGAATCAACCCTACAATTGTTAGGTAAGAATAAATATTATGGGTTTTTAAATAATTTTAAAGGTATGTGTAAATGGGTGAATGGGGCCATTTAATACCCTTGTATGTTAAGTCATTTATTTAGTTCCTAGTATGTTTTAGTAATTATTTAAATGGACTTTAAGGAAAATGATTTATGAGAACTAAGATAACTATGGATAAGAGTTGATTAAATGTGAGCTGAATGTTAATTCCTAAGGGGGAAACTATTTAACCTAGTGAAAGAAATTATTGAACACTTATCTAGTGATGATAATTAAATTGACATTAGAACTAGATTAAGAATAATTAATTAATAATCTAGATTGGATCTATCCTATGAAACACAACTTTGCTAGTAGGAATTAATTAAACGTATATTAGGGTTTGACACCCTTGTAACTTCAATAAATAAAAATTGCCAACGTTTTGGATAATTGTTTAAGGATTAATGTGGTTTTTGAACTACGAAATTGTGGTGGTTACATCTTTGAAACAAAAAGGTTCCATGAAATTCATGTTAAAAATTTCATGCTCATCTATATTTTAGAGAGAATATTCCTTTTTACCGTGTTTTATATTTTAAAACATTTTATGTTTCAGCTATAAATTTTTATACATACCCTACTATACTATTTAAAGCACCTAGACTGACCTAATAAGCATATGAAATTATAGATAGTAGCATATGAATTGTTGAAGGACTATGTTATCCACAATTAGTATCCATACATAGCTAGAGATATGACATAGGATTAAGGGATTAACATTCCCTTCCTCTTTGAAGCAACATTGTCCCATGTGTTAGCAATCTATAGATACTACTACTTGAATGCTTCATATTCCCATGTTGTTTATTCAGTGTTTGAATTCTTCCACTTGATAAGATACTCAATAATGAACCTCATTCTCAACCTCTTGGTGTGTTTATGAATAATTCCTTTATTCTCCAAGATTATTTGAACCTCCTCATCAAGCTCAGGTAAAACTTATTGGGCTAACACCTTCTTTCTAATGACCTTGTTTAATAAAAAAACATTGAAAACTAGATGTATTTTGGTTTATTGAGGGAGATGCAGTTTGGATTCCCCAATACCAAATTTTTACAACACTTGATAAGGTTCAGTGAATTTAATTGCAAGCTTTTTATCCTTCTTATGGTTTTGAAGTAACATTTCTTATATGACTAATATAATACATAAACAAGTTCTCCTACTTAAAATTGTTGTTTACTTTGATGCTAATAAACTCGTTTTATGCAATTCTATGTCATTGAAAACTTATCTCTAAGGCTAGAGAGTACCTCATGTTGGTTCTGGATGTGCTCTTCAACTACTCTTAATTTGGATTGGTCCCTTAAGGTAGAGGTGAGTCATGGTGGATGGTACCCATATAATAGACACTCAACTTTAGCAATTTACCCTTTTGACACTAATTATTACAATTATTCTTCTTGGCTAAGATAATCACCCACATCTTATTCCTAATCAGTATATCTTGTCGAATCTGTCATAAATTTCTTATTCCAACATGCTAATGTTCAACAAATTTTGAATACAAGTATATAAAATCAATTCTTAAGCTCTTACCATCATTTTGTAACTCTCATCTTTGATTCACCTTCTCCAAATCCAAAAATATATAGTTAATTTAGATTGTATAATCCAATCTTGGCTAACTTGTATGGTCATAAAATGACACATTTTCCAACTCTAATTTTCATGCACTATTATGTTTTAGGTCTGTTATCCTCCAGGGATGACCTTACCATAAAAATTCAACTTTAGAACCATATATAATAAATTTAAACTCCTCATTTGATATTGTGACATAACTGACACTCTCATGAGATCTCATTACAAATACTAGAATAAAGCACACAAGGTTGTCTAAATCTTCCTAAAATTGATGTCCATCCATTAGTGTAGCCAATATTATAGTTAAAAGGATACAAATAAAGCATACAAATAAAATAATGTCTGCAATGTTCGCTAATGTGAATAATGTTGACACTTATGATTTATAAAAAAAATCACAAATTATAAGTAAAATGACATAACAATCGATAGCTACAATGTTTACAATATTCTACATTCACATGGTCACAAGTGTTTGAGTCAAGGCTACGTCACAATATCATAGTTTATATTAAAGGTTGAATTTCATCATATTTCACAAAATTTTAAGTTGGAGTTGCTCATACTACAATGTACCATTTGTGATAATATATAAAATCCATAATCATTCCTTGTGTATATACGACAAATTTGTGATTATTTTAACAAAAATATTGATTTACGTAAATAAATAAATAATATTTTTTTGGAAATAAATGATAACAAGGGTGAGGTTGTATAGAACACAATAACATTGTTCCATGAATGAGAAATATTTGCGATACTATTTTGTCGTGCGCATTTTGAATAAAATAGTCAAAGTTTAGTAAATGCTTCGCCTCTTATCGAAGAATAACCATGGCTTATCAACGAAAAAAGAAAGAGCTATTACATAAATACGCTCTTTTAAATCATCTCTAGTTATACTAAAATTTAATATTTTTTTTTCTAAAATTTGTAATAAAGAAAATAATTAGTTGCATTAAAATTGCTTATGTTTCTAAGAACAAACTAATAAAACAATATATGTACACTAAGTATCAAGGCCATGAAAAAGAGAAAAAAATTGTATAATGACGTGTCCATATTTATAAAGTGAACCAATGAGATGAAACTAAGTGGATTAGGATGGATATCTCACATCTAAAAAAACATTGCATATCTTTAAAGTCAAAAAACAAAGTATAATAGTTTGTGAATGTTTAAAAATTGAATCATGTGCATGTATCAAAAAATATTAGGATTGTATTTTTACAAATTTTGGTTTTAATAGGAAATAACATTCTCTATTTGTTATTTATGGGTTACAATTAATTATTTTAAATAAGAGTTTCTGTTATTCAAAGTGATCTATTGGTGTTAACACTTATTTCACAAAATCTAGACTTATTCTAGTTCGACCAACAAAAACATATGGCCAATATTAGAATCCAAAGCTACTTGTTTTGGATTCCAAAATGTTAAATATTAGAATTATCTGGACCCCAAAATCACACATATTGGATCCAATATAGCATATGTTGGAATCCAAAATCACATATATTGGAATTTACTGCACTGCAAAGTCCCATATATTGGAATCCAAAAACTCAAGTATTTGAATCCATTATACGGGCCAGCGTCCGCTACGCATTATCTATGTTTTGGACTAAACAGAACATGCATATGTTTTATACAGGATAGCAACCGCTAGGTCCATTAGTAATGATTTGTTATGTATAGAAAAAGTTCCTGTTTTATAAGGGCTAGTGGCCACCAACCATTATTTATGCTATGTTGTATGCATAAAATGTTTATGTTTTAAACAGGCTAGCGAACGCTAAGCATTATTTATGCTTTGTTATATACAAAACATGTTTGTGTTTTATACGGTCTAGCGGACGTTAGGAATTATTAATGACATGTTTTGTACAGAACATGTTTCTATTTTATACGAGATAACGAGCATCTTCTCTTGTCCTTCAATGGTTGTAACAAAGGCCACAATGTAGTGTTAAATTTGATGCTCGTTTAGACATTTTGTTATCTTTGTTATCCGTAAAATAGTTGTGAATCTTTGAAATAACCATCATATATGACTTGCATATTTTAAATATGACTTTCAATTTTAATAGAAATTTATTTATATATTAACTATATTAAAAATTACTAAAAACAATTAAGTATATACGGTATAATTTTATATTTATTTTATGAACAATGTAAAAAAAATTCAAAGGAAATTTTTTCTGATAATTCACCACAGAAGTTATTCAATCATACTGTCAGCTTATAATCTGTGAAAATATAAATCCTCCCAACGTATATTTTGACAATCTCAACATAATATAATAGAGTTACGTAGTACTTTCATAATAACATATGAATGTATATAGTATTGACAATGTTAAGTCGTACCAACATAAAAACATTCTGAAAAGATAACTGGTTATTTAGAATTTTCTTGCTCTAAATATTTGATGCCCTCTACCACATTCATTCCCTGAGACATTATTTGTGATTTTTTTTTACAAATAAGCCATTAACCATTTATGTTTTGTACAATCTTTGCATTTGCTTTTCATCCCCACCATAAAATTTTCAGGAGGGTTTTTAGAACTATATGAAAAATCATTTCTACTCCAAACCTTTTCTAGGTATCTTATTGTTATTCCCTCGACTGTATTGCAATGTACCTTTCCCCAATTCAGTCTTGGAATCAATATGGTCGATATTTTTTTATTGAAGCACGTTGATGTCTTTTTAACATCAGCAAAAATGAGATTGTCGGACCAAAATCCCAGTTCATAGTATTGTGATAATAATTTTATAAATTATGATAGGCCACCTCGCAGGTTGATAGCTAAATCATACTGAACCTTAATGACATCTTCATATTGTATGTTTTATTTATCACATATAACATGTCCTCTATATCTAAAATAAGTAAATAACTATTATTGCTACCTATAGGGAAGTAAACAAATTTTATTTTCATCAGCCGCATATCAATTATAACTAATTGAAATAAACACCATTTTATCTTACGGCTAACAGTTACCAATTGATCTTGCGGCTTGGATTACACCGCCTTTACATGCTGCTGGATCAAATGATGCAAGAGATATTTCAAATAAAAAATCATCAATTCATAATCTATTTCTTGTTATTGAAAATGTGATCATAATCTATTAGAAATAACTTTAATCAATTCATAATCGATTTCATGTTGTGGAAAATGAAAGCTTAAATGGATACACATAGTGGTTTCTATGAAAATATGGTAAGTATAATATAAATTGTTCTTTGTATTATAATGCAAATTTAGATCCCCCAGGCCATGCTTATATTCATCAAACCACCCTTTAGCAGAAAATAGTCCTTAGCTATTGATGAGGATTTGCAACCGCTAGGCTATGCCATCATTGGTCGAACTACACTTAGCTAGACAACCTTTAGTAAGGCTAGGCAAGTGTTGCTTTACATACATAAGAGTTGGAACAAGTTGAAAGTAGTTATTTTTTATGATGATGTTGAAGCCAAAACAATTTTAATTCAATGTAAGTAGTTAATATGTAGTAGTGAATTAGTGAAACATTGTAGATAATATGCAACTGGAAAGTAGTGAGATATTGATGAATGTAAGGTTTTTTAGTCAAACCATTACTGCATTGAATGTGGATGCATAGATTCTGCTAATTGTAGTCATTTTTATACCCTTACACCAATATTCTAATCCCATGTGCGTCGACCTATCACCCAACGGGCACTGGGCGCTCACCTGAGGCACGTGTGGGTGCCGAGCCTCTCATTTGTGTGAGTATTGTGAGAATACACCATCTTATGAGAGATATTTAAGTGCAATTGAATAGAAAAGAACCATGCATCATTTTGAGAACCTAGGAAAAGTTTTCATCTCATTACATCCAGAAAAGAGAAATAACAAATAATATATAGAAATGGTTCATACATAAAGGAAATGCACAAGGATTATATTCATGAACACATATATGATTCAAAAAAGAGCCTTATATGTATATTAACATGTTCAATAACCAAATTACATCCCTTGAGGTCATAATAGACCCTCATATAACCATGCAGAGCCAAGTCATGCATCAAAACTACACTACGTGTATCACATTATAAAGATGAATACATACCCATCCCTCTAAATGTGCCATCACTCCTATATTTTCCTAATCTCAACCCATAGAATCCTCCATGGTGTTTCTGCAGAGATTCACCTCTTTTCCAACGTACTACTCTCTCAGGATGATTCCATGTATATTTCCCTATATCTCTCTTCACACTCTTACCCATCACCCCTTTCTACTATCTACGCACCTCAATATATAGCTTTCTTGCCTTCACCGCCATGCCTTCTGAGGTAATAGATCAGCTGCCAAGTGTCCAAGTGGTCCTCCAATGGAGCATGCCTCCTTTGAATTGAGCTCTCCACTTTGTGTAATGATGTTCTTCTAGAACCTTCCATCGCATGTATGGAATATTCCCTTTTTGATCCTTACAGTCATCAGGATGGCACCTTATCCACTCCGCATGCTAGAAGGGTCACACTTTTCTCGTGTGCTACTTGGGACGCCGAATATGGCTAAGTATAAAACTTGTCTTTCCTTACACGTGTGCATCGTGTGTTATGCAAAACCATGCTAAAACCCTTCCCTAGGTTCCTTCAACCCCACGCACCCTTCTTAGACTAAGTCCCACTCACCCACGTGCCTTCTTGTACTTAGCCAATATTCTGGGGCCCAAAATCACCCCACATTATGTCTGTTCTCCATCCTCTAAAACAATATTCAAAGAATAAAGAATGGCGGGATCTTATAATGGTTAAAAATAAAGAATAAAGGAATGAATAATTGGGAGAAAGAATGAAATAATGGGGAACTTGTTCATTGCTAGAGGAGGAGAGGGAAATCCTTTCCTAGTTTTACCTCTAGCTTCCCCCAAGCATCAACCTCATCCCAAGCTTGCTGACAGAGGTCACCCACCAGGGCACTCACTTCCTCAAAACTCAACTCCTCTCCTTTTGCACTCATGGTCTCAACAATACTCTCCAATTGCTTCCCCAAGTCTTCAAGGGCATCCATCATGCGAGTGATCTGGGGGTATAGTTCCTTCAACTGGCTTTTGATCGAGCCTTGCAGGGTCTCGATTGCTTCTGATTTATTCTCCACCTCAGCCAGGATCTTGTCTCTCTCCACTCTATTCCCCTTATTTTTCTCTTGGAACTCCTTGAGTTCCATTTCATGGGTGATAACCAAGATTCTTTCCACTCTATCCCTATCCACATAGTTTTCATAAGTAGCTTCAGTGACTTGCGCAGCGGCCTTTACTTCTGTAAGAAGTTTAGTGTATCAAGCCACAATCTTGACAACCTTCATCTTGTTTTCTTTTTCTTGGCATTCCTGCACCTCTTTTATGGATTCTAAAGCATGTGGTCACCTCTCCATTGTGATGACACAAGTTAGATCCTCTAGAAACTGCATGGCTGATTCATACTTCTACTTAGGCAACGCTAAATCGGGGTGCTTCAAGAAAATTGCATCTGTCATCATCTCCACCATCTTGGAGACTTCACGCACCTTAGATTTTTCTTCCTTCATCTCATGCCTTAGCTGAGCGCTGATCAACTCCTCATGCTTTAGGTGTTTTCTCTTCTCCAAAAGCTCCTTGTTTTTCTTCTCTAGTTCCTCCAGGAATTTCACTCTATCATTTCTCCTGAATAGTTTGGCCCCAATTTCAACTAAAAATTTATGAAGCGCATTATAAAATTTTTCATCTAATAGCTGCTGAGAATTTACCAATGGATTTATTCCTTTGGTTTCTAGCACCTTCATTAGCACTCTCTGGCTTACCTAAAATTATGGTTCATCCATGTGGGACTCAAATGCCCAAGATAACATCTTTCTTGTATGTGGGTAAGCACCTTTTGTATCAAACGATGACATAGCTAGGAGTTTCTCTATAGGTATGGTTCTATGGAATCACACATGTAGCACCTTGTTATGATCATCAATGTATCTGATTCCCTGCCCTTGTGTCACCACTACGCCTTTCCCACCTATCTACGCAGCTTTTGGGAAGCTCACTGCTAACTTGGGATCTCCACCCATACTGCCATACTCCTTCCCAATGCTCTCTTCTTCCATATCCTTTATAATCTCATCCACACTCCTTTCCAACTCATGTTCCACCAACTTCTTTATGATGCAAACCACTTCTCTCTCCGTGGATTTCTATACTTCCTCCTTGGTGACGCGTGGGGTTATTTGATTCTTGGTGCGTAATTATTCACTCACCCCCTTGCCTTGAGCCTCAACTTCTTCTCTGTCATTCTTCTCTTCATCTTCCTTGTTATACTCTTCTTCATCTCCTTCTTCCTCAGAAGCATGCACACCATACGTTGGATGGTCTTCATCTCCTTTAGTCTCATCATCATCCTTATCGCCGATGTAGGTATCTAGACTCTTCGTCTCTTCTAAGTCCGCTTCATCTATCACCTTCTGCTTCTTCCTTACTGGGGATTCCAATACATGAGATTCTTCTTTTTATTTCTCGTTGATAGGTGATATTTTCATTATTGATTCCTCATGGGTGAGGTTCTCTTCATGCTCTAACGCCTCTTCTTCTGGGGTATTTTCCTTAACAGGGGAATTCTTTCTCTGTGCGTAACTACTAGGCTTACTAACTTCTTTAGGTGTGCCCACTGATTATACGGTTTACACACTTGATGCTTTCTTCTCCTGCCCCTTTTATCTTTCTCTCTTCTTTGGCGTGGCCTTCTTTATTCCCATGGGATCTTTTGGAATGGAGACATCATTCTCCATATATGCACCTTTCTTGAACTTTGGTCTTATCTAAAGGTATATCCTTGTTGCAGCCCTTCCAGCGATTGGCAATGTTATTGGTTTCATCATTTGAACCTTGTGGGAGACATACTTCTCCACGTACGCATACTTTTTAGGGTATATGAGCCTTCGGCGCAGCTCATGGTGGTCTTGGTCTATCTCACTAAGGTCAAACCTTAGTATTTTGGCTTCCTTGAACATGTTGACCCCTGCTTGGAAGTATTGCGCGGTGAAGGAGAAGGGCAACTTGCACCATGGACCCTTAGTCCCATTTGTTAGAGTAAATATTCCAATGCTGAAATGTCTGTACATTACAAATTTTTCATCTCCATCCACAAGCATGGGCAACTACTCTGGGATCCTCCATTTTGCCCCAAATGTACCACACATTTGTTTATACCACTTCTCCAGGCGTGCCTTGTGAGCGACTATCATGGTTTCACAAGTATATTTTTAAAATTTATTTGCAGGTGAGGGAACCTCATCTAGATACTCCCAAACAAAAAATTTCAGCCCATTTGGCACTCCAATTTTTTGAAAATACAATGGTGGGGAGGATATTTCCAAATAATATCTTATCTCCCTCCTGTGTGTTGCTTATGATCTCATCCGCGATGAAAGTGGACAAGTTATAGATGGTTCCCTCTAATATCTTCCATAATACATTTAGCCATGCCTTGTTCACTTGCATCCATCATTCCTGATCATTGAGCTTGGTAACCAAGTGCACGACCATCCTCATAATAGGGTCTGGAATCTCTACAATGGAAAAGGATCGCGAACCCTTCTTGTATTCATACGCTGCTACAGTTTCCTTGATAGCCTCCTTGTCACTTAGGTCATCATATATACTTTCTCCTTCACAAATAAGACCTGTGAACTTGGATATCAGCTGTGGTGTTATGCGCATCTTGTGCCTTGTAAAATAAAAGTGATTGCCATGCATGTGCGACATCAACCATTGATAAAGGCACTCAAGCTTGCCAAAATAAGGAAACTCATACAATTGCAATAATCCTACTTTCTCCAATTTGACCTTCACTTCATCACTATATATGGGAATCCCATTTGGTGTCCTTTCGTTAACTGGTCAGAACAACTCTAGTGCCATTTCCTTCTCATTTGTGCTCGTGCAATGGTTATAATCACTCACAATAATTTGTCTTAGATGGGACACCCATTCCTTTCCTAGCAATACTCCATCTGGGTATTGCATTTCTACATACCATTCTTTGTTGGAGCTTGTGACGACATCAATTTTCTTTCCTTTTCCCTTTCCCTTTGGTTTCTTTGGTGAAACATTTGCTTTCTTGGGTGCCATGCTTTCTGTCGAGATTGAAATATGAACTCCTTACTCTGCTATGTTACTCTGCTACACTCCAAACTCAATTCCAAAGCTGAAATCCTGAATAAATCCTTCTATCTCCATGCCCTAGCTACTAAACCCTAACTAGGAAAACCTTCCACAAGAAGGCACACCACAAATAACCTTTCCTTACACCCGTGTACTCATTCCTTCTAGTTTGCAGATCTACTCTAGTCACACACTCAAATTCTTAAGATTCTTCTTCCTTCGTATAAATTTCTCTCTGGATTCCCTAGTTTACAAGAGTGCTTCAAATTCATAATAACAAGGTATGAAATGATTTGTCTGACCTTTTATTTATATTTTTTGCTTCCCTACGAAAATAAATGATATGCCACCTACCAACGTACTTTAACATTAAATGTGGATTTTTCCACTAAGTCAACTTTAAGTGCCCTTACCCATGCACCCAATCCTGTGTGAGAAATCCTTTACAACCCTCAGGCGTGCAAAAATCGAATCTGACCGAAGACTCTTACGCGCGTGTCTACAACGCCAAAGGAACTTATTTTGTCCTTTACCCTATTTTTTCCCTTGCCTACCTCATGTTGTTCTTTCCCTATTCATCCTTTGTACATGGTCTTTGTTACAGCCTCCTTGACACCATAATTCAGTATCCATTGTTTCCTCATGTGCTTTATCAACCTTACGTGCTTCTTTCTACTAGGCCACTCACCTTGTATTGCATGCTTATAATTTTATTTCCATTAATCAACCCCACAGTAAAATAGATGTGCAATCCTCTATGCATACACAACTTGGGAAAATAATGTGGTTACCGGCACACAAGGCGCAAAATAAAACAAAAAGAAAGGAACAAACAACGAGAAAGGGAAACACAATAAAATAAATGCATAAAGGGAAATTCTAAGCTAACTGGCAATATTGCATTATTACAAACACCAAGAAGACTTAATTATAGTAGGGCTTCAACCTACTCCCATTGAAATGAACTGGTAATCTCGTCCCGTCCATCACTTGTAACTGGAAAGCGCCTAAATCAAGAATATACGAGATGATGTAGGGTCCAAAAAAATGAATTGTCAACTTCCCATGATGGCGTAGATACTTGGAATCATACAATACCATCTTCCCAACCTCAAAATTCTTATTTTTGATATAAGGATCATTCCATGCCTTTTGTCTTTCTTTTTTTGCCTTCTGCCTCCATCTAGCAAGTGATCGCCTTTTGTCTAACTGCATCAAATTATCAATTCTTTCTTCCAGCACTAGATAATTTTATATTGAAGGATGAAGGAAACGTAGGTAGGAGGTCAGGTAGTGACCTCTCATCAGTTTCCAATGAAGGGGTCGTACTTCTAGTATGGTGGCATTTTTATAGTGTGAATATTTGATGCTCAGTTATGCAGTGTTCCAATTTCAATTGTGTGGTGTGAATTTCAGTTCTTCAGATTTCCAATGTGGCGTGAAAAATAAGAACATATGATATAAATTCCTATTCACTTGTGCGTATTCCTCTTGTAACCCCTTTTGTAGAAACATTGTAGAATATTGATCATAATGTATTGTAGCAATCATGATGTGAAGGTTTTTGGTAAACTAGGAAAACCAATTTTGTAAGGTTTTTGGTGAACCTTTAAAACCAATTGTGAAAGGTTATTAGTACACCTTCAAAACCAATTAGGTAAGGTTGTTGGTAGAAGCCAGAGAAAACCATCAGTGAAAGAAATGTGCATTGGCACATGTGGGAGTTTTGTGCATGCTTAATGCTGCATAGTCGAGGAGTTGGTCATGAACATATAGAGGTAGCACGCTACAATCAAAGAATGAGATATGTTTTACCATGTAAACACTAAGGGGGGAATGTTAGGAAATTATTATTGTTTAGTGTTTACTTTAGTATAGGTGATAAAATAATATAGTAATTATTTATTAATATGTAAATGAGTTATTATTAATAACTCATGTAATTTAGATAATATTTCATTACGTGAGAAACAATTACTCTTAATATGAAGTTTCAGGTATTTTGGTTGCTGAGCCAAACTCTTAAAATATAGGATATTATTGGCCTATTTATTTTGTATGGCGACCCATTTGATGTATATGATAAATATATGAATATTTGTTGTGTTTTAATTCTGCAACTCTGCCCAAATTGAAGTGTGGTTCATGTACATGTCGAAAAAATTTGCTGGCTCGGAGTCTAGATCATTTGTGTCAGAGATGCGGAGCAAAATTTTCTTTCCAACATTTAAGGAAATAAAGGACCAACTACACATAACAAGAGGCAACTTCTGCAACATGTCACATGTTTCTTGTGTGCTCATGTCATGATCGATAACACTATATGTAAGCATTTTTCAGAAGGCTATGTTGGATGACTACTCGGGATCGGTTGTTGAATATATGTTTTAGAGCATTTGGTGGTATGATTCAAAATGTTTTTATGCCTTGGAAGCATATCTAGCAATATATTTTAGGACTGCATACTTAGAGAGTACGAGCTAATAATAACATTGGTTCTCTAGATGGACAACATGGCGGGGTTGTGGATGTTTAATCTGTCATCATTTCTGGTTCCAGTGTGTACTAGATTTTTTGTATATCGTTGAGGCCAAGGCATTACTATTCGAGTAGTTCCAAAGGTGATTTGTACTTGCATTCCATCCCACTTTGTTTCTTTCACAAGAACATATGTTCAGTGCATTTGGTGTGTCTTTGCACATGATTCAAAATTTATTCCAAGCCTAAAAGAGGGCTAGTCGCCAATATTTGTGATGTTTTTAATAAGCATGGATAATCCTGGAGCGGACAATGAATGTATTCTAACCTGTAGGAAATGATACATGAGTTCCATGTGGAAAAAAATTTCTCGAGGTACTCTCTAACTTGGTTGACAACACACATGTCACTTCAGTCAAGTGTCTCCACGTTTGGGGCCACTGGAAGCCAAAGGAATCCATGTACATGCGTGAATCCTCTATGTTTCCATTCGTACTCAGAAATATATGAATAAGTGCGAGGAAGGTTTGTGAAAGAGGAAAGAAAGAAAGAGACAATTCTTACATATACCAATAGTTTGTTTCTCCTAGATATTTTTGCAATAATTCTTAGTGGAATACTGTGAATCTTTGGTGTAAGTAAGTATGTAAATGACGAGGATTGGAGACAATGTTATAGTTCCTCCATCTTTGTGATTTGTGATGATCTACAAGGATAGTACCAGGCATAACACTACATAGGTCTGGTCATTTAGTGTCCGCGACACTTAAAGTGAAGAACAAAGTTGGTGTTCCTATTTGTTCAATCATATCGGAAACTTCACCTCTACTTTTCAACCAGAAATACCTTGTTCCATGAAGTGTCGTTCCAAACCGCATTAGATTTTGTAGGAGGGAATCATTTGGATTATCTTGAATGCGTTGTTACAGCACACCTATATTTGGTGGAATTTTTTGAATGACATATTGTCTCATGAAAACATAAGTCATAGCTTGGTTTTGATGACACATTATAAGGTTGAGAAAAAAATACCCGAACCTGAGGTGGCCACCAAAGCGGTTGTCAAAGTAATGGATCAAGGGAAATGCATATTCATGAAGTTGGACCTATTTCATGCGATGTTGTTTAAACATGGATAAACCTATGGGAAACAAAGTTAGAAAATCCATTGAAAACAAGCCTTCCATGTTATATTCATTAATTGACGAAAGACTGATTTTAGGCCAAGGCAAAGATAATGGTGGAATATTTGTTGAAGCAAACAAGAACTGGTAAATATCCTCTTGTTTAATACCTGAATTAGAGAAAATAGGGACAAATGATGATGGAAGAGATTGTATATTGGGTGATGTAAACTCCTCAGCATCAGATACTACGGGAATATCTTCCTAGTAGGGGGGATATCTATTTGAACAGTTTGCAAGATGGAAGAAACATTGGTTAGTTTAGTTGGTAAGGAGGACAAGGCATGATAGTTGATGAGAACATATTTATAATATGGATTGTTAGCTATTTCGAATTGTAGTGCATCCCACACATGCAACCTATTGACATAGAAATCATACTTTGTTTGGTTTTTCCCTTTTCTTTGTAGAAGAAAGATTTCTAGTTCTACAAGACGTCGTAGAAGGAATTTAAAAATAGAGTCAATATTTTTTGAGAAACTGATAGTGTGGCCAATGTATTTGTATTGTCTCCTGACTAACCTGCAAGATTGGATTGAATATTACGATAAGCATTTCCTCTACCTGTGTAAGGCATTTAAGAACTTCAGGTTGATGGCCTGGATTCATGTTGTTCCATGCAGAGAAGCGGTGACCATTTTTCTCGGCCAAACATATATTGCATACGTACTTGTCTTTACTCATTTTGCGCATCATTCCTGGGTAGCTTTCGATACAAACATAGCAAGTATCCATCTTTTCAAAGGCATCTACTCTTTTATGAAAACAATGATGTGCTTTAATAAAGGATGGGAGTGTTAGGGGTATTTTTGGAGAAGGAGAAGGGAAGGGAACATTTTTGAATGATTAAAAGAAGGAGGTTGGGTGTAAATCAAGAGTGGGGAACGAGAGAGGGTAGTTGGAGTCAGGTATTTGGGGATATGATGTATGGTGTATTCGTAAATGTTGTTGACTAAAGTGGAAGTTGAGGCGTTGCACAGAGAACATTATGGACGGGAACTACAACCAAATTCTAGAACATTTGTGTGATGCATACTAGTATAAGGAAGCATGGATCAGGAAGTGGAAGCGGAAGCAGTTGGCGAGGGTACTTAAATTTGTGGTTGGTGCAAAGGAAGCCCACTCCGAGGCACACCTGCTAACTTATGAGCATGGTATCTGTGACATTTTTGGTAATTGATGCGCAATATACTTCTTACATAATACTCACATCTATGTTCCCTTGCTTCAGGAGGAGACATTTGGAAGTCAAAAAGTCATATGTTTGAGCTTTTTGCAAGAAAACCAATGAACAACAAGTAATTATTATTTTGTTAATTATACAAGCGTAAATATCAAGGTGCGCACATGAAAAGATATAAACATTATATTTTCCTTGAAAAGGCAACAATAAATGCAATTGTACACATGAGAAATGAAAACAAATGAGGCATCTTATACAAAAGCAACACAAAATATTTTCATTCATAATCATATATGAGGGGGATATTAAAAAAACTGCATAGGAATTAGAACTTCGTGGAAGACCATAGTTGGTTTCTGTAAAGAAGATTTTTTTAAATATTGTTGGAATACATGTCGCGAGCACGCTAAAATATTCTCACAAAAAGATAAAGTTGTAAAAGGTACTCTGCAAAAAACAAATACGAAAAGGAAGTAGATGCAAAAGGAACATTTGTGCATCAAAAAAATATAGAACATCCATATCCTAGAGTTTGTAGGGCATATCATGTTTTCTTCAACTTAAGAATGAAACATTTCAATTGAGTTTTCCCCTTTTATGTTTCTTTTTTAAGTGAAAGAGTGAAAAGGAACACATGTCCAATGACGTGATAAAAAATCTCCTGTGTGGATTCACTATCAATTGAGAGGAATTGCAAGTCCGTAGCTATAATTCCCATTATCATTTGTGCAGTGTCATCAAATGCGGTAACTCTTTTAAGCTCCCTTGTCTTATCTTTCAAATCCATACGTAGAGTGTATTTGTAATTACAGTTTTGAACATGAATATTGCATTTTTTACAAAACCATTCATCATTTGTTTTCTCTTGAACCTTTTTTCTACATTTTTTGTCACCTACCATTCCTGGACAAGCCATGCAAAATAAATTATCCATGTTAATGTTTGAAACTTTAGCTTTGACTGTCACCCACTCTTTTTTT
Organism: Taxus chinensis; assembly: GCA_019776745.2. Lineage (NCBI taxonomy): Eukaryota > Viridiplantae > Streptophyta > Pinopsida > Cupressales > Taxaceae > Taxus > Taxus chinensis. The sequence continues at coordinate 1,685,567 of CM034154.1, forward strand.
TGATATTTCCCATCTCTAAAATCTGTGACAAAGTAATGGCAGCAACCATAGATTATGGAGGCCCAACTTGCTTGTTGGTGAGTAACAGACATGAAACATGTGAATGTGGTGAAGGTATCCATTTATAGAGATCTCGTGTCTCTAAAATCATAGGGTTGACGAATCATTTTGACGTGGAAATGGTGTCAACTATGGTGCCATTGAAATCTTAAATACGACCATATTTTATTGTCAAGATTGGAATATCTAAAACTGAGAGTATCTTCGACAACTCTTTGCAAAGATCATCCAACTGTTGTCCCCATAAGATAAAGAAGATATTGAATTTGGAGATGTCTTGCATTTGTAATGTTCTCTTTACATCCTCATACTTTTCTCTATGATGAAAATTTGAGCAAGGTGAAATGTCCATAACAACACCAATCAAGTCCACCATCGAACCTGTAGGGATGGATGATATATCTTTTATCTCTTTTAAATGGAAGTGATGGAGAGGCACTTCGTTTTGTAGTTCATTTGTGAAATTTCAAACTGGTTGTTTAAATGGTTATAAGTAGGATTTGCATTACCCACTCTTCCATTTGATATATTGTATATGTTTCCATTTTCTATTTGTCCATAGAATTTGTTTGCAGCATCATTGAAAAAATTGATCCTTATCTCCCCTCCTTTTCTATCCACAAAATCAAAGGAAAAAATGATGTCACTACCCCTTGTATTTTGATACTCTCAAAGAGTTGTTTTAGCTAGATCCCTGCCTTCTATTGTCCATGCCCTTAACATTGTAGTCAAAGAAGAAATCTCAACATGATAAATTTCACTATTTGCTGGAGCATAGTTCTGGCAGGGAGGTGTATTTGGAGACATTTGGGTGTGTGCATGGGCCATTATTTCACATACTATATCTTTCCCTCATAAATTGTGTTCAGGTTTTGGGAACATGTGTTCCTTTCCTAGGGCAAGTTGAGACAATGTTTTCCATCTCAGTAATAAGAAATGTCCTCCAACAAAGAGCAAGAACAAAATTGATCAGAAAAATGCAAATCAACATTTGGTGAAACTTGAAGAATGAAAAAGACACAACTTACATCTCTTTATTAAACATTCTAAAAACATATTTCTGGAGTGGCACAACAAACCCTTCTTGTAGAATTTTTTCAAGGACATGACCCACAATTTTTGAGGGAATCAGGGTAGGTTGAATATGATTTCCATCCTACAAGTCCACACGATGTTGAATTGCAGTGTTCAATGTTGAATGTAACAGAGACAAGTTCAACAATTGAAGTGTCAGGTCTTTATGGGGGGATCCTTTAATGATTTTCAGTATACCTCCTTCTGTCAAGTTTGATTCCATCATGTTTAATATTGTCTTTCCCCTAAGGAACACTATAAATCTTGGGGCAAGTTTTAAAAGTTTAGTGTCACCATTAGCGACCAAGAACTGAAAGACAGAAATCAGGAAGTAATCAACGATCGACGGGTAAAATCTTAACACACGTTTATAGTTAGTGTTATACTTGAATGCCTTTGTAATATCAAATTTGAAGCGGTTAAATACCTTAGGCTTATTATTTTCAAAATACTAATATTTTGTTTTAGTTTTTGCTAACTTGTAAATCCTGTTTGGAATTTGTTGGCTTAAAATTTGATCACTGATTGGTATGAAGAGATCAATCAAAATTTCAATTTCCAGTTATTCTGAACCTAGGACATAAACCTTAATTCAATAAATGACAATCCAATCCACCCTCTGATGAGCCTAGAAAGTCACCTTCTGTAGACACCCTAAAATCACTCACATGTTATCCCAATACACCCTGTTATTCACCCATTTGTGATTAATTGATTAAATTGATTAATTCATACGCATAGTACCCCTTTGTGCTAATTTAATTATCATTTATTAATTAAATGATTAATTAATTAAGTGTGCACATTCAACAACCACGTTGGACCCACATGGAATCCTTTTGGACTCCACGTCCTCTTCTCAGTCAACTTCCACTTAGATTCCCAGTCAACTCCACATACCAAGCCTAGTCAACTACACTTCTAGAATCCTAGAAAGGTGGGGGCAATTCAATTGTACATATAACCACCTTCCTGGATGGAACTTATGTGATTAATTCATTTATTGCCCCTAAATATTGTACATACAACCACCTTCCTAGATGCAACCTCCTCCAATATTATTTTTAGCATGTGCATTCAACCCATTTCAACCAACTTTCAACTACATATGCCTCTATAAAATGCAGGTTTACACTCTATCAAACCCTCTTGGATTCACGTACAATAACTCTGTTATATTTCCAAGACAAATATATTTGTTCGTAGAAATTACACTCATGTTTTGAGGCCATTCAAGAGCACCCAAAAATCAATCACTTTGCAAGGATATACAACTTCAAAAGCTCTCACAACCTACTGAGGTTTGCACTGAAAAGTTACAAGAAGGTTTTCACACTTAATTGTTTATCTTTCATTTATTATCACTTTTCTCTGCTTACATTTTGGCATTCCCGGTGGGACTTATACCCGTCCTCTTCCATTTTTTGTTTGTCTAATTTCATTATTGGTGTGTTTTTGGTGATTTTGTATTCCTGTGTGCATTGTTGTGGTGTTGTGTAGGTTTCTTGAATCATTTGGGAGCAACAACAGATTTCAAGATCAAAGAAAAATATAATATTTTTATTATTGCTTCTAACAATTTTATGTTGATTTAAGGTCTTTTGCTACAGTTTTCCAGAGTGCAAAAATTAGTCTTAAAATTTTGTACTTGTAGGTGTTTTTTATTTTAGTTGTGGCTTTACTTCTATAACTTGTGCGCACACACAAAAAGCCAAAATTATATTTTATTTAAGTAAAAACCTGCACAAAAAATCTATTTACTATTTCTTTCTATTTTGTCACCTACACATAGAGAAACACATTAGAAATATAAAATACATATTAAAAAAAATAGGAAACAACTAAAAAAATTAGGAAAAAAATAATTATTTTGTAAATCCCTTAGACTATTCCCTGACCCCCCCACCCCAACCATCTCGGCCGAGCTAACATTCTCCCCCAACCCCATCAATAATCCTGCTCCCTCCTGACTACCCCATGGATGGATCCTACCCTGATCCTGTGCAACGGATCCCTGAACCACCCCACCCCAAGCTCACTCGAGCTCACCCCTGACCTTGCTCCCCCACGAGCCCTGCCACAACCCACCTCCTGAGTCCCTTGGACTCACCCTCACACCTAAAAATCCCCCCAGGGAACCCAATCCTGACCTACTCCCTACCCAACCAACCCCCAACTCACCACGGACTCCACAAATCCTAACCCAAACTCCCTACTCACGTTGACCCTACTCCTAATGCAAGCCTCACGGCCTCCTAACCCTATCTGTCCCTAACACTTAGTCTTGTACTCTGCGAACGCTAACCCATCACCCTGTCTCATCACACTATGACTTACCCTTGTTGAGATCCCCTCCATTTTGAACCTGCACAAACAACTCCTCCCCAAACCCGTTACTTTGGATTTATTGTAACACAACTCTAATTTAGGTTTATGTTTAGGTTTTCACACCAGATCCACTTTAGCTTTTAGGCTTATGATTTAGGTTTAGGTTTACATTTTCACACTTTAGTTTACATTGTTATTCATATCTTTATTTTAACTCTTTTTAATTAACATTGATATAATTAGTTTTATTTTTATTTGCGTATTTTTCATTAGTTATTTTCTTTCTTTTAATTACACAATTAGCTGCATTCCTAGAAAATAAGAAAAACTAGGGGGTCCTTTTTAGGGATTTTGTTAATTTTAGCTTAGACTTTGTTGACTTTGGTTTAGTTTTTAAAACTCTTAGTTTCACATTTACTTTTACTTTATTCTATAATAGTTTCGTTTCCTCATACTACCGTATTAAGGACTTTTATTTTTTACTCTTAGTTTGTTTTAATTAGTTAATCAATTAATTCATGATTTTTAAAATACTAAAATAGACAATATTTCATTTATTTTCCATCTATTTTTGTTATACTAGACTAATTGTTAAACTTGTTTGTATAGGGTGCTTGGATATTTTTGGTCTAAATCATTTGTCATTTCAAGACATTTTCTCAAACCGCCAACTAGTCTTCGCCCCTTTCTAAACACTTTGCCTTGTATATCCTAATTGTGAAAGTTGCAAATTTAGCATTATTAGATGTTTCAGTCCCTTTTTTTCTTAATTTTTAACGAATCTTGTACACATTTAGTCGTTTTGCAAACTAGACTAACACTTTCTCGCATGTTTTGCATGCTTTTCCTTTGTCATTTTTTCATTTTCAGTAAGACTAATCATTGTACGATCACGCATATGCTCTTCCCTCGCACTTTCTAAGCGATCTTGGGAATCATAAATGTGATCATTTTTCACTTCATTTTTGGGTAATTAACGTTTTTTACTTAATCAAAGCTTGTTCGCACATATGCTCTTTCCTTGCATTTCTAAGCGATATGGGAAATCAGAAACACAAACTAGCTTATGTCATTTTGGCCTCTATCTAGCTCAAGATAAATTTCTAACCCTCTTTTACAGGACACGTTGTAATGTCCCATTTCTGTAAAGTCCCCTTTCATATGCTAAAAGGCCCAAGGGCCGAGTCGAGTCCAAAATGTGGTCATACCCAAGAGGTTGTGGATGCTGGGAGCTTTTGGGAAGGGGTCATGTGGTTCTAATATCAAATTTTTGCGTTTGGGGGTCAATTTTGGACCATGACGATCCAAAAAGGAAAAATTAACTATAACTACTTTTATTTGATTAGCCCTTCCTTGGAATGAAATGTGCTTGGGGTTAAAGGGACTCGTTTGCTGAGGAGAAGTATATAAGAAGCCGTGAGAGAAAGGAAATGAACTTTTTGTCACATACATTTTATCCTCCTTCACGTACAACTGATGTTTGCACATCTACAGCTTGTGGAGTGAAATCCCATAGGGACCCTAGCTTTGGTGGTGAGAAACTTGTCCTTAGCTAGTAGGGCTCTTTGGTAGTGAGAGATCTACCCTAGTCTGTCATTTTGGAGCCGCTTTCAGGGAAGTGTTACAAAGATATTATCAACGGGTTCAGAGGAAGGGTCTGAGGATATTTTGACGTAGTTGGGGGAAGATAATAAGAAGGGTCCCAGATCAGATTTACGGCAGCCATTTGGGTAGGGCTTAGCATCACTTTGAAGGCGCCTCCATCTGTTTGCAACCCCTTTCCAAGTGAGGTGACTTGCAGCCTTTATTTAGAGATTTTTCTAGTTAGCCATTTTTAGATTTGAAGGTTGAGTTAACATATCCTATATTTTTCAATTTTATGTCCAAAGTCTCATAATTTATGCTCATATATTTGGAGAGTTACAAATTTTAGAAGAGTTCCAGTTGTCTAGGGCACGCTGTAATTTTCTGGCAGCAATATATTATTCCAAAAATTCCAAAAATATTTTTCTAGTGTTTATTATTATTATTGCAAGATTCCCTCAAAATTTAATGCAATTTGGGCAAATATTTTGTGAGTTATCAATTAAATACCATTCATTGTCCTAGTTGGTCATTTTCTGTAAAAATCAGAAATTTTACTTTGCTGCAATCTTCATTTAATTTGTGCATTTTTAAGTGGTATCCCACAAGGGATATTAAACCCGCTCTCACGAAACATTGAAAACTACTAACTTCAGGTTACCTCACTCATGCGCTTCAAACTACTAATTCTTATGTGCAGGAAATGCTAATAAACAAGATAAAATCAACCTTATAACACATTGTATTTACAGGTTTGGATAAGGATTAAAACCCATCTGCATAACTGTGGGAATTTCCTTGGCATAAGCCATAAAACTCTTTTGAGGATTACCACAAGAACCCCAAAGTAGTCAACACATTAAGGTAACTGCTAACGAAATGATAACATTTTATCCTAATTGACTAGTAAAGCCTTGTGAGTTAGATTCATGGATATCCAGTAGTGGCGACCCCAGTTTGATTCATTCTAAGCATGGTCTTTATTCAAGGTTTAAAAGGGGGTAAAGTAAAGCTGTCAGCTAGTACTAGTTTTACGCTCGCTCGGGTATACTGATGACACCTAGTTGAGTGAACCACCTAGGAAGCCACACCTTGTCCAAGTCAATCTAAGGTAGAGGTCAAAACTTTCACTTCACTAATTTTTGTTTTTCTCACGTGTTACACACTTGTGTTTCACTTTTTTCATTCAGGTTTTATATCTCATCCACCTTGTTAATTTATAAACATGTCTAAGTCTCAGGTTGTCGACATCAATATCCAAACTTGAGCACTTTCATTTTATTCCTTTAAGTCTTGACATCATGATACTCACTTTATCATGGTTGAATTGATGATATTCTTCTATCTTGCTTCCATAACTCTTATGTCGTCACATTGCACATTCACTTTGTTGAATTGACAAAATTATTCTATCTCACTTCCATCACTCTTATGTCATCGCATTGCACATTCACTTTTTTTAATTAACGACCACTTTCATATCTCTCCCCCATCATTTTTCATTGTCGTACTTTGTAATCAATTTTTTGCATTGTCAACATTCTCATCACTTCATCACTTCTCACTTTAAAGCATTCACTTTTCTTTTATTTGAGATTACTAATCAATCACTTCCCCTTTTGTCTCTTATCTCCACTTCTACGAGATTTGGACCTTCTCATTGTCATTGCTTGACTTCTAGTGACGATATTTACTTTGTCGTTATTTTAGTACCCCCACTTCTTTTTCATGTCTTATCTTTTAACACACCTTTTGTTAGGAGTAGAAAATTTTCATCTTCTTCTTAAGTCTCCCCTTTTAACATACACCTTGTTAAAAGTCAAGAAAAATAATCATTTTTCCTAAGTCTCTTCCCTTAACACTTTCTTTTGTTAAGAGTTAAGCTTCATCCATCGTGTTTTAATTCTCCTCTTATCACACTTACATTGTCGCAAGTTGATAACATTAACCTTTCGTCTCTTTCCTCTTTACGTTTACTTTTGTAAAGTGTCATGAAGTCATTTAATTCCTCCTTCAAATTTCTTAACACTCATTTTGTTAATAATAATCTAAACTAACATTTCAACCCATCTTCCACCTTAACATCATTCATTTTGTTAAGTGTTATGAAGTCCACCTTTTCACATCTCTTCATCACTCTTATAACTCAGTTTGATTAGAGTTGATCACATTCCCACTTCAATCGCTCTTCCACCTTAACATCATTCATTTTGTTAAGTGTTGCAAATGTTGGGAATACTTTGTACAATGGAAGTGCGCTATGATTCAATAACAAACCAAATCATGCAAATACGGAAGTAAAAAATCCCACAAAATCTACAACAGTGGAAACATATACTAGAAAATCCAAATCAAAAGAAAAATACACACACATAACACAATGTGTACAGTAGTTCACCCAATGTGGGCTACATCCACCAAAGATAAAGATCTCAATATATATACAATGAATAAGAGTACAAAACAACTCTTCCATAAAAGAGTACAATGCATCTCTCCAAGAGTATATCCTCCATATTTTTAAACGGATCTACATGAGTGCACTACAACCGTACCTCCAAACCACCACCAGATCTCACATAACCAGGAACTATTGCATCTCTAACATGTGCAACAAAGATATCTTATGAATATGCAAACAAAACTTATCAAATGGGTCTACCAATGTGTAACTATAACTGTGCACCAAGAAGTAAGTCTCTCCTCCATCACTACATCAACCTGTGTAAACAAGAAGATAACCTCCTCTACAGTATCTGGATACTATCACCTATCCACAAGCTATCCAATGAGCTACAATACTATATCTCTATGGACCAACAATACAACATGATATCATGGATCTACAATACAAGATCTCACAACAACATGTGGATCTACAAGAAGAAACCCTATGTGATTTGCATACTATGCAAGCCATTACATTGAGACAATACAATACAAAGGAAATACAATAGAAATCATTACCCTCTTCTCACCATTCAGATGTACCTGTAATTTCATTCTATCTATCTTATCTCCATGGAAGCTCTGTCTTCATGCAACCTTTTTCTTTTTCTTCTTCTTCTTCATCTCAACCAAGGAGAATCAATATTCTTCCTCAACTCTTATGGATTCTCACATTCTAACCCTAGCTTTCTAGCTTATATAGGCATATACAAACTTAGGGGAATTTAGCTATGCATTTACGACCTTTAGATAACCTTTATAATCAAAGGTTAGATCTAATCCCACAACTTAAATAAAAACATTCACGCACAGGTAACTGATGTCGGTTACCCAACCGATGTCAGTTGCTCCCAAGTGACCGACGCGAGTTAGCCAACCGATGTCGGTTACTGTGTAAACCTACAAGTTTATAAAGCATGTTATTTGTGAAGTAATTTAGCTCCACAACTTGAAAATCTCCCACTTGGAGATAAATTTCTGAACCTATACCTGTACATCACCGTCCTCTACAAATTGTGAAGACCAACAATTATTTACTTCAACAATTCTCTCAAAAAATAGGAATATTAAACCATATTCTAAAACCAAGAATATAAAAAACCATAAATTACCATATTCCTATGAAAATCTACTACTGATCTGTGATACACGAGCTATCCTTACATCATGCTCTCACTGAATCGTAACACCAATTCTCTCATACAACCAAGCCACCATGAGTAACTCACCTGCAAGAGCTCCCACTCAAACTGAAATACTAAGATTCAATCGCAACCATAACCATACCTATAAAACTAACCATGTTCTTCAACCATCTATCCATGTCTCCATGCACCCACCAATGTGACTGACCAAAGATAAGTCAACTGGAATATGCATAAGAAAAAAAAGATATTGGGTAATGACAACCCAAATTAGTTCTACATGCAACTAGTGGGTGATCAATCCATAAACACCTGTATAACTCAAAGAATCTAAACACTCAAAGAATCTAAACACTCCATTCTGTAAATATAACCCTACATAAACAACTTGCATGTCCAAAACAACCATCTGTAGAAAACATATCTATCATGTAGTAACATAGTAATAAGAGGAAATAAAAACATCCCCTACTCATGCTCAAGGGCATCTAGACCATTATCATAGGCATCCATGTGAAACAAAAATATTTGCATCATCATATAATCACAAAAAAAAATCTATCCACATTTATAAACTCACCATGTACATCCATCCATATCACCAGGAATCTCCAGAAGCTCCAAGTCTTTCACTGACTAACTCCAAGGCCACACATGAATCATGTGCTAATCAATGTCAACAAAAAAAACCATGCCAACCTTGCTACTAATAACTAGTGTAAATACCAAAAAATGTCATCAACATACTGCATAACCATCCAAGATGAAAGAAAACTAGGACAATATCAATAAAATGCAAATACACATTGTTGTCACACCTAGAGCCTGACCAACTATGACAGATCCTGCTGACACCAATCAACTATCTATCGACGTCGGTCATGCCTTCCAACATCAGTGACTATAACAAATAAATTTTCCTTCTTTCACCCTTCAAACTCTAAACATTTCTCTCTCTTCTTAACCCAGCTGAACAACCATCAACTATCATCCCATAAGGATATCCAATCACTACAAAATAAAACTACAAATGATGTCCCAATGCACTAAACAAAAAATATTTGCAAAACTGTGACTATCCTCTAAAACAACTTGTGCCTCATGCCACTCTAAATAGTAGCATTCTCCTCTCACTCCACACGTGCATATGTTTCCAACCTGTAATGCTGACCACCATGGCATGCTCCCACTCAACATGAACTCCCTGTACTTCCTCTAATCACCAAGCTCAAATATATATTAGTGATAAATAAAATAGATGAAATAAAATATAAAACTTATTCCCTTCTTATCAAAGAATACTTCTACATCATAGAAGTTTGGGCTTCTTGTGAAGTATTCTAAACCACCTTCTTTTCATCCATTTGTACTCAACATCTGCCGTTACCTGCAACTGTGTATAAACATGAATTTTCATTGAGAATCTCATCCTTAAACTAGATACGTTTATCCTCGAGATTCCAACACATCCCGTAAATAAAATTCAAACTCACCAAATATTCATGGTGCATATTTTACTTATGCACACAACCTAAAAATAATACCAGTTGCTTCAAATAAAAGAAATAAAAAAATGAACCATATAGAGATACTCGAATTTGACCTAAGTCTCACTAAAATCACTGAGCCAACTCCATCCTCTTTCTGATTCAAACATTAAAGTGATCTACTCTGTTTCTACCTATACACTCTGTGCACGAAACATGATCCTCCAAACTAGAAACTAAACCTTTCATGTCATCTTCTACTGCAAAAAATCTAGTACAAACTTTCTATCAAAGAGACGGATCTCGGTCCTTTTGACCGGTATCGGTTCCCCTCTGTGACTCATGTCATTTCACTAACCAGTGTTAGTGTTGTTTGCAATGAACAATGCCAAAAATTTGTAATAGTACATCAAACTAGGTGCCCTACTCTGACCAAATATGATAGCTGTGATGAGCTAATCATTTAAAGAAGCACCCAAATTTTACACAAAAACTTTACAGCAATAATACATGCAATATAACTGCATCAAAATGAAATAAATCACCTTACAAACACCAAGAAACTCACCCACATCTTCAACCGAAGTACTTTCCTCTCTGTTAGAAGCCTTGTCTTCATTATGTGCTATTATATTTTTCCTCTCTAATAAAGCCCGTGCATCTAACTGCACCAAGGATGCATAACTGCTCCTCTATCTCTTACTCAGATCTGCAATCCCAAACATGCATGTGCAACTAAAATATACAAGCACTACAATACCAAGATAACAAATCCATACTTATCTAATATAGATTATGCAATTTGATTGACATGCATGTGCCTCCCAATAACCAGGGACACCTCAGAAATCAAGACACGTTCACCGCATCTTCTCAAATTACTTCAGATTTGTGATTTTATATTTAATAGGTCATCGACACCAGTGTCCAACTAACCAATCGTGGTCATTGTGCTGACAACAACTAAGGAACAGTGCTGACATCAGTATAGCATGCCAATGTTAGTCACTATTATTTTTCAGCAACCTTATATTTCCAGCTCCCACTTGATATTAAATATCTTCCCGTAATTTACACATTAGGAGAAACAAAACCCTACTCTCATAGAACTATCATAACACCACTAAAAAAACCCTGAACCAAACCCTTTCTCTAAAAACTAAATCCATCACTCTGATACCAATTGTTGGGAAATAAAATAACAAACAAGACTGTGGAATAATTATATGATTTAATAACAAACCAAATCATGCAAATGCAGAAGTAGAAAATTCCAAAAACTCTATAGAAGTGGAAGCATATACTAGAAAATCAGAATCAAAACAAAGTACACAAACATAACACAACATGTACCATATTTCACCCAATGTGGGCTACGTCCACTAAATATAGAGATCTCAATATACTATAATGAACAAGAGTACAAACCAACTATTCCATACAAGAGTACAATGCATCTCTCCAAGAGTATCTCCTCCTCTAGATCTCTAAGGTAGATCTACATGAGTGCACTACAACCATGCCTCCAAACCACCACCAGATCTCACATAACCAAGAACTAAATCATCTCCAAACTGTGTAACCAAGATCTCCTGTGAATCTACAAACAAGGCCTCTCAAATAGTTCTACCAACGTGAAACCATAACTGGGCACCAAGAAGTAAGTCTCTCCCCCATCACTACATTAACCTGTGCTAACAAGAAGACAACATCCTCTACAATATATGGATACTATCCAGTATCCACAAGCTATCTACTGAGCTACAATACTAGATCTCTATGGACCAACAATACAAAATGATCTCATGGATCTAAAATATAAGATCTCACAACAACACGTGGATCTACAAAAATAAACCCTATGTGCTTTGCATACTATGCAAGCCATTACATTGAGACAAAACAATACAAAGGAACTACAATAGAAGGAATTTCCCTCTTCTCACCATTCAGATGTACCTACCATTTCTTTCTATCTATCTTCTCTCCATGGAAGCTCTATCTTCATGCAATTTAATTTAATTTTTCCTTCTTCTTCATCCTCTCAACCAAGGAGAATCAACATTCTTACTCAATTCTACATCTAACCCTAGTTTTTCTAGCTTATATAAGCATATACAAACTTAGGGCATCTTAGCTATGCATTTATAACCTTTAGATGACTTTTAAAGAAAAGGTTTAGATTTAATCCATGGCCAAAATAAAAACATTAAACACACAGGTTGACCAATACTATTTACCCGACCAATTCTGGTTCCTCCCAGGTGACCGATGCCAATAACCCAACCAACGCTGGTCTCTGTGTAAACCAACAACCTATAAAGCATGTTATTTGTGAAGTAATTTAGCTCCACAACTCAACAACAGAGCCTCCCACTTCTTCATTCCTCTTAACACTCATTTTGTTAAGAGGTAAGCTTTTCAACTTCTCTTCATCACTCTCATCATTCATTTTAATTACGAGTTTATCGTTTCCACCTTATCAAGTCTCTCTTCCCTTAACATCCATTTTTGTTATGGAATTGAGCACATATAACCTCCTTTAGTCCCGTTCCTGCTAACTCTCATTTTGTTAGGATTCAAGAAATCAACTAACAATTTTTTATTCTTCCTTCTTAGCACTCATTTTGCTAAGGGTTGATATTTTTCATCTTCTTCCCTCTTCCATATTAGCATACACTTTGTTATAGGTTGAGTTTTCCATCACACATATTTTTTTTCCTCCCCTCTTTCAACAATGGTGGGAACACGACATCATGACTAAAGTCCTTTTCAATGAAAGGAAATACACCCTTTCCATATCACCTCGGATGGAGAGGATGAAGATCAACTTAAAAATATTTCCATTGACACCACTTTAGAACAAAACAAAGACCAATTCCTTCTTCTCCTCCTCACAATGGAAGAAATATTTCCCTTGGACTTTGATGAGGACAAATTAAAATCTTCAAAGGGACAACCTATATCCCTAAAGGGTCCACTAACTAAGTCAAATAATCATGATGATGAAGGACCAAGTAAATCTAATGCTTCATACTCTAATCCCAACCTAGTCTTGCTTGATCAAATCAATGTGATGGCGAACACATTGGCTCACATATCTTCTACAATCACTAAGAATGATACCAAAGGTATCAAAAACAAGATGAAAAGTGATGATGCCTCCAAAACTCATTCTAAGACTAATAACAAGAACACCAAACATACGAATGATAAATCGCCATTCATCCCACAAAATAATTCATCTTTTCTGCAAGAGTGGAAAATGATGAAGGACACCATTTCATGTATGCAAAAACAAAAAAAACAATTCACTTTTGATGAATTGTGTCCATACCCTTTTGACATGTAAATCTTACGTATACTCTTCCCACGCTCTTTCGAGACACCCAAATTTGAAAAATACAAGGGCAAAACTGATCCTAGAGAGCATGTCAAGGAATTTTTCATGGCATGTCAGCAAGTAGGTTACAATGATATCTTTTTACTACGCCTCTTTCCTAAGAGTCTAGGTGGAAAAGATTTGGACTAGTTCTTACACCTTCCAAAGTGATCCATCTCTACCTTCGCAGACATTTCAAAGAATTTTATAAAAAACTTATCTTTCAACCTTGATTTTGAAATAGCCATGATGGATTTGTGTAATGCCAAACAATGAAAAAACAAGAGCTTTGTAAAGTTCTTACAATGTTGGCACGAAATTGCAAATCGATTCACATTTTCACTTCCTAAAAAATATATGGTCAAAATATTCATCCCTAACCTTAACAACAAGTTATCCTTCACATGCAAATGCACTGCATCTACTGCTTTGAAGAAGTTATCAAAAAGGGAAATAAAATCAAAAAAGCCCTTATTTCTTAAGGCTTGATCAAGTCCCATTATAAAGACAACGACCATAATCATAACCATCAAAATAATAAAAAAACCATAGCACTTCTCACAAAAAATATAGGTACATCAACTGCAATTGTATTGTTGTCAATGCTAGTGTCATGGATAATCACAATGTGCACAACTTACAGAAAAACCATTAAAATAGACTAATTCTACACCATCTGTCACCATCTCAGAAAAATAGACCTTTCCTCCTCCTCGTGATTACAATAGAAGACAATATACTTCTTTGGGGGAATCTCTTTCAAGCATCTTAAAACAACTAGAAAGTTCCAATATGGTCACTTATCCTATCACGCAACCCTTCCCTAAAGGTGAACCTAAGCCAAGTTGGTATAGACCTAACACATATTGTGATTTTCATCACATAGATGGTCATCAAATAGATAAATGCAAAAAAATTCGCAATTATATCCAAGACCTTATTGACAACGGAGACATAGTGGATGGATACCTACTACCTAACAATGATATAAAGGGAAAATCTCATGAACATGGTGCATCCTCAAACAATGTTGATTATAAATCCATCATATCCTATATTGATGACACTACTCCATGCACCATTGAACATCAATTTACACCTCTCGGAGAGAGTCTATCTAGTGCCTTTCAACAATTAGTAAAGGCTAACATGATTGAGTATCCACCTTCAAGACCATTTTCTAATAGGTAACTCAATCATATGTATACAATGCATCTGAATATTGTGAATACCATCACATGGATGGTCATTCTACTGATAATTGTACACCTCTTCGTCATTATGTCCAAGACTTAATTGACACTGGAACCATCTCTATTGAGCTTGACAATGAAGATCTCACAACTGATGACATGTCAAGTTCCACAACTTCTAACAAAGAGTTGAATATTGTTCCCACTTCTATTCATACTGAAACTCTATGAGATCATGACGTAGGTCAAGTATCTCCCCATTCAAACCAATTCATTTCTTCTACAGAATGTCTTCCTATAGTCCCAATAGACATTGAACCTATTTCAGACAATCTTCTAACACTTAACGAGAGCTTGAATTTTCTCTGAGACTCTATTTCCACCCTTGAAAATATAAAAGAGGTTCCTTCATCATGCACAATTGAGTTTTATTCCATTCTTCCCATTCTGGATTCTACGCCTAACATCTCTAGTCTTGTTGACGAAATACAACCACAACAAGCTTGGACACTTGCGAAAATGCAACCTTCTATGTCCATTTCACCTCAAACGATCAGTCTTGTAGGCATATCATCAAGCATGAGCCTTATGTTTCATGACATATACATGATTACATTCTTTGAGGTACATATACCTAGGAATAGCCTTCTACAACCTTTTTCACGCTTTAATTACAAATTTATCCTCAAATCAACTAATTCATAACCTAGAAGGAGCAACATTGAATCTATCCTCTCTACAACCTATAAGGAACCTTGGGTATACATCTAGAGATCCATCTTCTTTCCGCGCACTTTTTCACTCATAGGTGGATATGAATCTCAACATATTCCCCACATCGATAATCTTATTCTAGCATCATGTATGTCTTGATCTCATCAAATATTTATCTAATCACACATTCCTTAACTTGAAACCTATTCACCCAAGTCTAGTACTTTAGGACCCATAAAATTGGTTGATTCCCTCCTTTTACTTGGATCTTGTCCACCCAAGCCTCGTATTGTAGGACTTATCAAATACTTTAGATCCTTTTTGGATTTGTCATAGGAACCAATGTCATTTCATATTGTAGGAATTATCAAATCTTGGATTTCAAACTCCTTTGACTTGGAACCTTGTTCTGCCCAAGTTTCGTATTTAAGGACCTTATCAAATATTTTGATTCTCTCTCTTGACTTGGATTTCATCCACAAAGTCTCTTATATTTCAGGACCTTTAAAATTCAATAAACATGGACCTCTTTCTTGATGAGTCCATTTCAAATCCTCATCCACCAAAATTCAAAAAAATTAAAAAGCATAAAAAGAGAATAAAACTTTGTATTAAATCATTGTTTACTAACCGGAAATGGAAACGTGCCTACAAATAATGCGAAGCATTCCATCTGTTGGCAGATATTTTAGTCATACAATTATCTTAGATTTTCCTTCTTCACCTATTAGACACAAGTTCATCATGTTCCTCTTGGTCATTGTGTGTCTTGTTTTTTTCATGGTTCTTACCATTTCAGCTATTTTTATCTATGGTTTTGTCTGTGAAGCTTACTGATGGCAACTCCTCCTTTCCAATAAGATATCTCTTTAACATGAAAGCACTGAACTTATTTACCTGGTCCTTTTTGACAACCCATCTCAATCTATGGTGTTGAACCCTTTTGTCTTACTAGTTGCATGAGGCTGAGACTTGGGGGCAGAATGTTCCTTCCCAAGAAGAACACTATTAACATACAAGGCAAAACTAAATCAATCTAAAAATTCCCAAAAAAAAATAAAATTAATACACCTTTCATCCTTCACAGTCTTTGATGATAAGCCCATACTTTCTTACTAGCAGTATGAGATTGGGAAAGGAGAAATCCCTTACTCAAACCTACATTTTTTCTTTAGTGTTGACTCCCTTGCCTTTTACTGATGGCATGGGGAAACTTGTAGCGGGTCCTTCACAAAAATAATCAAATAATAAATCCTTTATGAAATATTAATCAAATTTCTTAATCAAACACATCCCAAGAAGTAATTTAGTTGCTCATTTTAAGAGAGACACCAATTCCTTCAACCAAATTGACAGGGTTTCGCATCCAATTAGTAGGCCATTTATGGATTAAGTCGATTCAAAACCTATAAAGTGGAATCGTCTTGTAATCGGACATATAATCTTGACTGGAGATGAGTTACATTTTTCTCACATGGATCATTGTTACACCTTGTGTTGTCACATCCATTATATTCACTTTCATATCAATATTCATCTCATTTTCACATCCTTTTTGGCTCAAGATGATAATCCCTAACATATTTCTAGTTGTGTGGAGCCACAAGTGGAGTGAAACACCCTATCATGATATCATCTATGTTTCTACCAATGGAATGGAATGATTTTTATTATTTGCACCTAATTTCAAATATTGTACATTTTTATCAAGTTTAAGGATTACAAAAAAATCAAAAATGTCTCAAAAAACTTCTTTAAAAACAATATAAAGTTTTGTTCAAAAACACAAAAAAACAATATTAAATTGTCCAAAACTTTAAAAATAGGTCACAATCAAAACATTTAGATAATGTTTGACCACTTTTCAGTATCTGGATAACACAGTTCAACAATTTCACCATTTCAAGACAGCGCTCTTCATGATTGTTCCAGATCATCTGATTTGACAATTCATCATTTCCTGTGGTGTATATCTATTCCCGAGGAAATAATTTACCCTTTCACAATATAACTTTGTAAGGGCCACACTTGGATTTTACACTTTAATCTAAAATTATAGATCAGGATAAACTTCAATGGGATTAAGACAAGAGTATATTTTGGATCCCAATCTAAGTATCACTCCGCTCTTCGGCTCGATCCAATCCTCTGACATTCTAGAAATCCTATCAATCGGGGGCATTAAAATATGTCTAGTTCTTCAATGAGGAACACATTTGGGATGTCATTAGATGTCATTTTACCTTTGTGTTGTACTACTGCAGTTTGTCAAAAATCGTGATGATGCTTTTTCTTCTTTCAATTTGTTATTTTGTTGTACTTTGTTTTCATTTACTTTATACCAATTGTAGGAAATTTATTCGCATCTTAGTTCACATATAAATTTTGTGTGGTTCCTTCCTTGTCATATTGGGCCTCCCATTATTTCGATCAATGCTTGTTTCATGATTAGATCTTGTCACTTGCACGTGTTGTGTTTTCCTTCTAGTTTATTTTAGTCATGGAATGTTTCCTTTTTTCATTTTATTAATGATTTTTTGCAAACACTTTTCATCATCAAGTTCAAAAAATTCAGTGAGCCCAAACTCAAATATTTCAAAAATAGTAAAAAAAATTACAAAATCTTTGAACATGCCCTTTTTGGACCTACATTTTTTGCTTTGGATGTTGATTCTATGCTTGGTGCTTCCTTTACAACCATGGAATTGACATATAAAACTCAAAACATGCAAATAGGGATTTCACAATCCCCACAAAATCTTACAACAGTGAAAGTGTAAACAAGAATAATCCAAATCAAAACAAAGTAAACACACATGTTGACAACATGTACCATGGTTCAACCCAAAAATAAGGATACATCTACCTATCTAAATTCAGAGATCTCCAAATATGCTCATATAATGAGAGATTACAAACCATCTTTACACAAGAGTGCAAGTATCTCTACAATAGTATCTCCTCCTTATCAATCTTGTACCAGCTCTGCCTTAGTACACTACATTTTGCCTCCATACCATTGTTACACCTTGTGTCATTCCTCTAGATCTCTTCTAAATTTCTTAGTGCACTTTTACCTCATTTTCTAAAACACTTTTTATCTCACATAGCCATCATAAGCTTCCTAGTTTGTGGAGCCACGAGTGCAGTGCCACTATGCAACCATCATCTACACTTTAA
Source organism: Taxus chinensis (assembly GCA_019776745.2). Lineage (NCBI taxonomy): Eukaryota > Viridiplantae > Streptophyta > Pinopsida > Cupressales > Taxaceae > Taxus > Taxus chinensis. The sequence continues at coordinate 1,704,162 of CM034154.1, forward strand.
TCCAATGGAATGGAATCTTTTAAAGGGTCACTTGCTTTCAATGTGCAACCATTTACTGAGTTGTGCACCAAGAATTAAATCTCTCAAAATCCATCAATGCTTAAATTGATAAAAACATGAAGAAAATTGTCCCCTCAAAAATACTAGATTCCTATGGATGAACAATACTTTTATGTTCCTCATATGATCTCATTCAAATCTGTAATACAATATCTCACAACAACCTATGGATATACAAGTGTCAATGAACAATAACAAGACTCACAATAATCCTTTAGATCATAACAAGAAGAAACACTTGCTTTGTAACTACTATGCAAGATTCCCATTACATGAGACTAAACAATTAAAATAGGAAATATAGTATAATATAATATTCATCTTCTCACTAACAATGTACCTACACTTTCTATCTAATATCAACTTCTCTCTATGAAAGCTCTGATCCATGTCTTCACGCAATCTACTACCACTCGGGGGCATCTCAAATCTGTCTTCTTCATCCTTTCAACACATTCAAGTGATATAGAATTATTTTGCACATTGTGTTGTACTATTCCAACCTTGTCAACATTGCGACTATTTTTCTTGCTTCTATAAGTCCTAGAAAATTTTAGGTACTTTAGCTCATGCTATAGACCAATGCCCTTTAGATTATTCATTAGTTCACATATAACTTTGGTAAAATTCCTTCCTGTTCATATTGGGTTTGTTTTCAACGCTTGTTCCACTATTTCATAGTCACTTGCAAATGTTGTGTTTTCCCTGTTTATTTGAGCCATCCATGGAATGTTTTCGTTTTTATTGTATTCATGTTTGTTTGCATTTTAATTTGTTGAAAAATTGCAAAATCTACTGACAAATGATTTAATTAACTTGAAAAAAGTTACTATGTAAAAATCCACCTAAAAATGCTCATTTCAAAAAGCAATCTATTTCCAAAATTTTCGAACAAACATTCACTTATCATAGAAATCCTACAATTGGAAAACCCTTGAAGTGAATATTTCAACATCTCAATACAATCTTGATAAATTTCATACCTTTATCTATTACCCTAGTGATCATTCTGATCTTACAACTATCACTTTCTTCCCTTTACATGATATGCTAACTCTGCTTGGGGCAAGTCAAAAAATTGTTTTTCCTTCTCGATATAACTTTTCCTAGGGAAATTTTAACTCTGATCATTTGCACAACGGATCCAACAAGAGTGTCATAAGGAGTCACTTTAACTCCACTCTTCCAGTCTGATCCTATTCCCACTTGGGAGCATTTGCATCTACTTAATCATCATTGTGGCACGCATTAGGGGCATAGATGATTGTCTTCTTTTTCGACTTTATGTTGCATTGTTGATGTTTACTTTTTGGACCACTTGCAAGTAGTGTGATTACATCTTGGTTCCTTTATAACCATGATGTCGAAACCTACTTTGTATATTGGTTTTGTTTTCCTTTTTTATCTTTTCTTTGTTGTGTGTGTTTGTTTACGCGCATTTGGGTTAACCATCTTGATTCTTTCATAATCATGGTGAAAACTCTATTGTGTAACAACAAAAATAAGGTTTCTCTAAATTTATTCTCCAAATGATGCTCATGCTACAAGCACAATCCTTTCCCATCTTTGTTCCAATCCTTGTTTTCCTTCTTATCAAGCAGTTGTCCACTACCTTTTGCGTCATCCACCTTCTTGAGGGGAAATTCCTCTACCATTCTACTTATTGGGGCATCCAAATAATGCTTCATCTGGGATTTTCTAATGCTTTATTGCTTATTGCTCGTTACTCTGCGTCGTCTACTATCTTTAAAGCACTCTTACTTCGCAATAACACTTTAAAGAGGGAAAAAATGTAAACATCCCAAAATCACTCACATGTTCCCAATGTTATCCCAATACATCCTATTATTCACCCATTTGAATGATTAATTGATTAAATTGATTAATTCATACACATAGTACCCCTTTGCTAATTAATCATCTTTTTAAAGATAATTTAATTAAATTATTAATTAATTAAGTGTGCACATTCAACAACCACTTTGGACCCACATTGACTCCAATTGGACTCCACATCCTCTTCTCAGTCAACTACCACTTAGATTCCCATTCAAATCCACATACCAAGCCTAGTCAACTACACTTCTAGAATCCTAGAAAGGTGGGGGCAATTCAATTGCACGTACAACCACCTTCCTAGATGTAACTTCTGCAATTAATTCATTTACCACCCCTAAATGTCCCGGAAATGTTGCAACCTCCTCAAATGTTATTTTTAGCATGTGCATTCAACCCATTTCAACCAACTTTCAACTACTTTTGCCTCTATAAAATGCAGGCTTAGACTCTATCAAACCCTCTTGGATTCACAGTACAATAACTCTGATAAATTTCCAAGCCAAATATTTGTGTTTGTAGCAATTGCACTCATGTTTGAAGGCCATTCAAGAGCACCCAAAAATCAATAATTTTGTAAGGTTATTATTAGTATGGAATCACAACCCCCTCGAATGGCCTGGGTGTGAAGCGGGGCATTCAGTGTGATTGCACAACATGGGAGAATCTCTCAAGCTTTGGGACTTGAAAAAATTGAGATGCACCTCCAAAGAAAGCCATTTCTTGCTTCCTAATCTACCTACCACAAGCTACTCCAATACATGTAGAATCTATTCTAATCCTAATCTAAATGTTCTAAGGGGATAGGGAGAGAGAGAGGGTGAAAGAGAGCCTACACTAAGCAGTGATACACCAGAAAAGGAAGTGGATGACCACAGACCCAACTACCTGAAACGGAGAGAAGTGAGCAGAGGAGAGGGTAGATAGAATGCACCACAAACCAGTGACATATTTCACACATAACAACACTTCAAAACCCATTAAACAGAGCTCCCAGGACCTGTAATAGACATCAAAATTATGCACAGTATACCCTAAGACAATGAGAGGTAAGGAGAGAAAAACATAAGCCAAGGATGGAAAGATGCATCACAAAACAGATTTTATTGCTCCAACATGTTACACAGTGCACCATCAGTGGGCAAGAGGAAAGAAAATGCCATTACAAAGCCATGTGAGGAGGTTTATACTCTGCATTCGACCCTAAGGAAGAAAGAGAGAGGGGGTAGAAGAGAAACAACAACCAACCCTTTGAATGTGCCCCTCTATTACAATATATAGGAAGAATGGGAGAGAGAAGAGGGAAGAATTTGAATCCTTCTCCAACCACCCTAAGATACGCATTGAATCCCATTTTAAAATATCAACCACTGAATATCAATTCCTTCTATAAATCCACCCACAATATGTTGCTTCTAGTTCCCCGATGGATCAAATCAAATCAGATCTGGTAGTTTAAGAAATCAGATTCTGTATTAATGGCATGGAAGAATTTTTCCCAGTTTTCATCTACCAAATCCTTCCCAAAATTATATTTTATGTTCCCAAGGCATAGAGGGTGTCGATACATTTCCAGAAATTCTTCTCCCGCCCAAATCTGATTCTCCAGTCAAAAGATATAGTCATTTGAATATTAGGGTTGCGGGGGCAATATTTGAAAGAGTCTATCTGTACTGGGTCCACATGGTAGCCCTGTGCTCATTTGAGTTTTACCCCCCACCTTCACTCTTTAAATTGCACCCATGAGACACGTGGTAACTTCTGTAAGCTCCTCGAGTTCCCTTTCTATTTTTCTTGGGTCCCTTTGCTTGGCGGGACCAAAAATCTGACCCTGGACCCTTGGCGGCCTAGTGCTTGTTTGGAAACCTGACCCAAATTTTACCTATGAAATAGATCCATGTTGACACTTGGTACCCTCCATTGGCCTGTCTCAATACCTTGACTATTCAACCCCCGATTCTATCCCTTTTGGACTCTGAGGCACGTGGAAGGCCCGTGCTCATTTGAAAACCCGCTCACGATTTTACCTTTGAAGGAGTGTCATTAAGACACGTGGCACCTTCCACCCACACTCTATATTTAGTCATTTTGAACCCGCTCTCCTTTTATCTCTGTTGACCATTTGCTACGTGGAGGGCTAGCACAAGTTTGAGTCTCTGGCTTGGATCCCACTTTTGAATGTGCACCGTTAAGACACTTGACACCCTCGTGCTAACTCGAAGACTTTCAACGGCTGATGTAAATTTTTGGGGCTCTAGACGTGTGGAAGCTTGGCACTCATTTGGGTCTGTCCCTTTGGATTAAATCTTTTGAGGTGCGTCATTTGGACACTTGGCAACTTCTGTCATCTCCTCCATACTTAGCCAATTTTGGGCTCGTTATGAGTCATTTGCAAAGCCCAAAGACTTCGAGCCTTCTCCATTTCTTTTCCCCAACACTGTTATTCCATTTTAGAGCTAGCCTGTAACTTTTCTGTTGGATTTGAAGCACGGCTCATTCTATGGGGCCATTTCGTGAATTTCTTCTTGAACGGGGTCATTTTTTGACTCTTTTGGGCCTTTGGTTTCTTTTGTGTCATTTAGACTCATTTAGACCCTATGTTCCTTGAGTCAAACTCACATGTCCCCTTGTTTGTCATTATAGAATGTGAGGTCGCGGATCTGAATCGTTTCCTTCATATTTTCTTTATGTGCAGAGCTTTTTTTGACCAAATTTGTCGAGGTGAATTTGGGATAACAGTTATACAACTTCAAAAGCTCTCACAACCTACTGAAGTTTGCACTGAAATGTTACAGGAAGGTTTGCACACTTAGTTGTTTATATTTCATTTATTGTCACTTTTCTCTGCTTACACCTTCCATTAATCATGAGTGAGTTGAGAATAAATGAAGTAGCATTTGTCCCAGTCAAAGAAATGTTATACATTTACTATAATAAACAAGAAGTAGATTTTGGTTACAAAAACACAATTTGTCCTACATAACAGTATACCATGATTAACATGTACTCCATAAAAAAAATACAAAATATCAGAAGTGCTAAAACATCAATAAATAAAATTCATCTCTGAAAATGCAATCCAATACATGTTTATTACTTGTATATACTTTAATTACACTTCCACTTGCCTTTTATATCTTTATTGATGTACTCGTTAGACTTTTATATCTTTACTGATGTACTCGTTAGAGATTTCAAGCAACTTTGATTTTCAAGGCAATAATCATTTATAGAAATAAATGTCAAGAATAATTTTACATTTACAACCGCTTGTTCAATGAATAATATCAATATACAGGAAGCATTTTAAAAAAATAAAAATAATTGAGGCAAATGCTAAAAGATAATCAATTTGAGAAGAGTTGAAATTAAGACTTCTTAAGAGTCTTATCTTATGTTATTAAATGACATTGAGACATTACTAGATTTTAACAACCTGCATTTTAAAACACAAATAAGCTTTAAAAACGCAACCACTTATAGCATATATATGGCTTAACCCCATGACATGCTTAATTTCTGCATTCTGTTTGCCCGATTCATTTAATTATTAATGAAAACGTATTTTGTCCTATTTGTCATTGTAATGCCTTTTTTGAACACATATTGATCATTATTGTTTCCTATTCCCATATGGAGTCTAGATGACTTGACATCTTACTTTTCTAACTGTTGTTAAAACTGAATTTATAAAAAAATCCATCTTACCATTTCTTGTTGGCACTGGTGCCATTGGCTGCTTTTCTCTTTTACTTGATGTGTCACCTTTATCTCTTTTTATCATTCAAATTATGTTGCACTTCAATTGTAGAGAATTATCATTCTTGTAATCATACTTACCTAAGTTGCTAATGAAAAATTGCAGTTTTTTGTTTTCAATGCTTCAATTATAAGAATGCAACACTTTACAATAAAAATTGTCTGAAGTTGTCTTTGTAGCCTATTTTTGCAGTTGTAACAATGTTTGTTAATGTTAGGCATGTGTACAATATCTTCAATGGATCTCACGTTGCTAAAAGTGTGCACAAAATGAATAAGTTGGAGTACATATTAGTGTTCTCTCTAGTACACAATAATTTCGTATGAAACAAATTTTAACATTTATAGTTTCAGAATTTTGGTTTTACACAACAAGGACTCCTTGATATATGTGTTTTTATTCTAGCTATTATATTGCATAGGTCTGTGGTGAAACTTATAAGTTAAATTATTCTTGTTTTTTTGGAAGTTAGGGTCTGGTTTGTCAATTTTCAACCTAATAAGAAAACCAAAAGAAAGGACACGCAGAAAAGACATTCAACTTGTGCCTAACATGTTTCTTCCTTTTGAAGGTATCTGGGGCATTTGCATATATGATTATTAAAGAAAAATCTAAGAAGACGCTCAAATTAACCAGTTCTTCCTAGAACAGAAAAACCATTATAAACATATAGAAATTAACTAGTATTAATGTTATGAACATATAAAATTACACATTTACTTAAAGAATTTTTTAGAGGGCCAATTTTTTTGTTAATTGATTAATATTTAATATTCCTTCAAAAATTCTTAAACATTAATAAATAAATAAATTATAAATCATTCGCCATTTTTTCTAATAAAAATTATACAAATTTCCTAATTTCATTAAAATATTTAGTAATAAAAACAAATTCTATACTTCTCATTCAAATTTACCTACCATGCATATGTTTTAGAATCATGCACCCAAACAAAGACCACTAAAAGATAACCAAAGTAACCACATATTTTTTATTTACAAAAATGTACTTACTGCCAAAAAGCTAACAAACGGTCACTACAATATGCAATTTACATCAGATATTTTCGAAGCCAAAAAAGAACATATACAATGTTAAATATCATTTCTTTTTCTCAAAAAAAAAATTGTGCACATTGGGGATTTTTTTGGCATGTTCCTTTTTTCTAAAATCCAGTTTTTCCCTTGTCAACAAAGACACCCATCTTCTTCATTTTTTGAGGGGGCTCACACTTCTGGGCATCAACAACTGTGTCATACACCAGTCCAAACCCTCTCGATAATGAATCAACTATGTGAAATTTTGAAAGATACATGACATATTTAACAGGTAAGTGAAGGTGTTCCTTGACCATTTTTGAAATCTACAATTTTTCTAGGCATAGTTGTCTGCAATGCAAGACATTCACAACAAACTGAGTTCTTATGAATTCTTCATCTCTACGCAGGTGTGGTGTTATCAGAGTAACATCGATAGGGGGAATGCAAATTTTACTTCATGTTTTCATCAACCCAATATGAGAGGGAACAATAAAACATGAGCTATCATACAAGCAAGAAAAATAGATTGAAAATATTGAAGACATACAGCTTAAACAACCATTTCAAAGCACAGTCTGACGCCCTACTTGGGGCGTATTGAAGTGGCCTCCCAGAGGATTAGAACCTATCATTACACTCGAATTCTTGACCTTGGCAGGGAACATGCCCCTACATGTCCATTTAGGTTAAAGGAAATGCAACAAGTATCGTGAAAAATAATTTAATTTTTATCCAAAGTAAAAAAAAACATTATGAAAAAATCTGACTATTAATCTCGACCACTACAAACATAGAAACAATTTAATCATTATCTTCCAAACAAGGAAATAGAGTTTTTTTAATCATAAAATATGAATTATCTAACATATATTACGCTTATCAACATATATGTTTCACATACACAACATACTATTAATTTTAAAAAGGACAACTATCTGTACAACCAATATTGCAGACAAAACATACTACAGATATGGTTCAGAACCAATCCATAGTATTTTTAAGTGTATCCATAGTTATTTCTAACTACGTGTCAAACATTTTGCTCACGCTGATAACAATTCTAAGCCTAAATGGGATTGTTTAGTATTACAGACAAAATTTGACTATTAATCTTGACCACCGCAAACATAGAAACAATTTAATCATTATCTTCCAAACAAAAGTTGTAGTGACATTAAACTACTTGTAAATTTATATAAATCAAGTGTTACCTTTTAGCATACACACCTTTTTCATTCAAAAACAAGTAAAGAGTAATCAAAGTTTGGAATATCCTATAACATTTATGATACCTCTATCTAGCATACTCTTCAATTTTTTCAGGAAACTATGGTTGTGAACTATGGTTGGCATGCTCATTATTAAATTTTAAAGGATAAAAGCTAGTCCAACAATTAAAAATAAAATATCAACGTTTTTAGGTGCTTGTTGGGGAACTATGTTTTTTCCATAACAATGTTAGTAAGGTGTTATGAGAGAGAAATTACACAATTAACATAAATGCATTTTGGACCTCATTAATAGGTTGTGATATTCCTAGGTTTTCATAGTAAACAATTGAAGTCTTGTCTAAGAAATTACTAATGCGAGATAAATTATGTGTACCAAGGATGTTTACAGGCTCATAAATGCAGGAAAATTATACAAGTACCCCACCACTACAGCCTGAACCTGCTCCAGGACTGGTCTATTTCCACATACCTCTTCTAGAAGTATATGACCTTGGCGATTCTAATATCACAGGCATCAACCAGAAGCCCATCAACTGTGTTTCATATAATTCTGGATTTATGAAAACAATGGTGGAAACAGGGGACGTGAAGGCTGCATTCACAGGGCATGATCATCTAAATGATTTCTGTGGGAATGCCAAGGGAATTGAACTGTGTTATTCAACTGGATTTGGATACCAAGCTTATGGGAAAGCAGGATGGCCAAGAAGTAGGGTTGTCGTTGCATCTCAAGAGAAAGACAACAACGTAGGGTTTACGACTTTTTAAAGAGTGGACGAGAGCAAACAAATACTTATGTTCTAATGACATCCCCCATTTTAAAAAATTAAGTAAATAAAACACGACAAAAATGTAAATTTATATTTGGTTAACATTTTGCCTACGTTGATAACAAATTCAAGCCTAAAAGGGATTGCTTATAGATACCTCACAAAGATCCCCAAATACAAAAGCCTGCAAAGCAAAAACACCTCGTAAAGAGCAACCTGCAATATAGGCAATGGAAGTTAATCCACACACATACACTTCCATCTTTTGGCATGTGGAAGTAGGGTTTTTTCACCCAAAAAAAAGGAATTCTTACCGAAGAGAAACACACCAAACAGTCGTAACAACAAACCGGACTCTATCGAGCAACAACCATGAACACATAAGGGAAGAAATCCAAAAGGAATACATTTATAGTGAAGAATTATCCACAAACAACCCAAAAAAACCACTTCCACAGAGGCCAAACCTCCTTGAGAAGCAAACCCGCTCTAGAATTTCTGCCACGCACAGCATAACCTCTTCATTCTCAAACCGTGACCAATTACTTTGGCTCTACCACAACCCCAACTATGAAGCACAATGATCATTAACCGTCAAATCCTTAAAAATTATTACCACTGAGTGATTTGATTTTGGGCAAAAAAATCATTTCGGGAATTTTTTTTATAAAAGGGCATCCGTATATAAAAATAATGCAGAAGTTCATGCCCCTTTTGTCTGCCTATTCACCACTTTACACAAATCATTTCTTGAAAGAATAATGGATGTCATTATTAGAATGACCACCCAGTATAGAGCCATTAATTACTTGCGGCCTTGCTACCCATTATTAACGGACCTATTAAATGCTACACCAAGAAATATGTCTGTAATCTCCATTTTCTCTGGTTCTGCCATGCTATGGAGGCCCGGGTTCAGGTAGGCTATGGAGATCCTCGTTGATTCGGCCAAACATTTTAGCGTTTCTCTCCCATCCACATTTTGCATACCTTCTTCCCCCGACAAACTCAACCCAAGCGAAGTACATCTCCCACATCAAACAAATCAACAGCTACAATGCATCCTTTCTCATCAACGATTGGATTAATTCCTCACCAAGCACAATCCATGTGCTTTGCTATGACAGGTATTTTTTTCGCTGTGGGATCTACCAGACTCTTGTACCGTATCCTCCATCATTGGATTTCAACGTATATGGAAGCAATAATCACATCCATCCATTTACTGACATATGTCAGTATGTGCAAGGCAACACCCAACTGGGACACGCCTTCCGGCGTAATTAAAATACATGATGGGCAATTTAATATGTAAGACAATATCGATAGATTGTAATCTCAAAGAAAATGTTTGAATATCATAAGTGGCTGTCGAATTTAAATTATCTAATTACCTAAATTATTGTAATGAGTGGATAGAATGTGCATGCCTCATCTTTAAAGCATACCCAAGTGCCTACTACATATTGACCTTGTACATCTCATAGTCAGACCTCTAAAGGCTCTTTTCACTTTTCACACAGCTCTCTACTGATTCAAGTGACATTTTGAATGTCGTCATCAAGCATTAGACTTTTACTTATTTACATAAAAAATATATAAAGTTACTCACAAATTTTGTCAATTAAACATTGTCGCTTGGGAACTTTAATACTGACATGGAAACATGCTTGGAATTATAGGACTGTTTTCATGTATTTTAAACTAAAGCAAGATATATGCTTATTTTCAACTAAAGCGTGGTATCAAGTGGATGTGCGGCCAATATAGGGACCTTATCAACCATGCCCAAAGCGTCAGCACTCTGTTCACAATGGGAAGGCTTGATCATCATCTTCTGCCTGAAGTGGATATCGAGGCCACTAGCTTCCCTATATACTTTGCAATCGATCAGTGGAATGCTTTAAAGGATAGGGAACGGAGTGCATACATGATCCTTTTACACGAGTCTAACTACCGAGCTAGTACCGATTTCAGTTGATGTAGAGGATCCCGCGCTCCTCCTTTTTTGTGCTATTTTGGTTCCATTCGGGTTACTGTTCTCGGCTATCTCACCACATCGCTAGTTGTTGCCCCCCTTCACCTTTTTCTTCTTCTTCTTTCCCCGTGTCCTCCCCCTTTCTTCCCTTCTTCCTCTCCTTCCTCTTGTAATGTTGGGGTCCATCCCCCCGGTTCATAGCTCTAGTCAAAAGCATTTAAATATCAAACAAAAGCAACTGCCTAAATTAAAAATTTTGTATTATTTAATTAAGTCATACATCCTTTGATAGTCCAACATATCTCATAGTTGGCACTGTGGAAGATCTTCTGCAGAGGTTTATTTCTTTTATAACTCAAATTTCTTTACATCAACATGGTAGCTACTAAAGCCACATTACATCACTTGTTTTCATGGCATTTCTTTGTTTGTTTCAATCAGGCGTTTCGATGTTCAAGATACCCCAAATTATGCAAGTAAAGATACCTGAATATGCTTTGCATTTGTTAACAAACATAAAGTGAGAAATTAAATTGGATGCTTTGCACTCGGCAATAAGATTAAAAAATATTTCTTCTTAATAATGACTGTTAAATATAGGCATTGGATTCTAAATAAATTATTTTGCTCAGAATCAAAAATCTAAGGCCTTTGCTAAATGTCGTACATCAACGTCGAAATCCAAAGGTCCAATTTGCTAAATGCCATACATGAAGGTCTTCTATATATTAATGAATTTCTTTTCATGCATGTTAAATTTCCTCTATATTATGAGGGATCCTCGTGTTTCCCGTAGAGCCTTCTCGTCAAGGATTTGAGTAACATGTTGAAGAAGGGGGTGAAGATTGAGTTATGGCCACTGCACACCATATTGTGAAATCCTCGGCCACCTCGGTCAACATGTCAAAAGGAAGCTCTGAATTCTCCTTGACTTTGACAATCGATTAGGAAGGAATAATTATGAGGATGCTTTTATAACAAAGAGATTTATTTGCAAATGGGACACAAATGCCACACGAAGCTTGCTCTTCCAGAGCAGTTGTGAAGAAGCTCGAATGTACATAGACATAATCAACAAGGTCCATCGACTCATGGAACATTCATTTAACGACGACAACAACTCCATAAAGTTGATCCACGTGCAGTGTCTTATGACACAATCAACAGGGTCCATTAACTCATGGAACATTTATTTGACAACGACAACAACTCCATGAAGTTGATCCATGTACAGTGTCTTATGAAGATGTCCATGGTTCGTCTAGAGAAGGAGCTTCACAAACTTTTGTTATCTAACAGTGAACCAATCGATCGAGATTGGTGGTTATCAACCCAACCGTCATTTTATTCGCTCACAAAGGACAAAGACTCCATTGCCACCTACTTGACTACTCACATGGACGGTGAGGATTTATATCATCGATGCCCTTGTACAACTGATAACCACATCCGCGTATTTAATTGTGCATGTCAGAGAGATATCGGGGTGTCTAACTACGACAACACCTTTCGACGTAAAAAACCAATATTTATATAAACCTGACCTAACCGGTGGTTGATCGAAAACTAAAAGATTCCATAAGAGGAATATAGCCAACAACAAGATAATCTAGTCAAGCAATCTTAGCACTGAGCCAGTGAACTGACATTTACAATGGGGAGAATGCGAGCCGTATGAGCTCAATCGAATAGTTGGTGTTGCGTAGACACCTGTAATGAGCATGGAGGAGATGAACAGTTTAAAACACTTTCATTGACATCCATAGACAATTGAAGCTAAAACCGTTGTTTTCATCATTTCCTTATCAGAAGCCCCCAGGGCTTTCCCACTACAAACAATGCCTTCAACGTAATAAATGGATGTTAATTATAATTGTTTTCTTGGAAATAAATTTATTTATATATCAAATGGGGAGAGTTGTGAAATTTCTATCTTCCATAAAAAATAAAAGACTTCATTCAATTAAATTAAATAAATAAGATTTTATGAAATGTTTAATTTAATTTAAAATAACTATTTATTATTTTGATATTTAAAGCATAATTTTAAGTAGAGAATGAGGACTAAAGATATACATATAGTTTATATCAATTAAAAGATGCAACTAATTCCTACAGATGTGGGATTGATTCTTATGCCACACAAGCCATCAACCATTTGTGGAGGAGCCCATGTGGAAAATGAGTAATCAATGATAGAATTATATGTTAGGATTAATAGTAATCCCTACATAGTTAGGGATAAAGCCTATTTCATAGGATATTATTATGCCGGAGGCGTGGCTTATCTGCGGTAGACCCTTCATGACGCTCTGGAGCTTGAGCTACTTCCTCCTTATCCTGCTTGTCATCCTCCTCCTGTTTCAGCTGCTTCCTCCTGCTTCAACAACTTCCTCATGTTTCAGCTGCTTGTCACCTCATGGTCGCCTGTCATGTTGTCTCCTTGGCGGTGCTTGTCCCGGAATGCAGATCTGGCACCCTTTTCCCTCCACTAAGTGTGTTTCTGCTAGGCATGGACATATCTTCCCATTTGTGGTTTGCGAATGATGCATCACCCATTCCTTGAGGAATTTGGCCACGTTGAACATCATGGTGCATGAGCATAGCACTTCACGGTGTCTGAGATCATTTTTTGTTTGTTGATCCTTGGGCAGTTCATAGTAAGCCACGAAAGGAATCAGCCCACCATGCCACCTGAGAGAGATTTTGGTGCCAACAGCTCAGGTCTATATGCTTTTTGAGGGTGCTTACATCTGAAGACTTCTTGACTTAAGACTGTGACATCTGTTTCCACAGTTCCATTGAATACACAATGCCAAGATTTTGGATCTGTATTCACGCCTTTGTCTCTGATTCACTCCCTTGGAAAACAAAACCACATCTGTACTTGTAGATAGACTTTCATAAAACTGGAAATCCCCATTTGAGGATAGTCTCAGGCTGATTTATTTGCCTAATATATGTATTTAGATCCTTGTCCAATAGAGACAGATGGAAATTTTCTTGCATAACCCTTAGATGACTCTTGTTCTTTCCCTAGGGGTAATTGGCATCTTACTGCGGCTCGACCATGTAAGTACTCAATTCGATTGACCTGTGTAATAATCTGATGAATGTCCTCTATATAAAGTGCCTCTTCTCTAGGCAAGGGTGATGATATGTTTTCTTCTGATTCTATCTGCATCTGTAATTCATTTGGTTTGAAGGGTTTCTCTTGGTTTGCTAGTTAAACAAAGGGCGAGACATTTTTCTTAAAACCATGAATAACAATGGTAGCAGTAGCAACAATGGTGAGGAGAAATTAGAAAAGAGTAATGGCACTGCAGAACTTAAAATGATGTTTTCTTGGCTCTAGGATTGTGGGAACAATTTTCCTAGTGCCTGAACTCTAAGGGTATAAGCAAATGTATTCAAACAATCTTTGTTCATTCATATTATTCATAGGAAAACATACATATTTATAGGCATGGTCTTCTCCTATTTTTTAGGAGGCCTATAACAACTACAACAATAAACGAGAGTTGTTGAAACAACTCTCTTAATATAATAACTAACAAATATCATATTCTCGTGAGTTTGGTAAAACAACCCAACACTCACGTATTAATATCTCACACAATATAATATTAATGTGAGCACTAATTAAATAATTCCCAACATTCCCCCCCTTAGTGCGAACATGGGAAAAACTTCCTTTGTACTTACCCCTGCTCATGATCTAGTGATTTTCATAGGATAATCACAAACCTCAGGGATGGTTTTACAAATGGTTGACCACAAACTGAGAATGGTGGTTTTGCAATTGGTTTACCACAAACCACAAAGGGATGGTTTTGCGAATGGATTACCAACAACCAAGAATGGTGGTTTTGCTATTGGTTTACCACAAACCACAAATGAAGGTTTTCAAGTGGTTTACCTACAACCACATCATGATATGCAAAGTACTATTCTTAGCCCTCATCACATCTCACTGTAGGGAATAACATAGGAATTTTTGATGAATTATGTTGCTCGTACATACATACAAAAAGATGACATAATGGAAATGGAACATTGGATCATGTTCCCCCCCTCAATGTGAAATTTCCACTTATAGAACACTGCAAACTGAAGCACACTAAAAGCACTAAAATCAAATTGCACACACACACACACATGTCACCAAAGCCAATATGCAGCCCCATCATTGGCAACTAACGAGAGGTCATTGAATGACCTCCAACCTCTGATTCCTCCTACCTCCAGTATCATGATGTTGCTAGCTCAACAAATTTAGCTTTTGAGGATCAATGGTCATCAGGACATCGGGTAACACCGAAAATGTGTTCGTAAGGCATTTTTTTTTTTTTACAATATTTTGACTGCTTTCCTAATAATCACCTAAATGACGATAATTGACTATTAACACAACCCTCGATGATATAATTGACGCAAAACAAATGTCAATATCGATATTGACAATTTTGACAACCTATAATGAATACCTAAATTAACTATTATGACATAACTTTCAATAATTTTATTTTATTTTTTCACTTAGACACATGGAGGAAACATGACATTTAATATCACTGACCTGAATGTCTCCTAACATCGATGAACAAATTTAATAATAAGAAAGACCATTTACGTAAGATAGAAAAATGCCTAGACTACGGAGGACAAAAGACTGACAAGATAACACTTTAAACAAACTTATATTCTACTACTTAAATGACTCATTTAAACTAAAACCATTGATATAAACCTTAAAAACTTTAACCAACCTATTAAAGAAAACTACGTGCTTGACTCCAAGTAAATTGAGTGAGTTTTGACTTTCTTTGTAAACATTTGAGGGTTTGTTCAGTAGCTCACCGAATTTGCCATAGTTTATGCAAAGTGGAAGTCAACACATTTTGGGTCTATGGTTATGAGGATGCCAAGCAAAGAGACTGCAGAAAATTGTTGACCACGATCCAAAGCTTAGTTGCACAAAAAATGTATACAAAATTGTCCATTGACCCATCGAAAATATATCTGAGCGCCTAAAAATGGTGGAGTGGGCTTCATGCTCTAGCAGATGATCATCAGTTCACAGTATATAATATAAAATTTTTCTCATGACACAATCTACATTAGATTATTGCCATAATCCCTGAAAGCTCTATGAAAATATGGACTATTCATAAGAATGTGACAGGTCTGCGCGTGATACTCAAGGTCACGAACTCACCGTGTGATGGATCTGATATAGATCTACGCATGGATTGAATGCTCAAATGCATAGGATCATCAATCAATATTGGCCATGTGGCAAATCAAACTCATGCTGGAAAATGTCGTTCACATCTCTTGGTAGATCAGAAGAAAATAACGGTGGAACCGTGGAATATGTGCACAATTTGAGAGCACTGTCTTGTAGAGCTTGCTGGACGCTTGGATTGTTCTATTGCATGAGGAAAATCTGAGTCATATGTTGAATCAAATCGTTGTGAAGTTTTAAGACTTCATTACTACAAATATCCATGCATGATTTTTCTTTTGCAGTCGATTGAATCGATTTACAGAAGATATTGAACGAGCCAATAAAGTGACAGAGCAGTGGTTTTCAAAACAACTCACGGCTAAACCACACAGACCCGTGTGATTCTTGTTAGACGAAAAATACGGTTGGTAAAAATTTCCTAAAGGTCGTATGGAACTGTAACAATAAACGAGAGTTATTGAAACAACTCTCTTAATATAATAACTAACAAATATCATATTCTTGTGAGTTTGGTTATTAATATCTCACACAATATAATATTAATGTGAGCACTAATTAAATAATTCCCAACATGAACTAAACTAATTTGTCTTCTTCTCTTGATGGTGGTGCAGATTGAAGGTGGCATGTAGTACCCACATTTATGGCATCGAGACAAATAGGTAGGGTTGGGGAAGAGTTTTTTTTTTGTTTTTTAACAGGAATTACAAAGATTAGTCATGGCGGACATCCACATCATATCATCTCCCTTTCCAACCTACCGGTCAGTGCCGCTTTAGATTTGGTGAGACACACATTGTTTATTTGAATTTTTTTTTTGAAGTTTCTGAAGAAAAATAGTCTTTTGGGTCCAAAATAAATTATTAGGTCTTTGATGGGATTTGTTTAGATTTTTAAATTGAGGTAAAAAATTCAAGCCTTAACCATTTTGTAAGCCAACTTTATATCCTTCATATCTTAAGTTTAGAATGGATGAGATAAGAGGGGCCACTACCTTCCACTAATGCCTGTGTGACCAAAGCCTGTGGATTGAATATTCTGATTGTTTCTGGTATCAGTTTAATCGGGAAACAATTTCCACATATGGGACCCAATGCTGTCCTTTTTAAATTCATTTTCATCTGGTTCAGAGAGCCACTTTTAGATGTCATGGACTCAATTTGTGCTCTGAAACATATCTTAATTTTTCTTTCAAATTACAAACACACTGCACAAATTTGGGTTCTTTTCTTTCCCCTTTTTTTCCACTGACTTAGTCCCAGTTGTAGGAACCTTCAAGATAGACAGGGAGAACTGGTTGTTTCTAAAACCTTCCTCTTTTCTGCTAGAATCATCAAAAGTTCCCTTAGAATTGCATGTAGTGAAATGGTCTGTTATTCTTTGGTCCCAAATAAGAATACACCTTTTTTTGGGCATAGCCTTTAGCAATCTCTTACTGGTACCATGATCCTCAGGCACAACAACATTACATTTCAACTGGAAAAACAAATTTGCCCCACAAAAAAATGGAGAAACAAACTTCCTCATTACCACTGAATCCACCTCAGAGAAGATAGAGGCCACAATCTCTATGATATAGAAGTAGCTCAGAAAAAAGACTAGCCTCAAAATAGAGGTTTTAAATGCAAAAAACAAGGAATAGAAGCAAAGAATCATTTAATAACATTAAGGTGGAAATGTGAACAACCTCGTCCTTGACTATAAGGAAAATTTATTCTCATGTTTTTTTTTTGCAATTCATTCACACAATTTATGTTCTTTCACCTTCTTGTTTCCTTTCTGAAACCTTTTCCAAATTATTACCCGACGTTGTTACTATAAAATATTATTTATGTATCATGTTTGTTTTGGTGGAGTGAGAGATAATCAATTGCATCTATGTATATTTTACTTCAATTGGATTTGCCATATTATTTACAACTTATCTAGATGGGATTGGTTTTTTTTTGTAACAACCTCAATACATACAGATTTGTTTTATTGATGCATTGCTATGATGCCTCATGTGGCAAAAACAAGTAATTTCATTCCAAGGGGCATGTCCTTGGATATAATCTTCTCATACTTGTACTAATTTGTTTGATTTTTGTTCATCTGGTGCTATGAAAGAAAAAAATTAAAAGATACAAGTTGTTATAACGTTCTCTTTATTGCCTTCATTGCAGCAAAGTTTGCAAATTCCCCTACTAAATTGGATCTTTTAAAGTATTTTTTTATTTGTATTGTGTGTATGTGGGGTATTCTTGTCCCACACATTTGATCTATATCATGTATTTTTCATTGGTTGCGGTACAAGCTATAATGTTGCTTTGGCAGCTAGAGAGATTGTGGAAGAACTTTCAGGTTAGGTTACATGTAATTATGAAATTGGACAGTAAAGAGTAAAGGTTATTGATGATCCTAATTGATGAAGTAACATCTTGTTTGAATACGCAATCATCATTTACTGGTAGAGAGTTTCATAATAGTGACCCATGGTATTGGTTTCTACTATTTCAACTCAAATACAAGATTACTTTATTGTCTAGCATGTGTAAACTTAAAAAAAACATACAAAGCCATGATTTGCTCTAATATGCAATTGGGAGGAAGCTAAAGTGTGACTCTTCCACTATAATTGCAAGCAAGTAAGTGATACAAATAATACAGAAAAATGATATACTACAATATGTTTCAATAAATTCCCACACCAATTTTTCTTTTAACAAAAACAAATTTCCATGTAGGGACTTGTAATTTCACCATGTACACTAAAATTGACCAAGCAATCTAGTATCACAACCTTACCTAAAGGGTACATCTCAGTTATGCAATATAGTTCATATAAGACAACTGAGCAAGTTTGTTTATCTCTAATTTCCTTGATAATTGTTGCAAGCTCTTGCGAAAGAGAAATGAAAAAGGTGTATATACCATGTACATTCCTATCGGTGTAGAGGCCCGAATTTATACCTTTCTTGCTTCCTCTCCTCTTTGTATTTATTTATCCATTCTTCCATGTAACGGCCCAACATATTGACTTTACAAGCTCTAACCAGGCCTTACTCAACAATCTTCATGTCTATTATAAACACCGCATTCTATTTGCATGAGACCACACTACTCCTACCATAGGTGTGCCGCTCCTCGTGGATTTGACCTACTCTGATGGGTCACCAAGTGTTTGAAAAAATAGCAGCGATAAATGTGGTCTCCTAAACTGCAGGCATTCCACGATATGTAAAAATAAATTTATTTATTATTCTATTTAATATCTCCAACACATGACATTAAAGATTCGGTTATATTCTACGTTGCTGACCAATTCATCATGCATTATCCAACATAAACTTTCTTATTAAATTCTTGTTTTACTAGAGTTAGTAAATAGAAGATTTGGTACCAGTCATTGTAATACCATCAACTGTTATTTCCTTCTGCAACATAATTTCAACTTGACAAAGACAAATTATTGCCTACTCCTACCATGGTCATCACAATCACCACTATTCAAACCTTAGCCTTGTAGTTGTAGTATACTTGCATGAGAAATTTTACATGATTGTGACTCCTAACTAATAATCCTCCCTCTCTCTGAAACTCTCTCTTGGTTTTAAGATTTAAATAGGGTTTCTTCTCTCATAATATGTTTATATGTTGCTTCTATCATAATATGTTTGAGATTTAACCATCATTGATTTTGTCATAATATGTTTACATCTTTGGGTTTATGTGGTTTATGGAAGTAGGTTTCACAGAGAGAGTCAAGGGAATGCATAATTATACGTGTCCACCCTTATTTCCTGAAAACCACCTTTATCAAAAAAAGAAATAGTTATCAGCAACAAATATTGGATAATAAACAATACAGTTAATGATACTCTATATAATTAAAGAACCCTCATGATAAAAGACAACTGAATTGGGACAACATGTTAGTTGTTTGGAACTTCAAATAATATTTTAGCTTTGTACAGATATCTATAGGTATTAGACTTTTTTATATCAAAAATTAGTTTATTTCTAAAATTTAAAACAAACCCCATAGTTAAATTCAGCTTGTTACATGGCTACCATCCGCTCAAGCTCGACGACGCATGTATGCAACTTGAGTTGCTTGCCATTCAGTGCCCTCCTACTTCACGTGCTCCACCTCATTCAACTTGACCTGTTTGGTTTTTCCCTCTGTCGTGTCCAGTTTTTTGATAGTTCCTGTAGGTGGATGATGGAAAAAGGGGTATTTAAATTGTGTATGTGTCCTACAAATTTAGGGAAATGGGGTTTTAATCCAATCTTCAATTTGATCAATAGCAGCCTACAGAAGACATGGGCATCCTCACAAAGCATTGACATTGTTTCCCCAAATGCAACCAACAGGTGTCCAACCTGATTAGTTCACTTTTGCTAGCATACTCCCTATCTGTGCCGATATAGGAGCTTTACAACAAGGTATGGACATCCACCAAAGAATAATAGAGAATGGATTTTGATCAGATGATGTAGTTGCAGGTTCCATGTAGACATGTATGCAAAATGTGGAAGCATTAATCATGTGCTCAGCCACATGTGACCAAATTTTTAAATTCCTTTCAACCATCCCCTGATTTATAAATATTGTTCAAGAGAATGTTAATGAACAAATATATTATGAGGTATTTTTCAAAAACACCTTAGAAACATTAGAAGAGAAGGAAAACTTTGTTTTACAGTAGACCATTCACGATGATGCTCTAGAGCTTGAGTTGTTTGTCATTGATCTACTCCATCACCGACGTCGCATTTTAACCAGTTTCTCCCTGCCTGGCAACACACTTCCACCTTCTGCCATGAACCCATTGTAGGATTTAGCACCTCCTGGTACGTGTCCGTGCATGCCGAGTTTGTATTTGCATTTTATTTTATTTTCTCCACCTCTTGTTTCCTTTTTAGACATTACTGCATCTTGTTATCTACTTTTGTGGTTGGTGTTGTTTCCTGCTACTACTGGTAAGCTTGTTTCTTTCCTTCCCATTCCTGTTGCTCATTTTCCATTGTCGGCTTGGGGATCTAAATTTGATTTAAAATAGTAAACTAGATCTCATAAATATACTTCCTTTGTAAAAAGGATACGCAATTTCTAATCCCGCTTCATTGCTTTGGGCGTCGAAAACAAGCCCTAAAATCAATCTTACACTCTGCAATCTCCGGTTGCACATAACTTTCACCCCCCAACTAATATCCACCACCAAAAATCAAAATTCAATGCCAAACATCCTCCAATTTCCTCTCAATTAGCCTAAACCATGTACGCAGGTCAATGAGCCCCCGCAAACCCAAATTGTACTATCTAAAACTAGTAATTACAAGCCCAAGAAATAGTTAGAACTATTTCCCAAATTCTTCAACCCCTATGCACATTTACATCACTCAAGCCATATCTGTTTCAATTTCCCTCAATTTAACCTATTTTTTAGAGATCTCCGGTTCCTCTTATTGCACGATGCTACCATTGATTGGGTTTTTTCAGGAAAAAAACCAGATATAATGAAATGTGGTTAAAGAGGCCAAATTTTCAGATAGATTCAATAGCCCTGATGCAACAACATGTGAAATATGACAAAGGGCCTCTTTATATTATATTTTATTTGACCATTAAAGCACCACAAATTTAAAGTGTATTTATATTAAAACCCCAGCGTGGCATTGTTAACAACTTACGTAGAATAAAATCCTACCTCACCTTTTTTCTTCATTCTTCTCTGCAACATTTTTCCCTCCCTTCTCAATTTGCCTTGGATGTGTGTCCTGTCTGAAATATAGGTTTTGATGCTTCTTTGTTCTCATCTACAAGACGTGTGGAAGGATGATGGGAGGTGGTAGGGAAAGTGGCAAAGGGCATGGTGAAGCAGGTCAGCCAAGAGCGAAGCAGGTGAAGGTGGAGGTGAGGCGTCCATGTGGTGGGAATCAGGGGAAGCTTGATGGTTTGACACTATTATAGATAAATGCACCTATATCTAACTCTTTCTAGAGATTGTACAATTCTTGTTGTCCCACCTAGAGATATGAGGCTATGTAATAACTACTATAAACAAGGGAATATAGCTGTAGATTGTACAAATGAGAAGGCATGCAATAACTGCGCGCAAAACTGGCCATCTGGCTTGTGACTGTCCTAACAATCCTATTTGTAATGTGTGCAACATTTCACGTCATGTTGTTAGACAGTGTCCAAAGGATGGAATGCTAGATGAAAGAGGTCCTCCAAAAGGTCCACCAAGATTTAGTGACATCATTTGCAGGTCATGTAACCAGCCAGAAGATATGAGCAGGGGCTGCACAGACATTATAATCTGTCATAACTGTGGTGGTCATGGACACTTGGCATATGAATGCCCCTCTGGTCGAATGATGCCACTTGAAATGCGCAGGTGTTGATGCTGGACTTTCCCTCCCCTTTTATGAGCCATTTGCTTTGCACAATTCATCTTTGCTCATTCAAAATCGAGTTTGGTTGATAGGCAGGAGGAACCCTTATTCATGGGATTATTTGAGTATGGCTTGGGATGCCCTTTTTTTCATTTCTGAATTTCAAATTATGGATAAGAGCTTGTTTAAATTAAATATTTTGGATTAGAATTGAATATTATATGCTTTTGACTTTATATGTACTAGATAGAGTTCTGCATAGTAGACAATGTTTAAGGTTGTAGGGATTTTATATTGGATGTACTTTCTCTATACCACCTTGTGTTTATTAGGAGTTAAAAAATTGATTGAATGATGACTTATTGGAACGACACATGTTACAGATAATTGTTTGATGTTGTTGGATTTATGCATTGTTTTGCTTCATAGCTAGGTAGGGCTTTGGAAATAGTATTGGTTATAGATAGTATATTTGTTGTTCATAGATAGTTTTTAAGCAAAAATGAGTTCGCATCGTAGAATTTTCAATTAAGCATGTTAGGAGAGTTGGTTTTGGATGTATTTTTATACTACTGTTTTGTTAAGATCATGTTATTTTTGTTATGCATCATCATCTCAGCTGGACCTTTTGGAACAATATTGGTAGGTATTTAAGATATATAATTGGCTGCATTAAATGATGTCCTCTTGGTATAGGAATTGTTACAAATAGTATTATAATATAATTGGATTGGACATCTTCATTCCATCACAACTTAGTAGAAATTTGGAAGCAGTATTGGTCATAGATGGCCCACATAATCACGAGTCTAACTTTAGGAAAATTTATTATATGAGGTAGTCTATGGGTTTTTGTTTCCTGCGTATTGGCATGTAATACAATTGTTATTTGTTTTAGTTTTGATTGCTTTGCTGAAGTAGTTCTTAGTCAGGTGTTTGTGTTGAAATAGAATATTAATTTTAATGGACCATAAAACAATAACTGAAAAATATATAAACTACTTTTTTAGCACAATCAACATACAATGTCACTACATATACATTGTTTACCTGTCAAGGAAAGTAATTAAGTACACATTTTCTATCTATCAAACAGAGCAAATGTTTGTCATGTTTAGATAACTTTCTCATATGTTTGTTGCGGGTCAACATTACATGTGCCCTGTTCTTCAATTACCAAGTTATATTAAACCCTGCTAATCGTTGGAATATACAAACTTCCCTTTAATTTTGCAGAGAATAATTGATTTAGAAAAAACTTGATTAATTGAGGAATATTATTAAAAAACAAAACAAACAAAAAATACAAAAAAAAACGTAGTATAGGTGTTGCTCATGATAAAATAATCGATATTATAAAGCATTCAGTTGACACATACTAAAATTACAAAAAAAATAAACACCACCATAAAAAAATGAATTGCAACCCACAGCGTAATCTTGCTCCCCTCAGAGCGACCACTAGTTATATTTTATATCTCGTTAATATGGGATTTTTGGTGGAAATCCTAAGGCTATTGGTAGACTTATATTATCATGGATAATTACTGGGCCCGAATTTGAAATAACCTCTAGACGGAAAACTACCAAATTGGGTCAGTAGTCCAGCCAAATGGGTACCTAAATCTACAACTGGAAATACATAACCAATTCACCATCGTATACAACAAATTAAAAAACTTCAATCGAACGTCGAGGAAAAACACGATTGTAATGAGCAGAAGGAATCTAAACAAACAAAAACGATCGGCTTCCACCGTTAGTGATTGGCTCAGCCGGTAGTCCAAATTGCATAAATAAGGGAGGGCACTATAACCATTGCAGCACCATTCCCACGGGAGTCTAACAGTCTAGCCAGCGATGCACTGAGAAGACGTCATCCCTGTAGACCTCATGGAAATGTAGAATATCTAATCCATTCAAATTAAAATATGATTATGTTGACGATGTACGTTGATATCCTAGCCACCCACATCTTGTTCGTGTCAGAGAGAGGAGGGCTCGACCCCATTGTATAGACGCCTTCGGCGTAATTATTAAGTTATATTAATTTTATTTAATTATTTTATATAAAGGATTTTTTAGGTTTTATATAAAAAAATTGGTCTACATTGACATGTTAAAGGTAGGCAATTATGTGAGTTCAATGTAGTGTCCTTTTATTAATATTTATAAAATTAAGTAAGTTTGAGATGATCCGCATGCACCAATAGTAGATTTTTGATGTGGCGGTGACAGTTATAGAAAAGTGGGTTTTTGAAATTTGGCATTCCACGTTTCTTCTCTTGGTCTCGTGTGTGCATTTCATGTTTCCTCTCTCTATGTCGGTCACGTGATGAATCGGCCATAGCCATCAGAATGTTGAAGGCCAAGCCCTTGATCCGCATCGACGCACAAGATCGTTGCACAAGGATATTCACATGGCAAAGAGAGAGTGATTTGAGTTATATTAATTTTATTTAACTAGCAATCACACCGAGTAGGTGCAATGGTCACTCTTATAGGGGTAGATTCAAATGGAATTAGGAAGTTGTGAAGGTTTGTGACACGAAAGGAAGTGGGGGGGAAGGACTTCTAAGGAGAAAGGGGAAGTTGGTGCAAAGAAGATATAGGGAATCATTGAATCATTGAATTTCTTATATCAAGGGGAAGGAAACATCCTCAAAGAATGTAGGCTTTTGTTTAACTCATTAAGTGTGGGATAAATGGTGGTGGTGGTAGTAGATAGTTTGTACGTGGAGGAGGAACCCAACCTTTTCATTAGTCATAATAGACAATGATCTCCTTGTCAATGACATCAAAAGTGTCCCTCGAGGAGTAGGGAACAAAATGTGAAGGACATGGAAAACCATATAAGGTGAAGTAAATCATTTTTATAAAAGTTATAAATAACAATGATATAAAATTTGGTCTATGTTGTGGTAAATATATCATCTAAGGATGTGACTAAATTTAGTAGTGTGTCATTTTCTTACACAAACGTATGACCCTATAGAAAAAGTTGGAAGCGATTCAAGAAAGAAAGGAGGCAAGCGGTGGAGGACTTAGAGATTGTGAAAGCATGCCACTTTTACAAAAGGAAGACCCCAATATTGTGCATTTTTTTTAATCATTATTACAAGTATACATAAGTGATGGAGTACATCCCACTTGGGACGAATGTAACTGGGGAATTTGAAATACATGGAAAGAGGCAGTGTAGGAAGGATAGAAATTTGTTGTAGGTCGTAATTGTTTGTTTTTAAGATCTAAAGAAGATGAACGTCATGTGTAAGTGGCAATATTGCATGATGGGTCAAATAAAAATTAATCCATTATCACCACTTCTGCCAGTGAGCTGGTTGGACTAACTAGCCTGCTCTTGTGCACAAAGAGAATGAGTCATGTTTTTTGGGTTAGTACAACTATATTATTGTGTGTTTTGATAGTGCAAGCATTGAACCAATACAACAAATAAAAAATGTAGATGTAATTCAAATAGAAAATACTCGAGAACAAAAGAATATGGTATATCGAGAATATTTCATGACAGATATTGTAAAGGTTGCATTAAAATAGATGACTTTAAATACCATTACATAAAAATAGGCCGCATACTTTGAAGCAAAGGTGACATTTACCTTTTGTAGTGCCCCGTCCCTAGTGCTCTATTTCTTCTTCGACTACCGTGTTGCTAAGTGACGAATGTCATTGCTTTTATGTTAAACATTAGGGGCTTTGCCTTGTCGAGTTGACCTGTTGATCGCTCTTATGCTTGGGCTCTTGATTAAGTGATTTCATTTTGTCCCTATCGTTTATATCCTAAAGGATTATTTGAATCCCTTTAGGTGTGAGGGCGCTTTAAAACGTAATAAAAATAATTAATAAATGAATGGGTATCAATTATATTTTTATGTGTATAATAATAATAATATTTTATTTTGAGTTAATTAAGCCTTTTCAGGCCCCCACGCATGCTTTTATCACAAGTTATTGGCTATTTGACGTTTCTCGCCCACTGAAATTTGTAAATATGTATGGTCAATTTTTCTTTTACTTAGTGTGGAAAGACATGATTATTTGTTTCCTTGGTTCCCGGAAAGTGGGTGCATGGAGTTTAATGGCCACCTTTTTGTCCTTGGTTTTCCTTTCTAGCTATCTTGTCATTAAAATGTCTGACCCGACTACTAGAAGGTGCTTGGCGTGGCATGTGTTTTGTGGGGGGGGGGTCGTTTTCATTGTGTTAGTGGCATTTTGTTTTGTGCAGACTGAAATTGCGTGTTATGCACTGCCCACCTTATTTTTCCTTGGATCAATGTCCCTCCTTGTCTCTCCCTGGCTCGTGATTGCAGCCTACAAGGATTTCTCCTGATGTTGGCCACGTGAAGAGTGCTGGTGCACATTCCTTGATGGCTGGGACGTTTCCTTTGTTTTTTCTGCATGCTCTAGTTACTTGCTGGAGAGGACGCCTTTACACTTGCCAAATCTCCTCTAGCGCTGACTACAGGAAGGGTAGAGGTGAAATGATCACGTGACATAGACATGGCAGGTGAGAAATGTGCAGGTTCATCAATAGTTATTGTTGATGCTCATAGTTCATTTGTTTACCAAACAGACACAGGTGCAAAGCATTCTTCATTCAATGTTGTGTTTATTGTATATCTTGGAGAAATGGGTTGCAGCAAACCAAGTTAAGTCCCCTGGGTATACAGAGACAGTCACACCGTTTCACCATGCAACAAACAGGCCTCTAGCGTAATCAGTTTACATCTGTCATTATATTTCTAGCCTATGCCAAAATGGAGTTGTTGGAAAGGCGTGGGAACTAGTTGATTTAATGCCTCAAAGAAATGCGGTCTCATAGAGTGCTATGATTGTAGGCTGTGCAAAAAATGAGTTTGTTGAAAAGGCCTTGGAAACTTTCAAGCAAATACTGTTGGCAGGTTTAAAGCCAAACTCCACAACACACTCAACATCCTTCACGCATGTGCCAAAATGGGAGGCCTTGGAACAAGACATGGGCGCCTTTGATGTTATCAGGGCAAGATAAAATAATAATAATAATAATATATTTTCTTGTGTGTGTGAATGGCCATTCGTGGCCGGGCCCAACTATCTTGAGGAAGCTCTAAAAATTTTCATCAGCATGACAATAAACTGGTGGTGGCTGTGAGAAGGTGTTTGTTTGGTGCGTGTAGCAAACGGTGGTGGTTGTGTGGACATGTTTGCTTGGTGTTTGGGAAAAGCATGTGGTGGCTGGAAGGATGTGTTTGCTTGGTTCTAGTGAAATAAAAACATGGTCTCTAAGGCTTCAGTCAGGGCAGGGAAATTTGGCAAATGTTGTAGTCGCAGGTGTTATGGTAGATATGTATACAAAAAT
This sequence comes from Taxus chinensis, assembly GCA_019776745.2. Classification (NCBI taxonomy): domain Eukaryota; kingdom Viridiplantae; phylum Streptophyta; class Pinopsida; order Cupressales; family Taxaceae; genus Taxus; species Taxus chinensis. Next base: position 1,731,836 of record CM034154.1, read on the forward strand.
GTCAATTGTTTGACAAAACGCCTTGAAGAAGTGTTGTCTCATGGAATTCTAGGGTTACTAGATATGCACATAATGGATTTGTTCAAAAGGTTTTAGAAATGCACAAGCAAATACTTACTCTGTTGGAAAACTTCAAGTGATCGGGAAGTCAGTGTGACATGGTGGGGGTTAGATCTAGGCTCGTGAACCGGTTGGCGAAGTGCCTGAGCAAGAGATTGAACCCAAGCTTGCGGCTTCGACCAACTTCGTTCTTCAGGCATGGTCCTTCTTCCCTCACCTCTCATAATTCTCATGTTTTAGTTCTCTTTTGCAATTAAATAGAATTTTAAATCATTAGGACTTTTAATATAGTTAAATGTCCCTTCAACTCATTGCAAAACAATAGTGTCGTGTCACAACTCTCGAAGTCCTTTTAACTTGTCTACTTTAAACCATGAACTATCACCCTCACTTCGAGATGATTTAGAAAACTCTTACCCTTCTTGACCACTCCAATATCGTTCTATCGACCAAACGAATTTGACTCCCCATTGATAAAGTTGACCTTCTCTTGGTTTTAAATAGTTAAATTTTACAATTTTCGGAGACTCACCAAGTACCCTTCGCGACTCTGGGAATGAGATGTGAAGTTTCATTCGTGTACCTTGGTATACGAGGAGTCGCCTTGATTTTTGTTTTGACCCGAAACGATCATATGACATCCTTTTGACGCTCTTATAGGAGCCTTGTTACATCGGTTTACAACAGTAGAGAGTTGTTAAAACTAAAAAGTTGGATTTCGTTTTGGACCACCATTTGAAACCCGGAAAGAGAAATCACGTCCCGTCTTCGCAAACCTCTAGTGTTTATACTAGAAAATTGCATGGAACATTCAATATAGGAAAGAGAACTTTTCGGGATAGTTTGGCGAGGCCATTTTGTAGGCCTCCGGTCGCAGTTTGACGAGGTCAAATTGGTCCAATTTCATCTTGTCGCTCCAGAAAACTTCTTGTCATTTAAAAATGGTTCTCTAGTTCTTAGTCCCGTTAACTCTAATGAATTCTCCTTATGTAGGGGAACTAGTAGGAGATGTCTCGTTCCGTGCTCCTCCATCAAACGTTTGTTTTGGACGCGGTTTTTTGGGCCCTCGAGCTAACTTTTGTCATTTTACAACTGGGTCAACTACGATTAGTAGCCCCGGAAAATTAGCCGCCAAACGCAAACCGTTTGCTCTTTTTCAATTCCGTCAGTTGCTATGAACTCCTGGTATATCTGGGGACACATAGAAAGTTATTCATGGTGTGCGTGTTCATTGGGAGATAACCTTTGGAAGCAGTTTCTTAGCCTCCGAGCTCGTTTTGTACATTTTGTAGCTAGTGAGAAAATGTAAAAGTAGAAAACTGCAGACCCTCGTAGGGTTGCCAAACCACCCTGGAAACTTTTAACACACGTAAATAACTGTTTAAACACTATAATGAAACTTGTTGTGTGTATTGGAACTTTTGACAAAATTATGTTTTCTCTCTCTTCCTTTCTCTTTCTCTCTCCTGGGTTTATAAAATAAAGAAAAATGAAATGCAATGAATACATGTTTCTAGACGTGTTTTTTTATTTCGATTACAAATTGTAATTTTTGTCAGATGTAAATGGGAAACTGAAAAATGATAATTATGATTGATTAGGGTGGATGCCATGCCAGTGATTTATCGCTGATATCATGCTCACGTGGGTTTTGCAGGATGGAAGAATGACAACGAAAAAGGCGATGTGTGATTTAATTATTATTATTGTAATTTGTAAAGGTCATTGTAAATGAAAAACTGTCTAATGTAGGCTCTTGTTACCCAAAATTTATAATTGAGATTTGTTAATATGCATGATATGCTAGTTTTAGGGATACTTAGGAATGGTGCATCTAATCACCGGTTCAATTTGTTTCTTAGTTGTGTATGGCAAAAAAAAGGGTTTGATTTATATATAGTAAATTGAAATTGAAGTTAATATATTGTAGTATTTTCTCAGTATTCAATAAACGATTAAATTAATTTACTGGGTTATCTTCTTACCTTGTAAACGTAATAAAGAGTTTTAATGGGAACACTGAACCTTAATAAAATATTCGTGCTTAACTTGCCTGCATGTGTGATCCTTTTTACCTTATAAGAAATTTAAATCCGTAGAACGAACTTAACCTTTACACCCGATGGAGCATCTTGGTTTAGGAAAATAAGATCCCAAGAAAAGGGGTGTATCATCTTAGTAGGTACATTTAGTGACATCGACATAAACTAGACACATAGGAGCAACACAGTCAAATAAATATTCTGCATCAAATGAATTTCTTGTGAGATCCAGATGACATCATGGAGCTAGTGAAATAGTGGTTCTATCACTTAAAATTTGGCTAGTGACAATAGAGTGCTTTGATCTCTTACGGAGGGTTTATAGGGTGAATATGTTTGAAACCTTAATCTGATCTATAAGAGAGTGTAAAGCCCTAAGTGAAAAATTGGAATGGGACTAAACCCTAGTTGACTAGGATGTTCACTTGTGGTTAGAAAACCATAATCTAACTCCTTGCTTACGAAATTACGTTGAAAGATGTTGTTTTTAGAGAACCTTAGAAACTGAAATCTGGTCCCAAAATCCCTTGTTATGTCATTTATGGCATTAAGGAATAAAGAATATTCCTTATGCGGAATCGTGAAATGCAGAGACATGGGATCTTCGTGTACATAGATCTTATGTCATTTATTATGCTCCTAGCCATGTACTTCTTTAAGATGTCAGACAAGTGCTTTCGTATCTCTTTTGTTTTGAGACGATGCTAAGAACGAGACCGTAGTGCGATATAAGAGCATATCATATAATGTTGCACATGAGATTGGAGATTAGGACTAAGGTCAATTTTGGAGTCCTTATAACTTAAATAAACTTTTTCATGTGTTGCAAAGAATATGAATTGTCAAATGGTGTAATCAAACTTCAAGAAAACAAAGGATGTATATATATATATATATATATATATATATATATATATATATATATATATATATATCAAATTTGGAATTCAGCAAGTTATTGTACTATAATGATAACGGTAGGGAAATAACAATTTCCGTGATGCATAAAGGAAGACAACCTAAATTGGTCGAACTGTAAATAAAAAAAATGGAATGAACTTAAGATTTTGTAGATGGAAAAAGGGAGAAAATTATCCTTTCACAATAATGTTCTTAGAATGTTAATCGTAACAAAGATGCAATTAAAGAAATGATGTGTTGTGGGTTCGCCAATCCTTGAGTCTTTTGTCTCGTGGTTGTGTTTTTTGCTAGTACTCTTTCATTTGGTAAAGTGTGGTATAAACAGGTATATGGTGTAGTCATGTGTCTATGTGATTTGGTGACTGATGTAGGTGTCGTATATGTTGTTGAGTTTTCCTACTTGGAGCCCTTACGGTGTTGTGTGTAGTGAGCAACGTAAGTAAAAAAAATAAAAAATTATCCTGGTATTTTACTGTTGTATTTGGGTGTGAGGAATGTGGGCACTACACCTTTGAAATCTTCTATATTAATGTGATAACATTATTATGTGTTTTAATAACATACAGATTGATCAAGTGCAATTAAATATTGTATAAAAATAATTTCAAAATAGAAAACACGTAATAATATGAATGTTTTTAATCTATTAAGATAAATTTGTAACACATATTATAAGGTTCATAATCAAAAATATTATCATGGATCTAATTTATTTATCTTCGATGCTTTCATTTGTTGGGAAGATTATAAATTTATCGATTCCACCTAAACATTTTTTTTCATTAAAACCTTGAATTAAAGAAGAGATAATATGAAACAAATTGTAATTATGCCTAAATTATAATTATAAATATTCGGAATCAGCAATACAAATGTTTTTCACGTCGGCTTTGCACTCCAATACAATAAATAAAAACATGTTGATTATTCGACCACATGCCATCATTCATTTCATGTCTGTTTTTCCATTCTTTCCCTACAATAAATATCATACAAAGGAAAACTTTATTACTTTGTGCAATGTCGTTAAAAGAATCCATTGTTCATACGGTGTACCACATCGCAAAGATAAATTTCTCATATACAAGTAAGATCACTGAAGCTTTGTCTTGATATGTATATATACGTACTGACATCAATAGCACAGTCACAACCAACAGTAGCAGAGGAAAAAAATGATCATCCACATTCTACAAACTACTCGGGAGGATGTCAAATCTACAAGGAAGAAAAAAATTATATGAAATCCTCACTAGCTGTCACCTACAAGCGAAGTCTCTTACCTTTTGTACACCACAAACCTAGCCCTGCAAACCACAAACTCCACCCACACCTATGAACTGAAACAAAGACAAAGAAGAGACGAAGAAATAACATGAAACAATAAAACTTTGTTACAAAATGCAAACAAAAAAAACATTTTCAGCGAAAATACATTCAACACTCAAATGACCGGTTCTTGTATTTCTGTAAGTAATAAATTACTCTCAATAAAAAATGGTTTGAATTTAAACATTATATAAATATAAAAAACTAAATTTAACTTCTACAATTTAGAAATAATTTTAATAGACGGAGCCATTGAGAGGTGAAACCCAGACGCATACATGAGCGTTTCTTGAACTATGAGCATGGGGAAAAGCATAACTTAAGCTGAAATGCTATGCAACACACGGCCATACCATGATGCACAACTCCATCTCTCGGCTAAGTTCAATCCGACAACTAGGCATCTCATGAGCACCTCACTCATAATGAATAGTGGTCATAATTGAGTAAAGTGCATGGATTTTATTTGCCTCCTCTCTTGAGTCATCTTCAGAGGAATCATTAGTCTCTGATTTTAGCTTTTCATAAGCTCTCTGGTGCTCTAGAAACTATGGATCCGGATTGAAAACATCAAACTCGACTTCTTTTTTTGGATCATCTTAAATGGTGTATTGATGGGTGAAGCCAGGACGAACATGAGCTTGTTGATCCAATTTCGGATAATCATCAAACTTATCGTTGCCTCTGCGAATTCCAAAAACATTAGCTATCAAAACTTGCATTCTTTTGACAACTTATCCCTCCTCCAAAATTGCTTGAATCGCTCAAAAATTGCATCAAAACAATGTAGATAATAGTTTTTTAGCAAACCGCCACATTCTTCCACAAGTTCAATAGCCGCTTGTACCTCATCACTTATAAGAGGATCCTTTAGAAAAAAATATATGATTTGCAAAGCGATAGTCTCATGTGCAACTCGTTGATCGGTTAAATGAGCTATGATTTTGACAATTGTTATCAACGCATGCATGTTGTTGTGTTTGTAAACGCTTCTCAAGTGGCACATCAGGACAAGTGCACAGTTGCGAAGGGCACCCCCAGCGGATCTCTCTCGGGCTAAAATCTGGGGTTTGTGTACATGTTGTTGGACTGCCCTCTGTTACTGACACGATAGTTTAATAATATTTTTCAACATTATAACTAACCTATGGTGAGGTGGCAACCTGTGAAATACTGACACATTTTACCAAGAAGAAATACTGTACGGTTTGGTCAGTTTTGTTAGCGCCCCTCCCGACAGCCTTCGCAGCAGTGAGTACAGTTGCCATAGCTCACATTTTTTTCCCTCAAGGGCCCTCAAGCGCACATTTGCCCCGCATTTTCACTCATGTGCGGGGGCCTTCTTTTGCCATGTCAGAGGTCATGGGCTTGGTTGTAAAAGGGAACACCTATCGGCGTAATTATTTTATATAAAGGATTCTTCAGGTTTAATATAAATTTTTTGGTCTACATTGACATGTTAAGGTTAGGCAATTATGTGAGTTCAATGCAGTGTCCAATACATTTTTATTAATATTTATAAAATTTAATAAGTTTGAGATGATCTGCATGCACCATAAGTAGATTTTCGATGTACGGTTATAGTTACATACAAGTAGATTTTTGAAAATTGGCATTCCATGTTTCCTCTCTCAGTCTTGTGCATGCATTTCATGTTTCCTCTCTGTGTGTCAGTCATGTGATGAATCGGTCATAGCCATCAGAATGTTGAAGGGCAAGCCCTTGATCCACGTCGACACACAAGATCATTGGACAAGGATATTCGCATGGCGAAAAGAGAGCGAGATTAGGCGCGCACCAAAGACAAACAAAATTTCAATGAGTTTGAGATGGTCTGCATGTGCCATAAGTATATTTTTGATGTGGCGGCAACAGTTGCAAACAAGTGGATTTTTGAAAATTGACATTCCATGTTTCCTCTCTTGGTATTGTGTGTGCATTCCATGTTTCCTCTCTTTGTGTCAGTCACGTGATGGATCAACGATAACCATTAAAATGTTGAAGGCTGAGCCCTTTGTCCATGTCGATGCTCAAGATCGCCAAACGAGGATATTTGCATGACGAATAGAGAGAGAGATCAGGCGCGCACCAGAGACAAATGAAATTTCAATAAGTTTGAGATGATTTGCATGTGCCATAAGTAGATTTTCAATGTGGCAATGACAGTTATAGACAAGTGGATTTTCAAAATTGGCATTCCACATTTCCTCTCTCGATCTCATGTGTGCATTTAATGTTTCCTCTCTGTGTGTCAATCACGTGATGGATCAGCCATAGCCATTGGAATGTTGAAGGCCAAGCCCTTTATCCACGTCGACGTACAAGGTCGTTGGACAAGGATATTCACATGACAAAGAGAGAGAGCAAGATCAGGGGCGCACCAGAGACAAATGAAACAGTGAATGTTGCATACAAGGCTAGCACTTCTCTACAGGTGGGAGAGACTTCTGAAATGGATCAAATTCACCTCTTCAATAACATCAACATCAAGATAACCCAAGGAGTATTTCTAGATTCTAATGAAAATCTTGTTGCTCATCAATCCAGAGAGTAAGTTCCCTGTTCTACTCACTACAATGTTCTTGAGACTCGAGAACACAAACCCCTACAAGAATTCACGTTTGTTTCTTCCTTTCTTTTGATCGACAACAATGGTTGTTGATTTTGCTTAGGGTTTGGTTTTGAAAAAATGTAAAATTTATGGGGGAAAACCTCAAAGTTCGCCGATGTCATAGTTTGAAGTATGTAGACATCCTTCATGGATATATCTACAATCGTCCATTTGGGGAGACAATTCCCTGTATAATCAAAAATGTAATATCCCCGATGGGATACCACTTAAAAATGCATAAAATATTGAAAACTTGCAGCCAAACAAAATATTGTTTTATGTAGATTTCTACAGTAGGGACAAAAACTAAATAAAAACAATATCTCCCAAAATATATATTCGGATTACTTGAAAACTTAAAGAGGGCTTGATATTATTATAAATGACATAAGGAAACTGTTTTTGGAGTTTTACATAAATTAAAATGCTGCCAAAAAAATCATAGCGTGCCCTAAACAGCTGGAGACTTCAGAGGCTCGTAACTCTCCAAATATCGGAGCAGAAATTAAGGGTCTTTGGTAATAACATTAACAGAAAAGGGAAACAATATTTCCACCTTCAGATCTGAAACGATTGAATGGAAAAACCCCCAAATAGAGGTTGCAGGTCACCACGCTTGGAGAAGGGGTCATAAAATGATGGACGTACCTTCAGCGTGTTGCCACGCCTAGCCCAAAAGGCTATCATGAATCTGATCGGGGCCCCTCGGCTTGTCTTCCCCAAATGCCCCCAAAACCTGCAAAATCCTTCATGAAATGCCTTCAATGAGCGGCCATACTTTGCCCAAATGGATGTCGTGCATCTGATTTGTTGTTGTGATTCTGATCGGGAAGCCCATTGTTTATCCTCTCCCAATGCTGCCAAATATCTGCAAAAACCTTTCTTTGTGACCCCTGATATTATCTCTGCCACACCGCCTTGAAAATGGATACGGAATGACAGACTAGGGTAGATCTCTCACTACCGAAGATGCTCTGCTAGCTGGGGACGGGTCTCTCACCACTGGAGCTAGGGTCCCTATGGGATTTGACTCCACAAGCTGTAGATGCGCGACAGCAGCGGCTACACGTGAAGGGGTCAATAAAATGTATGTTAAAAAGTCCCTTTTCTTCCTCCCCCGGCTCCTTATATACTTATCCTCGGAAAACGAGCCCCATAACCCTAGGTGCATTTCATTCCAAGAAGGGGCCGATAAAATAAGAGTAGCTGTAGTTACTTTTTTCCTTTTTGAGTCGCCCTGTCCAAAAGTGACCCCCAACGCAAAACTAGGATATTAAAACCACAGAGCCCATTCCCAAAAGCTTCCAGTGTCCACAACTCCCTGGGTCTGACCACGGCTAGGACTCGACCTGACCCTTAGGCCTTTGGCGCAAGAAAAGGGGACATTACAGTCCTCCCTTCCCGAGAAATGCTTGACCCCAAGCATTATCCTATCCTGCCGCAGCAGTTGAATATCGCGCCGTAAGTTTCTCCATCTCACCCTGTCGTCCACCAAGGATCCATGTAATCCGAAGTAACCAAGAAACCCCATGCCATTAGCATGACCTCCATATGGTACCGAGAGCAATGTTATCCGTGAAGCAGAATGATACCCAAACTGACTCTCCACTGGTACCCGCACCAAAATTTCCAATCGGTCCAATCCCTACCAATGCAAGGCTATCATCACGGAATCACCCACGGCCTCTCCAATCAACCCCTGGGTATGAAAGTTCACTTTGAATCTCGTAGAGTCCCCTGTATCAGCCTTTGAAAAAACTTGTTTACGCACAAATGGTGCTAACTCTCCCACCTGACCTGCACTCATGTGAGAGCAAGGCTCCTCATATTGTATCTCGATGTGCCCCATGGAGGAAAAGTCCCAAGACTCCAGTAGATAGTCAACCGTCTATATCAGCGCCACATAGTCCACCTCCTGCGCTGAATGTGAACCGAGTGAACAACGATGGGTCACTTTCGTCTCTCCACTGACTAACACATGGGTGAAGTGCTCACCGAGCATAGAAGCAACAAAAAACATAGGAGTGTTGCCCCATGTTGTATATGTCTGTATTAAGTTGGGGATATCCTCCCTTAACCTGTGCCATATGAACCTCTCAGACATGAACCTGTAGGTCTCATCGCAGCTCAAATGCCCAGTCACGGAAGGACAATGCACATGTCGCAGTATCTCCATCCACAACCATGAATCTGACACAAGGTTCAATCTTCCCTAATAGAGGAGCATCTCATCCTCCAACCTGCAACTGTCATCCTGTATGTGACCATCTAAAATCTCACAAATGTGTCGGTCCTTGGAGTACTCAACAAGCAAATGAGGTCTCCAGTCTACCGAAACTTCAAATAACCAACATAATGATAAGTTCAGATGATCTAAACCTGTAATCCCAATCTCAGTAACAGCCTCATGTGCAACATTGTTGGCCACACCCACATCCATCATCATACTCCACGTCAATCCACAATAATAAAACTCCTCACCATGTCGAATCGTCCTCTCCTTCCCCTCAGCTGTAACCACCCTTGGTGCTTCTGCAGATACTCCCCTCAGAAACACATTCCTGCCATTGGACTTAAACTTCGGCTCTATCGTCTGAAAGTTAGTCGGAGACTCACCAAGAGAGTGAAGCCACTGCACTCTCAGCGCTAGGTTGGTCACTCCCATACCAACAATGTGGAAATCATTGGTAACTGTATAGTTACCCATCGTGATGCTCACTTGGGGAACCCATCGTGTGCACCTCAAAGACTCTCCATTGGCTACAACCTTGTTGAGGCCCTCAAAATCCTCTGTCTGTAGTCCTCGCCTCTCAAACAATGAGACATCAATACAGTTGTGGGTTGCCCCACTATCAATGAGTACCCCAACTCGTTGACCTGCCGACACTAAAATTTTCCTCCATAATTTCTATTTCATTAATGTATGTATTAGGAATAGGATGTTGTTACATGTAATTAGTAGTAGCGTTTGATAGAAGATAACGGCGCCGTCAGTACGGTGTCACCAATAATGTGGAGTACGGTAACAGTCAAAGTACAATAGGAATGTTGTAAAAAGTAAATATTTGTCGTAAGTGGTCTGGTAATGTTAAAATGTCAAAGTTTGGGTAATTAGAGAAGTAGGGTCTACATGATTAGGAATTAGAAATATTATATTGGTAATAAGGATAAGGAGTGAGGTCATAAATATTTTGTGTATTTTATTTGTAAAAAGTCTAAAAATGTGGAACCCATGTAAAATGATAAGGGTTATCTTATCTTAACAGATAAGCCTACATGTACAGATAAGAGTTAAGGTATGGAATATGATTCGTCAGAGTGGATTTCTTATCCTATCTTAGAGATAAGATGGATAAGCCTGGAAGTTCTATAAATAGAGAGGCTACCCCCCTCATTTAGCATAGAAAGAAGTAGTGAGAAATATTGTAGGAAGTGTGCGAAGGAAGCCATCAGTTAAAGGTGTGTTGAAGAAGCCATCGAGAGGTGTAATTGTAAAGTTTCTCCCATAGTCTTGTTGAAGAATCTCATGGGTGAGATTGTAACAGTTTCATGTTAATATTATAATTTATTTTGATATTTCAGATTTTTCATCATTCTATCTTATCATAGTCAATGGTATTTTTGTGTTATGTTGTTGTTTTGTTTCCAGATTACGTCCACCAAACTAAAGGCTGTGCATTAGTAAATAATCATAGCACGAGGAGTTCCCGGTGAAGAATTATCATAGTGCCGGATTGCTGATGACATTTTGGTTCCGTTGCCGGGACCATTCCTCGTTGGTGGATTTTCTAGAGAGATATTCCCACTAAGTCAAAAATCAATTGGAGGGTAACCTTGTTTTTACTGTGCATAGTAGTTACCATGGTAAAGTCATTTTTACCGTGAATAGTAGTTACCATGTTAAAGGAATTTTTTCCATGAATAGTAGTTACCCTGGTAAAGTCCTTTTTGCTGGGAATAGTAATTACCGTAGTAAAGTCACTTTTTACCATGAATAGTATTTACCACAGTAACTTCACTTTTTACCGTGAATAGTGTTTACCACAGTAAAGTCAGTTTTTACCGTAGTAAGTCAAGTTTTACCATAGTTTACCGTGGTCATTTCTATTTTACTGTAGAAAGGTGTAAAGTCACTTTCTAGTATAATGATTCCAATGATTTGTGCACATAAGTCTTGTTAATTGTACTTGTGGGTTGGTATTTCACGGGGGTTACTTTTGAAAATGGGAAAGATTCCTGTTTTTTTCAGCTCAATCTAATGAAGATGCTTCTTCTTTCATTCAAGAGTTTAAACGATCTTGTATTTGTAATGGCCTTATAAGAAGGGAACAATGGACTGAATTTTTTCCTATCTTTTTGGATGGTTCAGCACTTAGGTGGTTTGAAACACTAGGTGATAATGTGAAAAAATCATGGGATTTATTAACCGAAAGTTTTCTTGAAGAATTTGGTGAACAACAGAAATATGCAGATCTCATGATCGAGATCACAAAGCTATCCCAAGGAGAGAAGGAGAAGATAAGGGATTATCATGCTCGTGTTCTAGAGCTAAGGAGGAAGCTCGATGCCCAGATCCGGAAGAAAGGACTAGCGGATGGGTTGATGAATGGCGTGGATAATCTCCTCTGTAAGCACTTCATTCTTGGGATGAAGCCGGAGATCAGACAACGAGTGAAGTATGACCGCCCAGCTACCATTGAAAAAGCAAAGGAGATTGCAAGAAGGCAAGAAGAAAGCATGGAAGAGGAACCCAAAGAAATTGTTGCTAAAGTAGAGCCCACACCAGCACCTTTGGTCCTGAATCCACAACCACTCTCAGTGAGCACAAATATTTCTCCTAATACATCTACTGAGTATGAAGATCTGCTCAAAAAGATGGGTCAGTTAACTATTAATCTTCTTCAAGGAAAGGAATTTAGTTCTCAGGGAGGAGATAGAGGTCCAAAAAGAAATATTTCTGAAGTTGTTTGTTATGGTTGTTATAAAAAGGGTCATTATAAGTATAATTGTCCAGATAGAGCTTCTACATCTGGTAAGGGAGATAATGATAAAGGAAAAGCACCTGTGAATTCTTTTGATGTAGTAGATAAGAGCAGAAATAATGAAGTAGATGTGTTTGTAACAAAAAGAAAGAAAGAAAAAGATAATCAAGATGGAAATGATCCTAAGAAGATGAAAGAAGAAACTAGTAAGAAACATAGGAGAAGAAAGTTGGGTGTGCAGGATTTTCTGATTTCACAGGGGCAAGGACCATACTCCATCTTGGAAGATCTGTCCAAAAGGCCTGAAAATATTACATATGGTCAACTCTTGGCTATGTCTGCTGAGAAGAGGCGGGAGTTGCGAGGTGGACTCAATGCTCGAAGAAGGAAGGAGGTTGAGGTCCCTGTTTTGGAGGCAGAGGCAGATCCTTATGCTCCACAAGCTGAGGTATTATGTAATGGTATTTCAATTCATGATGTCTTAGTTGATGGAGGTGCTGCAGTTAATGTAATGACCGAGTCTGTAATGAATATGTTGGGGTTAAAAATTGATCGCCCTTCAACACTTATGTTAAGGTCATTAAATAAGGGAAAAAATAAACCAGAAGGTGTAATTTCAAATGTGGCAATATCTGTTATGGGTGTGGTATGTGTGGTAGACTTTCAGGTGATGAAAAATGGTATTGTTGCGTACCCAATGCTGCTGGGAAGACCATGGCTAAGGAGAGGTCATGTAAGAAACTACTGGAATGAAGGTTTCATGACACTTGGACGTGGTAGAGAGAGGGTGAAGATAAACGTGATCCCTCGACATCATAAAGCAGAACCTGTGGATTCAAGTGATGAAACTGATGATTGGACATCCTCTGATTACTCTAGCACCAGTGAAGTGGACACTGAAGATGAAGAAAGTGAGGTTGATGTTTCAGTCATGGATATTCTTCCAGTCACACCAACCCAGGACCCCATAAAATTATCTGAAAGAAGAAGTTGATGATCGTCTCCAACAAATAAAGATTGGTGATGCTGTGATGGAGAGTGAGAAGGAATCCTACCTCCAGCTCTTTCGAAGGTACATACACCTATTCACTTTTGATTACAAGGAAATCTGCCAAGTAAGTTGGGTAGAACATTGTATTGAGCTGGTAGATGGTGCTAAGCCCATAAAGCAAATGCCATATAGAATGAATCCTAATTTTTCCAAGACTGTAAAAGAAGAAATAGATAAGTTGCTTGATGCAGGATTCATATTTGCTGTGGAGAATTCAGAATGGGTTTCTCCCATTGTGATCTCAATAAAAAAGAATGGGAAGCTACGCATTTGTGTTGATTATAGGAAGCTCAATAAGGCAACAAATAAGGATCATTACCCTCTTCCATTTTCAGATCAGATCTTGGATGAAGTAGCTGGCCAGGAGTGCTATAGTTTTGCTGATGGATATAGCGGCTACAACCAAGTTTGTATAGCAGAGAAAGATCAGCTGAAGACCAAGTTCACCACTCCTTGGGGAACGTTTGCTTATAGAGTTATGCCTTTTGGGTTGTGTAATGCTCCAGCAACATTCCAGCGTTTGATGAATAGGGTGTTCGAACCCTACATTGGGACCTTCATTAGAGTATTTTTGGATGATTTTTGCATCTATGGGAGCAAGTTGGACCACCTGCACCAGATGGAGACAACATTTCAAAGGTTAGATGAAGCACAAGCCTCACTAAACCCTACAAAGTGTGTCTTTGGATGTTCTAAAGGCGTTTTGTTAGGGCATGTTGTATCTAGAGATGGTATTGGTACTGATCCTGATAAAGTTTCAAAAATCAAAGATTTACCATTTCCTATGAATAGAAATAAGTTGAGATCATTTTTAGGCCATGTGGGTTACTATAGAAGGTTCATCAAGAATTTCTCAAAGATTGCACAGCCACTAACCTAGTTCTTGAAGAAGGATGTTGGTTATGAACCAGGAAACAAGGCGCATGAAGCTTTTGGACAACTGAAGGAAGCCCTGGTGTCTTCACCTGTTTTGAAGAATCCAGATTGGAGCAAGCCATTCATTGTGTACACTGATGCCTCAGATGCAGCACTAGGTAGTACTTTGAGCCAAAAGGATGAAAATGGGAAGGAACATCCAATTTACTTTGGGAGCAGACAAATGAGCAGTGCTGAGGTAAACTATACTGTAACTGAAAAAGAGGCTCTGGCTATCATTTTTGCTGTAAAGAAGTTTAGAAATTACTTGCTAGGGCAGAAATTTATAGTTGTAACGGATCATCAGGCTCTGAAATATATTGTCAATAAGCCTAACCCATCAGGGAGGATAGCAAGATGGATAATTTTGCTACAAGAATTTGAATTTGATATTATAGATAGGCCAGGAAAGAAGCATGTCAATGCAGATGCACTCTCTCGAGCCTATGATGGTTTAGGATCATCCTGTGATGATGATGATTTTCCTGATGCAGCATTGTTCTCCCTTGACACAATCCCTAGTGAATACATAGATATTTAGAATTATCTGAATGAATTCAAGTTTCCTGATGGTGTTAATGTAAATACTAAGAGAAAGATTACTCAATCCAGTCGTCCATATTCTATTCTGCATGGAGCATTATTTCGAATAGGACCTGATGGACAGTACAAGAGGGCAGTTGGACGTGATCAAGGAAAGGAGATGCTAGAAGAATTCCACAATGGTACATGTGGAGGGCACTTCTCTGGACAACTTACAGCAAGAAGGATCTTGGATGCATGTTATCACTGGCCCACTCTTTTTAAAGATTGTTATAATTATTGTAAGACATGTGATATTTGTCAAACACATGGTAACCGTAAGACTTCATCAGCTCCATTATGTCCTATTCTTCCCCTTGGTCCCTTTGAAAAATGGGGAATAGACATTGTAGGTCCACTTCCAACTACATCACGTCAAAATAAGTATATTGTAGTTGCCACAGATTATTTAACCAAGTGGGTTGAAGCTAGGCCATTGAAAGCAGCTTCCATGGATGAAGTGGCAAGGTTCATATATGAACACATTGTCATTAGATTTGGTTATCCATTAGAAATTGTAACAGATCAAGGAAGCCACTTCATTAATGAGGTGGTAGAATCCCTATTCAATAAGTTTTCTATTAAGTAAAGGAAGGAAACAACATACAAGCCAAGCACAAATGGACAGGTGGAACGAACAAATTTTGTGCTGTGTCAAATTCTAGCAAAAGATGCAGCCTTGCAGGTACATAAATGGGATAAAAGGATTCATGCAGCATTGTGGGCATATAGGGCAACATCAAAGTCAGCAACAGGATACTCCCCATTTCAGTTGGCCTATGGCATTGATCCAGCTCTTCCTATTGAGTTTGATATTCCCACTGTGAGAGTTATGAAAAATGAAAGGATGGATGAAAGTGATTCAGTAAAAGAAAGGTTGGTACATCTTCATTTGCTAGAAGAAATGAGGTAAATAGCAAAGGATACAAGCCATAAGAAGAAAATGAAGCAAAAGGAGTACTTTGATCAAAAGATCCGGTGGTCTCCATTTCAAGTGAATGACTTGGTTCTAGTATATGATTCCAGATACAAAAAAAGAAGACAGAGAAAATTTCTTCCAAAATGGATGGGGCCCTACAAAATAGTAGCTGTGCATGAAAATGGTACGTACCGACTGGAGGAATTAGATGGCACTTCCCCATTACAAAATGGGTCAACCACGACAAGTTGAAGATTTTCCAAGCACCAGAATAGTCTACTCCGAGGACGGAGTAGAAACTAGGAAGGGGGAAGATGTCGACACTAAAATTTTCCTCCATAATTTCTATTTCATTAATGTATGTATTAGGAATAGGATGTTGTTACGTGTAATTAGTAGTAGCGTTTGATAGAAGATAACGGCGCCGTCAGTACGGTGTCGCCAATAATGTGGAGTACGGTAACAGTCAAAATACAATAAGAATGTTGTAAAAAGTAAATATTTGTCGTAAGTGGTCCGGTAATGTTAAAATGTCAAAGTTTGGGTAATTAGAGAAGTAGGGTCTACATGATTAGGAATTAGAAATATTATATTGGTAATAAGGACAAGGAGTGAGGTCATAAATATTTTGTGTATTTTATTTGTAAAAATTCTAAAAATGTGGAACCCATGTAAAATGATAAGGGTTATCTTATCTTAACAGATAAGCCTACATGTACAGATAAGAGTTAAGGTATGGAATATGATTCGTCAGAGTGGATTTCTTATCCTATCTTAGAGATAAGTTGGATAAGCCTGGAAGTTCTATAAATAGAGAGGCTACCCCCCCTCATTTAGCATAGAAAGAAGTAGTGAGAAATATTGTAGGAAGTGTGCGAAGGAAGCCATCAGTTAAAGGTGTGTTGAAGAAGCCATCGAGAGGTGTAATTGTAAAGTTTCTCCCATAGTCCTTGTTGAAGAATCTCATGGGATTACGTCCACCAAACTAAAGGCTGTGCATTAGTAAATAATCATAGCACGAGGAGTTCCCGGTGAAGAATTATCATAGTGCCGGATGCTGATGACAGACCCGTCATAACTCCTCTAATCTAAATGCCTTGTACATCAGAGTACTAGACAATGTGGCTATAGTTTTTTCCGCGGAAAAAGTCTCCTCCTCCGGCACCGCATCAGCACAATGTCCAACGCAACCCCATTTCCATCATCCATCTCGCGAGTCTCTATCTCCTCACCTCTGGTCACCCTTGCTTTTCCTCATAAGTCATCCTGATGTGCTTTGTGTTTGCAGCAAACAACCCATCAGAATAGGAGTCATCAAATATCCCACTTGTCTCATACCTTGTGATGTCACCATGAACCACAAGAGGTTGTGTTCCTTTACAATTCGACTGCTGCAACGACATGCTTCTATCTCACCAATCACATCTTTTGTGATCTGCCCTTGTATACCCTGAAATCTAATTTTTTTGTTTCCTTGAAAAAATTTAGTTTATCCACATGAGGGATGAATGCAATTTCCAAAAGATGGAAGCCAATTAATGTCCAATGTATGAATTCCAACTTCAAGTAACCCCATGTACAAACACACATTCAAGTACTTCACCTCTCTTATTGACACTAAAAGAAATGAGTTTTATCTTCTGTGTGCAAGACAAATCTTCCATGGACACACCCATCACTTTTCCTTTATGTTAGGAACCCACATGGTTGTCCCTTTCTACCTTTATTCTTTCCCCATATGTTCATTCCCTGTTAAAATGCAAAGAAAGGGAAATCAATATAGAACTCTCATCCATAACCTTCTCATAAGGCACCTCAATACCCTTTGTTGTATACACATTTATTCCTCGTCTGAAGAAGACAACATCAAATAACATAATGGGGCTGACTCATCATGTCTTTTCAACTCAAAATTCTGCATATAGGACACATCCTTCATCTTCAATCTCCTTTGATTTTTCAACCCATGCAGCAGTCGTTTTTCCCCTTAACTCATGCAACACATGTTGCATCCGCAAAACAATTTCCCTTCTAGGCAATATTCAACCTACACTAATACACCACATACCTCATGCCTTTCATATCATGGCTCCCTTCATTTATTTTTCTTTGCCAACATATGCTTATTGGTTGAATCAAGAGCATGCTTGAATCGGCAGATATGTGCTTTTCTATTTTTCCATCTAGCTACCTTGAAACGTGATTATGAAATAAGTCTTGCCGCATCACATCCCAAGCAGGTAATGCTTGTCCACAAAATAATACAAACATGGCAACAACATAGAAGAACTCAACAATCTAGGACGATGTTAACCAATTCATCATACCTTAGGATTCTAAAGTCAAATGAGGCACTTGAATTCCAACTCTTCTTTTTCAACGCCAAAGTGCACCTTGATTCTTGACAGACACTTTGAGACGGGCAATGCCCCCACTAACACCTTCAAGGGTTTCCCCCATGTCGCTATTATAAACAGATCCCTCCTTTCATTGTCTCTCATGTAATACATCAAGACCCACCCTTTTCTCATCTCTTTTAATGACTTTGTTCGTTCACTAGCATAGTCACATGCAAGCTGAAGATGAATTAAAAATATTCTCGTGACCTTCCTTTGTAGCAATCAGAAAAAACCACGGGCATACCTTAAGAGTTACTCTCTCCTCCCTTCCTTGAACCCTGAGTCCTCCAATGTAAGTCGGAATTCATGCTCAGCCACATTACAAACACCTTTGTTTGTCTCTTTGCTTATGCACTCATCACAACGTTTTCAAACCTACACAAATTGCTAGTCTTTTTATAATAGGCCACATATTACCAGAGAAAAAGTAGATTCCATAGCTTATACTACCTAGCCCCTTCGGCCACATTGTATCGGTTTCAGTGAGCTAAACAACTTGCCACCGCATCTATCATCCTCAGTGTCTCATATACACTAGTAAAATCGGAGCAAATGGTCCACCACTCCATGATGAAGACTTCATCCTACCTTACCATGCATGTTTCATGATGGACTAAATGGAATAGGGCACAATAAATAATACACATCAATTTTGCCCCTTCGTACCTTTCAAGGCCATCAAATGTCCTCCGTGTGTTCAAGATAGACATGTTGACGCTTTGCCCCCCACAATTGTTTCCGGAGATGCCTGTTTGAAGTATCGAAAGCTGATCACAAAGGTTGTCTACCGAATTGGAAAGTAAAGTAGGCCTGTCGCAATTTTTCCAACCAGTGTCCATGTGAGGCTCCCTCCTCACTGTGTCAGCGGTACTCCCAGAGAGTCTTTTACTTTCGTGGTGTAGGTCTTTTCCTGTGCATCATTTTGCCCACATCTTCTTCCTTGAATATCCTGTAAGGTTGTCTTGCTTGAGTCACTATGCAACCTAGCCATCCTCTAGCTCTGTTTTCTGCTCTGGCTACTTCCCTTCCTCACACGTCTTTTAAGAGCTTTGCATACGACTCCTCCTCCTCCTTGTCTTGCATCGAACCAAATTTCTTCCCCTGATCTAGAATTATTTTGTCTAGAGCGTCTCTAGCAAATGAGTTCCTTTGATAATTCCGGTACCGGCATATGATAGCTTCTTGGGCTTGCTACCAACTTCTATCACTGCCATATCAGAATGACATTTATCATCTTAAACCCTTACTCAAATATTTGTATGCTCCTCCACAAGCATCCTCATCAATCCAGCCTCTATTGGCGCACCTTTATCATTGTTCCTATCACACCATGTTTTCTTATTGGCCCTATATCGCTTTGGATTCAAATATCTAAGTGATCTGACTTAAATACAGATTAGTGGCTTCCTCGTTGTGTTTTTTCACATGTTGGTGACATTTCCTTCATAAAACCGACACTTCTATTGACGATCATTTCCAAAACTGTCATAATTTAACCCAGCACGCGGAGGACGCAACACTCTAATCCACTAAATAGTCCCGATGGGATACCACCCTAAAATTGCATAAAATGATTGAACAAAACCTTGCAGCCAACACACAAAAATACTGTTTTATGCATACTTTCTACAGTAGGGAGTCAACCGAACTAATACAAACAAGATCTCTCCGATAATATTTCATGTCTCGAATTAGATTGAACAATTAAAATATGTCGGCTTGATATTTATTGTAAATGTTCTGTGCATAATTGCAACTGTTTTGGATTTTTCCATCAAATAAAATGCTACCCTAGAAAAATGCACAGCGTGCCCTAAAACACTGGAAGACTTTTCAAGCTCTCTACCTCCAAATCCTTCGCAGGCCCAGAATTTAAGGGTCTTTGGTATAACATTACAACAGCAAGTTAAACACCTCTGAATCTTCCCAGCACCTTCAGATTTGATACACCGAGTCTAGAAAAACCCCGCCAAATAGAAAAAAAAGTGGTGCTACAGGCTCGCCACAGGCTGGAGAAGTCGGTCAAGAAAATGACGGGACGCGCCTTTCACGCCGCTATGCCAACGTGAGGTCACGCCCAGTCCACCAAACCGGTTAATAGAACTCATAATCATAGGGCCCTCTTCTGCATTACCTCTTCCCCCCAACTCGCCTCCCAATTCAAACACCCTTGCGACAACTTCTGCTATCACCGAGCCATGCCTTCCACGCGCCGGCCGATACTCTCTCGCAAATCCTAATCATGGATGCTAATTGTTGCCGCCCGCGGAATTTATCCTGGGGTCCAGTCGGCCTCCCGAGTCCATCCCTCATTCCACACTATTCCTAGCTATGGTCCGCCCCCGCCCAACCGCAACACTGTACACCTTTCTGGCACACACCAATTAGCCCCTTTCCTTTCCCTCGCTGCACCGCGCGTCCGTCCTTCGATACCTCATCAATGATGAAAGCTTTGTCTCGTTCCCGGCATTCCGCCTGCTGGCCCGACTTAAACCCACTCCTTCCCACAGAACTCTTATACCCCCTACTTAGGCCTACTGAAACACAACTTCGACATGGGTCCCCTCACCACTGGCCGCGTTCTTTTGCGTACCCCCTGCTTTTTCATGTAAATGCCAGGCAATCTTGGAATTGACACTCAACGCGATGGGTGCGGCTCCCGATCTCTATACACCGGTAATTCCCCCGGGCACGTTACCGGCGGGCTATTGAGTTCCCGCGGGATGCCTCACCCACCCTGCCCCTGTACTCGTGTGCGGCTGCTCGCAGTCGGTCCCGGTTGTGTATTTTGTGTCACCAGCCTTCCCTCAACCAAGCCCAATCCAGACCTGCTGTACGCCCCCCTGGCACAGGCTCACCCCCTGCCACCAACAACTATCCTCCGTCTTCATACCATCCTTCTCAGCTTTCCTGCGACCTGCCTTTTTCGGACCATCGCTTAAGTGTCTATAGTAAAATGTATAGTCAAAAAAGTCGCTTGGCCTTCCTACCCGCGAGACATCTTATAGTAACGTATCCGTCTGCAACCACGCCCCACTAACCCTAGGGCTTTTCATTTGGCCTTCCGCAGGCGGCCACTTAAAAATAAGAGTAACGATAGTATCGTTTTCCCTTTTCTGATCGCCCTATCCAAAGCTACCCCCCAATGCAAAAACGGGATATTACAACTAACCACGGGCTCGGCCCCATGTCCCAAAACTTCCAGTGTCACGGCCCCCCATCAGCTCTGCCCAGCCGCACGGTGTCCTCCGGCCTAAGCGCTAGACTCTTGATTGTTTAGCGCCTTCGCATCAACAAAGCAACGCGTTGATCAATTACGCAACTAAGCATGACCAAAGCTCCCATTCGGGTATCAACTCTCGTCGCGAATCCCACAGACCGGTGTTTCGGCTAGGGCATGGGGTTCCCTGTACTCTTTCCCCCCGTAGTCACATCGTTCTTTCATTTTACCCTTCCCCCGACCCTCATTTTTATATTCTGCGCTCTGGTCCTCCGTTCACCGCCTTTTCCCGCTATACTCTTCTCTCTTCGACCGCCTGTCTTTAGGTAACTGCTCCCCCTTCCTTCGCCGATCCTTGCATATTATACCTCCTCGCTTCCCTAGGCTTTGCTTGGCCAACAGCCCCCCCTATCTTGTAGCACGGTCGTCGGTTCAGCACCTATATATGACTGCGACACCTGCGAACGACAACAGCGCCAGGATGAGCACCTCCATCCGATCTTTTGGTGGCCCGTCTGCCGACATACAGCAACATACTGCATCAGGGCACAGCTTGGCCACACCACTTTCGCATCTACCACGACCCGGCGCGTAGCGCTCACTGGTCTCTCTCCCCCTTTGGCTTGCGCTCTAACTTTACCGCACTCACTCTCACTTCCTCGCCCCTCTTTCCTGTTCTCACACGCTCTCCGCGAAAATTTTCGCATAGCGGCACTAGTCCCCCCTTGCTTACGCTAACGTTATGCACACAACACCCCAGCCGGACCTGCTGTGTTTGCCCTCCCATGGCTCGGCTGTGTGCGTGTGGCGCATCCGCTGTCGCGCGTCTCTCTCCGCGACGCCCTTTCGCGCGGGGAGGAAGCTCTGTCACTGCTGCTACCTCTCTTTTGCATCTTGCGCCGCGTCGGCCTGCTCCGCAGTGTCTCATTACGTAGGATCGCGCTCCTCGCTTCACCACCTCCTCCAGTCTAGATTCCTACACAGTAAGCTTGTACACTCTTTTCCTTGGTTTGCACTCATCTCAATTTGACATAGTCGCCAGGTGCTGTATGATCCTATCGCAGTACGGGGGTGGCCTCTTGCGATCTGTGTGATCCCTACCGCCTCGTGAACGATCCGTCCCGCATACGCTTCCCCCCCCACGTCACCCGCCATCTTCTCCTCCAGTGGCCTCCTTCTGGCTTTCACGCCGTCCCTCACATCCACCACACCTTCCTATGGTCTGAGATTCGTTCCCGCGTCCCGTCTTCACGCTTGCGCTGCTGCTGTCTGTTTGCCTGCTCCGGCCAGTCGCTACTATCTCGGGTACACCACTTCACCGCCAAGTCTCACTCTACGGGCGGCACCGCCGGCGCCCACCCCGCACCGCCGCTGCGTGATTTTCGGCCCGAGCGACGCCCCGAAGTGGGCGCACCACCCCGACAGCGCAGGCTACGCCGAGCGCCCCTTCCCCCGTCGATACCTCCGTCTCGGTTCCGGCGTACCTGCCACGGGCACAGATTCTGGCGTAGAGGACAATGTTGGTGGAGGTATGTAAATCTGTAAAGCGATAATCAATACTGGAGTAATTGTACGTCAAGAAGTAAATCCTGCCGGGCGTGAGAAGGTCGGACATGACGCGACGCCCACAGTTCAAAGTACGGCGACATCTTCGAAACCACCTAAGATCGTCGCCTACATGTGTTTGATCCTAGGTTTTCTTGAAATCGGCAAGGCAGGCAACCTCTCTAAGCGTTAAGACTTCGACTATTGCTTTAATGACTATTCCAATTTTACTCTACTTGAAGCAGAAGCATTGATGTGCTTCATGACCCATATTAGGTCAAGAAATCAAACTTTGTGTGCGGCAGATGACACAGTTTTGAGATAAGTTACTTCTCTATCTCCGAATGTTAAAAGATCATTAATTTTATAGCAGTGTCCAAATTTTCCAATCCCTCTCTACCACTTCCACATGATGTTTTTTTTTTCCCTTCGACCAAAAATTGGAGGTTTTTTTAGTGTAGACCAAACGAAGATGAGAGTTTTTTTTTTTTTTTGTGGTTGCATGAAACGAAAGAGCTAACGGAACAAAAACATTTGAGCAAATGTTGGCGTCTTATTATGCTAAAGACATTTTCGCTACGGGAAAGACCTTGCCCGCCCCCCGCCCCCCGCCCACCGCTCCGCCCCGCCTCCCCCCCAAATTTATCCTCTCCCAATTCATTGTCCTCCCCCTAACCCCCTCTTCTACAACCATCTTCCTCCTATTTTTTGGCCCCTTGAAATCAACTTCATCGCCAACTTCCCCCTCTTTCAGCATTCAATCATACAACTTTCCGTGATGCATAAGCAACTAGTATTTTGAAGAACAGAAATAAAGGGTAAATGTCAAAATGAGAAAGAGGATAAAATACAGTTCCATACATTTGCAATCCTAACTTGTGGCAAGCGTGAGCTTCGAATACTAGTTGTGTTAGGTTATTAACACACCTACCGTATATATTCTACCATGTTAAGCATATGCATTCGGTCATTTCTAAAGCCCTTTGCCAAGAAAATTCTCCCTTCTTTAGCACATAATCCATGTTCTAACAAATTTATGAAACAATTAAAATTTTGAACATAAAAATATCTCTCTTCCCTCTATCTGGGGTAGTTTTGCACAATCTACAGATGGACTTGCCTTCTCAATCAAATCACTTCTAAGATTGTCCAGATGAATTTTTGTGATTGAAATCACAATGCTACTCGTCAATCTTACTTGTAGGGTGCAAACCTGCTCATATTGCAATACTTGTTTTCAACTCAGGCTTCCATGCTTCCTTAACCAAGAGAAGCCATATGTTTATTAAATTTTTCTCACAGAAGCATATTTAGTTTTAAATGTTTGACGGGAGCAAACATTGACAAAATGTCAAAAATATAGAAGGATAAAAACACGGATCCAGAAAAATCCTAGCTTGTGGAAATCTTGCATCTTCAATACTAGCTGTGTTAGGGTACTACCCCACTATTAATGTTTTGCTATTAGCTATCCTACTCAACATGTGAAAGCATATCCATCGGTACTCTAACCCCCTATTATCAAATCCGTTGTTCTAATACAAACTTTATGGGTGAAACAATTTTACGACGTTTGACATACAAATATGCTACTTTCTCCTCTTCGTCATTCACATTCGTCGCTATGGGGGTGGTGGGGGGGTCGTTGGGGGGGGGTGCTCTTCTCAATCAATCCCTTCTAGGATTTTCCCAATATGAATTTTTTTGGGAATTGAATTCACCATCTACGCGTCGTATCTTCTTTATAAGGGTGCAACCTGCATTCAATATATGCATAATTGTTTCCTCCGTTCCCTTCCATTCTTCCTTAACCAATAGAGCAATTTAGTAAATTTTCTAACAAAGCATAATTGTTTCAAATGTTTGACGAAGCAACATTGACGAAAAATGTCAGAAAGGGGTCGTGACTAGGAGTTTGGGATAAAACATGGTACCCCAGAAAAATCCTAGCTTGTGGAAATCTTGAAGCTTCAATACTAGCTGTGTTAGTCTAACCCTATTGTTAAATGTTTTGCATATTAGCTTCCTAACCATGTGAAGCATATGCCATGGTACTCTCTAAGCCCCCTATTAGCAAATCCGTGTTCTACAAACTTTAGGAAACAATTTAACTTTTGACACCATAAAATATGCTATCTTTCTCTCTCTTATCATTCACCATCTATAGATGTCTTGCTCTTCTCATCAAATCCCTTCTTAAGGATTTTTCCCAGATGAATTTTGGGGAATGATTCACAAATACTACGCGTCGTATCTTCTTGTAGGGTGCACCTTCCATTCAATATATGCAATAATTTGCTTTCCTCAGATTCTATGCTTCCTTAACGAACAGAGAAGCATATTTAGTTTAAATTTTCTAGAAATCATGCATAAGTTCTTGCCATTACTGTTTTGGCAATAAAATTTATTACTCCTTTCACTGATTTGCCGTGAGAATTCTTTACAATTATGCATTTTGGAATTTGTCCTGCTTCTTGGATCAGGATATCTGTCATGCCAATGCACAAAAGAACTTGTCATGGAAAGAAATGAATACAAGCATAGAACGAAAGACATATTTTGGGCCTCTACTAGATGTCAGCATGTTTGGATGCAAGCAATCGAATGTGTGAATTTATGTTTAGGGCTTTGCAAACATTTTTTAGTGAGCATGCTGGTCCTGATACTAAGCGGATCACAGCACTTGCCGAAATCCAGGACGAGTGATGATCAACTCCTCTAATTCTGCCGGAGCAACCTGAAGGAAATGATGTCAGTGAATTAGTAGAGGTATTTTCCAATAGTCTTACACTGAACTTGAATTTTATTATACAAATACCTGATGTCTTTATACTTGATCATATCCTTCAAACCGTCCACCACAAAGACAAAGCTTCCTGAGCATGTAACATATGTCCCCTTTTTTAGGCCTCCTTCCAAATCTAAAGTTGCCAAGTTGCCTCTTTATTACAAATTCCTTTTTCAGTAAAATGCAACTTTATCAACAGGTTTTCTCTACATTGACATGTGGCTTCCTCTTTTCCAACTTTGAAGAAATCACTAAATTTTCATTTTTCTATAAAGAACCAGCAAAGCGTCAAAATCTTAAGATTACTATTAAACACAAATCGCAAGCTATAATGATACCTTATTTGGTTAATTTTTTTGAAATCTCGCTATAGACTTGATTTCAATGGCCATAACAAAAGTAATGAGCATTTAGCATCAATGCATCTTATCAAAATGGTATTATAGACGCTGTCCAAGAAACTACTTTACCATAACTTCTCAATAACCATGATTTGGCCTGTTTTTATAGATTTTTCCATATCTTCAATCGGCTATATCTCTAACTGTACCTTCTCACTAGTAATGTTAGCAATCTATATAGGGCCCCAAAATGAACATCTATTTGCTTAGGGATGACCGATTCCTTGTTACTGAGCATCTTTACTCCCACTTTTTTTTGATTTGATAACTGGAGGGCCCATATGGGAGTCATGCCGTGACTCAAACCTGGGCCAGCTGTTGGTAGGCCCCAAGCCCTACCTGCTGACCCAGCCCTCATGCCTACCTTACCCATATTATTTATTCACACGATACTGGACCTTGCAAGAAAAGAAGACCTCGTCATTAGTGATAGCTAGAGGTTGTCTGGCTGTGTGCACCTGACTACATGGGCTGCAACCCGAGGTTTAATGCAACCTAGTGGTAGCGGGGTTTCCCCCTTAATTTTAATATGTACCACCCCCATAGAAATTTCAACAATAGCAAAAACTCAATGATAAAGCAAAAAATTCAACATATACATGATTTTGTTAACAACCCTCGTTCATATTACCATTCCACATTGCCTTGTGCGCAATACATTACATTTAGCCGGTCATTTTCAAAAACTTTATCAATAAGATTTACAGTTAAGAAGAGGTGAAGCTATTTAGTCAAATTTTGTTTATATGTAATAATCAACATTTTTTGAAACATTTGGATATTGTTTTGGTCCATTGTCTCGAGACTCGTATGGATGCATGTTTTATATATATGATATACATTATAATAAATCAATGACTCTGTTCATAAATATATAAATCTGATAATATGATAATCTATAATGGGGTTAACACCTGCGAGTGCTGTGGAGACATTTGGGTTGAACTCTGAGGCACCACCGAGTCCTCTATGGGGCTTTGTTTCTCTTGAGTCATCCTGGAATTCCTGGAGATCGGGCTCGTTTCCTGCTCTGCAGTGATTCCACATCTAGCAATTAGAAGCTTTTGTGGATGCACCTATGACCCTTTAACCCATTCGTTGTCGGCATGAATAACATAAAACTAACCCTTTCTCCTTACAAGCCCACATCTCTGCCTCAGTAAGGCACTTGACCAAGGTGGTTGTGGCTGGCCATTGGTTTGTTGTGTTCTTTGCAGGTGGGAAAGTGGGAGGTCGACACTGTTGAGAGTTCATCTCTGCTACTAGCCAAGACCAAGCTCCATCATGTTTGTTGGTCCAAAATATTTTCACCTCTTAGCGGGTGGGGTCCTTACAAGATATGGTCCTTTTCCACACTTGCAACCGTATAGGCGGACTTCCATTGAGAGAAGGGGGGGCTGAAATCTCACACCCCCAAACCCAGCTTCTATGGACCATATAGTCTGGGGGGAGATTGGTGAAGTGTCCTATGAGTTGGAGTTACCAGCTAGCAACCGGATTCCGCATATTTTCATGTATCTTGCCTCAAAAAGGCACTTGGCCATCATATCCCATCATTTTATTTTGCCAACCACTTGGCTTGACAAGGGTACTCATACTGGTTCCAAAGCCATAACTGACCTTACAGGGAGAAGACACTGAGGGACAGGACTGTCCGAGTACTGGTCCATTGGAAGACCTACCCACCGAGATTCTCCTTTGTGAGGGGCCACAGATCTTCAAACATCCACACTGCATTTGCTGTGGGGAGCCGCCATAACTGACATACAGAGAAGAAACAATAAGGGACAGGACGTACAGAGTACTTGGGGTCTGTTTTGAAGAACCTACCCACCGAGGATTCTACTTGTGATGGGCCAGAGACTTCAACATTCAACACTCTGCAGCTTATGGGCAAGCAATTCGTGGGACGGGTCAGATTTGTAATGTCCCCTTTTACAACCCCAGCACCAGAGTAAGTGATCTGTCTACAATTAGAATAAAAGGCTGATCTTTTCAACAGAATAAGGCGACTAGTTTTGTCTAAAGAAGTCCGTGGGAGGTTACTCCAATAAAAATAAGGCAGAGAGAAATGTCCAATCAGCCAGTATCACAATTGAGGAAATTACTTACAGTTAGCTGCTACATTGAGGAAATTTATAAATTGGTTAGCGCCTATGTTTGCGTAACTAATTAATCATTACTAGCTGCCAACCAAATTGAGGACTGATACCTTGACTTAGGATCGCTAGGAGCTAGGCTATTAAACCCGCATAAGGGAGTGAATAAATATCTTTTTGAACTTAACACACTCAACTTAGCTACAGAAGGTACGCTCCCTACAGCAGTTGCTTGGTGCCTGAGGACAAAACCCTTCAGCGCGTTACTTGATCTCTTTCGGGACACAACCCTCAAGGGCAATATACGTAGAGGCAGAACATTTTCAGATTGCCCAACAAACTCAAAGATCAGCGGGAACGAACAGTTCATGACTGTCAAATGTGTTCGTTAAGAAACTTCAAAGTTCAGAAACTGTATTCTGGGGCAATTTCCCAATGATTTGTATCAGTTTAGTTTTCCTCTCATTTGCATGTAATGTGCTCCATAAAATAATATAAAATTCGTTATCGTTAATATTTTCTGTTTTATTATTTGCATGGCATTTAGTTTAGGCCCTTGCATGAAGAAAATTAAATTATTCACAAATTGGCTGTTGAATTTTTTTTGTCGGATTCCTCTTATTTCATGGTGGTTAGTTTATTTGTTATGATCTTAGTTAGATCCTCGGGATATCTTTCTAACATACCCAAACCTAGAAGTTTTCTTGGCCTTCTTCTCTGTTTTATCCCTACTGTTTGATGCAACAGCAAGAGGAAATTGCGTCGAAGTTAGACCTCAACCCTGTTTTTCTAGAATTAGGTTCTTGCGCTTGTACCTTGAAAGACAAGGCTTATCGTTGGAAACAGTCCTACCAAGAGTTTCAGAAATCTAATCCTTGATATGAATCCCTTTTTAGCCTTTTAATCCAATTATGCTTTTCCCCAAAATTTTAGGGTTCCAAACTCCAACTAACTACTTACTCAATTTGCTAAAAGGTCTTTGTCATTCCGGCCTCCAAATTTAGATACATAGGTCTGTCAGAAGACTGTCAGATACTGGGTTAAAGCAGCAACATCAACTAAACCCTTCAAAAATTGACTTTAGTGAGGCATAGATGGTTGCTATCAGTTTCAGATCCAAATTAGATCAATAAGCCTTGGAATCTGTTTTCCTTTTAAACCCTAACTAGGGTTCCAGCACCCGAGAATGACAACTCCCTTAGAAGCCATTTTTTAATTTATCACCTCCAAACTTAACCGAGGTCTGTACAACCCCTCTAACCTTCCTGAGAAGTTAGTCCCAAGGAAACGAAGAAAATGAGCAGAAGGAGGACTTTGATCAAAGATCCGGTGGTCCATTTCAAGTGAATGACTTGGTTCTAGTATATGATTCCAGATACAAAAAAAGAAGACAGAGAAAATTTCTTCCAAAATGGATGGGGCCCTACAAAATAGTAGCTGTGCATGAAAATGGTACGTACCGACTGGAGGAATTGGATGGCACTCCAATTACGAAATGGGTCAACCACGACAAGTTGAAGATTTTCCAAGCACCAGAATAGTCTACTCCGAGGACGGAGTAGAAACTAGGAAGGGGGAAGATGTCGACACTAAAATTTCCTCCATAATTTCTATTCATTAATGTATGTATTAGGAATAGGATGTTGTTACGTGTAATTAGTAGTAGCGTTTGATAGAAGATAACGGCGTCGTCAGTACGGTGTCGCCAATAATGTGGAGTACGGTAACAGTCAAAGTACAATAGGAATGTTGTAAAAAGTAAATATTTGTCGTAAGTGGTCCGGTAATGTTAAAATGTCAAAGTTTGGGTAATTAGAGAAGTAGGGTCTACATGATTAGGAATTAGAAATATTATATTTGTAATAAGGACAAGGAGTGAGGTCATAAATATTTTGTGTATTTTATTTGTAAAAAGTCTAAAAATGTGGAACCCATGTAAAATGATAAGGTTTATCTTATCTTAACAGATAAGCCTACATGTACAGATAAGAGTTAAGGTATGGAATATGATTCGTCAGAGTAGATTTCTTATCCTATCTTAGAGATAAGATGGATAAGCCTGGAAGTTCTATAAATAGAGAGGCTACCCCCCCTCATTTAGCATAGAAAGAAGCAGTGAGAAATATTGTAGGAAGTGTGCGAAGGAAGTCATCAGTTAAAGGTGTGTTGAAGAAGCCATCGAGAGGTGTAATTGTAAAGTTTCTCCCATAGTCTTGTTGAAGAATCTCATGGATTACGTCCACCAAACTAAAGGCTGTGCATTAGTAAATAATCATAGCACGAGGAGTTCCCGGTGAAGAATTATCATAGTGCCGGATTGCTGATGACAGACCCGTCATAACTCCTCTAATCTTAAATGCCTTGTACATCAGAGTACTAGACAATGTGGCTATAGTTTTCCGCGGAAAAGTCTCCTCCTCCGGCACCGCATCAGCAATGTCCAACGCAACCCCATTTCCATCATCCATCTCGCGAGTCTCTATCTCCTCACCTCTGTCACCCTTGCTTTCCTCATAAGTCATCCTGGTGTGCTTTGTGTCTGCAGCAAACAACCCATCGGAATAGGAGTCATCAAATATCCCTCTTGTCTCATACCTTGTGATGTCACCATGAACCACAAGAGGTTGCGTTCCTTCACAATTCGACTGCTGCAACGACATGCTTCTATCTTCACCAATCACATCTTTTGTGATCTGCCCTTGTATACCCTGAAATCTAATTTTTTTGTTTTCCTTGAAAAAATTTAGTTTATCCACATGAGGGATGAATGCAAATTTCCCAAAAGATGGAAGCCAATATGTCCAATGGATGATTCCAACTTCAAGTAACCCAAATGTACAAACACATTCAAGTACTTCACATCTCTTATTGACAATAAAGAAATGAGTTATCTTCTGTGTGCAAGACATATCTTTCCATGGACACAACCCATCAATTCCTTGTATGTTAGGAATACACATGGTTGTTCCCTTATCATACTTTATTCTCTTTCCCCATATTTTCATTTCACCGTAAATGCAAGAGAAAGGGAAATCAATATTAGAACTCATCCATCCATAAACTTTATCATAAGGAACTTCATACCCTTTGTTGTACACATTGATTCTCGTCATGAGAGAAGACAACACATCAGAAATAACATAATTGGGGCTGCTCATCATGCCTTTGCAACTCAAAATTTCTGATATAGGATCAACATCTTCAATCTCCTTTGATTTTTCAACCCATGCAGCATCGTTTTCCTTAACATCATGCAACCATGGCATCCGAAAAACAATGTTACTTCTAGCAATTTCAACCACAATAAATACACCACATACCTCATGTCCTTTCAATATCATGGGCCCCTGCATTATTTTCTTTGCCAACATATGCTTATTGGTTGAATCAAGAGCAATGTGAATGGAAGATGTGTTTATTCCATCTAGCATACCTTGAAACGTGATTATGAAATAGTCTTCCTCAATCATCCAAGCATGTAAATGTTGTCACAAATAATAGAAACATGGCAACAACATAGAAGAACTCAACAAGCTAGGAAGATGGTAACCATTCTCATACCTTAGGATGCTAAAGTCATGAATGCACCTTGAATTCAACTCTTCTTTTTTAACAGCAAAGTGCACTTGATTCTTTGAGCACTTTGAGGACCAAATGCCCCCACTAACCCTTCCAAGGGTTCCACCATGTAGCTATTATAAAAATCAGTCATGGGCTCTATTAATAAAACCTTTTCTCATCTCTTTATGACTGTTGTTATACATAGTACAGCAAGCTGAAGATGATTAAAAAATATTCTCTTACCCTTTTTAGCAATCAGAAAACCAACGGTGATACCTTAAGAGTTACTCTCCCTTCTTGAACCAGAGTCCCCAATGAAGGAATCATGCTTGCCAACACAAAACACATTTGATTTCCTTCTTTTGCTTATGAACTCCATCACAAAGTTTTCAAAATCAAAATTGATAGTTTTTTATAATGGCCACATATTACCAGGATCCCATAGCTTATAATACCCATGAGCCCTTGTATCTGTTAAGTGAGCTACAACTTGCCACCATATATCATCCTCAAGATGTTCATATACACATAGTTGGAGCAATGGTCCAACAAACTCCATGATGAAGACTTCATCATCTACCTTACCATGCATGTCATGATGGAAATAAATCGGAATAGGCAACAATAAATAAGACACATTAATGTGCCCTTCGTACCTTTCAAGGCCATCAATGTCCTCCGTGTGTTCAAGATAGACATGTTGAGTTGTCCCCAACATTGTTGCCTGAGTGCCTGTTGAAAGTATCAGAAAGCTGATCAAAAGTTGTTAGATTGGAAATTACAGTAGGCTGCAATTTTACACCAGTGTCCATGTGAGGCTCCTCCTCATGTGTCAGCTACTCCATAGAGTCTTCTTTCGTGGGTGTAGGTTTCCTTGCATCATTTGCCCACATCTTTTCCTTGATCTCTTGTAAGTGTTGTCTTGCTTGAGTCGCTATCAACCTAGCAGCTCTAGCTCTGCTATTCCCTTTCTCACACCTTTTAAGAGTTTTCATTACATCCTCCTTGCTTGCATAAACAAATTTCTTCCCCTGAGCTAGAATTATTTTGTCTAGAAGCTTCTTCTACAAATGAGTTCCTTTGTAATTCAGGTACCGGCATATGATGATCTTGCTTGGGCTTGCTACCAATCTTCATCATGCAATAATCTAGAAATGACATATTATCTCTTAAACCCTTACTCAAATATTGGTATTTCCTCCAACAAGAATCCTCATCAATCACCTCTATTGGCCGCCCTTTATCATTGTTCTCACCATGTTTCTTATTGTCCCTATATCTGCTTTGATTCAAATTCTAAGTGAGCTGACTTAAATACAGATTAGTGGCTTCCTGTTGTTTCACCATGTTGGTGAACATTTCCTTCATAAAACCGACATTGAGATCTTTCCAAACTGTCATATTTAACCCACACACGCTGGAGGAGCAACAACTCTAATACCACTATAATATCCCCGATGGGATACCACCTAAAAATGCATAAAATATTGAAAACTTGCAGCCAAACAAAATACTGTTTTATGCATATTTCTACAGTAGGGACAACGAACTAAATAAAAACAATATCTCCCTAAATATTCATTCGAATTACTTGAAAACTTAAATAGGGCTTGATATTATTATAAATGGCATAAGGAAACTGTTTTTGGAGTTTTACATAAATTAAAATGCTACCAGAAAAATCACAGCGTGCCCTAAACAACTGAAGACTTCAGAGGCTCGTAACTCTCCAAATACCGGAGCAGAAATTAAGGGTCTTTGGTAATAACATTAACAGAAAAGGGAAACAATATTTCCACCTTCAGATATGAAATGACCGACTAGAAAAACCCCCAAATAGAGGCTGCAGGTCGCCACGCTTGGAGAAGGGGTCGAAAAAATGATGGACGCGCCTTCAGCGCGCTGCCACGCCCAGCCCAAAAGGTTACTATGAATCTAATCAGGGCCCCTCTGCTTATCTTCCCAAACGCCCCCAAAACCCGCGAAATCCTTCACGAGATGCCTTCAACGAGCGGCCACGCTCTGCGCAAATGGCTGTTCGTGGATCTAATTTACTGTCGTGATTCTGATCTAGAAGCCCACTATTTATCCTCTCCCAATGCTGCCAAATATCTACGAAAACCTCTCTATGATCTCTGATATTGTCTCTGCCACACAACGTTGAAAATAGATCCGAAATGACAAACTAGGGTAGATCTCTCACTACCGAAGAATTCCCTGCTAGCTAGGGACGGGTCTCTCACCACCGAAGCCAGGGTCCTTGTGGGATTTGACTCCAGATGGACGACAACAACAGCTGCACGTGAAGGGGTCAATAAAATGTATGTCAAAAAGTCTCTTTTCTTCCTCCCCCGACTCCTTATATACTTATCCTCGACAAACAAGCCCCATAACCCTAGGCGCATTTCATTCCGAGGGGCCAATAAAATAAGAGTAACTATAGTTACTTTTTCCCTTTTTGAATCGCCCTGTCCAAAAGGGACCCCCAACTCAAAACAAAGATATTAAAACCACGAGGCCTCCTCCCAAAAGCTTCCAGTGTCCACAACCCCCTAGGTCTAACCACGACTAGGACTCTACCTTTCTCTTAGGCCTTTGGCATAGGAAAAGGGGACATTACAAAAAATCAAAAGCTACCATGGTAATTCTCGTGAATACCACAAACCGTTGTAGGGCATGGGCATGTACTTTTCCTCTTTTTCATTTTAGCCCTTTATATTTGTTTTTTCCCGCTATCATTTTTTACCCTCTTGGCCAACCATGGGTAAAAGCCGCAAATAAATGTGGAGCCCATCATCTTTGTGCCTCGCTAAAAATGCTTGGCACACCTTACTGAAATGAGCATCCCCTTTTTCTAGCACAACATATTGGTAAGCATTCGTTGTTTTGTTCGCTAATATCTCCATTCTAAAGAATGTGTTTACAGTCTTCTAGGTGCAATCAAATAGATCAAGTGAATGCTAGCATATTTCTTCTAGTTTATTGAACATGCATCTTCACCATTTCCTTAAAATGTAAGCTTTTATTGGTGTTTTGTCATGCCATATTTAGGTCCCTCTTATATGACAATTTTGTTTTATTTAATTTAAATCTGTAAAGCGTGAATCAATACTGATTAATTTTACAGTCAATAGAGGTAAATCCATTCCTGTCGTGATAAGGTCTGACAGGTGACTCGACGGCCCACAGTTCAAAGTACGTCGACATCTTCGAAACCACCTAAGATCGTCGACCTACATGTGTTGTATCCTAGGTTTCTTGAAATCGGCAATGCACGTTCAATCCTCTCATAAGCGTTGAAGACTTCGACTTATTGGATTTAATGATATTCATTTACTCTACTTTAAGCATTGATGTTCTTCATGGACCCATGTTGAGGTCAAGAAATCAAACTTTTTTGCGGCAAGATGAAAAAAGTTGTTGAGAGAAGTTACTTCTCGTAATCTCGAATGTTAAAAGATCATTAATTTTATAGCAGTGTCCAAATTTCCAAATCCCTCTCCACTTCCACATGATGTTTTTGTTTTCCCTTCGGCAAAAAATTGGAGGGTTTTTTAGTGTGTAGACAAAACGAAGATGAGAGTTTTTTTTTTTTTTTGTGGTTGCATGAAACGAAAGAGCTAACGGAACAAAAACATTT
Organism: Taxus chinensis; assembly: GCA_019776745.2. Lineage (NCBI taxonomy): Eukaryota > Viridiplantae > Streptophyta > Pinopsida > Cupressales > Taxaceae > Taxus > Taxus chinensis. The sequence continues at coordinate 1,766,901 of CM034154.1, forward strand.
GAGCAAATGTTGGCGTCTTATTATGCTAAAGACATTTTCGCTACGGGAAAGACCTTGCCCGCCCACCCACCGCCCCCCCCAAATTTATCCTCTCCCAATTCATTGTCCTCCCCCTAACCCCCTCTTCTACAACCATCTTCCTCCTATTTTTTGGCCCCTTGAAATCAACTTCATCGCAAACTTCCTCTTCAGCATTCACATCATACACTTTGCACGTGATTGCTAGTAAGCTAACTAGTATTTGAAGAAAGAATAGAAATGGGTAAAATGTCAGAAATGAGAGAGGATAAAATACAGTTCCATACATGTGTCAAATCCTAACTTGTGGAAATCTTGAAGCTTCGAATACTAGTTGTGTTAGGTTATTAACACACTACCGTTATATATTCTACCATGTTAAGCATATGCAGTCGGTCATTTCTAAAGCCCTTTGCCAAGAAAATATCCTTCTGTTAGCAAATCCATGTTCTACAAATTTATGAAACAATTAACAAATTTTGAACATAAAAATATGCTCTCTTTCCTCTATCTGAGGGTAGTTATGCACAATCTAGAGATGGACTTGCTCTTCTCAATCAAATCACTTCTTAAGATTTGTCCAGATGAATTTTTGGGAATTGAAATCACAAATGCTACTCGTCATATCTTCTTGTAGGGTGCAACCTGCATTCATATATAGCAATAATTGTTTCCTCAGGCTTCCATGCTTCCTTAACAACAGAGAAGCATATTTAGTTAAATTTTTCTAACAGAAGCATATTTAGTTAAATGTTTGACGGGAAGCAAACATTGACGAAAATGTCAGAAATATGAGAGGATAAAACACGGTTCCAGAAAAATCCTAGCTTGTGGAAATCTTGAAGCTTCAAATACTAGCTGTGTTAGGTTACTAACCCTACTATTAAATGTTTTGCATATTAGCTATCCTACCATGTGAAGCATATGCCATCGGTACTCTAAGCCCCTATTAGCAAATCCGTGTTGTACAAACTTTATGAAACAATTTACAACAAATTTTGAACATAAAAATATAGCTATCCTTGTTAAGCATATGCCATTGGTCTCTAAGCCCTTGTTAGCAAATCCCTGTTGTACAAACTTTATGAAACAATTTACAACTTTTGAACATAAAAATATGCTATCTTTCTCCTCTTAGTCATTCACAATCTAGAGATGGTCTTGCTCTTCTCAATCAAATCCCTTCTTAGGATTTTCCCAGATGAATTTTTGGGAATTGAATTCACAAATACTACTCGTCGTATCTTCTTGTAGGGTGCAACCTGCATTCATATATAGCAATAATTGCTTTCTCAGGATTCTATGCTTCCTTAACAACAGAGAAGCATATTTAGTTAAATTTTTCTAGAAAGCATGCATAAGTTCTTGCCATTACCTGTTTTGCAATAAAATTTATTACATCCTTTTCACTGAGTTTGCCGTGAGAATTCTTTACAATATATGCCATTGGAATTTGTCCTGCTTCTTGATCAGGATATCTGTCATGCCAATGCACAAAAGAACTTGTCATGGAAAGAAAATGAGATAACAAGCATAGAAACAGAAAGACATATTTTGGGCCTCTACTAGATGTCAGCATGTTTGGTGCAAGCATCGGAATGTGTTGAATTTATGTTTTAGGGCTTTGCAAACATTTTTTAGTGAGCATGATGGTCATGATACTAACGGTATCACAGCAGCTTCCGAAATCTCAGGACGAGTGAGGAGCAACTCCTCTAATTCTGCCGGAGCAACCTGAAGTGAAATGATGTCAGTGAATTAGTAAGAGGTATTCCAATATGCTTACACTGAACTTGAATTTATTATAAAAATACCTGATGTGCTTTATACTTGATCATATCCTTCAACCTGTCCACAACAAAGACAAAGCCTTCCTGATCAATGTAACAGAGGTCCCCTGTTTTTAGCCATCCTTCCAAATCTAAAGTTGCCAAAGTTGCCTCTTTATTACCAAAATATCCTGTTTTCAGTAAATGAAACTTTATCAACAGGTTTTCTACATTGACATGTGCTTCTCTTTTCCAACTTTGAAGAAATCACTAAATTTTACATTTTTCTATAAAAGAACCAGCAAAGGTCAAAATCTTAAAGATGTAATATTACACAAATCGCAAAGCTATAATGATACCTTATTTGGTAGAATTTTTTTGAAAGCTCGCTTAATAGACGTTGATTTCAATGGCCATACAAAAGTAATGAGCATTTAGCATCAATGCATCTTATCAAAAATGGTAATGTATAAGACTCTGGCCAAGAAACTACTTTACCATAACTTCTCATAACCAAAATGATTTTGGCCTGTTTTTATAGATTTTTCATATCTTCAATCGTCTATATCTACTGTACCTTCTAACTATGTAATGTTAGCAATGCTATATAGGCCACCAGAAATGAACATCTATTTGCTTAAGGGATGACCTATTCCTTGATTACTGAGAATCTTTACTCCCACTTTTTTTTTGATTTGATAACTTGGAGGGGCCATATGGGGAGTCAGGCCGTGACTCAAACCTGGGCCAGCTGTTTGGTAGGCCCCAAGCCCTACTGCTGCACCCAGCCCTCAGGCCTACCTTTACCCATATTTATTTATTCAAACGATACTGGACTTTGCAAGAAAAGAAAGACCTCGTATTATTGATAGCTAAGGTTGTCTGGCTGTGTGCACCTGACTACATTGGGCTGCACCCGAGGTTAATGCAACCTAGTGGTAGCGGGTGTTTCCCTTAATTTTATATGTACCCCATAGAATTTCAACTATAGCAAAAACTCAAATGATAAAGCAAAAAATTCAAAATATAGATTTTGTTAACAACCTCGTTTCATATTACCATTCACATTGCATTGTGCTCAACCATTACATTTAGCTCGGTCATTTTCAACTTTATCAATAAGATTTACAGTTAAGAAGAGGAAGCTATTTAGTCAGAATTTTGATTTATATGTAATAATCAACAGTTTTTGAACATTTTGGATATTGTTTTGTCATTGTCTCGAGACTCGTATTGATGCATGTGTTTATATAATATGATATACATTATATAAATCAATGACGCTGTCATTTAAATATATAAATCTGATAATATGATATAAATTCTATAAGGGGTGGTAACACCTGCGAGTGCATGTGGAGACATCTTGGGTTGAATCTCTTGAGGCACCGAGTCCTCTATGGGGCTTTGTTTCTCTTGAGCATCCTGGAATTCCTGGAGATCGGGCTCGTTGTCCTGCTCTGGATGTGATTCCACATCTAACAAGTAGAGCTTTTGTGTGATGCACCTATGACCCTTAACCCATTCGTTGTCGCAATTATAACATAACCCTTTCTCCTTACAAGCCCACATCTCTGCCTCAGTAAGGCACTTGATCAAGGTGGGAAAGTGGGAGGTCGACACTGTGCTGAGAGTTCATCTTCTGCTCACTTAGCCAAGACCAAGGCATCCATCATGTTGTTGGGCCAAAATATTTTCACCTCTGAGCGGAGTGGGTCCTTAACAAAGATATGGTCTTTCCACACTTGCAACCGTATAGGCGGACTTCCATTGAGAGAAGTGGGGCTGAAAATCTCAAACCCCGCTTCTATGGACCATATAGAGTCTTGGGGAGATTTGGTGAAGTGTCCTATGAGTTGGAGTTACCAGCTAGCAACCGGATTCGCAATATTTTCATGTATCTTGCCTCAAAAAGGCACTTGGCCAGCATATCACCATCAGTTGATTTGCCACCCTTGGCTGACAAGGGGGAACTCATACTGGTTCCAAAGGCCATAACTGACATACAGGAGAAGAAACTGAGGGACAGGACTGTCGCAGAGTACTTGGTCCATTGGAAGAACCTACCCACCGAGGATGCTACTTGGGAGGGGCCACAGATCTTCAAACATCCAACACTGCATTGCTTGTGGGGAAGCCAGGCCATAACTGACATACAGGAGAAGAAACTAAGGGACAGGACTGTTACAGAGTACTTGGTCTGTTGGAAGAACCTACCCACCGAGGATGCTACTTGGGAGGGGCCAGAGATCTTCAAACATTCAACACTGCATTGCTTATGGGCAAGCAATTCTGGGAAGGTCAGATTTGTAATGTCCCCTTTTAACCCACAGCACCGAGTAAGTGATCTGTCTACAATTAGAATAAAAAGGCTGAGTCTTTTCAACAGAATAAGGCGACTAAGTTTGTCTAAGAATCAAGTCAGTGGGAGGTTACTCCATAAAATAAGGCAGAGAGAAATTGTCCATATCAGCCAGTATCACAATTTGAGGAAATTAATTATCAGTTAGCTGCTTACATTTGAGGAAATTTATAAATTGGTTAGCTGCCTATGTTTGAGGAAACTAATTATCAGTTAACTAGCTGCCACCAATTGAGGACTGAATACCTATGACTTAGGATCGCTAGGAGCTAGGCTATTAAACAGCGCATAAGGGAGTGAGAAAATATCTTTTTGAACATTAACAAACTCAACTTTAGCTACAGAAGGTGACGCTACTACAGCAGTTGCTTGGTGCATGAGGACAAAACCCTTCAGGCGTGACTTTGATCCTCTTGGGGACAACAACCCTCAAGGGAATACGTAGAGCAGAACATTTCAGATTGGCCCAACAACTCAAAGATCAGCGGGACGAACAGTTACATGACTGTATGTGTGCGTTAAGAAAACTTCAAAGTTCAGAACTGTATTCTGGGCAATTTCCCAATGATTTGTATCAGTTTAGTTCCTCTCCATTTGCATGTATGTGCTCCATAAAAATAATATAAAATTCGTTATCGTTAAATATTTTCTGGGTTTTATTATTTGCATGCATTTAGTTTAGGACATTGCATGAATGAAAAATTAAATTATTCACAAATTGGCTGTTGAGATTTTTTTGTCGGATATCCTCTTATTTCATGGTTGGTTTAGTTTATTGGTTATGATCTTAGTTAAGATCCTCGGGATATCTTTCTAACATATCCCCAAAGCCTAGAAGTTTTCTTGGCCTTCTTCTCTGTTTATACCTACTGTTTGATGCAAACAGCAAGAGGAAATTGCTTCGAAGTTAGACCTTCAACCCTGTTTTTCTAGAATTAGGTTCTTGGCTTGTAGCCCTTGAAAAGGACAAGTCTTATAGTTGGAAACAGTCTACCAAGAGTTTCAGAAATCTAATCCTTGATATGAATACCCTTTTAGCCAATTATGCTTTTCCAAAAATTTTAGGGTTCCAAACTCAAACTAACTACTCCAATTTGCTAAAGGTCTTTTGTCAATTAGGCCTCCAAATTAGATACATAGGTCTGTCAGAAGACTGTCAGAGACTGGGTTAAATAGCAGCAACATCAACTAAAACCTTCAAAATCTGACTTTAGTGAGGGCATAGATGGTTGCTATCAAGTTTCAGATCCAAATTAGATCAATAAAGCCTTGGAATCTAGTTTTCCTTTTAAACCCTAACTAGGGTTTCCGAGCAACCCGAGAAGGAAAAACTCCCTTAGAAGCAAATTTTGTAATTTATCACCTTCCAAACTTAACCGAAGGTCTGTACAGACCCCTCTACCTTCCTGAGAAGGTTAGTCACAAGGAAAAGAAGAAATTTCTTCCAAAATGCTAAATCCTTACCTGGACAGGGCAGTTTATCATCATGCACAGCACAGTCTTGAGAAAAGAGATGATATCTTGCACTTTTTCTTTAACATCCACAATGAAAACGTAATAACAGAAAGGAAACCTTCTCTCACAGATGTACACACAGGGAAACCTTCATTCTCAATCCAAAAACATGTATTTTATTAGATTTCACAGAGGTAAGAACAGGCTTCTTGACTGTCCTTAAAAACAGAGATCTTCTTGTTTTCTTCTCTCTCTATCAAAACTTCTTTCTCTCACATTTGTTTTTCCCTGAGAAGTGTCCTTAACTGCCTCTCATTCGAATCCTTTATCCTCTTTCTTCATATTTGCTTAAGAACCAACTGTTTTTGATAGAAAGTTATTGTGTACAATCATAGGAAAAGTATGATTCCCAAGTCTTATGACCACTTGGTCTTTAAGTTACCTCTTTTAAATCATTGAAGACATGTCAAGATGTCTAATACACCAAACTTAACCACCTAAACCCTTCAAACATCACCTGAACATACAAAATTGCCCAATTCCTAGTTTAAGAAATTCAAATTTGATTTGGACAGGAAAACCTAGAAACAAGCCAAAATTCAAAATTTCAAGAGCCTAGACACCTACCAACACCCCTGTTGACCTGTGACCACACACCTAAGATGCTTCAAACCAAAATTTTGATGTCTTGCTTGTCCAAGTTGATGCTCCTGCATCACTGTTCAGAAAGAGTTTAGGTAAAGCATTTTCTTTCTCAGCACTTTATTTGCAATCTAATAGAGTTTAACGAGAGAAGAAGCACAGGAATATACTAACAATAGCACGTTTATGACAAAAATGAAATGAAAAATAAAAAAATAGATTTTCTGTGATATTACAATGAGGAGCACTTGCACAGTTTTTAAAATCTCATCACAATATTGTAGTGCTTATTCAGTCTAGAATATGTGAAACTTTGCCTAGTCCTAAGGTAGACAGTAACTTTCCCTTAGATGGACAGAAACTTGGAAATGGATGGGGAACTCTGCATTTTAAATGTTGTTTCTTGTTGTTTGGGGGAGATGAAACATTAAAACTTCCACAATTTATGCTTGATTTTTCTCTTCAAGTTAACTACATGCTTTCAAAAGACACATCTACAGGTGCAAAGCGAATGTTGGACTGTCTATCTAGTGCAGCCGACTACAGATTATGTGCTTAACCTGAGAGGTGACCCCTTGACCAGAACGAAGAGGGAGAATATCGAACCAATTATCTGGACAATAATGATTGGCAGAGGACTTTACCACTTGGGGAATAGGGTCATATTGATGGGGAAGTTGATCCAATGTTATTGGGGATAGATATGAGCGAACCTATGAAAGATTACTGCTGCATCAAGGATTACCCCAAGAGATAGCCTAGTATGAGCACAAGAAGGACAATTGATAACTATACATGCAGAGGAATGTATTGTCCCCATCCCAACATTTCATATAAGCCTGACTGTTTCAATCTTGCAAGTACCCTTCAGGACATTGCCTAACACTGAATCCTTGAAGAAAAATGTATAGCAAGCAATAGAGATTGGAAGTACCTTTCATGACTGTGGGGCCTCGCAGCCACAGTTCCCCTCTGTGATTGGGAGGCAGAGCTTTTGCAGAAACAGGGTCTACCACTTTGGCTTCCACAACATCACTCAACAACCCCACACTCCCATAATGCAAGTTTTCTTCATCACTGTTGGTGTACACCACTGAAGCTGTGGTCTCCGTCAATCCGTAACCCTGCCCAAATGAAATGCTATTCAATATTCAGCTCACCCAAAATTTCTTTCAGTGTCAACAGTTGAGATGGGATATGGGTTTTGGGACGAGAATGTCATTTTGACAGTAATTATGCCACCACTCCTGTATAATTGGGAGTATATGACGGCAATCACTATTAATTCATGCCAATATAAGATTAAGCATTCCCCAGTAGATCGGGGTACCGTAGCCCTGAACCCGAATTTTCTGTCAACCATTGATCCATGCCACAAAAACATAATTCACAACAGCGAGAGATTTACTTCACCTGTCTGAGTTGAATTCTGGGAAATTTAGCAGAGAAGTCCTTCATGACGTCCATCCCCACAGGTGCCCCTCCTAGACCAATTTGCTGCAGTGAGCTCAAATCATACTTAGTCACCTCGCTAGATTTAGCGAGAGCCGACAAAACAGTGGGAACAGTCGGTAATAGAGTCACTCTGTATTTCTCTATGTTGTGCAGCATCTCATTCATATCAAATTTGGGCATGACAACAATGGTGGCTCCAGCCGCCAGTGAGCAAAGCGTAAAGCGAAGACCGTAGATATGAAACAGGGGTATGCTACACAGGTAGACACCTTGCATTTCGTACCTAGCACGGTTGGCTGCAATGATGGCGATGTAGTTCCTGTGGGTTAAAATGACCCCCTTACTCTTGCCTGTGGTTCCCGAGGAATAAAGAAGGGTGGCCGTGTCCTCTTGTTTTATGGCCACCCTTTGGCGTACAGGTTCACTTTTTCTCACTCCTTGATCTATCGATTCAGTGCCTAAATCCGTGTCGACTGCTCCCAAAAGAGCAGAAAGACGACAGAATGATGAGGAATTAGGGCTTTCAGTTTCGCCAATTAAAACAATTGGCGTAGCTGTTGAGCCCAATTTCTGGAGGAGATAGGGAACAGTGAAGATAATAACCGGGTTGGAATCCCTTACCTGATTTTGTATATCGGCCTCCGTGTTGACGGGATTGGAGGTTGTGACAATTGCCCCAATTGACAGTACGGCCAGGTAAATGCCGGGTATGTGTATGGAATTGGGCGAGATGAGCAGCACCATGTCGCGCTTTCGAATCCCCAGCCGCCGCAATCCAGCAGCCAAGGCTTTCACATTGCTGCGAAGCGCAGAATACGAGAGCCGGGTGCCTGAGGGAGCATCAATGAAGGCAATGTCTGTGTTGTGGTCGTGGGAAAAAATGTAAGTGGTGATGTCTAACTGCTGGTGGGGGGAAGGGAGAGAGACGGGGTTTCTTTTGCTGTAATATATTCCATTGGATTCACAGAAACCGCTGTTGGGATCGATGTGGAAGTTTGGGGTTTTGTTATTTGAGCTGTTCGCCATGGCCGCCGATGATCAACAGTGCGGTTGCATTTGGAATTTTGCAGGGGCAATGTAACCACCGGCACCCGCGCTAGAGGCAGATGTTTTACACGCAAGAAGATTGGCGTTAGAGACGGCGACATTTCCTTGTAGCGTTGAGCTGAATTCAAAGGTACTCTCAAAATAGGATGACGGTTTTACGATCTTAAATTGCTTGTTAGGGGAAGAAATTTTTCATTAAGTATGCTTCTTTGGCGGCATTGTTTCCTCGTGTTCTCCGGTTTCCCACAATTTTCCCTCAATTGTCAAAATTGTTGTTGGGGTTGGTATTAACTCTAATAAGGACAAAGACGTAAATATCTTTCTATTCCCTCCTCAGTAATGGTCAATCCAATCAAAAGAAATTGTTTGATGTGTTTCGTATAGGTTTGCAAGGTGTGAGTGTAATAAGAGTAGCAATGCGACTAGCTCATGTCGTAGTTGAGAAGTGTGTTTGAGCAAATGTTTTAGATACAAAAATGTTTATGAATGACATTGTTATGTTTACAAGTTCAAAGAAGTACTCAAATTTGTTTACAATGACAATATGCTATATACTTAAGTATGTCGAATTAAATCGTATGAGCAGTAAAGTGGCACCAAAGTCAATTGCAAAAACATTATACAAGAAAACTTTACTCCAAGATTTCATATTCGTAGCTTAGCTATTACAAACTGGAATAACAATGCACAAGTGAACTTTGATCCAGGGATTCAAAAAAACATGGAGACAACTTCTTGTTATAGAGGTTGTTGCCTATGTGTATGACAAGTGGCATTGTATCTCGATAGTTAAATAATATATGAGGAAGTTGTTGGTGAATGCTTTATATGAACCTTAGTGTATTTGTGTTTTTGTTGTTATTGTTTCGTTGGTTAGTTGTTAACATATTAGTTTCGACATATCGTAGAACTATTTCTATGTTTTGTTTATATGCGCATGGTTGTTGGCCAGGCATATCAATATGTCGAGAAGGTGATGTTGCTTTGTATCAAATTCACAACAACTAAAGATGAAGAGAAGGTATAGGCTAAATGGGTCATGGGTTTAATGGTGAAGGTGAGTGCTCTCGAGATGGGTGGTGGTCTTGATGGTGAAGTTGTGTGGGATCCTTAGATAAGTAGTTTGTCTAACGGTAATGTCGTGTGTGCCAGTGTTTGACGATGAAGTTGTGTACCCTCCTTAGAAGTTGACTTCTCCTTATATGAATGCAGGTTTGATGAGGAAGAGTGATGCATACTCTCGAAAAGTTCTAATGTGCTCCTTAGATGAGTGGTCGGTTTGGTGGTGAAATAATATGTACTCCATATATACATATTGGGTTTGATATTAATGTCGTGTGTGAATTTCCTATAAGACGTGTGTGTTCCCTAAATGATTAACTGGTAAGAGGAGATAGATGGAGGAAGAATAGTAGAGTTGTACACCTTATTTCCCCAAATTTAAGAAAATAATGTCCTTGTAAACTTTCAAAGTTACCTTTAGAGGTAATGGATTTGGGTCATTGATGCAGTTGATTTTCTCTCCAAATTTCCTACACCACATATGTTCAGGATTTGTACTACTTTGCTTTATTGTCTGGGTTTCCTAGTAGTTCAAGTTCAAAAGAAAAAGTAATGATTGACACATTCACAATGTGAAGACTACAATTCATATTACTAATTTATACCAAATATTCTAAAAAAACCATGTCAAATAGCAAATGTTTTCCCAAAAATACACATAATATCAATTTACAATTCTTAGGAGCTAGCTACCACCATCAATGTTAAATTGGTGAAAGTCTTGCAAGTTCTCAATAGAGCCTTGAAGTTTATGTTGTTACAGTTACCATTGGCATAGGCATTTCCCTCGCTGTGACATGTGCCAATATTGTCACACTTAACTTTTCGAAGTTCCTAAATAGGGTGAAACTAGTCAATGACTACTAACCTAATTAATCTCAAAATAATAATATACATTTGCAAGAATCTTCGATCAGCAATTTCATTGAGAGAAAATTCTTCTAATTTTATGTACTTGTGTTATGTATAGTGTATCAAATAATAGGACATGTTTTTGTCAGATCTAGATGGTAGTGAAACTTTCCTCTCCACCAATTAAAAGTTTAATAATGTTTAGCACTTTTTGGTATTGATTGTTTGATTGGACGAGAGTGTGGACCCCACCAAGTTTGTGAGCTCTAGATAAGCCAAACCAGCTTTTTCTACCTCTAATTTACCTACCTACATAAATAAATCTTCCTATTTTCCTAGATGACATAGATCGATGATGACAAAACTTAGTAAACACCATTCGTTCTTAATATCCTCGAATAATAAGTTCTAGCTCTAAATGGAGCTAATAACGAGATGAGTAGTTTTTGCAAATAAGTAACAATCATTTGTTATGAAAATCACTCAATACTTTACTAAGAATGCCATGTAATCCTACAATGGATTAGATTTCAGGCCTATTCTATTTTTTGGTATCTAGTTCTTTGAGAACAAGGTATGGACGTGATTTAATCAAATATAATTTTTTTTTATTAAAATCTGAAAGCAATGACTGTTACAAATGATATACAATTAAATACAAATGCTAGGAAATTTATTTGATCTAATTATGAAAGTAAATGCAAAAGATAGGGCACTTACCTTACTTTTGCTTGTCCCGAAGTGTGCCTGAGTTAGAGAAGGTGATGGAACATAAACATAGACTGTCACAATCCTGCTCAGAAAAATACAGAGGTGTTGGAAATGTCTGGATACGAGTGCTTGCGGGCGCCCTAGACCTCTGGTGGGCATTGTAGCCTACATAAAAGATCGAGATCTAGTTTCAACACTGTTGCAAGGGTTTTGCCAATGATTAGCACTTTGATTGCTAGAGTACCTGTGAATTTGTAATACAAAATCTCCTGTAAAACCCTAAAAAAGACATCAAATCCTTAAAAAAGATGTAAAATGAGGGGTTAGACTATCCTCAACTATCAACTAGTGAACTTATAACTGAGCATTGCACTACATCTCACACCCAATGTAGTTCTATGTGTTTGTGTGTGCAATAGTGCTCCTAGGTTTCCCTCACACCTATGACGCTAAGATAACGGGCGATAGCTAGATAAAATGTAAATGTGTGGATGGAATAGAATGAACTTCCCCTTCCTATGCAGTGTGTATGTAGAGTAATAAACCCAAGATGAAATCCCTTTGATATGTAGATAGATAGCCCTTGATAGAAATTATGCACCATTATTATGGTATGTATATTGTGTTTATATAGGGATCTCTTGCTTGAATTTTGACATTAATGGCATGACATGCAGACTAATACCTCGGGATATAAGTGGGAAAAATAAAAGGACCAACCTCAAATGCCAAAAATAAGATTAAAAATAAAGAGGACACGAGCGCCCGGGATGGGCAGGAGCATTTGGGCGCTAGTGTCATGTCTTGGGTGCTAATTTTCAGAGACAACTAACGACAAATGAGTGAAGACTGACAGACAAGGATCCCTATGACTTGACCCGAACTAGGTGTATGAGTGACAAGTGTGAAATATAAAAGTAATAAAAACAAACAACATGAGCGGGTAGACTAGGAAGTGTGTCATTAATGAATACTTTTCTTACTCAAGATCCATATATAAAACAACATACTTGGTGGTATAGAAAATAGTATTAAGTATCTAATTTTGTGTCTACATTTGCCCCCCCTTTATCCCATTTGAATGAAATTCAAGTACTTAGTGTAAAATAAGTAAGGAACATAACAGAAAGAAGACTAGAGAAGCCTTGTTATAGAAGTATGTGCAGAATAAGAACATGTAGCGTGAAGACCCATGGATCAACGTGTCGATCCATGTGGTATAAAGAGAGAATGAATTGCTGTGAGGATCACTAAGCAAGATTGATGATTTCAATTTTTGAGTGTTTGGAGATTTATTGGGGTAGGGAGTGATTAGTTCTCAACCCGATTTTATATGTATGAAAAAATGAGGATTTGGGTGTCCTTCCGCCAAATGAAGAGTGTAGGGAGAGAGGTCTAGTTAAAACACAAACTAATAAACAAGTCCAAATCCTTAAACATTCTAAGAACAAGAACATGACATACGACATATTCTCCAATACTCTTCCTCTTGCCGATTCTTCAAATAGGACCGTTTTTAACATTGATCAACAAACTAACAGCAATAAGAGTCATCCTAACTATCATCAACCATTGAGTAAGGAAGAGTTTAAATGTCACTTACCTAATCTGTTTACTGCAATTTTAGATCCTTCTTGACCTATTAATTGGCATGATGAAAGTAAGTTATGTTGATGGTATGTTAATTGGGGTCATTCTCATGAAAGCTGTCATGCCCTATGAATGACTATCATCAATTTTTTCTTAGGTCCCCAATTCAACTATGATGTCATCACTTGAGAGCATTTGACCGAAGCAATCAAAGCTCGTGATGTGGCTCAACAAAAGGATCATCATCAAGCTATCAACTAAGCTAATGAGAAGCTACAAGTATTCTCTAATCCCATGCCTAATCATAATGTAGATGATATTTCTAAGAAGTAAAAGCATGCTACAACCAATGCGGTTGACATAGAATATTCTCTTGAAAATATAGCTGCAATTAATGATGTGAGTCATGTTATAGCTTATGTAGAACCTGAGTATCATGTAGTATTCTAGCCTCAGACTCATAGGGTTATATATCCCTATATACCTCATAACTATGATTCTCAAGGAAAATTTTTGTCTCCTCCAGATGCCATCGACCCTTATGGAAATTCTTCTACAATGCGGATGGTGTTTAGATATGTTTCTATGGCCATAGACACCACTCAACCCCTATGTAAATGAAACCTTTAGGGCTGATGGCATAACAACTAAGAAAAATAAATATCATAAGTATCCTTAATCTCACATACTCCTTCTGGATGTGTTTCTAAGGATTCCCAACACTCCTAACCTACTACACATTCCATTCATGATGAGTAGGATCCTCTTGAAACACTAGCCCAACTTCCTATCCAAGTCACCTTATTAAAATTCATGCACACATCGCCTCACCATCGTGAGCGTCTCATGAAAAAATTGTTTGATATGAACATTCCCTTTCCTCCCTCTTTGGGGTAGAGCCCTACATTGTATGGCTAAGAGGAAAGAATCCATATGCAATGTGAGGATCTCTCCATTCATACTAATCTTACCACATATGATCACTCTTGCATTCATTTTCCTATCACCTCTATGATCTTGGACGGGTCCTTACTTCATGCATATGATCCACCACTCTTCATTTCAGATCAAATTAGTCATACTATGGTCAAGCATGCTCTTATTGATGAAGGATCCAACATGTTTTTGGCCTTATTAGTTTTTTTTAAGGCTTTCGGTTATTCTATCGATAACTTAAAATCCACATGAACCACTTGTCAGGGATACGATCTCCGACAGATGCCTCCTATAGGATGTATTTGGTTACCCATCACCTTACCTTCTAGGAATATCCTCATTAAAGTCATAGTCTTCACTTTTCCTCTATATTATAAAATTCTCTTAGGACAACCTTGGACTCATTTTGTAATGAAATTACTTGTATAATTCATATTAGGAGCAACAATAGAACACCAAATAACACAATATTTTAGAATAATGATCTCAATATGCAATTAGAATAGCTTCGCCACTTCGAGGGGGCAACCTCCAAACCATATAATAAGACTCAAATGCTCAAATGATGATGAAATACTACCTATAATCCCCTATATATACTATTCATATGTTATGGCCATCACCAAGGCCAACCTATTAAGCATGAGAAAGTATAAATGATATAATAAAATGATATGGTAAGCCACAAGTCGGCTACTCATATCCTAATACAAGCAATAGGTTAAGGGCGTAGCATGCCCTTCCCCTTCAAACCAACGTTGTCCTCAATGTTGAATAATCTTGGATGTTGCTGTAGAAAACCTTCATCCTCCCAGGTGGCGTCTTCTATGCTTAGATTCTTCCACTTGATCAGATATTCCTTAATGTCTCTAGTTCTTAGCCTCTTAGTATGTGCTTGCAGAATCTTCTCTGGCTCCAAAATTATTCTTCCTTCCTCATCAAGTTCTGGTAACTCTGTCTGGGCTTCAAGTTTTTGTCCAATAACCTTCTTCAGGCATGAAACATTGAATACTGGGTGTATGTGTGAAGATGGAGGCAAATCTAGTTTATAAGCAACACTACCAATTTTTTGTAGAACCTGATAAGGGCCATAATATTTAGGAGCAAGTTTGTTTTCCTTTTTCTGTTGCTTTAGGGACATCTATTTGTAAGGATGGTGACGTACAAAAACCCAGTCACCAATTTCAAAATGTATTTCACTACGGTGGTGATCTACTTGCTGTTTCATCTTGTTTTGTGATAATGCTGAATTCTCCTTCAAACTAGCCAAAACCTGTTGTTGATGTTGAATGTGTTACTCAAAATCTCTGACCTTAGTTTGCATCCTCAAGGAGGGAAGTGATAAAAGGTGGATGGTAACCATATAATGCTAAAAATGGGGTCATTTGAGAAGAGGTATGAAAATATGTGTTATACCACCATTCTGCCAGTGGTAGCCATTTAATCCACCTTTCCTACTTATCTGATACAAAACAACGTAAATACCCCTCTAAGCATTTGTTGACCACTTCTGTTTGCCCATCAGTTTGAGGATGATAAGATGAACTGTGAGCTAGCTGAGTACGCAAACATGAAAATAGTTCCGTCCAAAAATTACTTGTGAAAATAGGATCACGATCACTTACAATTATCTTTAGGGTTCCATGTAGCCTTTGAACTGTCTCCAAAAAAATAGTTGCGATTGTAATGGCTGCAAATGGATGTGATAGGGCACAAATGGGCATATTTTGTGAGCCTATCCACAATCACGAAAATAACATTCTTACCCTCTAAACAAGGCAATCCGGTGATGAAATCCATGGAGACCTCCTCCCATCTCTTGCTAGGAATTGGTAAGGGTTGCAACAAACCTGGTATCTTAATTATTTCCCCTTTGTTCTGTTGGCACACTAAATACTCTGATACAAACTTTTGTACATCCCCCTTGAGTCCTTCCCAAAAGAATTCTCTTTTCATTCTATGATATGTCTTGAAAAACCCAAAGTGTCCTCCAATAGGTGAGGCATGTAGCTCTGCAAGAATATTATGCTTCAACTCATAATCTTTACTCAAGTATAACCTATCCTTGTACCATAGGGCATTACCTTTCCACTCAAATTTTTTAGATGTCATAGATCCTTGTTTGATATTTTGTATTAGATATTGTGTATCCTTATCTTGATTCCATTCCAATCTTGCTTCATCCACCCAATCGGCCATCAACATGGACATTCCACATAGTAAGGCATCTGCGGATGTATCTGTATGACGGAAAAGCGACAAGCGAGCGTGGGAATCTACAAGTGACTCTTCCGCGTACCCGACCTCCCGAGGTCGTGCCGAGACAGCCAGTGGGGATGGAATACATGTAGTATACAAATAGACTAGTTAGGCAATCTAATGTCTTCGAAACACACTAATGGAATCTGCGAATCTAAAGCAAAGAAGGCCCTTCTAACCTGGACCGGTGTGATAGATCGATCAGCAAGGATGACTGCTCGAAGGCTCCAATCAATATCGAGCTCTGGCGTGATTCGATCTATGGGTTGTGGAATGCGTGGGAAATGACCCGGGATGGTTTCATATATTTCTCCTGATAGGGTCATATGGTGAATATAATCAACTCTATGGACGATTTTTTGCCCTAGTCCAGAATTATCTAGCTTCGTTGGCTGTTGTGTCCAGTAGGGATAACTGTTGGATGATGATAGGTGGAATTGGAGTAGACTGAAATACTAGTGTGCGTAGGCCAGTGTCTATGTCTAATTCTCTTATGGATTCGTTAGGCTGTGGGATTTGTGGATCACAACCATAGACTCTTGGTTGTTGCGGTCCTGTTATGGTCATACGTGAGATCAAGTTCTAATCCCTAGTATCCAGTAATCGTATGCTTTCTCAGCTTCTATGTTTAGAACCAACAGTTGTGCAATCTTCTCAGAATACCTTACAGGCGTTCTTGCAACCTGGATTCTTAAGCTGGTATCTATATCTACGAGGGTGTTTCCAGCGTCTGGCTATGGAACTAAAGGATCACACCCGAATATTTGTTCTCTTTCGAGCCCTTCTACAGTCATGTGGGTGTTTTCTAGGGTAATCTGTAGTTTGGCTGACTTGACCAAAACGCATGTGCTTGGTCATCTTCTATATTTAATCCTCTTAACTGTGAACTGATCAGTTGTAAATCTGTGGTTGTTTGGAATACTTGTATCCTGAGATTTTGGTCTATGTCAACTATCGCTGTGACGAGGTTTGGTTGAGGCACGATTGGCTCAAATATATATTCCCTGGGCTCCCTAGGTCCCGTAATTGTCATACGAAACAAAATGCAATCTTACTGTAATGAAACAAATTCTAACTACGTGAAATAAATCTAACTGCATATAACCTTTATATTCCTATGAAATATTTAACAATTTTAAGGAAAGCAAACTACTTTAAACGTATCTAGAAATAATAACTAAACAGTAATTAAAACAGACAAGATAACCGAGTGTAGTTATTTGCCTGTGCGATTTGATAGAATTCTAAATAAGTAAAATAGCTCGTCTAATCTATCTGCAAGACTCTCGATCCTACCTCAGAAGTGAGGAGTGAATCATAGTTTCTCGGAAACTATCAATCCCCACAGCTTCCCTGGCAATATCAAGAATAGAATGAAATGAAATAAAGTGATTAACTACTCTATTTTATATGATTCTGACTAGAACTTTGAAATTTAAAACCTGGATTCCGCAGAACAGTGGCGAATCCGATGGTGTGTATGTGATCTCGTCCCCTCAGTATGGTCTCTTCGTTCTTTCGTGTTCACGTGGATCCAGAAAAGCGTGTGATGCTAGCACCGATAGGAGTAGATTTTGGGATAAGGACAGCTCAGAATGCAGACCGAGAATGCGAGTAGGAGAGGGATAGCGCAAGAGTACAGAGCTTGGCTTATGCGATTCCTAGCGGGATTTTACTGCAAGTCATGCAACATGAGCGACCAGAACCTGTAACTATCCTATACGAAGAGCAAAACCTGCAACTTTAATGGCTTCGTAAGCTATCCTGTTTCAATGGTTTGGATAAAACAACAACACTTTTTGCATAAGTTGGATATGTGGCTTACCAACAGCTGAATAAAGCTAACCAGGCAAATAATGAATTAAACTAAGAACTCCAAGACACAATGAAAGTAAATCTACAGCAAAGAGAGATTCAGAAGTAAGCTTCTAACTGGATTGGATGAAATGACAGCACTGCCTGCACAAGATGGGTCTGTGGCTTACCAACAGCTGAGCAATTTAACAAAAGATGCAAGTGAATTCAAGCTATGGCTTCTAAACAAGCTAACTAACTAAAACACTAAAATGAGGGAATGAGAGCAAAGATCAAACTTCCAAATCCAGCCAAGCTTCAGACCAAAAACTCCAGACCATTTGCATATGCACAAACCATGCATTTATAGGAATTCAAACATCCAAGAACCAAAACCAAATTGAACTCCTAAACAATAAACAAAGGAAAAACACTATTCCAGGGGACCAAAAACATAAATGCATGCACAAGTCGGCAAAGAAAAGCTGGTGAAGTGTGATATTTCACGCGGGTCACGTCAAAAGAGCGTTCTGGAAAACGCGCATGGGACCGCCGCTCTGAGCAGGGCGGCGGTTTCGTCACTGAAGGTCAAGAGGCCAAGGAAAGAGGGAAAAAGGGAAAAACAAAGGGCGCGGGGGCTAAGCGGGGCATGCGGGATGTTAACGCATACTCCGAAGGCTTTTCCGGATCTCGAACACCTTGCGAAGAGACCTGTATCATCATTGGGGCACTCATTACACCGTTCTGCAGTACAGTACCTTACAATTTTGGGTACGTACATATTGCCCCCTCGGAGAAGCGTTTTAGCCATGAAGAGGCATAAAACGGTGGGTCCGAGTATGGCCGTCCCGAAATGGGGAGTTTAGAAGTTATACCTTACACGTCCGTGTGTCGAAATGGCGCCATCCAAAATTCCCGCTACCTGCAAAATGAAAAGAGAACTCAAGTGCAGATAGATACAATAATTTGGAAAACAAACACTAAAATAACAGGGAAAGAGGACGTACCATTTGTGCGGGGATAGGAACTCACCTCCGTCGGCGCTCCTAACCTGCGAAAAAGTCATTTAAAAAAAAATAGAACAATATATATATGAAAGTGGGCCCATTTTTCTATTCATTTACGCGAGTCGATTTGATAGATTTTGAGCTCTGGGACCCACGGTGACGGTTTCTCGCGTGAATAGAGTCAAAACGTCCAGAGCGAGATAGTGATCATGCCTCCACGTGCGGAACGCCACCCCGCAAGATCACAAGTTATTTTTCTTTAATTTTGCATTTTTCCCCCTTCAAATTTGAAATGGTAAATTCTTTGCAATGGGGGGGGGGTATTTTTGAAAATGCTAGGTTCAAAAGGTCCACCTAGGGGGGCACCTACTGGGTAGGCTTTCTTTTTAGTTTAAATGGTCTATTTTTGCTCATTTTGGGCTTTTTAGGTTTAAAAAACCGCGCGGGTTTTTGGACCGCGACCGCCGCCCTGTTTAGGGCGGTAGTTACACAACCGCCGCCCTTAAGGCGGCGGTTACAAAACCGCCCCTCTGCTTAGGGCGGCGGTTTTGCACAGAAAGCAAAAGGGGCTTGCTTTTGAGTTTGTTCTTGTATTTTTATCACTTCTGTATGTTTTTATGACTCCCTCGGCATTGATTAGATACTAACTTGCTCTGTTTTGTGTGTTTTTGGGTGTATGCAGGCGAGGGAGGAGTACATTAGATGGAGTCGGGAGAGAGAGTGTGATTGGTTGCCCGGGGTACTGGATACCCTCTCACCAGATGAGGAGGACACTTTGCAGAGGGCTGGCATACTGCGTATATCGCGTGTGCCTCATGTCGCACCCTCGAGTCACATCCTTTGTGACTTTTTTTCTTATTGGGACGCAGATCGAAACACTTTCCGACTGCCAGGGGTCCGCGGTGAGTGGACGATTACTTTGGAGGACGTTTACCGTATTCTGGGGGTCCCGATTATCGGGAGGAGGCTCACACTGGAGACAGCTGGGTCCAGAGCACAGATTGCAAAGTGGGCAGGCTACATGGGGGATGCAGCTATCTCCACAGGGCCGAAGAAGGGAGTGAGAGTCAGATCCATTCCTTCTTTGCCCATCCCTGTATTTCGACAGGCTATTATGGGGATCCTTGCCTCGAGACTGATCGGGGACAAGGGAGGGGATACTTTGTTATACTGCTGGGCCCCCATCATTGCACAGATAGAGGGGCATGGTCGGATATATGCCTGGGGCGTAGATATTCTGGGGACCACCTACCACGACTTATACAGGGTGGTCCGTTTGCAGGGACAGTCTTTGAGCCACCCTACTCTAGTTATGAGTTGGGTGTATGAGCGCTTCATTCCCTATGGCAGAGGTGTGGAGGTGGTAGATCCCAGGGCTATGAGGGCAGCCAGATGGTCAAATATGTCAGTGCTTAGAGCACCTCACCAGCCAGTTGCTTCCCTCACCACAGCAGATATGGAGGCCACACCGTACCAGCTCATGGCTGGCATTTGGGGAGAGGAGGCTCTCACATTGATCTCTTGCTCCACCACAGGGCAACTTATTGACCGTGTGGGACGGGTGGAGGTACATCCTTTTGGCAGGGTTCCTCAGCAGTTCGGCCTCCCATATGTGGGCATGCTTCCTCCAGTGGCACCAGTCTATAGATCAGTCCGGGAGGCTAGAGGGGGGCCTAGAGGCCGTGGTTAGACAGTGGTCACTCCTGGTATTCCTATTGCAGCCAGGGGGATTGTTCGGGCCAGAGGGAGAGCTGGTGCGCCTCGGGCACCCTTACTTTGGATTACTGCGGGTCCTGCTAATAGCAGCGATGACCCTATAGATATTGACTCCGATTCTGAGGAGTCCACAGAGGGAGGGTCGGAGGAGCAGACGGATGATAGTGATCCTGAGTGGCATGACACCCAGGATATCATGTAGGCAGAGAGGGAGGAGCAGAGTGCAGAGAGAGAGACTCTAGTTTCAGAGGAGCCACTCCCTCAGGGCCATGGTGGAGAGGATGAGTCAATTGTGGGGCGTCATGTTGCCCCTGCCACAGGAGCAGCCCCCCAGTCAGCAGCGGCATCAGCAGCGGGCGCTGGCCCTAGTGACCCATCTTGGAGGCCCGGTGACCCGAGTAAGTCATCCTTTCTTCCCTTCAGTGTTAGTTTGATTTGGGACTTGTTTTAATTGTTATTGCTCCTTATATTTGTATCTTGTATATTTTAGCCTCTTGCCTAGTTTCTAATTCGTTTTTCTTCTTTGTTTGCAGAGACTGTCGACGAGTGGCGGGACATAATCCGCAGGCTATGCACTGACTCCTTGATGATCCCGATGGATAGGACCCGTGCGGAGCTATCCGTAGATGCCGGGGAGCCCTCAGCAGCCGGCAGGCACACCGACGTCTTCGCTCCTGTTTGGCATGTGGCCAAGATGGTGGCGACTCTCCGTACAGAGTTGGCAGGCTATAGGACAGCTGAGCGTCTTATGAGGAGCCATTCTCATGGTGAGACCACGTCTGCCCCTTGAGACCCCGAGCCTTCTGTTCATTTAGAGCTCCGGCGTAGTCGGAGTCCTAGGCGAGGGCGCGCACCTTCAGCGGGATCGCGTAGGGGTTGAGAGGCCACTTGGCCCTTGTATATTTTGTATCATTGATTCCTTTGTATATCATGGGCTCTTTGAGCATTTTGACCATGCCTAGTGCATGATGGCATTGTATACAAACGTTGATCATTTATATATATGCATCGATTTTTGGATCAAAAGCTTGTCACTCATGTTTGTCCTTTCTATTTCCGATTACTTTGTGTATACTACGATGTATGCTTTGTATGCTTTCTAGAATGTATGCAATGGTGAAAAAACGATGCAAATGTTTTCTTTCCTTTTGTGTTTCATGATGCTGATACATGATATTGTAGATATACTGTGATCTTGAATCTTAACTTTTGTTAGCAATTTGGATAACTCATGTTTGTTTTGGTAAAGTGATGAAAATAACCAGTATGATGAACAGATTAACTTGCCCCGCTCCTAACTCCATGCAACCAGTAAGATGCGAGGGCTCATCACCGAGAGCCAAGAAGGGCGCAGGTTTATGAGAAATGGTGAAATGATAGTGATGAAAGATAGACGAAGCTTTGGTGGAACCAAATTGGAAGCTACAAGCTTACTCTACCTGAATGACTTCATAGTTTTGGGTGCAACTTGCTTTGCAGTTTATCCAGACTTAGACCCGTAGATGGCCACATAGTAGACAAAATCTGGTTTTTAGGATTTTTAACTCTCTTGGAATTTTGAACATCTGATTCATTCGTTTTTGACTCAAAGTTTGAATAGTTTGTTTATGACCTTTTAACATTTGCATTTGTCAAGAGGACCCCCTACACTTGGCCCCACGCTACTAGTAAGAAGCATGAGTTTATCACCGTGGGAAAAGCGTAGGCGAGTAAGGGAATTTCCATCCTTTCCCAACCCTACGTCACTAGTAAGAGACGCAAGCTCATCACCGAAGGCTGGTGGGGCAGGGAAATGTGTAAAATTTAAAATTTTCTGTTTGACCAATGTTTGACTTGTCTTATTTGAGTAAAATGTTAGTATGTCCTTATTTCCAAAGAGATGTGTATATGGGATAGATGTGACACCATGAAGCTTCTAGAACATACCATAGGCGAGACACCCATCCTAAGAAGAAATCAAAGCGAGAACAAACTTTCAGATCTTGGTATGGTTACTGTTAGGACTTCATCATGTTTGATTTTATTTGATAAAAGATTCCAAGATGACTTGATGATATCGAAGATGGAGAGGTATGATTAAAGAGCTCTATGCCAGATAACATCATGAGTTTGTAATGAATTACCTTGAGAATAGATTCCTTGATCACGATTTGTGTAAGAAACAAATGGACAAAACGATCCTAATCTATGTGAAAAATGCAATGTAGATAGTTATATAAGTAGCGTTAGCCGCTTATGCGTAGAAACGTTTGAGGTGGATGAGAATTGACTGTTTCGCCAAACTCCTCACCTTCTAGTGTACATAAGAGGTATGCACCATTTCCGTAATCTTTTGTGACTCAGCATGGGCCCAACCATTTGGGCCGGAATTTCCTCCCTTCGCCGGTCTTCTTGTCGATCCGGTTATCCAGCCTTAGAACTAGATCGCCCTCGTATATGTCATGCTCGTAGATTTTTTTGTTAGACTGCCGGCACATCTGATCGGCATAGACTCTATGTCGTTGTTCAGCATCTATCCTAATTTCATCTAGGCTTTCTAGTTGGGAAAGATGTGCTTCTCTATAAGCGTCTTCATCCAGAATCCCTTGTAGTGAAATGCGGAGGCTGGGAATTTCAACCTCAAGTGGGAGAACCGCTTTTGCCCCAAATACCAGCGAGAAAGGAGTTGCTCCCGTTGGTGTTCTTATTGAGTTTCGGTGGGCCCATAAGGCCGAGATATAACTTTAAGTGCCAATCCCATTTGTTTTATTTTATCTTTTTAAGGAGAATGGCTTTCAATGTTTTGTTTGTTGCTTCAGCCTGCCCATTGGCTTGGGGATAATACAAGGAAGCCGTATGATGGCTTATTTTGAATTTACTACACAATTCACGAACTTTTTCATTCTTGAAAGAAGTTCAATTATCTGAAATAATGATTTGCGGGATACCGTACCTGCAAATGATTTGGTTCAAAATGAACTTGGCGATTACTGAACCAGGTAAAGTGGTAAGAGGCATGGCCTCTACCCATTTGGTGAAATATTTAGTGGCCATTATTATAAAATTATGGTCGTCTGTAGATGAGGGAGAGAACTTCCCTATCAAGTCCAGGCCCCATGTAGAAAAGGGCCACGGAGTAGCGATTGGTTGCAGAACTTGTGCTGGCATGTGAATCTCATGGGAGAATTCTTGGCACTTGCGACACCTGCGTACAAATTCTATCGTGTCATGTTCTAGGGTGGGCCAAAAATAGCCCATTCGATGTATTTTTCGAGCGGTGGCGTGGCCACCGAAGTGGCCTTCACATACTCCGCTGTGAGATTCATAGAGAATCTTCTTGGATTCTTCTATGCCGACACACCTTAAGAGCATTCCATCGAACGCCTTTCGATAGAGAACTTGCTCTATAATGACATACTTAGCTACGATAATGCATAACCGCCTTCTTTGTTGCAGTGTAGCTCCTTCTGGATACCTATCATCCATGATATAGCTAATGATATCAGCATACCAAGGGCACTCAGATATAGCAAGTCGGGTTTCGATGTAGTATATGCACTCATCTAGAAAATCTAAATCTACCAGATCTCCCCCGTCTAATGGATTATCAGCTAACCAATCCACAATGATTTTTCCTTTAATTGACTTCTGGTTTACAAAATTTAATTCGAACTCTCCCATCAAGGTTATAAAATGTCCAGCCTTTTTGGACAAGGACCCTTGTGTGAGAAAAGTCCGTATGTGGTCAGTTTTTACTACGACCCTTGTCTCTTGATTTAGCATATAGTGTCTTAGGTGTTTGGTTGCGAAGACTATGGCGAGACATTCTCGCTCTCCTTGTGTATAGCGCATTTCATAGTCGATGCAGTGTCCGATTAATGAAATAAATGGCACGTTCCCTTTTGTTATCGTCTTCTTGGGCCAACATGCAAGCTAAAAAAACATTGGTAGCTCGTGAGTATAAGATCAACGGGCGGTCTAGCTTAGGTGGCATTAGCGTAGGTGGTGACAGCAAGAAAACACTTAACCGCGTTGAAAGCTTCATTGCAGTCTTCAGTCCAATCAATGCTATAGTCCTTCTTGAGTAAATTGTTGATTGGGTGAACGGCGAAAAGCTTAGGTCCGGGATAAATATTCGGATTGCACCTAGCTTTCCGAGAAATGATCTGATTCCAGATTCACTCCAAAGGTGGGACCATTTCAAGGACAGCCCGAATTTTGATTGGATCAACATCTATTCCCCGTGATGATATGATATAACCTAGGAGTTTTCCTCCTGTTACACCAAAGACGCATTTCTCTGGGTTTCGCGTGACTTCGTATTCTATTAGGCATGAAATAATGACGCAGAGTACTTCAGGGTGGTCACTGCACTTCTTGGCCTGAGCCAACAAGTCATCCACGTAAGATTTCACGATTTTATGAATTAGATCATAAAATATGTATGTCATAGCCCGTTGGTAAGTAGCACCAGCGTTTTTGAGACCGAAAGGTATGACAACATAGCAATAGGTTCCCCAAAGAGTTATAAACGTAGTTTTAGCTTGATCTTGCTCAGAAATTCTGATTTGGTTGTATCCCGAGAATCCAGCCATGAGAGACAAAAGCTCAAACCCAGCTGTTACATCAACGATGACGTCAATAGATGGTAATGGGAATTCATCCTTAGGACATGCTTTGTTAATGTCCCAGAAAATCTATGCAAATGCGTATCTTTCCGTTCTTTTTGAGAACGGGAACGATGTTAGATACCCATTGGGAGTAGTCAACTGGCTTGATGAATCATACCTGAAGGAGTTTCATTACCTCCTCTTTTACCATGAGGGCTACCTTAGGTTTCATAGGTCTTGATTTTTGCTTAATTGGCTTTGCATCCGATTTAGTGACGAGGTTGTGTACCGCAACGTGGGGTGCAACTCCTGTCATTTCTTTATAAGTTAAACGCAAACGCCTTTTGATGCTCTTTAAGGATCTTGAGTGTGTATCTCTACTTCCTCTGGCATTAACGAAGAACCTAGTTTCAATATTCTTAGTTCATCTTCTGTCCCAATGTTGACATCGATTGTTTCTTCGATTAAAGAGGTGTTACCCTCTTCGAATTCAAGTGGTGCCGGGGGTAGATCCAGATCATCCCCATCCTCTACTGCGTATATGCTAGGTTCTATTTGTGAGGGAAGAATCATTATGAGGATTTCCGAAAGTAGGAAGACGAGTGTGGAATTAAGGACAAATCTAGCATATGACAGGAGATATGTAATGCCGCATAGGTGTTTAAGTATTCCAAAGTGGCCATATCATTATCAACATGGTTTGGGGTGGTAGATTCACTTTCGCTTGAAAGGGGATTTGTCATTGTTTTTATGAATGGTTCGTCACGAAAGGACACAATGAAATGAGTATCTTCTTAATTCATTGCTTGGAGTAAAACGTGACGCTGAAGTTACTATTGAGTCAGCGAGGAGATTTTTCTCTCGTGGGAATAGCTTCAATAGATATGAAGTCGAATGCCTTACTCAAATCTAATACAGCATTTTTGTAAAGTTGCAAGTGTTCAGCTTTAGTTTCATATATTTCAGAGACTTGGTTTGTCACTATTTGCGAGTCTCCTAAGACTCTGATGTTGTCAATACCAATTCTCTTGGCTAAGGTGAGGCCAAGGAGGAGGGCTTCGTATTCTGTGTCATTGTTTGTGCATTCTAAAGTTTAAGTTTGAAGCGAACGGCATGATTTTCCCCTCGGGCGAAGTAAGAATTATACCTACCCCCGCTTCATAACGGCACCTAGCCCCATCAAAATGGAGATTCCAATACTTAGCTGGAAATATAGAGGTTGGGGGGTTCATTACGTTTGCGCATTCTACCTCGACCATGCAGAGATCTTTTGCTGGAAGAGAGCCAACCCCTAGGGAGTACCCTATGCCTGCCGAATCAAATGGTAAGAACATTGGTAGAATCTTGTTCTATCAATTCAATGATTTTTGCAGTAGTCCCTAATGATACGGTTTCTTTAACTTTACCGTCAGAGATTGGGGTTGTTTTGGCTATGCTGATGGTTTCCAGATCCGTCGTAGGTATCAACTTTTCCTCTGGCTTTGAGTCAGTGGGTTTGTTAAGTTGGTTTGTTCGAAGTTCAAATTCTGAGTGTACACCTGGTCTTTTCTTTAAATCAGCTAGGTGCACGTCAAATGGCTTTGGATCACCCTTGGCTATAAAAACCTTTCCTAGATGCAAGAATCTTACTTCTTGAAATAGCGTGGAAGGGATTGCCTTCATGTGATGTATCCAAGGTCGGCCGAGGATCATGTTATAGTTATTTTCCCAATCTATAATATAAAATTTAGTCAGTGATGGTTTTAGGCCCTAAGGTGACCGGCAATATTATAGTTCCTATTGAAGTGGCTTTAAGGCTATCATAGCCTCTTAACGTATTTTAGGTGGTAGAACAGTTCGTTTTCTCCATATCCAAGTTTTTGGAGGAAAGAGAAGGGGACTATGTTAACCGCAGCCCCATCGTCAACCATTTCCCATTTTACGTAATTATTGTAAACCCACACTTGCAAGTGTAAGGCTGGATCGCCTCGGCGTGCGATCTCAGCATCTGTAGGCATTTTACTTATGTCGAATATGAATTCGACATCTCTATCTACCTGTCCTAGAGGATGAACGTCAAAGTCTATATGATTTACCTATGTTTCAGGTGGTGGAGTGATATTAATTAAATGACCTAAACCTAACTCCTCTAAAAGAGCAGCCCTGTGGGCAGGGGAGTTCTTTAGCAAGTCAAGGAACAAAATATGCGAGAAGGTTTTCGTTAGATCATTAATTAAATCGTAAGCACCCACAGGTTTTGTTACAAGTTGCTGGATGTTATCCGTGTCTGGCAAGTGGCTTGGACTTGGTTGAGAAAAATATTCTCG
Organism: Taxus chinensis; assembly: GCA_019776745.2. NCBI lineage: Eukaryota > Viridiplantae > Streptophyta > Pinopsida > Cupressales > Taxaceae > Taxus > Taxus chinensis. The sequence goes on from CM034154.1 coordinate 1,794,471, forward strand.
TGTCCTTGTTACAGCTTCAATGGGTAATTCTGAGTCTAACTCTACCAATCCAACTACCTTAGGTCGTGGTTGACTCCCTAGTTGGGGCGCAACTAATGGATTTAGCGAAGTCGAGGCTTCATGGTAATTGTTTCCTATTATTGCACCCTTACTTATTCCCAGTTGAATTTAGTCAATTATTATCGTGATTTGGGAGTGGATCGTTAAAGATCTTGAGAGGAGCATTCTGAGGGGAAACTTCCCATGCGAACGTATTTGCCATTGGTGATGGCGCAGGATCTGCCAAAAACATAGTCTGTAAAGAATTGTTTTTGTTCATTCTGGTAAACGTTGCATGAACTTGTTGTAGTCATGACACATTCTAGTGTCATGACCCCCGAATTTTATGGAAACCACAATAAGAATTGGGATTGTAATTCGTGTTTTGTTGGTTTGGTTTGTATTGTGGCCTAAAATTTTGATCAAACTGTTGCCTATTAGGATTAAAATTCTACATTTGTTGTTTCTGGCTTTGGTTTTGATAACCAAATCAATTTTGACCCGCCCCTTGTATAGGATTACGCCGTTGTTATTGTTGTTGTTGTTGTTGTTGTTGTTGTTGCGGATGGTTAAAATCCACCGTATTGACCGTCGGGGTAAAGTTGTTGTTTCTTTGGTTGTTTGTTTGTGATGGAGTACTGACTATATTTACCTTTTTGGGTTGGTTAGTTACTCCATCCATTGTTAAACCCCACGATTTTTGTTAAGGATTTTGGGTCCTTGATTAGACGTTTGTGGGGTAAGTTGTAGTATTTTGATTAGAGGTGATCAATCTTCCGTTTGCTCCATACATCTTACGACCACTGTCTATTGCTTGCCTGGTCTATTCACAAAATGCTCTCGAGTACTTCGTCATAAGTTCTTAGTGGGAACTTCTGGACTTCTTCCTTCACTTCTCTACTAAGAGAATGAAGGAATAAATCACATAGTTCCATCTGATCCATATTTGGAGCACTTGCTGAAGAATAAAGAACCGTATACGCCATCTTTGGATGAAATGGGCAACAGATTCGTTATGTTCTAGCTTGATGTGTAAGAACTCCCTGATTCCTATTCTTAACAGTTTGTTCATGTCGAAGGCTTTGATGAACTCAGACACGAGTTGTTTGAATGAATGTATGGAAGCCTCGGGTATTCTGTAATACCAATCAAGAGCAATACCTTCCAGCGTTTTGGGGAATATTTTAGCAACAACCCCATCCCATGGGAGTAGTTCTCGAATGGCTGTAGCGTAAGCTTTGATATGTGCATTCAGATCTCCCTCTCCTTTGTATTTGGGCAAATCGGGAAGAGGCCTTAGAAGCATAACGATTCGTATGGTGAAATCTAAGGGCTCCTTCAAATATTCTGAATAAGTTCCTATCGCATATGTTTCAACCATTGATGGTGTCTGTTGAGGAGGCGGTGGCGGAACGGGTTGTTGATATGGTGTAACGTACGCGTTGGTAGGGGCATAAGGGAACCCCTTATATTTGAGCAAACATTCCAGGAGAGGAGAACATATCCCCTTGTGGTGATTTTGAGTACATGTTTAAGTACGAAGGGATACTATCCAGGAATGGATTGCTCTGTACTGGACCAGGAGGAACAGTGCTAGCGATAGTGGGTCTAGTTGGTACTTGTTGTGAATGCTGAGGAGTCATACCTAATGTGCCCACTCCTGTGAGGTGATCTACTTGGCTAGGATGGTGCGGAGGATTGGAATTCCCTGTTTGTATAAATCTTGAATTTTGACTTGCTTGGGAAAGTTCTAATCCTCTAACCTTCTCTATTAGAGTTGAAATGACTTCGTTTGGTGAAGTCACGATATTCGTGCCTTGGTGGCATTTGTTGTATACTATGGTTTTGCGGAGGTATGTGATATCCTGTTATGAACTGATCATTATCTTTCCAAGCATCTCTGAGAGTATTTTCTATACGTGATGGCGTAGAGGTATTTTCTTGAGGAGAGAAATCGGGCTGTATTTGCAAACCTCCCACAGGTGGGTAGATGCCTTGAGAGCGTTGTTCATTTCTAGGAATAACGCGTTGAGTACTCGTCATCTAGAACCGCGTATGGGTCTGATTGTCTACTAATATGTGGTCTAAGTAGCACCTGAGGAGATGAAACAGATTCTACAATGAACTGTCATATTGTCTGAGCCTGAAGGCTCTGTTTGTGTTTGAGCGAGTTGTTCCAACCCCTCTGCTTGGAAGGACGAGTTATATCTAGTCCTTGGAGTTTGCGTTGACAACTGACTAGCTGAATAGTTGTCACCCCACATTGAGAGTGAGGGTGATGATTGTTTATTTTGCTGGGCATAGTATGCCTCAAGACCTAGGAGGGGTCTGCCGTATGCATCAAATCTAGACATATTCGGGGGGTATATGAATACCCACAGAATAATGGGAATGAACGAAGGTGATTTTATGAAAACACAAAAGGTGAAACAGTTGTTTGTTTCACGTCAGGTTCACCAATTTTGTTGGTGAAGCTGATGTGAAGTCTTAAATGAAGTTCAAAAGGTGAAACAGTTGTTTGTTTCACGTTGGGTTCACCAATTTTGTTGGTGAAGCTGATGTGAAGTCTTAAATGAAGTTCAAAAGGTGAAACAGTTTGTTTGTTTCACGTCAGGTTCACCAATTTTGTACGTGAAGCTGATGTGAAGTCTTAATGAAGTTCAAAAGGTGACACAGTTGTTTGTTTCACGTTGGGTTCACCAATTTTGTACGCCGGAAAAGTGACAAGCGAGCGTGGGAATCTACAAGTGACTCTTCCACGTACCCGACCTCCCGAGGTCGTGCCGAGACAGCTGGTGGAGATGGAATATAGGTAGTATGCGGATAGACTAGTTAGGCAATCTAATATCTTCGACACGCACTAGTGGAATCTGCGAATCTAAGGCAAAGAAGGCCCTTCTAACGTGGACCGGTGTGATAGATTGATCAATCAAGGATGACTACTCGAAGGCTCTAATCAATATCGAGCTCTGGCGTGATTCAATCTATGGGTTGTGGAATGCGTGGGAAATGACCCGAGATTGTTTCGTGTATTTCTCCTAATAGGGTCATATGGTGAATATAATCAACTCTATGGATGATTCTCTGGCCGAGTCCAGAATTCTCTAGCTTCGTTAGCTGTTATATCCAGTAGGGACAATTGTTGGATAATGGTAGGTGGAATTGGAGTAGACTGAAATACTAGTGTGCGTAGGCCAGTGTCTATGTCCAATTCTCTTATGGATTCGTTAGGCTGTGGGATTTGTGGACCACAACCATAGACTCTCGATTGTTGCGGTCTTGTTATGGTCATACGCGAGATCAAGTTCTAATCCCTAGTATCCAGTAATCATATGCTTTCTTAGCTTCTATGTTTAGAACCAACAGTTGTGCAATCTTCGCAGAATACCTTACAGGCGTTGTTGCAACCTGGATTCTTAAGCTGGTATCTATATCTACGATGGTGTCTCCAGCGTCTGGCTATGGAATTAAAGGATCACACCTGAATGTTTTTTCTCTTTGGAGCCCTTTTACAGTCATATGGATGTTTTCTAGGGTAATATGTAGTTTGGCTATCTTGACCAAAACGCATGTGATTGGTTGTCTTCTATGTTTAATCCTCTTAACTGTGAACTGATCAGTTGTAAATCTGTGGTTGTTTAGAATACTTGTATCCTGAGATTTTGGTCTATGTCAACTATCGTTGTGACGAGTTTTGGTTGAGGCACGATTGGCTCAAATATATATTCCCTGGGCTCTTGAGGTCCCGTGATTGTCATACGAAACAAAATGCAAACTAACTGTAATGAAACAAATTATAACTACGTGAAATAAATTTAACTGCATATAACCTTTATATTCCTATGAAATATTTAACAATTTTAAGGAAAGCAAACTATTTTAAACGTATCTAGAAGTAATAACTAAACAGTAATTAAAATAGACAAGATAACCGAGTGTAGTTATTTGCCTGTGCGATTTGATAGAATTCTAAATAAATAAAATAACTCGTCTAATCTATCTGCAAGACTCTCGATCCTACCTCAGAAGTGAGGAGTGAATCATAGTTTCTCGAAACTATCAATCCCCACAGCTTCCCTGGCAATATCGAGAATAGAATGAAATGAAATAAAGTGATTAACTACTCTATTTTATATGATTCTGACTAGAACTTTGAAATTTAAAACCTGGATTCCGCAGAACAGTGGTGAATCCGATGGTGTGTATGTGATCTCGTCCCCTCAGTATGGTCTCTTCGTTCTTTCGTGTTCACATGGATCCAGAAAAGCGTGTGATGCTAGCACCGATAGGAGTAGATTTTGGGATAAGGACAGCTCAGAATGCAGACCGAGAATGCGAGTAGGAGAGGGATAGTGCAAGAGTATAGAGCTTGGCTTATGCGATTCCTAGCGGGATTTTACTGCAAGTCATGCAACATGAAGCGACCATAACCTGTAACTATCTTATACGAAGAGAAAAACCTGCAACTTTAATGGCTTCGTAAGCTATCCTGTTTCAATGGTTTGGATAAAACAACAACACTGTTTGCACAAGTTGGATATGTGGCTTACCAACAGTTGAATAAAGCTAACCAGGCAAATAATGAATTAAACTAAGAACTCCAAGACACAATGAAAGTAAATCTACAGCAAAGAGAGATTTAGAAGTAAGCTTCTAACTGGATTTGATGAAATGACAGCACTGCCTGCACAAGATGGGTCTGTGGCTTACCAACAGCTGAGCAATTTAACAAAAGATGCAAGTGAATTCAAGCTATGGCTTTTAAACAAGCTAACTAACTAAAACACTAAAATGAGGGAATGAGAGCAAAGATCAAACTTCCAAATCCAGCCAAGCTTCAGACCAAAAACTCCATACCATTTGCATATGCACAAACCATGCATTTATAGGAATTCAAACATCCAAGAACCAAAACCAAATTGAACTCCTAAACAATAAACAAAGGAAAAACACTATTCCAGGGGACCAAAAACATAAATGCATGCACAAGTCGGCAAAGAAAAGCTGGTGAAGTGTGATATTTCACGCGGGTCACGTCAAAAGAGCATTCTGGAAAATGCGCATGGGACCGCCGCGCTGAGCAGGGCGGCGGTTACGAGACCGCCGCCCTGCAGGGCGGCGGTTTCGTCACTGAAGGTCAAGAGGCCAAGGAAAGAGGGAAAAAGGGAAAAACAAAGGGCGCGGGGGCTAAGCGGGGCATGCGGGATGTTAATGCATACTCCGAAGGCTTTTCCGGATCCTGAACACCTTGTGAAGAGACCTGTATCATCATTGTGGCACTCATTACACCGTTTTGCAGTACAGTACCTTACAATTTTGGGTACGTACAGTATCCCTTATAGACAACACATCAGCTACTACATTTTCTTTACCCTTTTTGTATATGATTTCAAAATCATAACCCAACATTTTTGTTACCCACTTTTGTTGTTCCTCAGATGATAACATTTTCTCCAAAAAGTATTTGAGACTATCATGATCAATTTTTACC